>CM060677.1:51792122-52992122 GCA_030686995.1 Artemisia argyi | reverse complement strand
GAACATGTATATTCGTATTTGTTAGAGTCAAATGCTTGTATTGAGTCATAATGAAATTTTGCAGGATTTACCAGGAAGTAGAACCAAGTTTTTCCAGAAATTTTCCGGAAACTCATACGAATTTCTGCAGGTCAATTCTGACGGCGTCACGAGTTAACTCTTGACGGCGTCACGGGCATAAAAATCTGGAAATTTTACCGGTTTTGTTTTTCTAACGGAGTCTTATGGTTTTTGTGAATTATTAAGTTTTATAATCTCCAGGAAATCTACAAACTCTATTCCACAAGCATTATATCTTACTTTGTTTTCTAGGATTTAATAACTTATATACGATGCCGCCGATTTTAAGCGAGGTTGTCTTGTCTATTTTCTCAGGATTTACAGGTTATGTATGACAAGAAGATGATTTATATTCTGGAAGGGGAAGCTTTGATTGTTCATTTTCTTGGAGGAAGATTTAACTTGGCCACCTTATTATCCATACCGAGCGAATCAGGGGAGTATTTGATTTCATTTGTTTTACTTATTTCACTTTTACATTCTTTACTTGAACATTGGGGACAATGTTCATCTTAAGTGTAAGGGGAGGGTAAAATGATGATACCTTACAAATACAATTTCGCTTGAGTTTGCTTTGTTTAATGGTAGGTGTGTAATAAAACTATGAGAAACACTCGTTAGTGCAATTTTAGCGCCAAATTTAAAATTTTTTACAACATTTAGGAGTGAAACTTTAGCCATAGCAAGTGTCTCATGGATAGGAGATTGTATGACTAGCACATAACCGTATATTCAGAAAAATTTTCCACCCAAATATGTGAGGTTCGCCTTTAGATTTGATAGGAAAAGTATTTACTATTAGTGCTTATGAGTGTACCGGTAGCATTTAGATTCTAGAACTTGCGTTAGTGATGCATCCCGAGACCGCTAGTGAGACTACATTCGTGTAGTAGGATTTACTACATGATAAGAGGCATTAGGATCACCCTTGTGTTAAACCCGTATTATAATTTCTTGACCATTTAAGTCATATTACTTGACTACTTAAGTCAATTAATTTTTCCAACACCCTTAGCGTTGTACTCATTTTTAGTACACGATACCCCTAGTACACCCCTCCGAGCCTATCTTTTCGTTTCTAACTTTAAGCATCTTACTTAAAGGAAGAATTTGTTACACCCCACTTAAATGTACACCCAAATCGCCTTAGCCTTCCGTGTATGCGCTCATTTTTAGTGTATTATTGTTATTTGTTAAACCCTAAGTTAACTATCTAATTGATTACATGGTTGCTAAGTCGAGTCATATCCTTGTACATATTGTTTTGGGACGATTGGGACTCATGGGTAAAGTACTTATTTATGAAGTAATGGGGAAGAACATCATTTATTACCCCCATATGTACGTTAATCTTAAAAGTGCTCCACGTGTTTTGATTTTCTTAATTCGAGTCATTAGATTAGTTTATTGTAAAGTATGTAAAGATTCAAGTGTAAGGGGAATGTTCATTCCCTATGATGTGTTATTTCGGATGGTAGGGTAAGAGTGTATGCAAAAAAAAAAAAAATACAAAAAAATAATCGAAAAAATCAAGAAAAAAGAAAAAAAAAAATAGAAAAAGAAAAGTGAAAAAAACATATGAACTACCATCCCTTTTTATTCTATGTTCATTTTATGTTTTTGTTATTTTTCATTTATTAGCTTAAGTCGAGTCTAGTCTTGGCTTAGCAACGCCGTGTTGTACATGTAATTAACTAAAATTGTTAACTCGCCACCAGTAAAGACTGCCTATATCCAACAAAACCGTGTATTTCATATCCCTACACCTAACGTTACAACCCTTTAAAAGACCTCTTTGATAGTTTATCCTAGGTGCTTACGCCATGTGGTGGAGGTTTGATCCTTTCCCAAGCCTATGGTAATCTATTTTGCTATGACAGGTAGTGAGAGATATCTTCCGTTTCCATAATGTAATTTATACTTTATTACACCCGAGAGATGTGAGTATCTAAACACTATTTGTGAGGTGCTAGTATATGACCTCCGTGCTTGTCTATTGGTCTTTAGTGTAACGATTATTTGTTGTAATTACTTTTATATTAGTGTTAAATGATCCCTAACTTGTATTTTGAGTAGAATAAAAGCGCATTTGCTTGAGGACAAGCAAATCTCAAGTGTAAGGTATATGATGAGGCGAAAAATGAACCACTTTTAGGGGGTCATTTAAGCCCGGAATTGAATTTATTTGATCAAATATTGCCCTAAATCGTTCCTTTTGTGATTTTAGGTACTTTGGGAGTGAAATCTGGAAAAGAAGGCATTTTGGACGTTTTTGGATCATAAAAGTTAAGAAAACGACAAAGTCTCAATTTTCCAAGCTGGGAACAGTAGGTGACGGCGTCAAGAAGAAAATCTTGACGGCATCAAGAGTAATTCAATGACTTTCCATAACGACCCAGTACAGAATTGACGGCGTCACAAGGTAGGGCGTCAAGAGTAAAATGCATGACGGCCTAGAAACACGTAACACTTGACGGCATCAGAAGTAGATCAAGGCAGTCCGAGGAGTATTTTGGCGGCGAGGTGACGGCGTCACAAATTTGTTCTTGACGCCGTCAGTCCCTATTTCCTATATATAGTTTTCTAATTTTTACACATTAAAAGAGGAAGTTTTGGAGAAACCCTAAGGCCGAATTTATTACGATTTTCATAGGTTTTTTAAAGGTTTTCAGCCCTTGAAACCTTACAAGTGTAATTGAGATAAGTATTCTTTTAATTCAATCAATATGTCTATGTGTTGGTTGTCTATATCTTGTTCTTGTCTTGATTCCACCATGCTAGGCTAGATCTATCTTGTGTTTGCTTAGATCTAATGAAACCTAGATGTTAATTATGTGTTGATTACTTGTTTATGGTTGTATTGGATGAATGATTTCGATGTTAGGCTTAACAACTATAACAAGTAATTAACGTGTAAAAGATGTCTAGGGAGTAGTGAAATCTAAGTAAACACATTTTCTCCACATATTGCTCACAAATATATTTTAGATTTATTTTCATTTCTAATATTTTATTTTGATTGCATCTTTAGTATTGGGTTAGTTGACTAGCAACTAATTCCGCCCAAATCCTTCAAACCCGAGATTTTACTTTGCTTTCTAAAAAATATAAAAATACAAAAAGAATCATCTTTCATCTTTAGTACTAGTAATTAGGTTTTCTAATCCTAGCGACACTATTCCTAGCTGAACGATCAATCCCCCGGTACTTGTCACTATACTATACTACAACGATCAGGTACACTGCCTGGTGGGGGTTGTAAGCTTCTCAAGATCCCTTGAGAGGTAAAGCCTGGTGCGATTCCCACGTATCACAAATCAAATCCGTTGACAGCTGGTGATTTGCTCAAAATCACACGGTTATCAGGTGTACCACAGTTCTTACTTCTGGCTACTCCGAAAGTGGTGGCTTTTGTTAAAGAGTAAAAATCCATTAAAATTTTCTCAAAAGATTGCTAGGGACTAGCAATGTTTTAGTATGGGGGATTGATGAGTGTCTAAATACTCATCATTTTATACTAATCTGAGCTGCCAAAATATCCAAAAACACTCAAATATGCATCAAAATACTTAAAATATCTTAGAAGTGTGTTTTATATGTTTCAAATGCAAAATAATCAAAAACAGATGAAAAACGTACAAAGTTTGCATAATTGGCAGTTTCAGTCCCTCAAGTTTCAAAAGTTGTCAAAACTAGTCCCTGGTTATTCTAAAAACATGAAAAAGTCACCAAAGGTCCTTTTTAATTACAAAGTTACATATTTAGTCTTTTGGTGTAAAGTTTCACAAAATTACAAGTTTAGTCCCTATACTATGGAAATTGACATAAATGGTCCCTGGGATGTAAAAAACTTTGAGAAAAATAAATTTTGGTCCTTGTGCTATTAATATTTTGCAGGAATGGTCCTTGGTGTGAAGTTTGTTGAAATGACATAATTGGTCCCTCAAGTTTGGCAGTTTGTCAATTTTGGTCCCCGGGTGGTTTAAAATGGAAAAATTTCATTTAAGGTCCTTTGGTTTATCACATATGGCAAGATTAGTCCTTGTAGTATCTTTGGAAACTTGCCAATTCAGACCCCTAAACTTTCAGCAAATTACAACTTTGGTCCTTGTGATTTCTAACTAAAAAACCAAACGGACCTTATTATTATTAAACCACCAAATCCAATCCAAATAAAAACTAAACCCACCCACTATCCTAACCCATCACCCAAGCCCATACACCACAGGCCCAAACCACCCTAAAATATAAAAACGGGTCAACACCCAGTCAAACCCACCCCTTTTCCTTTTCCCTCTCATCTCCTCCACCTCACCACTGTAATACCAAAACCACCTCCACACCCACTGTTTCACTTCCACCTCACCACCCACCTTTCACACCTTGTCCCTCCACCTCTTACAACATTCCAAGACCCAATTAATGCACCTAAAATGTGACAAGCAATCCCAATTGTCCCAAGACTTTTTTGGCGCGAAAAGGCATTTTGAACGTCTAGGATCAATCAGACCAAATCAAAGGCTCACAGTTGGTGGGAAAGTTGCAGAGGGACACCTGGAACCCTAATTTTGGCTATAAAGAACAAATGAAGCAGAGGAGTTGATGCATTAGTGTAGCTTTAGTTTAATTTAATCGTATGTAGCATATTTTCTCATTCAGTTGTAGTTTTCATTTCAAATCACTTGTACTTAGTTATTTTAGTGTAATTTAATCTTTCTTGAACCTTGAATTACCTTCTTGTTCATCAAATTAGTATTTAGCATTTTTAAGTGAAATCGACAATTTCATTTAACATTGTTATAGGTTGTTGTTTTGGACTGATAAGTTTATAAAAGCTCTTGACATAGCTGATATAAGCTTTTGAAAGTCTAAGTATTCAGTTACTCAGGAAATATAAAAAATTCTAAAAATATCAAATAAATAGAAAATAAAATAAAATAAAATCAAGAGCAATGTTGATCAAGATGGATTATGGGTGCTTATTGATGGCCTGGGTTAGAGGTTTCATGGGAAACCTATAAGTGGTTCTTGGCAATTGGTTCTTTGTTTCTCATTTTGGAACTCTTGTAAGTTTAATCTATATTTTTTATGCAATACACTTATTTTAGTTTACCATGTGCTTACTTATGTTTGATATTGTTAATTAGTTCTATTATAATCTAATATACATCTGTGGTTTAGTTTATGAGCTTAAATTCAGTGTTTTCTTCATTAGACCACAAGTTAGTATACATAAGGGAGTGTTTGGTTTAAGCTTATTCAATGAGCTTTGGCTTGTTTTAGTAGATGCAGCTAGTTTAACCAAGTCCACTTAGGTTTGTTATAGTCATTTAGTTCATAAATCCTTAGGCTCAAACAACCAAAAGTCAAAATCACTAAGAACACCCCCTTACAGTTAACTGTGTAGGGTTGTGAATCCATTGAACCATCATTTCAACTTAGAGGTTGTAGATTTAGCTTAATTTAGGGTAATCATAGCTTATTACAACTATTTCAATCAGTATTAGTCATTAGAATCTCAATAAAGTCAAAATTCCAAGTTTAGTGAAAAAGTCTAATTGCATGTGTCTCAGATTTTGCAAAACTTGCAACAATTTTGTAGATTTGTGTATTAAGAATTAGACTTTGAAATTTGTTTTGGGAATTATCTACAAGCTCATCTTTGAGATTCCACCATCCCTATATTTTTAGCAATTTTTCCCTCGGCCCCACTCACCCTCAAAGTTACTTGCAGGGCAAGGTGTTCCCCTGCACCAGCAGAACCCACCCATCACCACCACTTTGGTGGTGATTTGTGGCCACCTCAGTAGGCCCCACTTGTCAAATATTTTTCCCTTCCACCCCCTCCTACCAGGCTCCCTTAGTTGACCATTTGTTTGACCATAAGACCCCTGGGTCCCACCTGATTTAGCCACAAAAGTCTGTCCCAGTTTCTGAGTTCATATAAGAATCCATGTGCTTATTGTTAGCTTATTGACTTATTCTGTGGATCCCAAGTGCTTATTCCTGCTCAAACTAGTGCACATAACTTATTGGAACCTGATTCAACCATTGTGGGTCCCACTTAAGCTAGTTTGAGCTAAATTCCTTGTTTGGTCAACTATAGTCAACTGTCACACTAATAAGCCCTCAAACAGCTTATTTTTAAGTTATAAAAATATTGTTTTTACAAAAGTTAGTTATTTTTAGATATAAAATAGATTTGTAAAAGAAAAATCCAGAAAAACCAATATAAAAATAAGTGATAGTTTTTATTTAATATAACTTAATTTTAATTTTCATTTTTAGATTTTTATTAAGTAAGTTGTATTTTTAAATTTTTATTAATTTCCTTTTATATTATAGTATTTTTAGTAATTTTATTATATTTTTATATTATTATTTAGTATTTATTAGAATTAAAATTAGTTTTAGTAATAATTAATCAATAATTAAGTTTTAAATAGCATAATTAGTTTTTATAAAGTAACACCTAGATTTTATATTTTTCTTAGCTTTTATAAGTCATAAAATAATTTTACAAATTTTCTTGTAGTTTTTACTATTCATTTACTAGTTTTTCTAATTTAAATAGTTTAATTAGTAATTAATAAATAATTAATATAATAATTAGTAAATTAGTTTAAAAATACATAAAATAAACTTTTTATAATTTTTTAGGATTCCTGTGATGGTTAATTAGATTTATAAAAATCTTCTTAATTATCTAAATCTTTTTAGTATTTATAATAATTTAAATCAATATAATTAGTTAATTAATAATTAAATAGTAATTAATTAATAATAATTAGATAAATAGTAAAAAAATATAATTTTATTTTTAAAATAAGTTTTATAATATTTTAAACTTTTAAAAATTTTAATTTTATATTTCTAGACTTATTTTACATTTTCTTAATTATTAGTGAATTATTAAATAATTAATAATAGTTATTAAATAATAATAATTAATTAAATAATTAGTAATTATAAATTACATATTTTAAGTTTATTTAATTTGCATTTAAGCCCCTAAGGCATGCAAATTACCACTTTAGTTAAAACCGTTTTTGTTTTGTACGTTTACGTAGATTTAAATTAAACGTACGCGTTTTTAGTTATTAAACGTTTTTAGATATCTTGGTTTCACGTAACTGTTTATATAGCTTATTTAAGCTATTTTGTTTTATAAAACCTTAGTGTAATCACTCACTCACACTTTATTCATATTCCTGTTCATAATCACCGATCACAGATTCGTTTTTATACCATCACAACCTCGTTGGGACATTACGACCCGGGGAAACACGGTATTCCACGGAAGCATTCAAGCCTGATTAGTTTGACTTTTACGGTTGACCATCCACAAGTGGTTGACTAATAAAAGTTCATTCATTAGTGTGTAACTTTGAGGGTGCAACTTTGAGGGAAAACCCTAGGTCGAATTTTCCAGCTTTTTCAAGGGTTTCAACCCTTTGAAACATTTATGTTCTATTAAAGATAAGTACTCTTTCGATTCATTCAATATGTCTATATGTTGTTTGAATATATCTTAGATGTAGTGAAACCTAGATGTTAATTATGGGTTGATTGTTTGTTTATAGTTGTTACGGATGATTCTATTCGATGTTAGGCTTAAGAAAACTGGCAGACTTCCATTGGTAACTTGCTTGAACATCTTAAGAAACATGATCGGAGGTGTACTACGATATTTGGTTGTATTTAATGCGTAGGAGAATTCTAATAATCCCATGTTAGGAGCTTCTAACGGCTTGACATAGGAGTGAAGTAGGATCCTATAGAGTTAGGGAATATTGTACACGGCCCTAAGACTAGTATTAAGGAATATGACCCATCATCCATGCAATTGTAACAAGCTATCAACCTGTAAAAGATATCTAGAGAGTAATGAAACCTAAGTAAACACAACTTTCCTCATTATTGTTACACCACATTAGTATAATTAGTTTCATTTCGTTTTTGTTATTTTATATTGATTGCATCTTTAGATAAATTGGGTTAGTTGGCTAGCAACTAATTCCGCCCACTCTTCCAAAATCCGAGATTTTAATTGCTTTTATAAAAAATATAAAAATACAAAAAGAATCATCCCTCACCTCTAAACCTAGTTTTTAGGCTTTCTAATCCTAGCGACACTATTCCTGAGTTGAACGATCAATCCCCCGGTGTTGGGAATAAAATGCACAAAGTAAAGAGTCTGCCAGAAGAGCCTGCTAGTGATAGTTAAGCCTGCCTCCTCATTTCTACTGATGTTGAAGATATACTAACAGTACCTTCTGGGTAAGAAGGTACTGCTAGTTAAAGAAGGTCCTGCCAGTATTCACAACAAGTTGTTATATTTTATTTAGAGATATTTAGTTGTATTATTAGTCTTTGTACAAAGTTATACGTTTAGTAGAAGTAGTACAGAAGACTCAGTAGATATAATGGAGTGTTTTACCTTGAAAGGTGTAGTATTAGGATAAGATAAGCCTCTATTATATTATATTAAGCAACTTGACCACTTGTAATAAGGGCTCCTTATGCTATAAAAGGAACCCTTAAGACACCTTCTTAGACACATCTCAGATATATCTTTTCTTACAGCTTTCATAGCTTTCCCATGCATAACTTTCATATTTAACCTTTTCACGTATCAAAGATTCAAGGTTACACTTGTAATCCTGGTGATAGTTTAGATCACCCGTGTTGACATAAATAATGTATGAAAACGTTATTTATATTTTTCGATATCTCTATATTTTGACGATCACAAAATGTAAACTCGTCAATCGTTTGATTACTACGTAAACAAGTATTAAGCTAGTTTATATCATTATATCCAACTTAATCACTTAAGGTATGGATAAACAAGTGCTTAATACATCTCATGATCAAAGGGGTATTTAATTAACTAATACAAAGTTTATTTAATTATATAATCTTATTATATATTTTTGAAAAACACTTTTGGTAATAAGGAAAAATGTTTTAATCATACTAAATATATGATTTCAAATATTTAACCAAAATCAGTTAGTTTTTCACCAAATAAACTTTCCCCACTAAAAGACAAGTTTTCTGGCCGTTACAGTTGGGCGGCCCCCTTAATTATAAGGGGCGGTCCCCTTAATTTTAAGGGGGCCGGCCATGCTTTAAGGGGACCGGCCAGGCTCCCCTGTCAGAAACTGTCAGATTTCTTCCCTTATAAATACCACCTTAATTCTGGAATTTTTCCTCACCTTTTGCACGAAATTTTCAGATCTATAACCATCTAAAACTCATCCAAAACCCTTTGATCATTTGTATATTAATCCTTGTTTCAAGTGATTCAATCCCTCATCATCCATTCTCATTCTAAGTGCAAAAGAAGAACTCTCTACAACCAAGTTCAAGAAGTGTTGAAGAGTAGTTGTGTATAGTGTATATATATTCATTTGTGAATATTGTGTTGTGCTTGTGATTAATTGTTTAGAAGATATAGAAGTTGTGTAGATAGTAGAAGTTGATTAGTAGTGAGGTAGGATAGTTGTGAAGATTGGTGTGTAGCAAATTGGTGTGAAGATTGGTGTGTAGATTGGTGTGTAGATTGGTGTGAAGATTGGTGTGTAGATTGGTGTGAAGATTGGTGTGTAAATTGGTGTGTATATTGGTGTGTACGGTTTTCTCCGCCATAAGGGAGTTTGTTGACATAGTGAAGAAAACTCTCGAGTAGGTGACTCGGGGAGTGGAGTAGGAACAAGGAAGGTGTCCTTGTAGCCGAACCACTATAAATCCTTGTGTTGTGGTTTGATCTTTCTAACTCTTCTCATTACTTATTTATTTACCTTTACTATATTAGTTTTGTTAGTTAGTTATCATACAATTGTTCATATAGTGCAAGTATTGAATTCACATAAACTAGAATCGAAGTTTTTAAAACAAACTTGTGTTTATAAATTTCAAAAGGACGTAAAACTATTCAACCCCCCCCCCCTTCTAGTTTTCCACAACCCGTATTATTTCATCAATAATATTGAATCGTTTTGTGTTATTCTTGTTGTGCTCATTCTCTTTTACTTACTCACCACCTTTGTTCCTTTAGTGTGTTTTAGTAGATTCCGCATGCTAAATCACATCCATTCATAAATATCCCAAACACATTACTAAGATTAACATCCCAAGTGTTTGAACGAATCCCTTCCCACAAGTGGGATCAGAGCGAGGCTGATAATTATGACATAAAAGAACAAAGCAAAAATGGATGTTGAGCACATTCAAACCAATGTGGCTGCAAAACTTCCATTACTCAAACAGAATGAGTTTGAAATGTGGAGACTGAGGGTTGAACAATACTTCCAAGTGCAAGACTATGCACTTTGGGAGATTATTGAAGAAGGAAACTCATTTAAACCAGCAACCACCACCTCCACAGTAAATGATGCACTTGTCACAACTGTACAAGTAAACCCAATAACCGCTGAAGAAAGAATTCAAAAGAGAAATGATCTTAAAGCCAGGAGTATGCTTCTCATGTCTATTCCAAATGACCAGCTTCTAGTCTTTAACAAATACAAGTGTGCTAAAACCCTTTTTCAAGCTATTGTGGCTAGATTTGGTGGTAATGATGCCACCAAGAAAACCCAGAAAACACTTTTAAAACAACAGTTTGAAAACTTTTCAGCCACACCAAATGAGTCTTTGGACAGCATGTTCAATAGACTACAAAAGCTTTCTAGTCAGTTAGCCATTCATGAAGTGATAATATCTCAAGAAGACTTAAACTCCAAATTTCTTAGAAGTCTACCCTCTGAATGGGCCATGCATGTCATTATCTAGAAAAACAAACCAGATATTGATTCCATGAGTCTCAATGATCTTTATAGCAACTTTAAAATAATAGAGCATGAACTAAAGAAGTCTACTAGTTCAAACTCAGGAAATATGGAATTTATGTCATCTCATGGTCCTTCCAAGAAAGTTGATGAAGAAGATGGTAGAGAAGAAGATACTGCCAACACAAATTTTGGTACTACCAGTACTTCCAGCAGTACCAAAACCATTTTAGATGAAACAGTTGGTTGTGCTTTTCTAACATCACAACACAATGGTTCCACATTGACCTTTGAAGATCTTCAAGAGATCAGTGATGATGATCTTGAAGAAATGGACATAAAATGGCAGCTTTCACTTCTTAGCATGAGGGCTAAGAAATATTTGATGAGGACTGGAAAGAAGATTGTCATCAATGGCAATGAACCTGTTGGGTATGACAAGTCTAAAGTGGAGTGCTACAACTGCCACATGAAGGGTCACTACTCAAGGGAATGTAGAAGACCAAAGAAGCAGGGTGATAAGGGAAGAGGTTTTGAGAACAAGAACAGGGGAAACAATGAGAACAAGAGCAAAGAAGTGGACATCACTGAAACAAAAGCTATGGTAGCCATTGATGGGCTGGGTTTTGATTGGAGCTTTATGGGTGAAGAAGAGTCATCCTCAAATGAAATGGCTTTAATGGCTCTCTCCAATCCTGATGTACAAATTACTAAATGTTCTGCTACTTATGAAGTTTTTAAAGAACTAGAAATCTTAAGAAAACTTTATGATGAACTGAAAGAAGAACAAAGAAAAACTTATCAAGACCTAGTTAATCATAAGTGTGGTATGTCCAAACTTGAAAAACAGATAATTCACTTTAGAGAAAATGAACTCACCTTTTCTGATACTAAAGCTATTCTTAATAGAGACATATTTCTTAAAGATGCTGAAATAAACCTGTTAAGAACTGAGTTTGCTAAAGTGAAACAAGCAAAAGATAATATTCAACTAACTGTTACAACATTAGAAAATGCTTCTGCATGTACTAAAAGTATAGTTGAAAATCAAATGAACAAGAAAATCAAATCTGGGATTGGATACAACACATGTCCACCTCCTTACAGAGGAATTCCTTGTCCCCCAGGTTTAGATCTTGCTGAATCAGGTTTACATAAACTCACAAATAAACCACTAGAATAAGTAAAACCTGTAGAAAATAGTGAACCTTTTGAGAGTACAAGTAATACTTCTCTCTCCAAAGAAAAGGTGCTTACTGATAAGAGCTCAGATGTTACATCTATTGAAGGTTGTATATCTGATGACAGTGGAAAAGAGACTATTTCTAAGAAAGGAAACAAAGTAGGGCCAAGCAGTCCTAAAAGTGTAGAAAGTATCACAAAGACTAAAGTTGTTCTAAAAACAGTTGAATGTTGTGCTAAATGTAATAGCAAACCTAGAGGTAGTCAGAGAAATTGGAACAATCTTAAGTCACATCAACTTGGTGATAACTTTGTTTTGTACAATAAGGCATGCTATTATTGTGGTAGTTTTAATCATACTCATGCTTATTGTAACAATTAGGTTTCTGGGAGTGCATCAAGGGCTAAATCAAATAAAACAAACCCCAGAAAAGGCTTTGTGAAGTCTAACACACCAAAAGTCAATCATACTGTTAGACCAAATGAGCCTGTTTTCCCAAAATTCACTACTAAGGGTGCAAGAAATACTTTCAAACATGCACCAAAAGTTGTGAAAAGTCATATTGAAAGGAATTTTGTGGATAAAACTCATGACTGGAGACCAAAACCAAAAGGTCCTGCTAGACCATATGGTCCTGCTAGACCAAATGGTAGACCAATTGGTACTGCCAAATTTGGTACTGTTAGACCAAAAACCACAGAATGTATCAAAAATGAAAATGCTGTTAAGTCCTTAGCATGTTGGATTTGGAGACCACTCCAACCAAATGGTGCATCAACAGTCCTAAAAAGGTTTGATTACATTGATGCACGAGGCAAACCCAAGTCAGTCATGGCTTGGGTACCCCAAGGAAACTAATATGTGTATACATGTGCAGGAACATTCAAATGATATTGCAGATCAAGGATATGTAGATAGTGGATGTTCAAGGCACATGACAGGCAACATGTCTTACCTCACAGACTTCAAATCATTTGATGGAGGATATGTTACCTTTGGGGGAGGAATCAAAGGAAAGATTACTGGTAAAGGTACAATTAAAACCAGTAAATTAGATTTTGAAAATGTGTACTTTGTGAAAGAACTACAGTTTAATCTCTTAAGTGTCTCACAAATGTGTGACACAAAGAACAAAGTTCTTTTTACTGACACTGAATGCATTGTACTTTCTCCTGATTTTAAAATTCCTGATGAAAGTCAGATTCTTCTTAAAATCCCTAGAAAGAACAATATGTACATTGTTGATTTAAAGAACATTGTTCCTAAAGAGAGTTTAACCTGTCTTGTAGCAAAAGCCTCATTGGATGAATCTATGCTTTGGCATAGAAGACTTGGTCATGTAACCTTTAAAACAATCAATACAATTGCAAAATATGATTTGGTTAGAGGTTTACCCAAAAAGATTTTTCAAAATGACCGAACCTGTGTTGATTGTCTAAAAGGCAAACAACATAGAGCTTCTTGTAAGCCCAAGACCCATAACTCAATTTCTAAAGCTTTATACATGCTTCATATGGATCTTTTTGGTCCTACTTCTGTGAATAGCTTGAATGGTAAAAGATATTGTCTTGTTGTTACTGATGATTACAGCAGATTCTCTTGGGTTTTCTTTTTAAGAACTAAGGATGAAACAAGTGAGATCCTTAAGTCCTACATTACAGGAATAGAAAACCAAATTGATAAGAAAGTAAAAGTAATTAGATGTGACAATGGGACAGAATTCAAGAATAGAGTTATGGATGACTTTTGCAAAGAAAAAGGAATAAAAAGAGAATATAGTGTAGCTAGAACCCCACAGCAAAATGGAGTAGCAGAAAGGAAAAATAGAACGCTTATAGAGGCTGCTAGAACAATGCTAGTAGATTCTAAGTTGCCTGTTTCATTTTGGGCTGAAGCAGTAGGTACTGCTTGTTATGTACAGAATAGGGTTCTTGTGATTAAACCTCATAGAAAGACTCCTTATGAACTTTTGTTTGGTAGAACACCATCTCTAAGTTTTATGAGACCTTTTGGATGTCATGTCACTATTCTCAATACCAAAGATCATCTAGGAAAGTTTGAAGGAAAAGCTGATGAAGGCTACATGATAGGGTATTCTTTGCAAAGTAAGGCCTATAGGGTGTACAATAAATGCACTAGGCTAGTGGAAGAAAACCTGCACATAGAGTTTCAAGAGAAACTACCAAATGTTGCAGGCATTGGACCAGATTGGTGTTTTGACATTGATAAGCTTTCAGAATCTATGAATTATGTGCCTGTCACAGGTACAAATACTAATGATAATGCAGGTCATGAAGACAATGTTGAAAGATCTGAGGATCAAGATTACATCTTGATGCCAATTTGGACAGGATTGGATTCATCTTCAAGTCTTGGAGAGCCTTCAAATACTACAAATGAAGGTGTTGAAGATGATCATGGAACTCAAGATCAAGGGAATCAAGAAAATTCTGAAAATGAAAATGGTACTGCCAATTCACAAGATGGTACTGCCAGTTCAACAAATGGTACTGCCAGTTCACAAATTGGTCCTGCTGGACCATTAAATGTTCTATCAGATGATTCCTTACCAGAAGATGCAGGGATTGGAAACCTTCCAATTTCCTATGATGTTCCTACAACACACAACCCAAGAATTCTCAAAGATCACTCCATTGATAATGTGATTGGCAGCATTGATTCTGGTGTTAAAACAAGAACTCAAGTCTTATCTTCAGACAAAGATGGGTTTGTCCTAGCTGTGTATGAAGAAAAGAACCATGAAGTTGCCCACATATGCCTGTTTTCATGCTTTCTCTCTCAAGTAGAACCCAAAAACATTACAAAAGCCTTAGATGACTCAAGCTGGGTTGAAGCAATGCAAGAAGAGCTACTTCAATTCAAACTGCAGAAGGTTTGGGTACTGGTTGATTTGCCCAAAGGTTACAGGGCAATTGGAACCAAATGGGTTTTCAGAAATAAGAAAGATGAAAGGGGAATAGTGATCAAAAACAAAGCCAGATTGGTGGCCCAAGGGTATACTCAAGAAGAAGGAGTGGACTATGAAGAAGTTTTTGCTCCAGTTGTAAGAATTGAAGCAATTAGGCTATTCTTGGCCTATGCTTCTTTCATAGGCTTCACTGTCTACCAAATGGATGTCAAAAGTGCCTTTTTATATGGTACTATTGAAGAAGAGGTGTATGTTTCTCAACCTCCAGGCTTCATTGATGCAGAATATCCAGACAAGGTGTACAAGGTTACCAAAGCTCTTTATGGTCTACACCAAGCTCCCAGGGCATGGTATGAAACATTGGCTTTCTATTTATTAGAAAATGGATTTCAAAGAGGCAAGATTGATCCAACTTTGTTCATCAAAAGAACCAAGAAAGATATCTTGCTGGTGCAGATTTATGTTGATGACATTATCTTTGGATCCACAAATCAGGAATTATGTGTAGAGTTTGAAAAACTTATGCATAGTAAGTTTGAAATGAGTACCATGGGGGAACTTACTTTCTTTCTGGGTCTCCAAGTGAAACAATTAAAAGAAGGCATATTTATCAGCCAAGATAAGTATGTAGCAGAGATCCTAAGGAAATTTGGGTTTGCAGATTCAAAGGTTGCAAGTACTCTAATGGATCCAGAAAAGGGGTTACTCAAAGATGCTGAAGGTGAAGATGTTGATGTGCACAACTACAGATCAATGATTGGGTCCCTAATGTACCTTACATCATCAAGACCAGATATCATGTTCTCAGTATGTGTATGTGCAAGGTTTCAAGTCAATCCAAAAGTTTCTCATCTCACAGCAGTCAAAAGAATCTTCAGATACCTCAAGGGCCAGCCAAAGTTGGGTCTATGGTATCCAAGGGAATGATCTTTTGATTTGGTAGCTTATTCAGATAGTGACTATGCTGGTGCAACCCTAGACAGAAAATCCACAACTGGTGGATGTCAATTTCTGGGCTGCAGACTCATATCATGGCAATGCAAGAAGCAAACAATGGTGGCAAATTCTACAACTGAAGCAGAATATGTTGCAAGTGCAAGTTGTTGTGGACAAGTTCTTTGGATCCAGAATCAATTGCTTGACTATGGGTACAATTTTCTTAACACCATTATTTACATTGACAATAGCAATACTATTTGTATCATTAAAAATCCAGTTCAACATTCAAAAATAAAACACATTGAAATCAGACACCATTTCATAAGAGATTGCAATGAGAAAAGGTTAATACAAGTTGTCAAAATTGATTCTGAAAATAATTTTGCAGACCTTCTCACCAAAGCTTTTGATTTAGGTAGGTTTAAATACCTGGTAGCAGGTATTGGTATGATAAATCTTTGAAAAACATGTGTTTTGTATATAAATAAACAAGTTCTAGCTTCTAAACTTGGTACTGCTAGTTAGTCATAAGGTACTGTCAATACATAATTGGTACTGTTAGTTCAAAGTTTGCTCTGTTTTTGCTCATCTTGATGTTTAAATGTTAACAATGCTATAAAAACAAGTGCTTTGCACTCTGTTTGTTTTGGTTTACAACTAACCATTTTAGGTTACTCAAGCTTGCTAACACAATCAGGATATGGAAATGGTAATCAGTTCACCAAGTTTTTCAGAAACTTTAAGAACTGGCTAGTCCAAAGCAAAGGATTCTTGGTAAAGACTTCTCAAATCCGTTGATAGCTGATAGTTTGCTAAAAACTATAAGGTAATCAGTTCACCTAGTTTCAAAATCTTAAACGAACTGACTAGTCCAAAGCAAACAGCTTTTGGTAAAGACTTATCAAATCCGTTGATAGCTGATAGTTTGCTAAAAACTATAAGGGACATTTTCTAAAATTTCAAAGGGACTGCCAAGTTATATTTCAAAACAAGGTACTGGCAGTTCAAATTTTAGTACTGGTAGAGTAAAATGGTACTGCTACATAGCCGTTGAGTCTGTCAGGTTAAAATATAGCCGTTGTCTTTAAAGGGTATTTTTGTGAATTAATCATGTTTTCCTCGAATTAAGGATATAGTTATTGTAATAAAAGATCTTTTTGACCGCCTCTTCAATTACTTATCCAAATCTTTTATAGTCGGTCAAAAGTCATTTTTCTCATAATCAATCCTTATCACAATTCACACTTACCTTTCATCTTCTACCAGTACAACGATAAAATCCCACCATCAAACACAAAATTTTCATCAAATCTTTCATCATGGCTCGCCTAAGTTTTGTCAAACGCCACAACCAATTAGCTTTTCTGGAAAAGTCTGATGACAATGAAACTTTTCATCAAGCAATTGATTTTCTAAACAATTCTTATGTCAGGTTTGCTTTACTCGTGAATCCCACTATTTTTGAATCTCAAATTTCACAATTTTGGCAAACTGCTAAACTTAACACTCTTGAGGATGGGATTCAAGAGTTAATGGTCAAAGTGGATGGTAGAACATTGACTTTTACCGAATCATCCATTAGAAGACACCTTCTTTTGGATGATTCAGATGGCATTAGTCAACTACCTGATACTAAAATATTTGAAAATTTGACAAAAATGGGGTATAATGTAACTTCTACAAAGCTTACATTTCTTAAAAAGCATTTTACCCCTCAATGGAGATTTTTGATTCACACCATCCTTCATTGTTTAAGCCAAAAGAAAACCTCATGGGAGCAATTTAGTGGTAACTTGGCTGCAGCTCTCATTTGTCTGGCAACAAACAAGAAATTCAACTTTTCAAAATATATTTTTGAAGGAATGGTTAAAAATGTGGACAGTGAAACAAAGTTTTTGATGTACCCAAGGTTCATTCAGTGCCTCATCAACAAATCCAAACATTTGTTACTTCCCCCAAACAAACCTTTTAAGACTCCCAAACTTACACACAAGGTGTTTTCAAACATGAAAATTGGTTTTCAAGGAGAAGAAGTACCACTTTTTGAGGAAATGTTACCACAACATTCTGAAGAACCATCAACATCATCTGATCATTCATCACCACATCCATCGCCAGTACCATCCCACTCAGCAACAGTACCATCAGTCACACCACCATCATCAGTACCATTACCATCTCATCAACAAACACAAACACCATCTGCAACATCACCATCATTATCACATCATAACTCACCACCACAATCTCCTCCACAACAAAGTGTAGATGCTCAGACTATCAAGGAATTAAAGGAGCAAGTGCAGCACTTGCAAACTTCTCTTGAAAGTCAAAACAAACATTTTACAGAGATCAACACCAAGTTAATTAAGAGGGTTGAGAAATTAAAGTTGAAGGTGAAATTGTTGAAGGGTAAAGGAACATCTCAGTTGGTTGTTTCTAGTTCCTCAAGTTCAGATGCAGAGGGTTTGGGTCTCTCTTCCAAAAAGGGGAGGATGGGTAGTTCTAAAAATGAAGAAGAGATTCAATTTCAGTTTCATCAAGGAGCTCCAGTGATTGATGAAGAGCCTGATATTCAAGAAAAAGAACCTGTTAGCTTGAAAGATACTGCTGAAAAAGATGCTGCTGAAGCAAAGCAAGATACTGCTGAAGCAGAGCAAGATACTTCTGAAGCAGAGCTAGAGCCTGCTGGGATTCAGAGGTTATTAGCTATGAATTTAAAAGGTTCTGATCAAGTGTCCTACAAAAGAAAGAGATGAGCACAGCCTCAAGGGAGGTTTCTTGTTTCTGATGAACAATCAGCTGCTCCAAGTCCAGTATCATCACCAAAAGACAAGGGCAAGAAAATCTTAGTTGAAGATGAACCAAAGCCTTAAAAGATGAAGCAGAAAGAGCAAGCACAGTTGGCTGTAGATGAAAAATTGTCCAAACAACTTCATGAAGAAGAAGTCATAAAGGCTGAGGAAGAATCAAGAATACTGCAAGAAAAGTTTGATGCTCAGTTGCAGTACATCATTTCCATTGATCAAATTGTAAGAGGTGAAGCTTACACTCTGGTATGTGATGAATCCCTTAGCTCAGATGAAATGACAATCAAGCTCAATGATTTCATCACCAAGAAATACAATCAAGAGGCATTGGATGATGTCTATCAGCAGATTCAGAAGAATCAGAAGAAAGGATTTAAAATGCCACATTCTGAAGCAGATCAGAAGAAGTTCTTCAAGATTTATCTGAAAAGAGAAGTGAACATGAAAGAACATCATCTCAAAAGTAAATCTTTTGATGAATTGAAGCTTCTATACTTAGAGGCTTACAGAAGAAACAAAACCAGTTTTCTCATGGATACTCAAAAGTCTTTCAAAGGAAGAAAAGATGATCAGAAGGAACAAAAAGAGAAAGCAGAATTGCCTCCTGTTCAGTCAAGAGAAATGGTTGTCCATGGTCCACAAATTGTTTTTGTTGAACCCTTACATGCAAGGCATCCAGTCATAGATTGGGAAATCTACAATGATAAGTTTGGCAAAGCATGGAAGATAACAAGAGTTGGAAACAAGGTTGAGATTTTCAAGAACTTTGAAAATATACTCAGAGCATGTAGCAGAATGGATTTAGATGAACTATGGGTATTAGTTTAAGAGAAGCTGAAAACCAAGTACAAGCCAGATGCAAAGGAGCAAGAGCTATGGGTTGAGTTCAGCAGATTGTATGATCCAAATCCTACTGATACTCATTGGAAATTTCCTTATTATGATTTATCTGTTACATGGGAATACTTCAGCATGAGTCATGTTCATCATCTTTCCACTCAGAGTGGAATAGAGATCTTTATGCTAGGTGAGTAGGAGTATCCTTTAAGCTATGAAGTATTATCAGTCTTGATCTCCAATAAGCTTTTGTGTGAAGAAGAAACTGATGCAGTCAAAAGATTGAAGGAGAGCATACTTGATCAGTATGAAAACCTAAGGAGAAAGAAATAAGGTTTTTGGAAAAGTTCCCTCAAATCCTCAAGGTATGAATTTTATTCACAAAGAAACTTGGTTATTTTTAAATGGGAATAACAAGTTTAGGGGAGGATTGTTGGGAATAAAATGCACAAAGTAAAGAGTCTGCCAGAAGAGCCTGCTAGTGATAGTTAAGCATGCTTCCTCATTTCTGCTGATGTTGAAGATATACTAACAGTACCTTCTGGGTAAGAAGGTACTGCTAGTTAAAGAAGGTCCTGCCAGTATTCACAACAAGTTGTTATATTTTATTTAGAGATATTTAGTTGTATTATTAGTCTTTGTACAAAGTTATACGTTTAGTAGAAGTAGTACAGAAGACTCAGTAGATATAATGGAGTGTTTTACCTTGAAAGGTGTAATATTAGGATAAGATAAGCCTCTATTATATTATATTAAGCAACTTGACCACTTGTAATAAGGGCTCCTTATGCTATAAAAGGAACCCTTAAGACACCTTCTTAGACACATCTCAGATATATCTTTTCTTACAGCTTTCATAGCTTTCCCATGCATAACTTCTATCTTTAACCTTTTCACGTATCAAAGATTCAAGGTTACACTTGTAATCATGGTGATAGTTTAGATCACCCGTATTATTTCATCAATAATATTGAATCGTTTTGTGTTATTCTTGTTGTGCTCATTCTCTTTACCACCTTTGTTCCTTTAGTGTGTTTTAGTAGATTCCGCATGCTAAATCACATCCATTCATAAATATCCCAAACACATTACTAAGATTAACATCCCAAGTGTTTGAACGAATCCCTTCCCACACCCGGTTATTGTCACTATACTATACTACAACGATCAGGTACACTGCCTGGTGGGCAATGTTTTAAAAATCACGCCTAAGGCGCGCCTACTCCCTAAATCCCACGAGGCTCTAGCCTTTGGGATTTTTTTAGATCGCGCCTCATGACATGCATGAATCCCGTAAAAATCGCAGCGCCTTTGGGATTTTTACACTTTAGCGCCTTGGGGATTTGTGCGCCTATAAGATGTAATGTTGTTTTGGCCTTTTTTCTTAATAGTAAGATACATTTTGGGCTTACATGTTATATACATTTGGCCCTTTAAGTTATAAAGTATCTAATAACCCTAATACTTTAGAAAATAACTAAAACACACAATCAACAAAGAACTATGTTTTTTTGGTAATCTAATGTCTAAGAATAGTAGCTTATTAACGGATACAAATGTTGTTTCTTTAGTGTTAAGTGTTACCAAACAACTATAGATTTTTTGTTGTTAGTAGTTTATAGTTTGATACATGGTAATTTGTTAAATTTTATAAGTCATAAACTCATATATTGTAATGTATATTTAGGAATTTAGGGTAGTTCATGGATTCTGATATGTTGTTTGCTTAATATTTTGGGTTTAAATGCAACCTTTGTTAGATGTAATAACTATTAAGTGGCATTATGCATTAAATATTGATATTTTTTTGTTATTTAAGCTGCATAAGTTGTCACATATGTTATAAAAAAATAAATGTATAGTGCGCCTCATATTTATGAATCCCGCGCCTTGGTTTGCGCCTCGACTCGAGGCTCTTTGACCCCCTTTGCGCCTTAGTACGCCTTGAGCCTTTCAGAACATTGCTGGTGGGGGTTGTAAGCTTCTCGAGATCCCTCGAGAGGTAAAGCCTGGTGCGATTCCCACGTATCAAAAGATAAACCTCAACACCTTTATTCCAGTCTTGAATGTATGGAGGCCCGGTTGTAAATGCACCAAGAGGTTCACAACACCATTGACCACGCATTCTGTCATACCGTTGAGCAAGATTTCAAGCATCTTCAAGGAGAGCTCCCATTACCATGGCTCTTAATGGCTCAGCAACCTGCATAAATTCGTAGTAATTGATTAATTATGGAAAATGAGAAGTTGAGAACATATGGCATAAGACGTGACAGACCTTTGAGCACATGAAAAAACCAAAAACAATTTATTCCGAACATGTGTCCCAAAATATTTGAGTAGATTTCAACCAAATTGCTTTTGGGTTGAAAAAATTGGAAATTACAGTTTTGTAACCAAGAATCCAAGATACTTTATTAGGAAACTCACCAGGTAGCAAATACATTTGATCGCTTGAGTCCTCAGCATCATATACTATTCCACATAAGCAGACCATTGATTTTCCAAGCCTGACCAGGTCATCCTACATAATGTGTTACAGTGGTGAGTATTATGGCACTAAAATTACCCTTTTTGACCCAACCTGCAACCCAATTTATTTTCCAGCTATACTTATAATGCACTATGGACCCACTACATAGGAATTTATAACCTAACTTGCCTTGGAATGACAAACGTCTCCATCCAGTATTCTCAAGAACTGCTACAGTCCTTTCGAGTCCGTCATTAAAACCTGCTACAACAAATTCCGAATTACTTTTGCATTATGCTGAGAAACAGGAAACCCTATAATTTTGTATAAAGATGAGAAACAGGAAACCCTATAAAATTACTTTTGAATTATGCTGTTTTTTGTGATTCTCCGGTTTAATATACAGTTCTTGGCTTTCAGGGTTTACACCCACATGGGTAGGATCATGTTGGTGGAGGAATTGGTATAAAACATCAAACCTACAAAATTCAATAATTGTATTAAGATCAAATAGATATAGTTAACAAAAAGGACAATCACATTGTGTATCCATAAATGCATATTTGAAAACCGAATTTGCAAGCTGAGATACAATGAACATCAACTTCATGCAATATCCGTTAATAAAACTCATTCTTTTTGCAGCTTCGCCCTCAAACATCATGATTGAATTTAGACCATGGACCTTTACAGACCGTTGCTTGCTTCAAATTCTAGACATTACTTCAATGACTCTACATCGAAAACAAACACAAAACAATATTCAACGACTTTCTTTTTCCATATCCACAATCAATTACAGTATTATATAAACAAAAACATCACCAATGTAGTGACACACTTTCGTTCTTTCAGTCGTAAAGGTTGCTCCTCAGGCGTCAGAAGATCAGCAAAGTGAGAAAAGTCTGAGGTTGACATTAAAAACATAAGAAATAGTAGCAGGTTCAGGTATGCAGTTTTATAGAAGATATAGAACATAAAGAAACTAAAGTTACCTCGTTCCATTTATACTCACTGGAGCATATATATTATAAGTACTTCAATCATGTTAGCCATTCTTAAAACCCTAAAGAGATTTTGAAAGAAAGAGAGATACGTATTAGAGAATATGATTAATAAGCAAAATCTGAATACGAATGAATTGTGTGGGTTTTTCTGATTTAGGGTTTTTAGATATCCTTTTGATACGTAATATGATATGCGATGGTTTTGTAAAACTAATTTCCAAATTTATCCCTCAAAACTCTCATTAAAGTAAATAATTAGTTTCTTTTATAGGTTTTTGTTTACAAAATATAAACAAAATACAGTGTTGATCTAGTGGTTGGCATGGTTAAGATTATGCAATGTCCCAAGATAACCATGGTTCGAAACATGTTGTTGTATTTTTTTAAAACTTAAATACGAAAAAAATACAAACACTAATTGCCAAGGTAATATGATGACATGCTACTAAGGTGGCAACAAAATTTGCTTACATGGACAGAATGTGATGACATGGATGCTATAAGAATTACTTGGCATTGAGGTGGTATTAATGACGTCATACGTCTCCTGTTATATATAATATGTGTGTGTGTGTGTGTGTGTGTATGTGTGTGTGTGTGTGTATATACTCCCTCCATCCCATTTTATAAGTCCATATTTGAAAAGTCAAAGTCTTTTTCTTCAGAGTTTGACTGTAATTATTTTTTTTCATGTTATATAATATTTGATGAAAAATACACCAATGAAAATACATTTAAAATAGAAATCAATATGTATATTTTGTATCAAGTATTATATAACAAAAAAAAAATAATTAAGGTCAAACTTTGAAGAAAAAAACTTTGACTTTTCAAACATGGACTTATAGAATGGGACGGAGGGAGTATATTTTAACTTTTTGAAAAGGAAATCCGAGCTTCTGATTTAAGGCTAGATGCAATAAGGACTACTTGTTAGGGTCAATCCCCTCTTACTTTTTCTGCTACGTCAGCTTTCTCTCTCCAGCGATCTACAGGCGATTCAGTGCCACAGTAAGAGCGACCTTAATAATATTATTTAGCATGTGGGCCTTTGTTTTTTTATGTGTGTATATGCTCGGTCGTGAGACCGACCCTTTTCGTTTCTTTTCCTACCTCTAATCGGTCGCGACCGATACTCCACAAAAGGAAAGACCGAGTTGATGTGGCTCGACCGAGTGGGTCGACCGATCTATTGCATGCAGCCTAAGGTCAACAAGAGAGATAAATTACGTAACACCGATATTAAAAGTACGAGGAACAAAATTTTTCTTCGCAACTGTTTCGGTGATAAACACAAATGACAAGTTTCTTCTGGAAGTATGCAAAATCATAATTACTCATGTATTCAGGTGGACCAACCGAAAGTTTTCCATAAATATCAATCTTTTCCAATTTCACAACTTCTTACCACCTTCCTTAATCTATTTATCTATACTCCATATAAGATAAAAACTTCACCATCTATGATTACTATACCCCATCTTATATATAAAAAACCTTAGTGATTACATATAATAAGCTAATTAATTCTTGAAGTGTTCCATTTGTATAAAGTTTTGACCACTTTGGATGATCATAAATATACGTAGTAAATCGAGAAAATATAAACATGCCAACAAGTTTATTGTTTTGAAGAAAAAAAAACTTACCGTGTTATTAGAGAAAACTTTTCTTACTTCAGTATACGTTTTGTGATTACTTTCTCGATTTGTAGAAAGACAAATAAATCAACAAAATCGGTTAGTCAAGTACACATTCACTTTACCATATATATCATTGGAGGAGGATCCCTAAATTAACCTTAGTGAAATGAGAGAAGTGTGAGCAATTGAATTTGATCTAATGACTTTAATTAAATGAACTTTTTTCTGATTTGAGCTATTGGATCAAATCCAATTATTTACACTTCCCTAATTTCACTAAAGTTGTTTTTTCAACTTTAGAGGATCCTCCTCCTATATCATACCACCAAATGAAGTACAAAGAAACCATGCATGCATGAGTTGATGTCATAATAACGATGTATTGTATCTTTTTATACTACTGTTGATTGTCTAACAAAATTCATGTATTTTATTATAAAAGAACCGACCGTTATAAGATGACCCGTTTTTCTAACACTAAAATATACCAGATCATATTTTCCAACAAGTAGTACTATTATAATTTCGTGACAAAAGTTCTTCTATTAAGTCATATCTACTTATCTGGTTAATTATGGCAGTTAAATACCAAGTGTTTTATAGATATTAGATCAGTAATTAGTACGTAAAGAGAATTAGAGAAATATTAGTTCAACCAACTGGGCTAGCTCTGTTGGCCACCAAGGTTTTCTTAAGGTGCTTTGGGGAGGGGATGTTCTCCTAGATGAGGTCTCAAGTTCGAGTTCCACCAAAAATTTTACCTCTTCAGGCGATAAAGGAGTAACAAGCGGATATCAGGGTCAACATACTGCTCAATTGGCTAATTAAAATATAACATTAGGTCGTACCTAAAACATGGTATTTTTTCGAACTCATACTTATAAGATTTTGATACATCATTCAAGATCAAACCAAAGGTTGACCAAAGTCTCTAAAGGCAAAAGGACCCAAGAAATCTCATGCTTACAAAGTTTAATCGACCATGTAATAAAATAAGAAGATGATTTGTACACCAGACATGATTAATTTATCGAATTTGTTTCAAGGTTGAAATAGTGCCACTAATTGACATAACAAGACAAATAGGTTTCTAGCTGGTGTACGAAGTAAATCAGATAGTGTATAAATCACTTTCAAACATATAGGAATGTAAATATTGGTGTAATAACGAGATCAGATTGGACCACATTCGCATTAACACATATAGTCGTCTTCGTTTTCTTTAAGGAAGGTGCTAACGAAAGATCCACAACATAAGTAATACAATATACACTTCGTATTAGATTAAATATAATCAGAGGCGGAGCCAGGATTTAAAGTTAAAGTGGGCCGAAATTAACGTAAAAATTGTAGCTATAAAAATATTACTCTCTAAAAATGAATCTACGGTACTTTAAACCCATGATTCAACTTAACACCACAATAATTAGGAACTAAGCTAAATTTGAGAAGAATTTTTTAACAAGTAAATCCATTTGATGTTGTATACTTGCATCTGATTTGTTAAATTATTCAAAATTTAAATAGGAATAAGGAGGGTTTATTGCAAATATTATTAACAAACTAGCTTATGAGCTATATCAATAATGAATAAAGTGGGTTGATTAGGTAGTTCAGCACCAACTAGTCACCATACTAGCTCCTCCCCTGAATATAATCTATATGTTAGTGGGTTATTGTTACATTACGCCCATTGTATTGTCCTTAAAAAGCTTAGCCCATTTCATAATTATTTATATTGTATGGATACTTTATTCTATTCATTAATCACAAAACATATTCCAACATGGTATTACAACTTTGGTCTAACCATAGTTTTCTTCCGGTCGTGCCCGCTTCCACTGCTCTCTCTCGATACGTTCTTCAAAAAATCCGATTCGGGCAGATTCTTCCCCAACTAACGAAGAGATCTTGGTGGAATTGCCACATATGAAATTGAGCACAATTTTGCAAAGAAATAGCCCACTTGTTTCTCGAGAAGAGATGCCAGACCCTAACTGAACAATTTCCGCCCTAAAATTGTTTTCCTTCTCTAATATACACCATGATAGGTCCTTTTCCACCACCACCAACACATCCAACTTTATCTCTAACTGATAAACTGTTAAGTGTCCATAACATTATCTCCTTTGTTCCCGTTAATTTACATGTTTACAAATACAACAACTTTTTTTTTTTTTAAAGAATCACTGTGAGAATTTTGAGGTTCTTAATCACATTAATGGCGAATCTACTAGTGAAGCTGATGCTGCCCCCTAATACTGTTGAATGGTTGAAAATTGACTCCATTGTGAAGTCTTGGATTTGTTTACTCTATTTGATGCACTCCAAGAACGCCTTGTTGTGGCTGATCACAACACGACCCAACAGCAATCTCCTACTATCATGAGTTCGGTTCAACATGCAGGACCCTACACCAACTACGACCCAGACACCCCCTGTGTTCCATTCACCTTCTACGACCCATACAACCCCTATTGCTCCTTGTCCGCATCAACCTAATTACCTTATAACCTAAACCCGGTTTTTTTACCCCATGGTTACTCGTTTTCGTGTCGTCCCTAATCTTGACGTATTACGTTAAATGTGTCTAGTGTCTCTTCCATACCTAAGTCTTATATGGATGCCTCTAATGACCCTAATTGGCATAATGCTATGATTGATGAATAAAATGCCCTTATTAAAAATAATACTTGGACTTTTTTTCCTCGTTCCGCGGATGCGAACATTGTTCGTTCCATGTGGTTGTTTAGGCATAAGTATTTAGCATATGGTGCTCTCAGTCACTGCAAGGATCTTCTTGTGGAGAGTGGAAGTACGCAGTTATCAGATGTGGATGTGGATGAGACGTTTAGTCCGATTGTTAAACTGGCTACTATTTGGACTATTCCTAGTTTTGTGGATTCTCGGCATTGGCCTGCTTATCAGCTCGATGTCAAAAATGCCTTTTTTACATGGAGTGTCCGATCCTGTGTCCACCATGTTTCCCTCCTTTGAAGCAACTAATCTTCCATTTGACTACCCTCTTGATGATCAAACATATGAGTATGGTTTTGAAGATATATTTGATAGTTATCATTCGCTGACCGATCAAACAAGTTAACAAGACTCTAATCATTCAGATTATGCAGCCCATGTTAATACGGGTGAGCAAAATCCAGTTTTTCAAGAAATGATTACGGACAACGCTACAAGAAAATATCATGGTTTAAATTTCACATCCTATAGTTCTAGCAAAGATGAGCACACTATTCTGGTCATGCAAGAAACACTCACAGCTGGTTCTAGTTCGAAAAGTTCACACAATACCATTGATGGTTCCTTCATGCCACGACCAAATAATTTTCACAAGCAAGTGTTTTGTTGATCAGTAATTGTGTTTCTATTTATTTTATCCTTTTATGTTTTTAACTTGAATCAAAAGAACCTATCTTTTGCTCTTTTGGTTTTCAACAGCTTGTTATATGTATCTAACTATAAGTGTTTTACTTAATTTGTGTAACATAGAGATATGGGCACGAGAGAAAGAATGACGCATAATCAGGGATTGAAGCTTGCACTTCGTATGAAGACGAAGCTTGAGGTCGTCGATGATGGGTTTAAATGGAGGAAATATGGAAAGAAAGCGGGTAAGAGTAGTCCATATCCAAGGTATAATAGCAAAACATGACAAAAAGGTTATCTTACTATTATACGCATGGCCCTACAGAGCATGTAGTTTTTAGAAGCAAACTAGGGTTCTTAGATTATTTCTTCTTGCTTTGCACGCATATATTACTTCTGTTGTGTACATTGTTGTTTTAGTGTATTCGGATTTTCAGCAATTAATTAGCTAGATACGTTATTTACCAAATGGCATTATTGAAAACACAGGAACTACTTCAAATGCTCGGTCGTAGGATGCAATGTCAAGAAAAGGATAGAAAGAGATGTAAACGATCCCCGCTATGTGATAACAACCTACGATGGGGTGCATAACCACAAAGGTTCCTTGTAACCTATATAAACATTATATATTCCATTAGTATTTAATTTCAAGTACCTGATCATACTGCATGTAAGACACATGATTTTTGTCGTAAAGCTGTTTCCAGTCATTTTGTTGGTTTTCCTCATGTATTAGTACCATATGATTATGATATCTATACTTACTCCGTATGTGTTTGTGTTAACGAATTCAAAGTAAACGTTTTTCATTAATTATGATTCGTATCTATTCATTTGGTTGTGTGTCAGGAATCAGTGACAAGATTTATCATGAATCTAAGAAAAATCTTTAAGCGATTCGATAGAATATCCTATGTTGACTTATATATAATATACTATGGTCTTGACTTTGATTTCTTGACCTATTCTGCTGATCACTTTTAGTAATATAGTATAAAGAATTCAATATTTAAACGTTTATGTTCTTTTTTTCTAAAGGCACATTCTATACTGGGTAATTTCTTCGTAAAGAGGAACACTAGCTCTAAAAAAGAATTTGGATACTTAAAAAATTACCAGCGACTTTTTTGTTTGCTACGTAAGTAATTAAACCCTGATCGTCAGAGGAAATTTATATTACATAACAAACTTTTTTTATATATCAAAAGATAAATCTCAGTTATTTATTTTTACTTTTAGAAAAAAAAAAAAAAAAAAAAAAAAAAAAAAAAAAAAAAAAGAGAGAAACTAATAAATGTTTAAATTAAAAATTCAATTACATTACACTTTTTATAATTTAAATATCTGATAAACTGTCTATCGTTAGACAAAACAAATTATACTGTTACAACGATCATTTAATTATCTTTCTATAGACGATCACTTTGATATATTTTCGAAAAATATTTCTGGTTGTTTTTTTTTTTGCGTTTTATTTTTTGTATTGAAATTCACATGACATATCACATGGAATTTAACACTAATATCGAAGTTCGAACACTAAATATCTGTAATAAACTGACATAAGTATTTCTCTTTAAATCAAAATCTTTTCCTCTTTTTTCAATGAAAAACACACACTCATGGTTTTCCAACCATATATCACACAAGGTATTCGAATTATATATTATAGCACTTAATTCGTGAAACTTCTATAATCACATGTGATAACAACACATGTAATAAAAATCACATGTGATTGAGATCACGTGTGGTTAAATCACATGTGATTTTATGTGTTTAATCCAACTTTGATAAATTAACTTGACTAATCTATAATTCGAAATATAATGTGTTATATATAAGCCATAAATGTCTAGTTTTCAAGAAGGAAAAAAACGGTGAAACTTTTAAATTATTGTAAAAAAAAAAAAAAAAAAAAAAGTTATATTCATTTTATTACATGTTTAGACATTCGAATATTTAAATTAGTGTTTAATACTCATGTAAGTTTCAACAACGAAAAAAAAAACGAAAAACGCGAAAAAATAGGATTTTTTTTTTTTTTTTTTTTTTTTGTCGAAAGTATATCAAAGTACCCATTTATAGAAGGATAAAAAAAAGTTTGTCGCAATGGTGTAATTTTTTGGCTTAACGATTAGCGATTTAAAGATATCAATTTTTGAAAAAAAATTGGGTGAAAATAGGTTTGTTATCTGATCTAAAAGTTGAGTGGGTAGCATTAATCCTTTGATACGTAAGCAAAAATTTAAATCCTGATCACTATAATTAATGGTACATTTCAAAGATTAATCTTTTGGCATCACTTAAATCGCAGCGACTTTAATTTGTCCAAGATCCTTTGTTTGTCACCTTACTTGCTTGCTTCTTCGAGATTAAATTTAGACTAAACAATCTCAGATATTGTGTTAAAAATAGATATACTCCTTTGATGAACACATATATGTTTGGCAATGAGGCTTTATAGGATTTATGGGCTTGAGCTATTAAAATAAGCTGGTTTATAAATAAATTTTGTTTGTCACACGGTATTATAAAAGCTTTTATAAACCTTAAGTCTTCATAAGCCCACGCCTATAGAAAAAGGCTTATGGGGACGTATAGCTAGTCAAATTACTTAAATACTCTTCAAAATATAATGGATTATCACGTAAAAGCTAAAAATATATGGGAATTTAATTCAATGTATACATTAATAAGTTTCAGATTCAACTAATTCGCTAAACATCTTTATAAAAATATAAGCTTGAGCTTATAATATAAGTTTCAGCTCTAGCTCCAACCAACCCCAACTTCAGCATCTACACATTGGGCCAATCATACCCTTACTACATAAATGAAGAAAACCAAACGATAATGTACTGACATTCTTCTGGGAAAAAGGCATACCAACTTTTTTATCACTTAGACTATCTTTATTGGTGTGGGTTGTGGGTTGGGGTCACGACCGATTCTCCCCTTTCAACCAATCACAAATTGACATGTGGCAATCGATTGTGACTTTAGGTCACCAAGTGACCACAAGTTGGCAATCTCTTGTGACCGGTTGTGACTTTAGGTCACCAATAAACATAGTCTTATGGTATCTACAATCGTATTTCACCTAATGAAGTACAAGTGTGGAATAATCGAATCAAAGGATAAAAAGACAAAATCATAACCTTGACGAAGAAATCATAAAATCTAGAAAGTGATTTCATAACCAAAGAAAAATCTCAAAGATTTGATATCGAATGAATATGCTCCCCTGCATGGTTGCATAACAGGATGCCTTGACTTCTGTGTTCTTTTTTATTTTCAAGCTTACAAGTGTAATATGTAATCATGCAACAGAAGCTACATATTGAGATACTCATATTGAAAACAGTATAAAAACATCAATATTCCATCATAAAATATACTAGTAACTTTTGTCTTTGATACAATCTATCTTAGAGTTTCCACTACCATGTTTCCCTCCTTTGAACCAAATAACCTTCCTTATTACTACCCTCTTTCTGATCAAACATGTGAGTATGAATTTGAAGATATATTCGATACTTATCATTCGCTGACCGGTCAAACAAGTTACCAAGACTCTAAACAGTCAGATTTTACAGCCCATTTTAGTACGAGTGAGAAAAATCCCGTCTTTCAAGAAATGATTACAGGCAACGCTATAATAAAAGGTCATAGTTTGGATTTCACAGCCTGTAGTTTTAGCAAAGATGAGCAAAATCAGGCCATGCAAGAAACAATCACAGTTGCTTCTAGTTCGAAAAGTTCACACAATACCTTCATTGGTTCCTTCATGCCACGACCAAACAATTTTCACATGCAAGTGTTTTGTGGAGTTAATGTGTTTCTATTACTTTTATGTCTTTATTACTTTTATGTCTCTTAAGTTCACACAATACCTTCATTGGTTCCTTCATGCCACGACCAAACAATTTTCACATGCAAGTGTTTTGTGGAGTTATTGTGTTTCTATTACTTTTATGTCTCTTAAGTTAGTAATATAAATAGTAATACTTGACAACATGATCTAAAAAACCCTTTTTTTTTTTTTTTTTTTTTTTTTTTTTTTTATCAAAGTCATATGTATCTTAGTAAAAGAATTTTCATCTTGATTTGTGTAATGTAGAGATGTGGACATGAGAGAAAAGGCGCATGCAGGATTGAAGTTTGCGCTTCGTATGAAGACGAAGCTTGAGGTCGTCGATGATGGATTTAAATGGAGGAAATATGGGAAGAAAGTGGTTAAAAGTAGTCCATATCCAAGGTATCATTCCAATAAGTACATGACCAAAAATTTATTTTGTTCGTATATGCAAGCCTTTACCAACCACTCCTAGATTATTTCTTCTTGCTTTGCATGCATATATTACATTATTATTGCACATTGCTATTTTAGTATATTGTATATTCGGGGTTTAAGCAGTTAAGCTAGATAGGTTATTTACCAAATGGCATTAATGAAAACGTAGGAACTACTTCAGGTGCTCGGTTGTAGGATGCAATGTCAAGAAAAGGATTCAAAGAGATGTAAAGGACTCACGCTATGTGATAACAACCTACGATGGGGTGCATAACCACGAAGGTTCCAAATGATCGATATAAACATGTTATATATTATCCATTAGTACTAAATGTTCAAGCGCTCATACTGTAAGACGCATTATGTTTATCGTAAAACTGTTGCCGCCTATTTGGTTGCAGTGGCGAAGCTTGGATTTTTCGAGTGGGGGGTCGGGATCTAAAATTTTTTTTTCCTAACACTATGGGGGGTCGAAACCGAATTAAATTGGGGGGGCGAAACCAAAAATACCGAAATTTTTCTACACGAAAACTATATACCCCTACATCGCAAAAAAAATTTCGGGGGGTCGGCCGCCCCCCTATGAAGCTGCGCCACTGTTTGGTTGGGTTTTCCCTTGTATTACCATATAATTATGATATCCCACTCTATTAATAATGTTTGTATTGAGGAATTCACACTAGGAATTCATGATGAATGCAAATTTAACTTAAAAAACGTGTTTTTAAATATACACGCGCGAGGTTTTTTTTGCAGGATCATTATTCTTACGATTCGTATGGTCGTATCAATGCATTTTGTTTTGACTAAGGAATCAGTGACAAGATTTATCTTATAGTATCTAAGAAAAATGTCCGAGAGATTCTATAGAATCGTAAAAGTTGAATTAAATGTTTAGTAATTGTCCACTACTACACAAAATCAATGCATTTGGTTTTGACTAAGGAATCAGTGACAAGATTTATCTTAGAGTAAATTACAGCGATGGTCATGTCGTTTAAGCAAAATCCCTAATTGAGTTCATATCTTTTCAATTTTGTCCAATGATCCTTATAATGAAACTATGTAACACCGTTCATCCTTATCGCCCAATTCAGTTATCTTGTCCGTTAGGTCCCAGTCATCAAGCGGCTACGTTGGTCCTTTATACTAACGGCCGTTTCAAATTAACTCAAAATTTGGTTTTCTTACGTTTTTTATAAGTTTTCTTCCGTTTTATATGTTTTCGTTCGTTTTTATATGTTTTCATACTTTTACGTTCGTTTTTCTTACGTTTATGTACGTTTTTATCCGTTTTTATACGTTTTCATCTATTTTTATACGTTTTCACTCGTTTTCTTACGTTTTCACCCCTTTTTTTATGTTTTCTTATGCGTTCATATATTTTTGTCCTTATATATACGTTTTCTTACGTTTATGTACATTTTCGTCCGTTTTTATACGTTTTTGTCAATTTCTTCCATTTTCATACAATTTTATCAGTTTTTATATCTTTTTGTCTATTTTTAATGTGTTTTCGTCTATTTTTCTGGAGTTTTATACATTTTTATCTGTTTTTATACGTTTACATCCGCTTTTTACGTTTTGTCGATTTTTATATATTTTCATACGATTTTATCCGTTTTTATACGGTGTTGGCCATTTATACGTTTTTGTTCGTTTTTATACATTTCCGTACGTTTTTATCCATTTTCGTCCGTTTTTATATGTTTTTGTCCGTTTTTATATGTCTTCGTACGTTTTATCAGTTTTTGCCCATTTTTATACGTTTTTGTTCGTTTTATACGTTTTCGTTTGTTTTTATACGTTTTCATACGTTATTATCCATTTTCGTTCGTTTTCCATGTTTTCTTATGTTTTTAGACGTTTTTGTCTATTCTTATACGTTTTTATCCGTTTTATCCAATTTAATACATTTGTACGTTTTCTTACTTTTTTTAATCTATTATTAACTATTTTTATACATACAAAAACGTAAGAAAAACAGACAAAAGTGTATAAAAACGGATCAAAACGGATCAAAACTTAACAAAACTAACAAAAGCCTATAAAAAAGGAGGAAAAAGTATAAAAACAGACAAAAATGTATAAAAACAAATGAAAACGTATATAAACAGGCGAAAACATTTAAAAACGGACAAAAACATATTAAAACATAAGAAAATGTACGAAACGTAAGAAAATCGGTGAAAGCGTAAGAAAACGAGCAAAAACGTATAAAAACGAATAAAAACGTATAAAAATGAATGAAAACAGATAAAAACACATAAAAATATAAGAAAACGGACAAAAGTATAAAAAAATTGGAGGAAAACATATAAAAATAGATGAAAACATATAAAAACGGATAAAACATATGAAAGCGTAAGAAAAATGGACGAAAACGAATAAAAATGTACAAAAACAGATAAAAACGGATAAAAACTTACGAAAACGCCGTAGCACTCATCTATGAAGTCTACGGCGTAGCCTCAACCTTAATATGGCGTAGTAGGACATCAAAGGGTTCTATGGAGTAGCCTCTCTCCACCTACGGTGGAGACCTCAAAATCAAGCAGTAGAGAACTATTGAGCCCAAAGAAGAAGTTACGGCGTAGTTCCCAATACAACTACGTCGTAGAAGTGACAACTGAAGAAACTACGACCATAACACTTGATCAAGCTACGGCGTAGATGATATTAACAAAGGCTACGGCGTAGCTAAAACCTAGAGCTACGCCGTAGCAAAGTCGGGCCTATAAATACCAGCCCGAATTCCGAGTTTTTACATACACTTTTCACCACACAGAAGTCAAGAGGAATTTAGGGAACGAGAGGAACTAAGTTCTATCAGCATACAAGTCAATTCCAAGGGAGAATTCATGCCATAGTCATAAGTTTATTCATTCATTACGTTTGTATTAATTCAATGTTTGCATTTGTTATGTTAAACACTTGTTTTCCTGCATTTATGAACATGAGTGGCTAAACACCTCTTGGTGTTGGCCTTATTATGAAATTGTTATTAATATGATTTAGTTTTCTCGCATCTTTAGTTGTTTTATTTGTATACTTTATTAGCTAGTCTTAGGACACTCTATGCTTTAGAGGGATTGATATTTGGTAGTCCTTTGAGGGGAATGTACGATGCGACCGCCTGCATTTCATTAGAAGGTGTGACTTGGTGATAGAAATATCACCATGCATGTGCGAATTGACCATAGGATCACCTACCAAATAAATATGCTAAAGGAGTTAGAGGGGAGTTGTAAGTGACAACACATCCCGTTAGACTAGTCTAAGTTAGTAGAGGTGCTTAAGGACTCTTGCATTTCACGCCAGCGAACTTTTTCAATCGATTTGGAAGAATAGGGCGAGATGTAGGATAGGATAGGCGATTTGACCATCTGAGTCTATTGAATCGAACCCCCAGATAAAACAATAGGATGCTTAATTAGAAAACTTGTCATGTTAATAACAAGAGTAGTAATTAGGTTAATACTACTTTCTCCTACTGATTTCCCTTTACTATTTATTTGCTTTTGTTTTATTTAGTATAATTATTTAAATCATTAAAAAAGCCCCTTTATTTAGTGACATTAAAACTTAGATATTTTCCGCCCCTTAGCTCTTGGGACGACCTCGGCTTTACCACTAGATATACCTCACACGACCGGGTACACTGCCCGATAGTGCATAAGGTAGACCTTATGTAGATGAGACTATTACAAATATAAAACCTGGTCGGTAAATCCTGCATCAGCCATCCAAGATGCTGTTGATCATTCTTAAAAGTCGCACGATGGAACCTCTACTATATCCAAGATCAGTACTAATTTTGATGGATTCACTGCTATTAAAAATCAATTGGACAAACTTAGTAGAGAGATGAAGAAAAAAGACGAAAGAGTTTATGCTGCCCAAGTTGGTTGTGAAATGTGCCAAGGACTTTACTACACCAAAGATCGCCCTTCTAAAAAGGAAGGAGAGACATTTGAAGAAGCATACTACACACAATTTGGTCAACCATTCTAACCTTCAGGAAGATTTTAGGAAGCTGCTCCAGGTTACTGTCAAAGGAACAACGCTAACCTTTCATATCAAGAGAGGAGATAGACTCTAGATGATACCTTAAAGTAGATTATGGCTGATGCTGCTAAAAGACATGAAGAAAACATTGCTATGATAAGGAAGTCCACGCTTCAACAAATACTATTACAAAAAATCAAGGAGCTTCGATCAAAGCATTGGAACAACAAATTGGTAAAATGAGTAAGGTGCTTCAAGAGAGGGGAATTGGAGGTCTACCTGGCTCAACTGAAACAAATCCAAGAGATCATGTCAAAGCAAACACCACAACTAAAGAAGTCATGCCAAAGTACGTTTTCCTGGGAGATTGGCGAATGGTATGAAACCTCAATATTTCTTTAACTCTTCGATTAGTGTAAGGAGATTACTTAAGGAGAAATCAAGGATTGAAGAGGAGATCAAGGCTGCAATGAAAGAAGAGTGTTCTGCAACCGATGACAAAGCCTTTGCCTAATAAAGAAAAAGATCCATGAAGTTTTACTTTACCTTGTTCAATTAATGATATGTCTTTCAATAATGCTTTAGCTGACTTAGGAGCTAGTGTTAGTGTAATGCCCTTTAAGACATTTGCTACCCTGGGCTTAGGAAAATTGGTACCAACTAAGCTACTTATTGAATTGGCAGATAAAACGGTAAAACAACCAGAGGGGATTGCTGAAAATGTGCTTGTTAGGATCGAGAAATTTATATTCCCTGTAGACTTTGTTATACTAGATATGTCCGAGGATATTAAGATTCCCTTAATCCTTGGAAGACCTTTCTTGTCTACTGCTCATACTAAAATAGATGTTTTTAAAAGAAATTTTTCATTGAGAGTAGGGAATGACAAACTAGTCTTTAAATGTGATAATCCTGTTAAGAGCATAATTAGAGGAGTTTATATGCTAGGATTAAGAGAACGCATGGATCTTGACTTAGAAGCTAGGCTAATGGGAGAGACATTGATCCAAAATATGTCATCTAAACCAAATCATAAAGAATTCAAAGAATTCATTGATCTTAATGTACCTACCGAACTAAGGGATGATATTATAAGTGATTCCGATGATGAGTGGTATGATTGTGAGGTAATCAAAAAATGTAGAAGAACTAAGAGGACCAAAGAGTACCATGAAGTGTTTGTTGAGCTACCACCTCACCTTGTGTATTTATGCCTGCTTAATAATTGCTAATTTCCCGTCTATTGTTTTATCATCACTACCCGAAAGGGATAGAACTTTGCTTGTACAGATTCTTAGAAGAAATGGTATGGAAATCCAATATGGGCAAGATACGCTAGATGTCACTAGCTTGAGAATGAGGGAGCACGATGCTTCCGACTTCTATAATGACGCAAAATAGGAGCTAAACGTGAGTCTAACTTGAAGACTCTGGAATAAAGAGAAGTGTTCACTGGGAGACAACCCGGATTTATCTTTACTGTTTTTTTCGAGTCAGTAAAATCTGCAGTAGATGCGGCGCATCTTCATCATAAGATTCCGCGTATCAATTGTACAGATTGTATCTTTTATTTTTCTGCATTTTTTTCTTATTTTTCTGCACTTTAAAACTTTCTGTCAGTTTAATGCAACGCATCCCTGGTTAAGGATGCGACACATCTTATTTTCTTATTCGTATTAATTCTAGGCTCGATACGGCGCATCTCATTCAATAGATGCGGCGTATCGACTGACCTGATGAAAATTTTCATTTTTTTTTAGGTTTTTATTTTTACTAACTACTAATGAATTATGCACAAGTTTGATCTTATTAATTCAGGTGTGTTATGTTCTAAACTGGTGGTATATTTTAGTTTCTGTACTTTATGTGGATACGTCATTCATAGAGGCTTGAACACCTCTCATCCACAAGAAATATGATCCTGCTCACACACGCATAATGGATGATCATACCGAGCAAATCTCAGGGGAGTTCTCCGTTCTAATTCTTTTTAATTTCCTATTTTTAATTTTAACTACAAACAATGAGGATGTTGTTTAACTTAAGTGGGGGGATGGAGAATTAGAACATTACATGTCCTAAAATTTTCAAAAATATGCTTAACATGTACTTAATATGCCAAAATTTAAATTTTTTCTAGCATGATTTTGTTAAATCTAAGTTGCATAACCGCACACATAACTTATATTATATAAAATTGTGAGAATTGAGCGTATCCGTTTCCAATATTTTACCCAAATTCCACAAAAATATGAGTGTGCCGGTGACTTGTAGTAAATTTTAGAACTTGGCTTGTATACTATTCGACACCACCATAATGAGTATTATTTATATAATTGGAGTGACTTGTCTAACTTGGTAAATTTCTAGGATTACACCCAAATAGCCTTTATATGTTATGTTTATTAACCAACTACACTGGTTAGTTAACCCTCGTATAAAAACCTTTTTTTTACTCTCATTTTTAGAGTAAGATACCCCTAGAAAAACCCTCAGAGCCATTCTTTTCGTTTCTTACACCAATAAAAATATTTCGTTACACGTTTACACCTTAGCCTACCCTATAGATTAAAGTCCGGGGTTAGTTGCTTTAGGCAAAGTGTGTATTCCCCGCGTTACCTGTGTTCATGTGCGTAAATTCATAATATTTGGTTAGGTCGAGAAATTGCACAATGCAATTAGAAGTGAAAGTAAATATTGTATATTTTTAGTCTTGATTTTTGTGTGTTTACTACTTTCACTATTATCGTTATTTCTGAAGTTATGAGAAGTATGGAATAAATTATCCAGAGTTGTCGTTATAAGTGATGTGGTGAAATTTTACACCATTAGATTAGTTTGTAAAAAAATGAAAAAAAAAAAGAAAAGAAAAGAAAAAGAAAGAAAGAAATTGGTAAGTTTGTTATAAACCAACGACGTAAAGTTTTGTATTAAGTGGTTGATATCGCCACTATTATTATTGTTGTACTATATTTATGGAGAGAATGGGAGTTGGCCGTTATGGGAACGCCAACTAAGGATTGTTCCTTGTTTAAGATTTTATTGAGTATAATTCATGTCTACATAAAGCTTGAGTTACAAGTGTTAAAGCGTGAGTTATTTAATGATATAAGTCTTATTCATGAGATGCTTGGGAAGGTGATTAACCACACATTAGGACTAAATCTATTTGTTTGTTTATATTTTTTATTTTACAACAATTTATATCCTAAATGTTATCCCTACCCAACCGTATTATTATATTCGTTGTTAGCTTTCGAGCATCCGGATATAGTGATGGCTAAGTAAGAATGTTAAATGTATTAATAAGGTACTGACCATCCGAGTATTAGATTAATTGACTAGCGCGCCAGTGATCTGGTGTGTGACTTGGTGACCATCTGTTATGCAAATAAAGCGCCAGCGATCCAAGAAGCACATTAGTGACCATCCGTTAGTTGAAGCGTCGAGGACTTGTGCCAGTGATCTACTAAGTTTGTATAGGAGATACTTGAACAAAGCTAGGTTAAACCCTTAAACCTCAAAACCCTTTTTACCGCTTTAGACTTGTCATTCCTTAGCTTTAGTGGTGAAGATGTGCATCCTTGCCAAGCTTATAATAGAATATTCGTCACAACCGAGCAATTGAGTGAATTAGATTAGTTGAGAGATTATGATTAAACGAATAAGTGCTTAAATAAAAAAATACATCCAAATATCTTTTAGGATACATTTTCATAATTATAATCTAAGGTTTACTTGGGGACAAGTAAAGTTCAAGCGAGGGGATATTTGATGACATCAAATAAGTACATTATATTGTTATCATTTGTCCTATTTAATTGACTTGCTTTATTATATTTTGTATGAGACTTGATACTTAATTGTTTACTTTAGTAATTCTCAGATAAAAACAAGCAATTGGTGAAACTTGATGATTTTAGACGAAATATTGAGATAAATGATCAAGATGGAGAAAGTCTACTGAACTCAAGGAGATACGCCGTATCATTCTATACAGATATGCCAAATTATCATACTTAGATGAATTCGAAGACCATTGCCTGACTTTGAAGCATGCGCTGCATCTAATTATATCATGCGCCGTATACGAAACTTTGGTCAACGAAGAAGAACCAACTTGTTCTACTCCAGATACGTCGCATCTCATTATCAACATGCGCCGTATTACTATCAAGACTTCACCAAATACAATCCAATACGCTGAAGGACGTGCGCCGCATAAAGATTCAAGATATGCCAAATCTAAAGGTGGTATACGAATATTCCAGAATATAATAATCATGGACCCCATACGAAGTTAAGTAGATGCGCCACATCTACTTAGTTAATGTGCCACATCTACCCTCTGACAGAAACTATATGATGCGTGGGAATTGCACCAGGCTTTACCTCTCAAGGGATCTCAAGAAGCTTAGAACCTCCACCAGGCAGTGTACCTGATCGTTGTAGTATAATATAGTGACAAGTACCGGGGGATTGATCGTTCAACTCAGGAATAGTGTCGCTAGGATTAGAAAGCCCAAAAATTAAATCTAGATGTGAGGGATGATTCTTTTTGTATTTTTATATTTTATGAAAAGCAAGTAAAAATATTGGGTATTGGAAGAGTGGGCGGAATTAGTTGCTAGTCAACTAACCCAATAACTAAGACGCAATCAAAATAAAATAACAAAAATGAAAATAAAGCTAACTAAACTAGTGGTGTGAACAATAAATGGGAAAATTATGTTTACTTAGATTTCATTACTCCCTAGATATCTTTTACAGGTTGATAGTTTGTTACAATTGCGTGGATGACGGGTTATATTTCTTAATACCATTCGTGGGGTGGCGTACGTACTTTCCCAACTCTATAAGCTCCTACTTCACTCCTATGTCGAGCCTGCAAGAAGCTCCTAACATGGGATCATTAGAATTCTCTCATGCATTAAATACAACCATAAAAACCTAGTACGCATTTGTTCATGTTTCTTAAGACGTTCAAGCAAGTTACCCTATAGAAGTCTGCCAGTTTTCTTAAGCCTAACATCGAAATCATTCATCCGTAACAACTATAAACAAGCAACCAACATCTAGGTTTCACTACATCTAAGCAAACACACAAGAGATCTAGCCTAGCATGTTAAGATCAAGACAAGCGTAAGATATATTCAAACAACACATAGACATATTGAATGAATTGAAAGGGTACTTATTTTAATTGAACATGAAAGGTTTCAAAGGGTGAAAACCCTTGAAAATACTGATAAAATCGTGCTAGGGTTTCTCCAAGTTATCCCTCTAATTGTCCTCTCCTAATGAATGAAAATTACAAAACTATATATAGATTTTCCAACATGACGGCGTCAAGAAGAGAAATCTGACGCCGTCAACTCGCCGCCCATAATAATATCGGATTGCCTAGATCCAGATCTGACGCCGTCAAGAGAAAATTATCTCTTGGCTGTCACGTGTAATGGGACCATGACGGCCTATGGTGACGCCGTCATGCCCCTAAGTGTAAAACTCTCTGGACCATCACGGAATCAATCCACTTCACCTCTTGTTTTAATCTTGACGCCGTCATGTAGAACTTGGTGACGCCGTCAGGTACTATTCCCAGCAAGGAAAATTAAGACTTTGCCATTTTCTTCACTTTTATGCTCCAAAAACGTCCAAAATGCTTCCTTTTTCAGAATTCACTCCAAAAGTACCTAAAATCACAAAAGGAGCGATTTAGGGCAATATTTGATCAAATAAATTCAATTCCGGGCTTAAATGACCCCCTAAAAACGGATCATTTTTCGCCTCATCATATACCCTTACACTTGAGATTTGCTTGTCCTCAAGCAAATGCGCTTTTATTCTAATCAAAATACAAGTTAGGGGTCATTTAACACTAATATAAAAGTAATTACAATAAATAATCCTTCCACTAAAGACCAAAGACAAGAACAGAGGTCATACACTAGCACCTGACAAATAGTGTTTAGATACTCACATCTCTCGGGTGTAATAAAGTATATATCACAATATGGAAATGGAAAAAATCTCTCACTACCTGTCATAGCAAAATAGATTACCATAGGCTTGGGAAAGGATCAAACCTCCACCACATGGCGTAAGCACCTAGGATAAACTATCAAAGAGGTCTTTCAAAGGGTTATAACGTTAGGTGTAGGGATATGGAATACACGGTTTTGTCGAATAAAGGCAATCTTTACTGGTGGCGAGTTAATCATCTTGGTTAATTACATGTACAATATGGCGTTGCTAAGCCAAGACTAGACTCGACTTAAGCTAATAAATCAAAAATAACAAAAACATAAAATAAACATATAATGAAACGGGATGGTAGTCCGTATGTTTTTTCTCTTTTCCTTTTTTTTTATATATATTTTCTCGATTTTTCTTTTTTTTTTTTTTTTTTTTTTTTTTTTTTTTTTTTTTGCATACACTCTTACCCTACCATCCAAAATAATACATCATAGGGAATGAACATTCCCCTTACACTTGAATTTTTACATACTTTACAATAAACTAATCTAATGACTCGAATCAAGATAATCAAAACACTTGGAGTACTTTTAAGATTGATGTACATATGGGGGTAATAACATGATGTTCTTCCCCATTACTCCATAACATAAGTACTTTACCCATGAGTCCCAATCATCCCAAAACAATATGTACAAGGATATGACTCGACTTAGCAACCATGTAATCAATTAGATAATCAACTAAGGGTTTAAACAAATAACAATAATGCACTAAAGATGAGTGCATACACGGAAGGCTAAGGCTATTTGGGTGTACATTTAAGTGGGTTGTAACAAATTCTTCCTTTAAGTAAGATGCTTAAAGTTAGAAACGAAAAGATAGGCTCGGAGGGGTGTACTAGGGGTATCGTATACTAAAAATGAGTATAACGCTAAGGGTGTGGGAAAAATTAATTGACTTTACTAGCCAAGTAATATGACTTAAATGGTCAAGAAATTATGATACGGGTTTAACACAAGGGTGATCCTAATGCCTCTTATCATGTAGTAAATCCTACTACACGAATGTAGTCTCACTAGCGGTCTCGGGATGCATCACTAACGCAAGTTCTAGAATCTAAATGCTAGCGGTACACTCATAAGAACCAATAATGAATGTTTTTCCTATCAAATCTAAAGGCGAACCTCACATATTTGGGTGGAAAATTTTTCTGAATGGTACGGTTTTGTGCTAGTCATACAATCTCCTATCCATGAGATGCTTGCTAAGGCTAAAGTTTCACTTCTAAATGTTGTAAAAAAATTTAAATTTGGCGCTAAAATTAAACTAACAAGTATTTCTCATAGTTTTATTACACACCTACCATCAAACAAACAAACTCAAGTGCAATAGTATCCTATAAGGTATCATCATTTACCCTCCCCTTACACTTAGGATGAACATTGTCCCCAATGTTCAATTAAAGAATGTAAAAGTTAAACAGGTAAAAGAATGAAAGCAAATACTCCCCTGATTCGTTCGGTGTGGATAGTTTGTTAACAAGGTTAGATCTTCCTCCAAGAAAATGAACAATCAAAGCTTCCCTTCTAGAAATATAAATCATCTTCTTGTCATACATAACCTGTTAAACCTGAGAAAACAAACAAGGCAACCTCGCGTAAAATCGGCGGCAATCTATATATACTAATAAATCCTAGAAAAATAACATATATATCTTAAATTGCTTTCTAGGAATTAAAGGGATATAATGCTTGTGGAATGAATGTTTGCAGATTTCCTGGAGATTATAAAACTAAAGAATTAACAAAAACTTAAAGACTCCGTTAGAAAAACAAAACTGGCAAAATTTCCAGAATTTTACACATGACGCCGTCAGGGATTAATTCCTGGCGCCGTCATAAGTGACCTGCAGAAATCTTTACGTTACGTTTCCGGAAAATTTCTGGAAAAACTTTGTCCTACTTCTTGGAAAATCCTGCAAAACATCATTATGACTCGATACAAGCATTTGACTCTAACAAATACGAATATACATGTCCATTTAATATTGTGGAGAATCATGATCGATTTTGTTTCTTAAAAACATATTTGGGGTTTCCCCTTACACTTATCTTTTGCGAAATACCTTTGGATGAAGTTAAGACTAAGTCAAACGACAAAATAAAGTATTTTCACCATTTTATTTTTGAAACATGATCTACCAACAATAAAAATAAAGCATGCATACGGAAACAAATAACAATCAAACAAATAAAAATCACACAAAGCATGGGTTGCCTCCCAAGAAGCGCTTTTCTTTATTTTACAAGTCTTGTAGCTAGACTCAAGGTCATGGGCAATTACGTGACCTCATCTCTCGAGATGATGTACCCCATATAATTGCGATCATTACTATCGTGGTGGTGGTGTTTCAATCGATCGATACTCGCAGTCACCTCTCCTCCTTCTTTACTGCTTAAGTTAGCTATCCCATCTTGGCTTATGCCTTCAATTGTGAAAGGCCCATACCACCAGGGACTCGGTTTATCGGGAGGTATTGTTATCTCCGAGTGTCTTAAGAGTACTAGGTCCCCTTTCGCGAATGGTACATGATTCCTCGTTGGTTGACTATGTTCAAAATTGACATGAACTTTGTTGCTTTTGCTTTTGCTTCCTTCATGTTTAGTTTTTTTGTAACTTTTGATTCTTGCTTCCCATGCAAGAATCTTTTCCTGAACACGAATAGGCGATGTGTCAATGTTGTTTTTGAGCTTTCTCCTCATCAAGCTTTCTTGCGCATATCGCGGGGTCATGGGAAAGCTAATCTTTCTTTTTCCTGATTTAAGCTCAATTTTCCTATTTTCATACCTAATGACAACTCTTGCGGTGGTAAGGAATGGTGCCCCAAGGATTATTGGCATGCATCCACCTCCTTTATCATCGATGATCATGAAATCAACGGGATACATGAATCCTGCGACATTGACCAACACATCTTCTGCGATTCTGAGGGGGTACACATAAGAGTGTCCAGCGAAGGAGAGCCTAACACGAGTGGTGGCTGGCATTTCTGACGTTAGTTGGGTGTAGATAGTTAGGGGCATAAGATTTACTTCCGATCCTTGGTCGGCGAAAGTGTTTAGACATTTCAAATTCCCGATGCTGGCTGGTATCTCAAAGTTCCCACACGCCATCTGCTTAGTAGCTACTTTTTGTACCAGTAGTTTCTCAAATACCGGTCCCCCAGGTAATGTATCATACTCATCTTTCCCCTCTTCCTCCTTCTCTGAACCCTGTTTGGAGGATTGGTTACGCCCGTCACCCTTTATCCAATTTGTTATGGTGTTTTCGTTTATATCATGTTTCAAGTAGTAACTTAAGGATTGGGATTTTGGCGGTTCTTCTGTTGTTTGTTCACTAGGGGTTTCTACTTTCTCATTATCCGTGTGGACAATTGTGATGGAATTAACAAACCGGGTAGTGGGGGTGGCGCTTTCCTTCCTCAGTAACATCCTTTCAGGGGTTTTCTGGTTTGCATACTCCTCCACTAGGCTCATCATCTCCTTCATTTTCTCTTGCATCTCCTCCTTTTGTTTATAAACTGCTTCCTCGAATCTAGCAAGCCGCTCAGAATGGGTTGCCATATATTCTCTCATTCTAGCTTCAAATTCCGGGCTAAGTTTTTCAGGAGGAGAATAAGGTGGGGCCTAATTTTGAAAGGTCTCAACAATCTCTCTAGAAGGTGACTCTGATAATGGCGTTGAAGTCATTTTCGAGACAAAATTGACAGTAGCCCGTCTAGACAGAATTGGCAGCAGCCCGTCTAGGACTTAAAGGTCTCTTTTACCTTTCCTCGAAATTGTCAACTTTTGCCTCAAGTTTTCAAAGGAGTTCATCGGAGATTTGATTAGTTCCTCCAGGTGTCGAGATTGCGTTGATGGCCGCTTCTATAGTGTGATTAAACTCCCATAATTCTTGATTATCGGTGGCAAGTTCGTCAATAATTGCCCAAGATTCCTCGGTGTTCCTATCACGCAATCTACCTCCGGCGGCTCGATCAATGGTATGTTTGGTGTGATAGTCGACATGGTCATAGAAGATTTGAACTAATAACCAAAGATTTATACCATGATGAGGGACTTTTTGAGTAGAACCTTGAAACGAGCCCATGCTTCGTAGAAAGTTTCACCCTGATGTTGTTGGAACATCAATATATCATTTCTAAGCATCGCAGTTTTCCTCGGTGGGAAAAATTGAGCAAGGAAACGAGTGGTGAGATCATCCCATGAGGTGATGGATCCCGCGGGTAAACGTTCAAGCCATTGACTAGCTTGATCACGTAGAGAGAATTGGAATAGGCGTAATCCGGTTGACTCTCTAGTTGTAACATCAAGGTCTATAGAATCTACGATTTTAAGGAAGTCCTTGGGATGTTGGTTAGGATCTTCGGAACGAAGTCCATGGAATGCGCATCCGCTTTGCACCAACCGGATGGTGTCGGATCGCAAGGGGGACACATTGGCTCCTTGGGTGAGCTCAATAGTGTTTCGATAGCCTTGATGGCTAGGACTTGAATACTCTCCTAGGGTTCGGGGCCTAAGAGGTTGGTTTGCTAGTGGCGGGTTTTGTTGTGGTGGGTTGATGGGTTCAAAGATGTTACCACCTTCCATGATGTCAGATGGTAAAGATTACGAACAAAGACACGAAGAAATAAGACACACTAAAGGAAACCTAAAAAATAAAAATAAAATCTTACTAGAAAGGAATCTAGCAAGTAGACCTAATAAAAAGAAATTCGAACCTAGACAATAACTATTCCCCGGGCTGCGGCGCCAAAAACTTGATGAGTGGGAATTGCACCAGGCTTTACCTCTCAAGGGATATCGAGAATAGTGTCGCTAGGATTAGTGTCGCTAGGATTAGAAAGCCTAAAAATTAAGTCTAGAGGTGAGGGATGATTCTTTTTGTATTTTTATATTTTATAAAAAGCAATTAAAAATCTCGGGTATTGGAAGAGTGGGCGGAATTAGTTGCTAGTCAACTAACCCAATAACTAAGACGCAATCAAAATAAAATAACAAAAATGAAAATAAAGCTAATTAAACTAGTGGTGTGAACAATAAATGGGAAAATTGTGTTTACTTAGATTTCATTACTCCCTAGATATCTTTTACAGGTTGATAGTTTGTTACAATTGCGTGGATGACGGGTTATATTCCTTAATACCATTCGTGGGGTAGCGTACGTACTTCCCCAACTCTATAAGCTCCTACTTCACTCCTATGTCGAGCCTGCAAGAAGCTCCTAACATGGGATCATTAGAATTCGCTCATGCATTAAATACAACCATAAAAACCTAGTATGCATTGGTTCATGTTTCTTAAGACGTTCAAGCAAGTTACCCTATGGAAGTCTGCCAGTTTTCTTAAGCCTAACATCAAAATCATTCATCCTTAACAACTATAAACAAGCAATCAACCCATAATCAACATCTAGGTTTCACTGCATCTAAGCAAACACATAAGAGATCTAGCCTAGCATGTTAAGATCAAGACAAGCGTAAGATATATTCAAACAACACATAGACATATTGAATGAATTGAAAGGGTACTTATCTTAATTGAACATGAAAGGTTTCAAAGGGTAAAAACCCTTGAAAATACTGATAAAATCGTGCTAGGGTTTCTCCAAGTTATCCCTCTAATTGTCCTCTCTTTGTCCTCTCCTAATGAATGAAAATTACAAAACTATACATAGATTTTCCAACGTGACGACGTCAAGAAGAGAAATCTGACGCCGTCAACTCACCGCCCATAACAATGTCGGATTGCCTAGATCCAGATCTGTCGCCATCAAGAGCAAATTATCACTTGGCCGTCACGTGTAATGGGACCATGACGGCCTATGGTGACGCCGTCATGCCCCTTAGTGTAAAACTCTCTGGACCGTCACGGACTCTATCCACTTCACCTCTTGTTTTACTCTTGACGCTGTCATGTAGAACTTGGTGACGCCGTCAGGTACTATTCCCAGCAAGGAAAATTAAGACTTTGCCGTTTTCTTCACTTTTATGCTCCAAAAACGTCCAAAATGCTTCCTTTTCCAGAATTCACTCCAAAAGTACCTAAAATCACAAAAGGAACGATTTAGGGCAATATTTGATCAAATAAATTCAATTCCGGGCTTAAATGACCCCCTAAAAACGGATCATTTTTCGCCTCATCACTATAAATACCCTAAGACCTAGACGAATTTTATGTACATCAAAACCATAAGGAGACGAATTCAGACGAGTAGGCAACACATGACACACCTCCAACGAAGATCTTAGAGCAGAAAGAAGGTCCTGCATGTATTTAATTCATTAAGTAGTTTTGTTTTATTGTATTAGTAAACTATAATCCATCAGGATTGATGGGCTTGTTGCCGCCATACTGCTCCTCTTAAAATTGCTTTTCCATCGATTATTAGTTTATATGATGATTTTTAGGTTCTTTGTATATGTGTTTTGATAACCTTTGTGTCTAGCTGTGCTTGGCTTGGGCTGCCATACCCCCTCCACGCTTACTTATCTAGCGTCTAGAAAGTAAGATAGGCATAAGTGATCATTAAGGATTTACTCGCCTATATTTAAGATCCAACGAGAGAGAAGAGTTTATGATACTCATCATATAAAACTAGCAATAAAACAAGTGACAAGCTACTTAACAACAGGACAGGACTTCTATCTGTATCTATTATTTATCTGTGTACGCGTTAGTCTTTCGCTGATTCGTTTTCATTAGTTTTATTAGTTTAATTAATTAACCAAATCTGTGCTAGTCTCTCAGACTAAAACCCCTTGTGTTAGATTAGATTATAAAACTAACTTAGTATATTTAAAATACTGATTAGATTAATTAGATATTACATTCCACTCTTAGTGATCGACACTCTACTTACCACTATATACATATTGATCAAGTACACTGCTCGTTAGTGTGTGTTATAGGAATAAGTCGGCTAAATATAAATGTAAAACTTGACAAGGCAAATCACCTTATATTACACGTGACATAACACGCGCATCAACAACCGACTTCCTTAATAGCATTCACTAGTCGGCCTTCCACATCACTCTTTAAAATTAAAAATAGGTTCCCCTGTTATGTGCATGAGAAACATTGACCAAACACTTGGGTTATGCAACGAGACAAGGCTTCAAGTACATAGGATGGGTATAAATATAATCGAGGCAAAGATTATATCAGGTGGAGGTGTAGGGACTATATGTGCAATACCAAGGATGGTTTTAAGCCCTTCGGATAATAAAATGCCGTTTAAATTTAATCGAAGACAATTCCCTGTTGCGTTGTGTTTTGCAATGACAATTAACAAAAGCCAAGGCCAAACTTTAACAAAAGTGGGTTTATTTTTACAAAGATCGGTTTTCTCACACGGTCAACTATATGTAGCCGTGTCAAGGGTCAAAAACAGAAAGAGATTAAAGATTTTATGTTGTGATGAAGAGGGAAACTACGCAACTTCAACCAAAATTGTTGTGTATAAGGAAGCTTTATTTAGAATTTAAGGATCTCAATCACGGCCATCTTTCTTTCGGTAAAGTATCTATTTCCTGTCTTACATAAACAACTCTAACTGACCAAAATACTAAAATATGTTTTACAAATTTCAGGATGTATCGTATGATATATATTAAAATCACTTGCGAGACACGATCACATATGGAGGATCATATACAAATAATCCACAAGTTGTTGAAAGCTAGACTACAGGGAAAATGGATCTATCAGATAACATTTTATGTCATACTAATCATCATTGCAGGTAAAGATTTGTCATCCAGGTATACAACTTTAACTATTATAAGATATATTAATAACATCCTATGTGCATTTCTTAAATCAAACAAGCAATAACATTTTTAATTTAGTCACTGACTCCTCCCAAACTAACCAGTCAACTAGGTGTGGTCAACAGGCCAAAAAGTATGAGAGAAAGTGCAAGATATATAATCTGTGGAAGTACAGGGAAATCCCCGGGTCGTTAAGTCCTAACGAGATTGAAATTGTGTTTTTGGAAAAGTTTATGGGAATCAGTGATTATGGAACAGTAACAGATAAAGATTTGAATTGATTTACACTACTAATTACTTGGTATTAAGATAATGAAACAGTATTAACAATTACATAATTACAGATATAATCAAACGTAAACAAATTAAAAATCAGAAACGTTTACATACAGAGAAAAATGTGAGTTTTGAACAATTTACAACTACAGGGGGTGAAAATGAAACTATTACAAACTTAATATAAAAAGAAAATTTAAGTAAAAATAAAATTATTTTTTTTGATTATTTTATTGTTTATTATTAATTAAAAACTAATTTAATCTATTTAATATTTAATAAAACTAATTTATAACTAATTTAAATTTAAGAAAAGTACTAAAATGACTTAGAAAAATATGAAAATTTTTATAAAATTAATTAACCATCACAGGAATCCTAAAAAATTATAAAAAGTTTATAAAAATTATTTTTAAACTATTTTACTAATTATTAACTTAATTATTAATTAAAAGCTAATTAAACTAAATTAATTAAAAAAATAGAAAATGAACAGTGAAAATTATGAAAAATTTCCTAAAATTATTTTATGATATATAAAACCTAGGAAAAATATAAAAAAGTACTATTGTTAAATAAAAATTAATAAAACTATTTAATTAACTAATATTACTTAATTATTATTTAAACTAATATTAATTATAGTAAATACTAAATGAAAAGATAAAAATCTGAGAAAATTACTAGAAATACTACAAGATGTCAGGAACTTATGAAAAATATAAAAATACTTTTTGAATAAGCTGAATAATAAGCCAAATGGCTTAAATAGAAGCTATCACTTTTTTAAATTTTGGTTTTTCTTTGTTTTTCTTTTTCAAAACTATTTATATACTGATAATTAACAACTTTTGTAAAAACAAAATGGCTAAATCTAAAAAATAAGCAAATTGAGTGCTTAAAAGCTTAACAGTTTGATTTATAAGCTTATTAGGACTTTTTGATACTTGAAAAGCTACACAAAGACTATACTAGAGTACCACAGATCAAAATAAGCTAATAATAGATTAAGTTATACTAGAAAGAAGAAAAAGGAACAAAATAAGCTAAAACAAGCCAATAAGCACTTTGGCTTAACAAACAGGCCAAATAGGCCAAGAGGGGTCAACTGCAGCCTTCTGTGGGGACCACTAGGGGGTTCAGGAGTCCAAAACTAGGGTTGACCCTTAAAGTTGGACTGGGGGTCTTGCAAATGAGCCAATAAGCAGTCCCTGAGGATCACTAATAAGCTCATAATAAGCCTTGGAAATAAGCTCACAATACTGAGGTCTCAATAAGCAGGGGTACAATGGCCAATTTGCAGGGTCTGATTCAAGGGTTCAAATAAGTTCTTAAGTGCAAAATAAGCTCAGATGTGACAAGTTGGCTTATTGGGGTTTCCAAAAAGCCAATAAACTCAGGGTGGGGCCCACTAATGAACAAGATATGAACCTATGAACTTGATGGTTGTACAATGAGTGCTTAGTACACAAGGTGGAAATAAGCAAACTTTAAGGACAAAATAAGCTATTCTAATGAAGACTGAGATCCAATATTAATTGAAATCTAAAAAGGCCTACTGATGAGCTTTCCAAAATGCTAAAAATCAAGCCCTAATGTTCCCTATTGAACCTAGGAGGGGGGATTGAAGTTTGGTCAAAAACCTGAGTGCCCTGGTGCAGGGCAGTACCTTGCCCTGCAAGCCTTTTCAAGCTCTTGCACAAGACAAACAAAAAATCCTAAAAATAAGAGAATGGTGGATTTTGAAAGTTTAGCTGGTAAGGTTTAACTTGTAAAAAGCTTGAAGTTTAATTATGAACACAAAATTCAGGAAAAATCCTTGAAAATTTGGTTTTCTGAAAGTACCCTTGAATTTTTGACTTTTTCATTTGAGCCTAGTTTGACTTCTATGAACTTTGATCCAAGTTTATTAATTGAAATAGGTTTATTAAGTTAGTATCTAGTTAACTTAAGCCACTTTACCTACTTATGAGTTGATTTAAAGCTTATGAGACACTAGATTCCACACAATGAATCACTAGGAGTGATCGAAGATGAATTTGACTTTAAAAGCTTACCACCAACTAAAACTTTGATGCCTTGGACTATTTTGGTGCTAAGAAAGATGCTTGAGCACGCTTTGGTCAATGAACACAACAAATGCACATTCAAACAGTCTATACCAAACACTACCTAAACTTTGTAATAAGAATGAAACCTGAATAAACTAGTACCAAAGTCTAATGTATGAGCTTAACTATATCTAATAAGTAATAATAAACCAAAATAAACAAAGAGAAGCAAGAAATGAGCACAAATAACAACAAACTCAGATTTTGGAAAGAAATTGCTTACAATAGCCTTCCTAGCTATGCACCATGAACCAGGACCTCAAATCACTTCCTATAGGTTCTCCACAGAACCACTAACCCAAGGCCATCCAAAATTCACCCTGCTTCAGTTGTGATCATCATCTTCACTGATTTTTTTATTTTTATCTATTTTATGCGATTTTTTTTTTGTATTTTTGAGTTATAATACTACAACAGGTTTTAAAGGCTTCTAATAGCTTATAGAAGCTATATGGGAGCTTATATGAGCCTAAGAGTCCATAACCACAACTACAAACACCAATTCAGAAAGCATAGAATTTTTGAGGAAAAATGAGCATAAACTGAATTGAACTTGGAAACTTTAATTCATTGATTGAAAAAGGTTCAAATTACACTGAGATGACTGAAATTACAATTTAGAAGCTAAAACATACACTGGAATTTAGAAAACTACTAATTCGACACTAATTTTACTCTAATAAACTACACACTCTTCTCATTTGCATCTCCTTCCTTTTATAGTGAGAATTAAGGCTTGTGGAGGTCTTCTGAGCAAATCCCATCATAAATCTCAACCATTGGATCAATAAAATCAATCCTAGCCATCCATTGGGTTTTGGCGCCAAAATTGTAAACTGCAAATTGCACTGAGATTATGCCGAGGATGGTGCATTAATGGTGGTTGTTTTGTTAGGTAGATGGGATGGTTTGGGCGGTGGGAGGTGATGGGCAAGTGGGGTGGTGGAAAAGAAAACCAGAGATGGTTCCTGGTTTTGGTGGAGTGGGAGGGAAGAGGGGTTGACTAGTTTTGACCCCGTTTTTATTAATAAAAGGGGTTGGGCTTGGGTGGTGTTGGGCTTAGGATTAGGGAGTGGACTGGATCTGTTTGTGTTGGGTGGATTGGTGTTGTGTTTTGAACTTGGGTTAAGTAGTAACAAAGGATCCGTTTGGTTTAGTAATATCACAAGGACCAATAATGTAAAATTTGAATTTTGAGGGGCTAATCTTGCAACTTTTCCAAAAGCTACTCCAAGGGTCTTTCTTGCCAATGTTGAATAGTATAAGGACCATAGTTGACTTTTCCACTTTTGAAATTCCCAAGGACTAAATCTGCCAATTGTGAAACTTCAGGGACCAAACTTGTGAATTCTCTAAACTTTTCACCCAAGGACCATTTTTGCCAAAGTTCAATAACATAAGGACCATGATTGATAATTTCCAAAAAAATTAATCCCAGGGACCATTTTTGACAATCTTACAAAGTTCAGGGACCAATTTTGCAAACTTTTGAAACTTTTTACCCAAGGACCATTTTTGATAACTTTTGACTTTTAAAGGACTTGGGTTGAATTTTCTTCCAAAAAAAATGCTCAGGGACTGATTTTATCAAGTTTTAAAAGTTGAGGGATTGAAATTGCCAATTATGCAAACTTTGTTCGTTTTTCATTTGTTTTCAATCATTTTGCATCTGAAACATATAAAATACATTCCTGGGATATTTTCTATATTTTGATGCATTTCTGAGTATTTTTAATTGTTTTTGCAGTTCAGATTGGACAAAAATGATGAGTATTTAAACACTCATCAGTCACCTACATATATAATTTACAAGGACAGAGTGCTTAAGTATATATTCTCAAAAAACAGAGCATAATCTAATAATTCAAACAAATGGTAAACACAAACATAAATTATTAGTCTAACAACTATAATAACATTAGTTGTACTATACGGCTATATTTGGCACACAAGATTGTCGAGAGATTGTGCTTATTTTTTCAAAAAATAAGCTACTTAAAAAATAATCTTTGTTTGGCAGACATAACTTATAAGAGATTCTAAAAAAAATAATCTTCCATAATCTCTTAAAACCAAAGGTTACTTCATGTAGCTTATAAAAATAATCTCTTTTTATAATCTCCAGCACCAACACCAGTTACAGCAATAGTTACTTTCGCCAAACATACCCTACATGTCCTAAATATTAATCTAAAACACAAAATAATGACAAACTATTCACAAGTGCACCATAGATTCATTATATGCATCATTAAACAAAACATGCCCATCCAGGTTCATGTTAGATGTTAGGAGACGCATTTAATATACGAACACAAATCTATGGCATTACATACGAACACAAATCCACGACATTACGACAATACAGATAATAAAAGTTTTAATATCTTGCAAAACATATGAAATTCATTAAGGTATCACAGACATACCCAACCACCAAATTCAGCACATATGGAACATAGGAATCATGACAGGATCTTCTCTAAAAAAAGTAATAGCCTGATCGTCAACAACATTCTTCATGTATTTAAATATCATTATTTGATTATGCTTCAAACCCCAATCTGCAGCAATCTGTCTCCAAGGCCCTTTCATGTACACGTGGGTACCATGCTTCAAGTTTTCATGATGTTTTTCTTTGTGAAGGATAATTCTATATTGATGAGGCTTGTGATGAATCAAAGCGTGTTCATACTGAAACAACTTGTGTGTCTTTACAAACCCATCAGGAATGGTCTATATAAACAAACAAACAATAATATATTATAACCATTTTAAGAGAACTACAACATTTACTAAACTAAAGTACCCAGACATAAAGTTTCAACTCTTACAAGTTTCTTATGCTCAAATACATAGCAATGCAATGACCTGTAAAATGTTTTATCTTCATCCATATGGTATTTGGTATGGCCACTCCATTTACATATTTGTACCATACTCGGATCTAGATTAAAAATAACAAAATATATTAAAAAATAATAAATTATATTTTATATATCTGTGTAATAAACAATGGAATGAATAAAAAACGACTAACAACCATCATCAATGACAAGTTTCGACTGTTTTGTTGCCAACATTGTGCTTCTAACAGCTTCATTGGTTAATGCCTGACCATCATCTTTAAAAATAACCATCCGACCCTTGTTGTTCATGTAAAACCCACATTTTCATGACATGATTAAATTACTAAAATACCCTCCAATTTGAAATTTTAAAGAATTGTGTACGTTTACCAAACAAGCCCTAAATCTAAAACGGTTATCGTACGATCACAAACGTGGACGTGTAACTTCAAGTAAATGATAGTTGAGCTACTACAACACCATATAAACTCAAGAATGTGAAATATGGATTAAAATACAAGTATTGCATGTTACTTGACCTTTAGGGGTCCAAAACATTAAAAATTTGTACATAACCTTTAATATAAATCATAATTAATATCCTAAGTATAATTTTGAGTCAAAGTTGGTAAAAATTTAACCTCCCCCCCTTGTGTCCATGATTTTTGTAGAGGGATTGGAAAATCCTTTAAATTTTGCTAGACTTCCAATTTTATATAACCACTTTCCCTTTAATTCCATTTAACCATAAAATTAAAAATCCCCTTCATGGTTCTCTCATTCCTACGCCACCCTCACCTCCATAACCACCTTCATTCATCAAAAATATTGACCTTGAAACCTTGGTGATTATTGGTACGCATTCGTGAGAAGATTTGGTACATGTTGGGATCCATTTGGAGGCTTTTGAAGGCACTCTTTTGTGATTTCTTCTCCAATTCGTGGCACCTATATCCCTTGTTAAGGGTTTGGTATCTTTTCTTTCATCTTTGATTATCTCCTTGTTTTCTTTTTGTTACGATAATCATAATACGTGCGAATCAAAAAGATACAAATTGATATACTCATACATAGATAAATCGGCCTAAAATTGATTTGATGAGAAAATTGATAAACTTTGATGATATGATGATTAAAACATGTTTATGGTAATATCTGTAACACCTTGATGTGATTTTTTGGAATCAAAACGGGATTGTCTCTTGATTTAAGATTGGCCACCACCTTACATAACACCATAGATGAACTTTTGTGTTAATTGATGAATTTTATGCGTTATGAATGCTTGGTTTCTTGTGTGGATTGAATTGGTATAACATGTAACTAGTTTGGTTAATTATATTGATACGAAATTGAATATGGATGTATGTATGTCGACTTGTATGTGATGATATGAATTCTTATTTGTTTTTGATGTTTGATGATGATAACATATTTATGATGATTGATGATGATTAGTATGATGATTAGGGTTTGTTTTTGAATTGTTTGATTTGGGACAGAATTGATGGTCGAACTTGTAATTGTTATGGGTCGAGTTTGGTAAAGTTTAAATTCATGATTTTTATTTTTAAACTCAGCTTTATGTCTTAGTAAAGTTTTCCAATTGGTTTGGAGTGATTTCAAGTTGATTTGGCCATATTTTTGATTTTTGTGAGATTAAGTGCTGAAGCTGAATTTGGGAGTCTGAAAATCAGTCCACTTCATCGATTTTTCATTTTCAAACTATAAAGGGTTGGGCCATGAAACTCTCCAGTATTTAACTTCTATATGTTGGGTAATACCATGAATTTTTGTGAATTTTTCTTGAATGGGATGGTAGGTCCAGGAGGCGGATACTTTTTGGGTACTGTTGCTGTTTGGTTTTCTAAGTAGTTTGAGATTGGGTATTTTTCGTGTGGGGTTAAACTAACTGATAAATTCTAGAAATATTAGTGTGGGTTCTAAAGACATTTAAGCACATGTGTGAATTTTTGTGAATTTTATTTTGGAGTTATAATATGGAATAAAAATCCGTATATTGGTGACCTGATTGTGTTTAAAATCTGAAATTCCGAGACATAAGAGATATTTGATGATTAGAAGGTTTATATTGTAAATATGATAACTAAAGGGACTAATAATGTAAATGTGATGGAAGTATGCATGTTTTGGCTGGAATAAGGTGTAGGGGCTGTTTATGTCATTTGTGCAAGTTGTGTGACTTATGTGTTAATTATATTAGTTAATGGTTTAAATATAGAAAATGGATAAATTAAAGGATTAATATGCAACTTTGGAAAGTAAAGGGTGTAAAGTGTAAAATTGACATATTTGGCATTCTTGACTTATGTTTATGTGTTATAATGTGAATATTATCACTTGTGACCCTTAACTTGTTATATTGACACTTTTAACCATAAAATATGTTAAGTGACATTACGAAGCCCTAATTTCAGAAAACGCGTATAAAATGAAATCCTTAATACATGAGGCTATGGAACTTGGTAAAATGATAAAACTAACTTATATGAATATGTTAATATGTGGAAACTTGCTAATTTTGGAAATATGCTAAATATGGAAAGTAACCTAAAATAGAAAGCTGCTAAATAAGGAAAGTTACTAAAAATGGAAAGATAACTAAAAGTGGTAACTTACGTGAGTTGAACTCTTCTTAATTCGAATCCATTCTCTTCTAGTTTTGGTAAAGCGGGAGTGATCCATCTCTCTTGATTTGTTTGACTTTGCTTGTGTTTGGACTAAGGTACAGATATTCCGTACTCTTTCAGCAAGAGTGCACACTCTCTCTCCCTTAACTTTGTCTTTGATTTGTTATCGTATTACGATTTTGTTTGGTCTTGGTTATGATCCTTCATACTTGGCTCTATGAGTGATGTGTTCCACCGGTATTGTGATCCAATTGTTATTCGTTTGGACTCTTATGGTATGATGTTGACATGACCCGTTCGATAACCTTTCGTGACCTCAACCTTTGAACCATTGGGGGACTTTGAATGTTCTTTGGGTATTATAACGGGAGGTTAAATCTCTTTTCTTAAAATTATAACATGGAAACATTTAAAGGAGAAATTATTTTATAATGACACTTTTAATATGAATTAAGACTAATCTTATAGGGGATTTTATAAATTCATGAAGACCACTTTTAAAGAATAAAAAAAATAAAAAATCAATTATAAATTCTGTTTCGTATTTTTTATTTCATAGTTTTATAACAAAAATCAATTATAAAAAAAATAAAAAATAGAGGGAAAGGTATTACTTGTAAATGTAATATAAATTTATTATGACACTTTATAAGCCTAAATTTTTTATGACTTATTTTGAAGGTTATGAACTTATCTACCTATTATATATGAAGAAGGGTTTTTTTACTGTAGCAGCTCCAAAACATGCCACATAAGGACATAAATACATGCCACATAAGCACATAAATGTGTGACATGTGTATCATGAAAAACTAAAGAAAACGTTTCGTGATAAATTGTAAATTGTAATGTACTACTATTCTGTAAACAGCAAGAGCCTCCAACACTCTTCCTAGAAAAAAAGAGGTCTCTTCATTAATGCATAACTATTCAACCATACCGTATTCCCTTCTATTCTTTCTATATAGCTAGCTTCTTTTCAGTGTGTTATTTTCATTCACTCATTTGCTAAAAAGTAATTGCAGCCACAATTCTCAACCAGTTTTTCCGGCGACATTTCAAGACATGAGCGTAAGTTTCTCTACTCTAGCTTTTTGTGTCTATATCTCTTATGGTTTATGTAGATTTAGATTTCTAATGCAACTACTATATATATTTGGGTTTGGTTTTTTGTTTTGGTGCAAGTGTGTGTCTTCATTTAAGGAAGAAAACAAGCAAAGGTATATATCAAGTATCCAACAACTCTTTTTCTACTTATTATTTATTAGCTCACACACACTCACAAGTCACAAACAATGATACAGAGGGTACAAAAAAGGCCCGAGGTTGTGTGTGGGAGGTGGTAAAGAGAGAGGCGTAGACTTTAGAGAACTATTACCCCATGTTTGATCAAATACTACTCAAATATTTCTTCTTTAATTTCATCCAAACAATCTTTCCATCCTTATATTATAAGTTTCTTTGTTATATTTATTTTCATACAACTAACTATGAGATATGACTTACTTTTGCTTTGCTTTTTTTCCCTTGCATATGCAGGCAATGCAGCCAAATGACTCCAAGGTAATGTCTTCTCTAACCCTCCCATCCTTATTATTATTATTATTATTATTATTATTATTATTATTATTTCTTCCTACAACTACAAATATGAGATGTAACTTACTTCTGCATTTTTTTTCTTGAATTTACAGCCCAAATAAGCCCAAGGTGATGGTGTTGTTAAAAGCGACTGGGAGGTTAAGTGGTAGGAAGTGAGGATCTGGTGCTAGCACACTCGTGACTCGTGAGTAATGATTTGTTAGGCAAAAATATATATATATATATATATATATATATATATATGTAGTTATTATTGAATATGATTATCTATGGAAAGTGAAGCCAATGTATTTTTATTTTCGTTAATTTGGTAGTCGTAAATTATTACAGTAGATTATTTTTGTTACATGTTTTAGATCTTTGGTTAATTTTTGAATGGTAAATTTTTCATCACTAAAATTTGCACCTAGATATGATCTTGGCTTTAGTTACTTCGGCCAATTTTATATGATTTAAACTTTGTATTTAATTTCATAGGTAATTCATAAAGATAAGCTTATTTTTACAATAGCTTTTAGACGTTTTTGTACTTGTGATATGTATTTGTTAGTTTCTGTATGTTTCATTTTCTATGTGTTTGTTATATATGAATTGAAGTTGATGATTATGTATTTGTTGATATATGTGAATTGGAGTTGGATATTAGAAAGTAACAAAACTTTTTCAAATTCAAATAAATACAATATGATAAAAGGCCACAAGGGTTACTTGTTGATATGTGTTAAAGTGGTGGGGGAGAGAGAGTAGTATGATGAGAGTAGAGGTGGCAAAACGGGCGGGCCGGGCGGGGCGGGCACGGGCTACGGGCAAAACGGGCTACGGGCAAAACGGGCGCGGGCTAAACGGGCGTGGGCCAAATGGGCGCGAATCACTTTAGAAAAGACTTAAAACAACAACAAAAATTCCTCAAACGTAACACCTCATTTATATTTAAGTAATATATTAATAAGTTTTTCATTAAAAACAATTTAATGTTCTCCAATTTAGAGAAAAACATGTGTCCATTATACCCATTTAACTTCTAAATGGGCAATATATGCCATTTCAAAAAAAAAGAGGGGGCCAAAATATACCCAAATCTTTTAAAAATTTGGCCATTTAGCCCATTTTTTTGAGTTTGGGCACAAATTGCCACCTCTAAATGAGAGAGACAAAGATTTTGCAGAAAGTTATTGATGACTAATGAGTAAAATGTATGGATGTTTAATCTAGCTAGGATATGGCCATGACCCATGATGCATATATATGATTTGTACAGTGATATAAACTGAATAAGAATAGGCATATGAAACTGGACCTGTTGAGCCAAAGAAAAAAAGAGCAGTAGTTGGTGTGTGGCATGAATGTATGATAAAGTTGGTCAACAAAGTTTGTGTATAAAAATAAGAGTAAAGATCATTTGAGGACCAAACTTTTTTTACATACCAAGGGACTAATCTCCACCTTCCATCTTTCCTTCATCTTTATTTGATCTAATGGATGAGATTAATCCCAACAATTTAAAAAACCCACTTTCATCCTTTTTTTTCAAATATTAATATCTTTCAAACCGTTAATCGTTAAGTGAAAAAAAATTACCGTTACGACGAGCATTTAATTATCTTTCTATAGATAGGCTAATTGATATATTTTCGACAAAATTTTTTTTTTCGTTTTTTTCACGTTTTTTTTTCGTGACCGAAAAAATCATATATGATATTACATATAATATCATATATGATATTACATATCATATATGATATTATATGTAATATCAATATCATATATGATTTTACATATAATATCATATATGATATTATATATGATATTATATGTAATATCATATATGATATTACATATCATATATGATATTACATATCATATATGATTTTTTTACCGGTCACGAAAAAAAACGTGAAAAAAATGATTTTTTTTTCGAAAGTATATCAAAGTGCCCGTCTATAGAAAGATAATTAAATGGCCGTCGCGATGGTGTAATTATTTTCGCTTAACGATTAACGGTTTAAGAGATATTTAAATTATAAAAAATGGGTGAAATAATAAAATGCTTTTAATCTCAACCATTGATTTCCTTTTTAGATGGATGATGGGGATGAATCCCTTGGTATGTGAGGAATATTTGGTTTGTAGAATAACTCGACTCTAAAAATAAAGTATATTCCTAATTTTGTATCACTTGCGTATTTTGTGATTTTTTTGCTGTTCAATTTATTAACACTCCTATTACCTGTGATAGTAAAAAAAAAAAGAAAAAAAGAAAAAATAATAAATAATTAATTAATTCGATATATACAAAAAAGTATAATAACAAGTAAGATACATTTTAATATATTGGTTTTGTAAACTTTTTATAAAAATTAATTTTACAAAAGTTTTATTATCATTTTAATATATTGGTTTTGTAAACTTTTTGCTACAATGTGTTGTTATATGATCAATTGATCGTTATAGTTGTTCGAGTATCATTGCCTATTTTACAATTCTGGGTCGTGCTTAGCACGGCCAAAAAGATTCACTAGTATAAATATATTATGACATATTACAATTTACAATTGTAAAAAAGAAGCCGTAAAAATAAGCTAAAGAAACATAAACACCCTGACTAGACTAGTTGTGAGAATAAATTAACGAAAAAAACGCCACACACGTGTACATATTCTCAAACCATCCCTCAATCAATCCCTCTCTTTATAAATGCAAAAAAAATCATCAACAACTGACATGTGACAATTGGCATTTCATTTCTTGAATTCGCAACAAACTCTCACACGACTCCCCACATTATCATTCTTCTAGAGTCTTCAAGTAGCTTACTACCATGGGTGATTACACACCCGATCATCACGAAAATTTACTCACACATTCATCATCTGATGATGTAGAATCAAATGCCAACCACAGAACCGGTATACAGTATTTCTTTTCTTTTATTTCTTATTTAAAAAAAACGTTACGTTTATTTAAAAAAAACGTTACGTTTATAAAGTAGTTATTCTGTTGAATCGCGTAAATTAGTTATTAATTGTTGCGTAAGTTTTATTTACTCGATTTTCTGTTTTATTTAACTTTATGAACTTGTTATGATTTGAGATTTTATTTGTATTATATATTGTTAGGATTATTATTACGTATTATTCTATACGTGTAAATTATTTGTGTTTTGCTTATTTTTTGATTTCGTGTTCAATTTTAGTTTGACCGTGTGCTATAATACTTTTAAATTTTATACGTATACGTTTGTGACAGATAGCTATTGGTTGTGAGTATTGTGATAAGTTGAATCATATAAAGTTTTCATGTTCGCGTGTTAAATTTATTCGCATGTTATTTAAATTCGTTACATGTAGTAATCCTGTAGCATGGAGATGTTATAATTTGGATTTTTATATATATAACTAGTATCCATGGTTTATTTTTAGATATGTACATCGTTAGGTATTTATTGGTTCTAATTAACTTTATATTGACTTCGTGTTAGGTATATTAGTGGACTTAGGTTGTTCATAGGCTGAGCTACATATTTTATTTGTTCGTCTGATTAATTTCTGCATATGATCGTTTAGGGATTTTCTGTAATCGTGTACTAATTGCTTGATCGAAACTAGTATCTATGGTTTATGGTTATAGATAAGTGTTAAACTAATGTCGATAGAACTTTTTTTTTTTTTTTTTTTTTTTTTTTTTAATGGAGCATTGACCTGTTATATAATTTGAGATTTTATATTTATAGTTATGTTTTGTGATTGTAAAGAGCTGTATGTAGGTCGATTTTAAATGTTTGTGTTTCTGTGATTAAATTGTATATATTCGGACACTTTTAGTTAAGATTAGTTTGAGTGTGTACTAATATTATGGAGTGTGGACGTGTTATGATATGAGACTTTGTATGTATAGGTTCGTGGCAATAGGTTTTGGATTTAAGTAGTTTATGATTGTAATAAGTTGTGTACTTGTGTATATAGACTTTTTGATAGTGGATGTAGCTCGATGATGGATTGAACCGTGCGTAAATTTATTAAAGTTTGTGAGATTAATTTAATCGTATGCTTATTTCTGGATATCGTATTTGATCATGTACTGTTTGTTGATCAGAATGTTAATAGAGTGTTAGGCCTGAACTAGCATACGACATATACTATTCCGAAGCAATGAAGCATAGACATGCTATAATTAGTTTTTATTATGTACATGGATGCACAAATAGGAGCTATGCTTTATTTTATAACGTTCATCGTTAGTTTTTTTATGATTGTAACAACTGTATATAGAGTTCGTGTCAGTGGACTCTGGTTGTTGATAGGCTGAGCCACAAGTGTTATTTGTGTTTGTGTGACTAATGTTTGCATATGCTTGTTTTGGGATTTCCTGTTTATTTGAAATCTGAACGTGTACTAAATAGTCGATAGGAATGTTAATATGGTCATAGTTTGAGATTTTATAATTGTATGGTCGTGTGAATAGTAGATGTGGTTTATAGTTATAGATACCTGTTGCTACTGTTGAAAAAATTGTAAATAAGTGAATATCGAGCATTTTTTTGACACTGGACCTAGGTCAATGTTTGGCTAAACTGCACAAGTTTCATGTGTACTTGTGTGATAATTTTTGTGTTTATGACAGGGACGGTATGGACGGCAATAGCTCACATAATAACAGGAGTTATGGGGGCAGGGGTGTTATCTTTGGCATGGAGTTTAGCGCAACTCGGATGGTTGTTTGGTCCTCCTGCTATCGTTGTTTTTGCTCTAGTTACATGGATTTCAACCTCCATTCTTTCGGATTGTTATAGATCTCCACATTCTGAGCATGGTCCAGATAGGAATGGTTCATTCATGCAAGCTGTTAGTTATTATTTGGGTTAGTGCTGCACTACTCTTATCAGTATTCAATTTGGCAATCCGACATTGGGAGTGTTTGGTATTGTGAATATTATTCGAATTTTCTACTGCTTTTTTATACGAATACACAGTTCTGGCAGTGTTTTAAAAGGGATTGTGAATATTGTTAGAATTGTCTATCTGCTTATTGCAGTTAAATACAAATAAGCAGTTCTGCGACAGTGTTTTGGTTCGTTTATTAAAACTGCCTATGCATTTTTTGTAATAAGCCAAAATGGATAATCAGCTATGATAAAACGCAATGTAGGAGATAGTGTTTAGATTTGAAAATGCAATACTCAGATATGCAATGCATGAGATAGTTTTGGTTCTGCTTTTGCTAAAATGAAACGTAATAGTCATAGATAAACAATGCATGAGGTGGTGTTTGAATATGCTTCTGCTACAACAATAGACAATAGTTAGATGGGATTTGAACATGTGTTTAAGTGGTTGAAATTTCTGCAAAATTCAAAATGATGTACAACAATCAGATACTCGTGAGCAGTTTATATAATAACTAAAGCACATAATCATCAGTCATCCTTCTATCCAAATACCAGAAAATGTAAACTACTTGTCTACTGTATAAAATAACAGTAAGCAATCCCAAACACCCCTTGAAAGCTTATCCAGACCGCTTACTTAAAACTGACTCTCAAAATAAGCAATTCCAAAAGCCCCCATGCTAGCCTCAGAAGATTGATTGTTAGGTTACCAAATAGTTAATCCAGTAATCTGTGTACAAACTTTATTGGATCAATGGCTTTGAATCGAATCTAAGGTTAACTTTAATATACAGGGGAAAGGAGCCTGAGGATATGTGCAGTGATTCTAAATGAGAGTTTATATGGAAATACTATTGCTTACACCATTGCAACTGCTACCAGTATGAGGTGAATCTACTTTTCTCATATTCAACTCTTTATGTATTTGAATCAGATGTATATGTAGTGAGTGATTTTCTTCGATTTTTGGAAATCGTAGATATTTCATGAATTTATGATTCTTTATCGACCAATTGTATTAATGCAGGGCGATACTGAAATCGAATTGTTACCATGAAGAAGGGCACGATGCAAATTGTAAATATCCAGACAGCATATATATGCTAGCGTTTGGACTTGTGCAAATTGTCATGTCTCAGATACCAAATTTCCATGACATGGCATGGCTGTCTGTCGTTGCTGCCATCATGTCGTTTGCTTACTCTACCATTGGTTTGGGACTCGGTTTAACAAAAGTTATCGGTACATATTTTATTAATCTTTATTTTGTTGGGTTTTTTTTAATCCTAATTGCATTGGAGTGTTAATGCAAATCAAGGTAAATAAGTAGTGTTCTCTACTATAATACTATAATCATGCAGAATATAAACATTAATCTGAATTGTAAGATGACTCTGAAATACTTGTTGGCAAGTTACATATTATTAATGTATTAGATATGATTAACATGATTTAGTGTTAAAATAATAATTCAATTTCTTTAAAATAAATCGATACAGGATGCTTTGAATGCATGTATGCCGATTTTTGAACCGTTTTCCCCATATGAGATGTTTTGTAGCTACCTTTTTATACCCGGTCAATCCGTCATCAATTAAATACAACCCAAACTGACTTGTTCCCATATAAATGGACTGTAATTGCCACTTTTACATTCGTCATTGTTTGTTACAATGTCATATTGGAATTTCAGTAAATGGGGAAATTATGGGGAGTATCGGAGGAGTCCCAGGAGCGTCTGCAGTTGATAAAGTTTGGCTAGTTTTTCAGTGTCTTGGGGACATAGCTTTTGCTTATCCATACTCGATAATTCTTCTTGAAATTCAGGTGATTTACTTGACTGGCTCACTAAATATTGCATAATTTTTTTTAATGAAGTAACTAATCTTGATGGTGTTCATTATGTAGGATACGTTGAAATCACCATCAGAAACCAGAACAATGAAGAAAGCTTCAAGGTCTGCAATAGTTATCACCACTGTCTTCTATTTGCTGTGTGGGAGCTTTGGGTATGCAGCTTTCGGTAACAACACACCTGGAAATCTCCTGACTGGATTCGGGTTCTATGAGCCTTTTTGGTTAGTTGACTTAGCCAATGCCTGTGTCATTCTTCATCTTGTTGGCGGATATCAGGTACTGCACATGTTCTTTGATCGAAAATAAGCTTCCATTAAAATCGGCAAAATTGGCCAGTTGGATGGGTTGGGTAACGGATCAAAATGTGTGTTTTTAAGCACTGAACTGATCGGGTTGGCTTGAGCCAATATTTTAGGGATATTATTGTTTTATAATTAGTCTATTAGGTATGATTACAAAAGTTATAATTGGTACATTGGTATTTTATGCAAAAAACAACTTTAAGAATCAGATATTCATGAGTTATGAGGCACTATGCTTAAAACTGCCCTTGCCTTATTGTCTATCCGTTTAACCATGTTGACCTTACATAGATTAATCTTGTTATAAGAAAAAGGGTTGGTATTGCCACTTCTAAACTCAGTTAACTTACGAATTACTCTCCACACATGTCATACAGGTCTTCAGCCAGCCCATATTTGCACTAGCTGAAACATGGTTTTCTGAGAGATACCCAGACAGTGACTTTGTTAATGGGTCTCGTCAATTGAAGGTGCCACTATTAACGACATTTCAATGGAATCCTTTTAGACTGTGTTTCAGAACGCTATACGTTGTGTCGACAACTGGAATAGCAATGGCGTTCCCATATTTCAACCAAGTGTTGGGAGTGTTAGGGGCCTTAAACTTTTGGCCACTAGTCGTATACTTCCCGGTGGAGATGTACTTTGTGCAAAAAAAGATCGCACCATGGTCCAGAAAATGGCTTGCCTTTAAAACATTCAGTTTCGCTTGCTTTCTTGTATCGGCTGTGGCATTCATTGGGTCACTCGAAGGACTTATAACAGCAAAATTGAGCTAAATACTTGTTCATTTCTCTTCATGCACAATAATACTCATTATTGTAGCATTCAAACTTCGTGAGGCGTTTTATTGTTTGTGCTGTTCTAGATATGTAGCTCTTATGTAAAGAACGTTGTCTTGAGTGTTTTGGTCGGGTTGGCTTGAGCCAATATTTTAGGGATATTATTGTTTTATAATTAGCCAAAATTAGGTATGATTACGAAAGTTATAATTGGTACATTGATTGGTGTTTTATGCAAATTTAATCAATCAATATTCTTTAATATGGAACACTTGAAAAAGATCCCCTCCCTAAAAACAATACTCAAATTCTAGAGTGTAGTTGGTCATTTTACACACTAATCATCGCACACCACACATATTCTTCATTCATCCACTTTTCGTGACAGAGACTGTGTTAGTGGATGAAAGTCGCATGATAATTGTATCATATGGTCGAAAGTCGAAACAACAATTTATCAAAGAAGTTGTACTTATGGCTAGTGGTGTCGACAACCATATAAAGAAGTTAAAATTATCCCCGTCACCATCTAGCCTACGTCATAATTTGTGCTTTCGTTTGCGTGGGCCTTAAATTAGCCAATTAGGTATGATTACAAAATTGTCCCCATCAATGCTAAAATTGTCCACCATCTATGCTATGTTATAATTGTTAGAATTAAAGTATGTTCACAATCTTATTTGTGGTTCTGAACAATCAGGAAAAATGGAACGAGTTGCAGAACTTAATTCGCTTTTGTTGCTACCAAATTCCGATGTTAAACTTACTGGTTTGATTCCTTCTAAATCATTTTTGTCTGTTTTATTGGTATTAACAGTTATGTTTTGATTCATATTTGTAGTAAGAATATGAGCTAACAGTTGTAATTATAAGGTTTTTTGTTGATGCTACCTTGTTTTGCTAATCTGGATGATTTAGTCAACCCCATTGAGAACTCATCAAAAACATGGAAATGATCATAGAATACGAGTATTAGATTTAAATTATTTCTGTCAGTTTACACTCAAACTTCTGTTCTGCTTAAAATAAGCAGCTAAGCGCTTAAATACACAATACCAAATCGCCTGAATATGGGAGTGCCAAAAGTGATTCAGAATTAGTTATCTTAGAATACGAGTATTAGATTTAAATTATTTCTGTCAGTTTACTCAGTTCACTCTGTTATTATTGTTTCATGAAGGGAATGTATGGACAGCTATTGCATATATAATAACAGCAGTAATAGGATCAGGAGTTCTATCTTTATCTTGGAGTGTGGCACAGCTTGGTTGGATTGCTGGTCCAGTTTCACTCGTTTTATTCGCACTTGTCACTTATCTGAATGCATCCCTTCTCACCAATTTCCATCATTTTTCGGATCCTCGCAATGGTGTCACTGTTATCAATCATTCATACTTGCAAGCTGTACATAATATTCTAGGTAAAAAAGACTTGCGTCTTTTAAATTTGTTTTACTAGTTTTGACAATCTCTTGTTATGTTTCAGGGAAATCAAATGCACTAGTATGTTCATTCTTGGTGTACTTCAATCTATTCAAGTTGGGAGTTATTTATACAATCACATCTGCAAGTAGCATTAAGTACGCTTCTTCCTAGTAACTTCTATACTGGTCATCAGTCTAACTGGTTAATATCTAATGGAGAGTTTAATGTTGTCTCATTGATGACAGAGCAATCGGGCAGTCGAATTGTTACCATGGACAAGGGCATGAAGCTGCCTGTTCATATAGTGTCGAGTCTTATATGCTTCTCTTTGGATTTATTCATATTATAGCTTCTCAAATACCCAATTTTCGTAGTACAAAATGGCTCTCGATTATTGCTGCAATTATGTCATTCACATACTCTCTCATTGGATCAGGACTGGGGTTAGCCCAAACAATAGGTATGAATTCCTATGTTAGAGCTCTAAAGGTAGCAGTAGATCCGTTCTTGACAATATATATGTCCAAAATGGAATTGTAGGAAATGGAAAGATAGAAGGTAGCATAGGAGGAGTTCCAACTGATAAACCGATTCAGAAAGTATGGTTGGTTGCTCAAGCTATTGGAGACATTGCATTTGCATACCCTTTTCCATTAATTTTTCTTGAAACACAGGTGATGATGTTGTTTATTTCATCCGGATATGACACATCTTCATATTTATTTGAAGCTTAACTGTGCAATTTCATAAAATATGAAGAGTACTTTGAAATCACCTCCTTCTGAAAAAGTCACCATGAAGAAAGCTTCAAGGATTGCAATATTTATGACTACTGTCTTCTATCTTTGCTGTGGTGGATTTGGCTATGCAGCCTTTGGGAACTCGACTCCTGGGAATATCTTGACTGGATTTGGATTTTACGAGCCATATTGGCTCATTGACTTTGCTAATGCATGTGTTTTTCTTCACTTAGTTGGGGGATATCAGGTAAACACTTCTAGTCAATAGACTATTTTCTAGGAAATTTAGGCATGGCAACTTGGACCCATTTACTTATATAAATGGGTCAATTTGGGTTATAGACTTATAGTTTTATCTGAATGGGTCAATTCTAATGAAAAAAATAGCAAAAATGGGAGCTTACCAAATGCTTAAATGCGCCCTGGTGCCCCACTAATCACAGGATTTAACGTTGCCCAAAAGTCAACCTTCTAAATCACTTTTTTTCAGATATATAAATTACTATCTTTTTAATACTATTGTTTTTTCAATACTATAACTAACATAACTATAGTTACATTTGACAAAGTGGACAAAAAACTGTTTGCAGGTCAACTAGTCTAGAGTCAATGACCTGTTTTAGTCCCAAACTATTACCTATACTGCCCATCACTCCAACTCTATGCAGATGGAATCTTTGAATTTTAATACCTTTTTTTTTTCCTCCAGATATTTAGTCAAACATTATACGCTATTTTGGAAAGATGGTATGCTGAAAAGTACCCCGAAAGTGAATTCTTACGTGAATTCAACATCATGAAGATTACACTGAGTCCTCTACGGTTATGTTTTCGAACATCATATGTGGTTCTAACAACAGCCTTAGCGATGCTATTCCCTTACTTCAATGAAGTGGTGGCGTTTGCAGGATCAGTGACATTCTGGCCCTTGGTCGTATACTTCCCAGTCGAGATGTACTTTGTGCAGAAAAAGATTGCACCTTGGACCAGTAAGTGGGTTCTTTTTCGCATCTTCACCATTGTTTGCTTATTTGTAGCCATATTTTCCTTGGTTGGTTCTATTCATGGACTAATTGCCAAAAGATTCGACTAGAAAAACTAAGTGCTGTAATTATTGTCATACCATTATAGTGAACAACTTAAAAGATTGATTCCAGTTAATACAATGAAATTTTCAGATTCAGGGAACAATTTGCAACATTTTATTGATAAACTTGGCTATTTGCAAATTCTTGTGTTCCAGAATTCCATTTTGTGCTTTTCCCGAACTTCTTTCTGTCTTCTAATTCTTAGTTTACATTCAAAAACTCAAATACCATTTTAATGGAGATTATGATCATGTGGATGAAATCACATGATAATCGTCGGTGTATCGATAAATCATTGGGTGGTTTTAACAACGATTTATTAATGGAGTCTCACTTAAGGATATGTAACAGTCCTGAGCCGGGCTAGACCAAGCTGAACGAGGACCGCACCAGAATAAGAAAAGTAAATGTATTGGAATCATGAACACTATGGCACCATTTCGGTGTTTGTTTGGTCTCGGTTTGGAAATAGTTCCAAGCTGAAACATGAACCTGACTCAAACTTGACCAAGCACCGGCTGTCAATAACCCACTGATAATAAACCAAATTCCTGTTAACAGTCTGGACTTTGGAATTGAGTTCTGTACACCCCTGGTTCTCACTCTCACATGACTACAATTCTCTAAATCACAAAATTACTCACTTAGTCCCGAATCTTCACAAAATAAATGTATGAAGTCTGATTGTGACTAATAATACTGTTTCTAAGATGACTTTAAGGACAACAAAAAATAAAACTTAATAGACCAATATCGATACAAAATTCTCCCTAGCTTGGTTTTTTCCCTTTTATTCTTCTTGTGTGTTGTTATACATTTATACTAGTTATAATGTCTGCGCACGCGTGAGTTTTTTTAAAATTTTTTTTTAAAAGATATATTTTTATTTATTAAAAAACAAATAATTTAATGTTTGTTTTGTTTGATTTATGATTTTTTAATTATAGTTTTTTTATTATTAAGTATAATCATTTAAAAAGTTTAATCCTATTGTTAGTTGCATCTTATTTATATTTTTTGTATTTATCTTTTACTTGTGTAGTATATCAACAAAACGAATTTATAAATTTATAAATTAAAAATAATAATTAAAATATTAGGAAACCTTTTTTTTTTTTAAATACGAAAGTTCTCACTCAAAGTTTTGTTTTATTATATAAAAGATATGTTATATTGGTTATGCCAACTTTTATTCAACTTTATTTTTTGTGCATGATGATGGATTTAAAGGTCAAAGCATGCAACCCAAAAAGTTCTTCATGTTGTTATACAAGAGACCAATGTCATAAAACCTTTGCACTATCCATATGTTTACGAAATCTCGATTAATTTAGCTCAAAATAAATATTTAATATTTAAGAAATTTCGATTAATATGGATATAAATATAATGACAATGGTACATAAACAAAACAAATAAATTGGACCGATAGATACCAAAACGTAAAGATAGATTGCAAAACCAGGATTTCTCGAAGTAATGCTAGAACAAATCAAGAGTTATCGAAATGGAGAATCAAACTCGAAATGTGTAGTTCTATTAGTTGTTGTAACTGAATGATTACAATTAGTTGTGAAATGTCAAATGAAAGAGAAGAGAGAAAATACAAATATTAAACTAATTACAAATGAACTCTAATTCCGTATTTATACAGAAAATGGGTAAAATGGGTTTTGGCGGGAAAAGCCGTTGTTTGACTTTTCTTGTTTGACCTTTCTTAGTTGACTTTGGTTGACTCTTATTATTTAGACACATTACATGGACAAAGTCATGCTTTCCTTGTATGCCACAAATTCCCCATTGATCTGACTCACCACTAGGTTTGAGTCAACTCTCACATCTAATGCTCGTATGTTCATTTTTCTAGCAATTCTCAGCCCTGCAAGCAATGCTTCATATTCTGCCCCGTTGTTGGTGTGTTTCAAAGTTCAACTGAAGTGCATAAGTATACTCCGTTTTGTTCGGACTGATTAGCACTAGACCAGACCCAGCTCCTAATTTGCTTGACGCCCCATCGGTGTATAGCATCCATTCTTCCTAATCGGATATGTCATATATCTCCTTGCCCTTCCCTTTCGGCGGCTGATCGGTTAGACTTAAAGGTATTTCATTTATGAAATCAAATGAAATCTGCCAGAACTTGTCCTTTTACAGCATTCCGAGGTACATATGTGATGTTGTACGCTCCCAGCTCCACCGTATACTTTGCCAGCCTTCCGGATGCTTCTGCCTTGTTTAGTATTTGCTTGATGGGTTGATCAGTTATGACTTTTATGGGGTGAGCTTCAAAATACCGTCTTAGCCTTCTTGATAGGTGTAACAGAGTCAAGGCCAGTTTTTCAATCGGAGCATAGTTTCTTTTAGCTTCATGTAATGTTCGGCTCACATAGTGTACTAGAACTTGCCTTCCTTCTCTCTCTACTAATAATACTCCACTCATTGCTTCCTTGGTTGCAGCCAAGTACACGTATACGTCCTCCTTCAGTTTTGGGGTTATCAAGTAAGGGAGTTCAAGGATCATCTTCTTCATCTCCTGAAAGGCTGATTCAGCCACATCTGTCCAACGGTATTCATCCCCGTTTTCCTTTGTGATGTTTTTCAAAGTATCAAAGAATGGAAGTGCTCTTTCCGCCGATCTGGACAAGAAGCGATTCAGGGCTGCCAGTTTGCCACTCAAACTTTGCATTTCCTTGAGTGTTTTTGGGGACTGCATGTCTGCTATGGCCCTGATCTTTTTTGGATTGGCCCTAATTCCTTCGGAAGTCACCATGTATCCGAGGAACTTCCCTTCTTCTACGCCGATAGAACACTTTTTAGGATTCAACTTCATATTGATCCTTCGGAGGTTGTCGAACGTTTCTGCTATATCGGCTAGTAAATCTCTCTCTGTTTTGCTTTTGATGACCATATCGTCAACATAGGCTTCCACATTCCGCCCGATCTGTGACTAAAAAGCCGAGTCCACCAGCCGTTGATACGTTACTCCGGCATTCTTTAGTCCGAACGACATCTTGGTGTAACAGTAAGTTCCATGTTCGGTATAGAAAGCTGTCTTTTCTTCATCTTCCTTCGCCATTTGAACCTGGTGATATCCTTTATACGCATCCAGGAAGCATTTGAATTGGAATCCCATGATTGATTCTATCTTCTAGTCAAACTCAGGCAGTGGGTAATAGTCCTTTTTGCAAGATGAGTTGAGAGATTCTTGAAGTCAATGCACATTCTCCAACTGTCGTCCAGTTTTTTCACCAATACCAGGTTGGAGATCCATGTCGAATATCACACCAGTCGGATTATGCCAGCTTTTAACCATTCTGCTACTTCTTTGTTTATGGCTTGGTTCTTTTCTTCCGAGAAGGACCTTTTCTTTTGAGCTACCGGTCGATCCTGCACATTCATGTTGAGTTTGTGCTCCATGATTCATCTTGGTACTCCGGTCATGTCTGGCTCCCAGGCGAACACGTCTTGACTATTTTTTAGCAGCGTAATCAGTTGTCTTCTGCATTCCTTGGAGAAGTTTCCTCCGATAGTCACCAATTGTTCCGGATATGCCGAATGTACCATGACTTCCTCTGTTTTCCTTACTGGCTCTTTAGTTATTTCGGCATTCCAAGGCTCTTCTGTCCTTGCCTCCTTTTCCAACACATGCTTTTCCTCTAACTTTCTACATTCCAAAATGTTAATCGACCGAGTGACCAGGGTAGCTATACCTCTTGGAGTTGGAAATTTCATCATTGAATGAATTGTTGATGGGGCCCATAGTTTCTTCATTCCGGAACGTCCCGGCATGATGTTATAAGGTGAGGGAGATCTTACCACCGCGAACTTCATGGTTGTTCGGCGAAACAGTCCTTCGTTTCCAAAACACATATCGAACTCTATCTTTCCCAACGGCTTGATAGATTCTCCCGAGAATCCTACCAAGGGTGTATTAGTTTCCTTCAGTCTAGACTTGATGGAAGGTTCGAGGTTCTCAAAACAATGCTCATACATTACTTCCACCGAAGCACCTTGATCCACAAATACTCTTCGTATCTAATATCCTTCCACTTCGGCCTCGATGATCAAGGCTCTTCGGAAACGTCTCCAGGTAAAATTGGGGGAAAGCTGATTGGAGCATTCATCCAACTTTCTTCCTGATCTATGTCCTTACGCTTCCGTGTGACCTCATAACTTCGGATCATATTTATGATCCTTGCTCGGTTGGCCTGATTGTCACCCCTCGGGGGTGCTCTGTCTCTTTGCCGGACATCCCTTACCAAGTGGTCTAGCTTTTTTGTCTCCCTAGCCTTGTTCAACTGTTCCTTCAAGTGCCAACAATCGTTCATGAGGTGTCCCTTCTCTCTGTGATAATCACATTACTTGTCCAGGTTTTCCCTTGCCCATTTTCCTTTCAACGACGGGGGTGGTGGTAGTCTCAGCTGATGTTCGATTGCTAGGATCTCTTTTGGAGCTTTGGTCAGGGAATTCAAGTCTATCGGTCTGGTGTCTCTCTTGTGGGTATCGTTGCGACGATAATCCGTCCGGTAAGCATTGTCATTTCTGGCTGGAACATAGGATGCATAGTGATCATTCCTGCGAGGCTTATACTCTTCTCTGTGGTTGTTACGTCGGTGATCTCCCCTGTAAGGAGCTCGTTGGGTGTATTGATCATTTCGGCTGTTGTAGGAGTTGGGATAATACTCTCTTCTTTAATTATCTATCTTCTCACCTCTCAGCAGCGGTTGTCCGATAAGCCTTCTCTGAACGGATGAAGTCGTCTACCGTTATCATCATTTCGGTTACCATATGTGGAATTCTTTCGGAAAAATGCTTAGCCAACTCGGGGCATTTACAACTGTTGATGAAAGAGGAGATTTGCATTAGTTTCGGAACACTAGATATATGACTGGCTTCGTCTGTCCATCGTTCTTTGAACTCGGGCAAAGTTTCATTGGCTAGTCGGATGATTTTTGTGATTTCCATCGGATCTTTGATACATTTTCTTCTAAGGGTAAATCTGGTCACGAACTGATCACGTAGGGTTTCGCAGTTATCAATGCTGCCATGTGGTAGACGATCAAACTACCCTCTTGCCGAGCCGTCCAATGTCTGTTGGAACATTCTACGCCATATCGGCATGGGCCATTCACTATGGTTAGCCGTTCCACAGAACCTAGTAATGTGATCATCCGGATCCGTGGACCCATCATAAAGCTTTATATTGGAGGGCATCACATGCTTCGGTCTAGAGAACTCTATGATTCTTTGAGTGAAAGGGCAACTCGATGCTTCTTTATATGGCTTGGCTAAGTCGTCCTCCTGCTTCTTCTCGATCTTTTGGACTTCGGCTTCTCTGGAGGACTCTTCGTCAAAATCAATTCGGATAGGCTTGAGCGGAGTTCCGCCGCTGGTGTTGTGTTCCTTTATCAGGTCTTTCAGTGCAGTCACTTGACTTAGGATTTTTTCTTCTAGACTGTTGTGGGTGGTGTTGTCATTGCTTTTTCCACTCCTTTTTGCCTGGTGAATTGGTGTTTCCATTATAGGACCCGTCATCTATCAGTTTTGGTAGATTGAATAATGATTCCCACGGATGGCGCCAATTTGTTGAGGGAAAATCTTGCGTCTTACTCCCAACAAGCAAAGTGGGTCCTCCGAACGGCTTGGGTCCTTCGGATTACCATGGTCCTTTGGTTTCCTGTTAGAAAGAAACACACGTTAGTCTCACCCCGGGTTTTATCCCAAGACCAAACTCCGGTGTGAGAATGAGTATATGATTAGGAGATAAATGTAGGTGAAAAGTAAGAGAGTGTGGGTAATTCTCCTCCTTATATAGGAGGAATGTTTTTGTCCTTATCAGATACAGCCAAGCGGGGTGACGGCACCTCTGAGCACCATTTGTAAGTTTTCCTCTTATGGTCTCTACTCCTTCTGCTTACTTGCTTCTGATCAACTGTCATATACTCAATGTGTCATGTTTGACTTTGGGTCCGGAAGTTACCGTTAATCCGAATTGATAGGTTAGCTTCATTCGGATTTGGTGTCCGCTTGGCGTGGGTCGTTCGGACACATACGCCAACAGTGTAGTTGGTCATTTTACACACTAATCATCGCACGCCACATATATTCTTCATTCATCCACTGTAGTATTGTTCGTTACAGAGATTGTGTTAGTGGATAAAAGTCACATGATAATGTATCAGATGAATCATCATATGGTCTAAACTTGAAACAACCATTTATCAAAGAAGCCCGTACTTATGGCTAGTGAGGTTTGTGTTCGCGCTGCCCCTATAAGTACCAAGCTAAAATTATTCCCATCACCATCTAGCCTACGTCATAGTTTGTGCTTTCGTTTGCATGGGCCTTCAAACTGTCCCCATCAATACTAAATTGTCCACCATCAATACTATGTTATAATTGTTAGAATTAAAGTATGTTCACAATCTTATTTGTGATTCTGAACAAACAGAAAAATGGAACAAGTTGCAGAAGTTAATTCGCTTTTGTTGCTACGAAATTCAGATGTTAAACTTACTGGTTTGATTCGTTCTAAATCATTTTTTCTGTTTTATTGGTATTAACTGTTGTGTTTTGATTCATATTTGCAGTAAGAATATGAGCTGGCACTTGCAATTTTAAGGTTTTTTGTTGATGCTACCTTGTTTTGCTTATCTGGATGATAATTTTAGTCAGCCCCACTGAGAACTCATCAAAACATGGAAATGATCATATGTGATTAGTGTGTATGTACATGAGGCAAATCACATGTTCGTGAAATTGATAACTTTTTCAATTGAGCTTGTTTATTTCGAATTTGAATCACAACCAATACTGGAGTGTTTGGGAGTGCTTATCAAAACTTCTTATTTGTTTTTTATATGACACATAAACAGTCTTGACAGATAAATAGTTCTAAAAGGCTATCCCAAACAGCCTCTGAAGCTATGTGTTTACTTGTTGAATAGCCAATCAAACTTCTTATGGAGTTTAAAGTTAGCAATCCCAAGCACATCATACTTCTTAGCTGACAAGGCTTGGGCTCACCGCCACACATATTCAAACCGGGTAAAACCCTCTCATTAAGGTGTAAGAATGTGACATGTTATTATGTATCATTATTGACTCCTCCCAAACTAACCTCTCAAATTAATCGGGAATGGTCAACAAGTCAAGCATTAAGTGAGAAAGTGCAAGATATTAAATCCGTGGAATTATAGGAAAATCCCCTGGTCGTTATGTCCCAGCGAGATTGAAATTGTGTTTTTGAAACGTTTATGCGAATCAGTGATTGGGAATAGTAGCAGATAAAGATTTGGATTTGATTGCACTACTGGAATGATTGATATTAAGACAAATAAACAGTATAAACAATTACAAAATTACAGATATAAATAAACGTAAACCAAATAAAAATCAGATACGATTGCAGACTGGAAAAAGGTGATATTGGAACAAATTTAAACTAGAATGGGTGAAAATGAAACTTTTACAAACTTAATATTAAAAGAAAATTTAATTAAAAAGAAAATTATTATTTTTTTGATTATTTTATTATCTAATATTAATTAAAAACTATTTAATAATTAATTAAAACTAATTTAAATTTTAGAAAAATACTAAAGTGACTTAGAAAATTATGAAATTTTTTGTAAAACTACTTAACCATTACAGGAATCCTAAAAAATTATAAAAAGTTTATAAAAATTATTTTTAAACTATTTTACTAATTAATTACTTATTTATTAATTAAATCCTATTTAAACTAATTTAATTATGTAAAATACTAAATAAACAGTGAAAATTCTGAAATTTTTTCTAAAAATACTTTATGAATTATAAGACCTATTTGACTACCGAAGTTTGCTTTTTATGGATTTTCTTTTACAAAACTATTTGACTACTGAAAACGTGAAACTTTCACAAAGGCAACTTATTTGGAGCTTAAAAATAAGCACTATGCAAACCCAAAAATAAGACAGAAGTCCTAATAAGCTTGGAAAATTGGATTTTTGATGCAACAAGCTGTTAATAAGCTACAAATGGTAAAATAAGCTATAAATAACTAAAAGACATAAAAATAAGCTGAAAAGAATAAGTACTCTGAATAAGCCAAAAATAAAAAATAAGCACTTAAGTAAATTACAAAGGCCAAACAGGCCAAAATGGGGGACTTGCAGCCCTTTGTGGGGTCCACAGGAGGGTTCAAAGGTCTAAAACAAAAGATGATCTGAAATGTTGACCTGAAGGGCTTTTAAATAAGCCAAGGTTCAGGGCTTATGGCTTAATAATGAGCTTATGGTGAGCTTATGAAAATGGGGTGTCTATACTGAGTACTCATTATACTGAGTGTAATCAGTACAACTTCAATGGCCAAATAAGCTAGGGCAAAGGTTCACAGATCCAAAATAAGCACTAATATGTTGAGTTGGTCTAATAAGCTACCTAAAAAGCCAATGGTGAGGTCTGGGGCCCACTGGTTAAGCTAGAATGAGCTAATGAAAGTTGGGTGAAAACCCTGGTGTAGAGGAGGGTGTTATCCCTGCAGCCTCAAATAAGCACTTGCACAAACTACAGAAAAAATCTTAAAAATAAGCCAACATGATATTTCAAGATTTAAGCTGGTAGACTTTATCTTGTAAAAAGCTTGGGGCTTAATTGTGAACACAAAAATCAGGAAAATTCATGGAAAAAGTGGTTTTCTGCCTAAGGTATGCAATTTGACTTTTTAAGTTAAACTACAAAGTTGACTTAAGTGAACTTTGATCTAATCCTAGTGACTGAAAATGATGTTATAAGTTAAAATGAAACTAAATTAGGCTATACTAACTACTTATGAACAGATTTGATGAGATTTTGATCTAGAAATCCTAACAATTAACTAATTATAAAGATTAAACTAAGATTTGACTATTTCTGTGAATGAGACCAGGTTTTAATGGTTTTTATGAGTTGTTAGGACCTGAACTAATACGATTACACCAGAAACAATAACTAAAACACAGGACTCGGTGATGAAATCCACTGATCCAAACACCCTTTATAGAACTTGTTTTAATGATTTTTTAAGCAAATGGTTTCCTAGGATTGTGAAACTGCTTTTTAACCACTTATTAGGACTTAATAAACTCAAATGAACACCTAAAAGCTGGATTGAACCAAAGATACTCAAGATGGTACTTAACGCCGTTTAAATTGAGATTTTAAGTAGAAATGGTTCTAATAACCTACAACTTGATTTTATGCTTTAATATGATTAGACTATACTTAGCAAGTATAGAAACACATAAATAAGCACAAAATAAGCACTTGAATAGTAAAAAGCTAAAATGAGAAAATAAGCTTACAAATAGCTTTCCTGCCAAATTCCAAGAACCAAGGACCAATGTACCAAACCTATAGTCTCCCCTGAGACACTAAACCATAGCTATCCAGTATTTACTATGCTCCAGCCATCATCATCTTCAACCTGCAATTGTTTTTATTTTTCTTTGATTTTTTTTTTTTTTTATATATATTTTTGAGTTTAATGAGTAAATAGCTTCCAAATGGTTTACAAACTTCCAAAATCTTATGAGGGTACTAAGATTAGCTCAAAGGAACCTTAAACCATAACTTTTAACATTATAAAGCTTATATGAGATTTTTGAAATAAAAAATGGCATAAACTGAATATAGGCTGCAAACTTGCAATTGAAACTTACAATGGACTTTGATTAATGTAAAACTGCTTAGTACAATGTTTTAAAATGAAGATTACAAGAGAAAATGACAAATTATACTATTTGACACTATATTAAACTAATTAAGCTACTACTGTCTTCTATCCTTCTTCTTCCTTTTATAAGCCCCAATTAGGATTCCTTGGACCTTTCTGAGCCAATCCCACAGCCATTGGATGTCTGAAATTAATCCTAGCCCTCCATTGCATTTTGGCGGGAAAGAATTAATTGCAATTTGCTCTGATTACCTACCAATTGGGGGTGGTGCATTAAATGTGGAGGTGAGAACTTGTGAACTCCAAGGACCAGTGTTGACGTTTTCTTCTAAAATCCAATGCTCATGGGCCATTTTTGTCAAATTCTAAACTTGAGGGACCATTTCTGCCAATTTTGCAAACTTTTGCTCCAAGGACTATTTTTGGCATTTGGTGATTCTCCAAGGTGTGTTTTTACATTCTGAGCTCAAAAATGGTAATTTGGTTCCCCGGCTCTGGCTTTTGATATGATTTCTAAACTCGTGCTCACTTTTGTCCTTTTTGGCCTTATTTGTGCCAATTTCTGAAATATCCGTTCCTGCACGATCACAAACACAAAAACATAATATCTTTGGTATTTATGGTTAGTTTGTGTCTGTTTTGGTCTTAATTTGGCCAGAAAAAGGTGTGTGAATAAGTACACACCAAATCCCCTAAGACTAAGGTATTGGCATGTCCTCACGCAATGGGATCATTTCACGCCCTCCAAGATAAATAAATTTCATAAATCTTTCTACTAAAATTGAAGAAGTATCAAAATGTTCAAAAGAGGGTACAAAATCATTTATTTCAGAGAACGCTCCGTTTTTCAGTTTTATTTCCTACTCTAATATTTACATACTTTTTACACTTGTTGGGTGACAGAATGTTTTGACTTTCATCATTTTTCAATAACGTTTAGGGTCACAGAGTAGGAAACACAGCTCAGAGAGAAGTGTCCATACGGATAGAATTCATCGTCCTTATTTTTCACCAGTTCCCATGCTAAACGTAAAAACGAAGTCATAGCTTGAATTACAAGTTAGATGTTAACACTACTCATGAAAGTTACTTGTGTAATAAGTTCTGGCTCCCATTTTCCTATTTTCCTCTATTTATTTTATTTTTGGTGAAAGATGAATTTCTTCATATTTTCTCGTTTTGATAATTTTTATTCCGATAAAGATACCATATTAAGACGCTAAGTAGTTTTCTATCTTTTCTTGAGAATCACTGCTTTAAAAATAAGGTCCACATCAAAGAATTGGGATTCACACAGACTCATAGACATTAGTTGAGGAGAAATACACATGCACCTCGTGTATCTGGTCTAGGACCCTGCACATGCACCTTACGCGCCATCAACTTTTGTCTAACACTTAAGCACATGACTCACTCTTATTTATCATAATTTTTTTTTGATGACATAACTTTTCCTACATGACATGGGGTATTTTCATTCTAGACGTTCCTGAAATGAGGACCCAAAGGTTTTAGGTCAAGATCTCACATATTTCCGAAAAGAGGTTCAAAGTCCCGTTTTTAGAATTGCAGCTCATAGAATGACTTTGATGTGTACCCAACTTTTAAAACAAAGGTTCTCTTAAGAAGATAAAGAACAAAGTTTCGTCAGAACATAATGTCTTTAATTATTATTTTTACAGATATAAGGTGAGACAATTTTATGGGAGCAAAAAGCCACAAGTACCTACGATGAGCTATAAAGAGAACCAACTACTCCACGTTTAGCATCTAACTTCTAAATCAACTCTATATTAGTAGCTCGCTGGCACGAATATTTCGACGCTTCAACTAACGGATAGTCACTAGTGCACTTCTTGGCTCGCTGGCACGTTATTTGCATAATGGATGGTCATCAAGTCACACACTAGCTCGCTGGCGCGATTAGTCATTTAATATAGTAATCAGATGGTCACTACCTCAAGAAAGGAGATTCGCGGACGCTTAGCCTCACTGAGTTAAAGGAACAGCTAGGGCTCAATGTGCCCGGTCAGGTCAAAATTTCTATTCCTACTCTACCCAACGGAAAGTCAGAACAAAGTGTCAAAACTTATTATATTTTTGCAGAAATTTTCAAATTTTTTAATTTTTTTTGGTGTTTTTTGATATTTTTTTTTTCAATTTTTTTGGATTTTTCGAGAAAAACGGAGTTGCATGAGTAAACGGCACATGAAATGTGCAAGTCAAATCAAAGATACCCCCTAGACTAAAGTTAAACATTGTTGTCAATGTTTCAAAGGCGAGGGTCATCCTACGTTGTATCTAAAGCCGTTTATTAATTATGCCAAAAGATAACGTTAGTAAAGGATATCAGATTTCTTGAATGATGAAGATTTTATGAAGTAAGGACTAAAACACGAGCACGAGAGCCTTCATGCTTCGGGAACAATTACCTGTACAAACACAACAACCACAAGACAAAATATGCAGAATAGGTTGCCCTCTTCCCGTTACTTTATTAGAAAGAAGAGAGAAGTAAAAAACATGGGTGAAAACCCATGTGCATGCTAATGTTTTTGTTCACCGAATCACTAGCTTGACTCGATCCCCGAATTCATTGGATCGTGGGGAAAGTTTGGAGATCCAGGACAACCATGGGTGGTATGTCCCCTCCAAAGTAATGCTTCAACCTATGACCGTTCACTTTGAAGTTGGGACTGTCGGGTTGAGATAACTCAACGGTGCCATATGGAAACACTTTTGCTACAGTGAATGGTCCAGACCAACGGATTTTTAGTTTGCTCGAGAAAATCTTTAATCTTGAGTTGAAAAGAAGGACTCGATCACCAACGTTGAAAACACGGTTCTTAATCTTTGAGTCGTGGATCTTCCTTTTCTTTTCTTTGTAGATCAAAGAATTCTCGTAAGCCTGATCACAAAGTTCGTTTAATTCATTTAATTGAACCTTGCGGTGATCACCCGCTGTCTTAAGGTCGAAGTTGGCATGTTTCAAGGCCCAGTAGGCTTTGTGCTCTAGCTTAATCGGTAGATGACATGCTTTCCCCATATACCAGCTTGAATGGAGCCCACCCGATGGGTGTTTTGTAAGCTGTACGGAAAGCCCAGAGAGCATCATCTAGCTTATCCGACCAAGAGGCACGGTTTTCTCCTACTGTCCTCTCCAGAATTCTTTTAATACCACGATTGGAAACCTCCACCTGCCCACTTGTTTGGGGGTGATACGCAGTGGAAAAACGGTGAGTGACACCGTACTTCTGCATGACTCTTGCAAATTGATCATTGCAAAAGTGTGTACCACGATCACTGATTATGGCACGTGGAGTTCCAAATCTGGCAAAAAGAGCTTACAAAAATTTTACAACAACTCGGGCATCGTTGGTAGGTAAAGCCTTTGCTTCAACCCATTTGGAAAGATAATCGACGGCCACGAGTATATACTTATTCCCTCGTAAAGACGAGAATGGGCCCATAAAATCAATGCCCTAGATGTCAAATATTTCACAGACTTGGATGGCGTTTTGAGGCATCTCGTCCTTCTTAGAAATATTCCCGTGACGCTGACAAGCATCACAGGTTTTGACAAACTCATGAGCATCCTTGTAGATCGTGGGCCAGTAGAACCCGGAATCAAACACTTTTTTGGCGGTGTAGTGGACTATGATGTCCCCCCATGGGTCCATCATGACAAGATTTGAGGATATCCATGGCTTCTTGGCCATGGACACACTGCCGGATGACTTGATCCGCACAGATTTTAAACAGACAGGGATCGTCCCAGAAGTAGTGATTAACATCTTTGAAGAACTTTTTCTTCTGTTGGGACGTCATCCCTTTAACAATGAAATTACCCGCATGGTAATTTGCAAAGTCTGCAAACCATGGGGTAGTGGAATCACGACGAGTAGAGATCACATTGAGTGTCTCGAGGGGAAAGGTTTCATTTATTTCCTTTTTCTCGAGGACATCTTGGTGAGGGTTCTCTAGTCGGGATAGATGATCAGCCGCTAGGTTCTCAGCTCCTTTTTTATCACGGATAATGATATCAAATTCTTTCAGGAGCAGAACCCATCGGAGTAATCTCGACTTTGCATCTTGTTTGGCAAAGAGATATTTCAGAGCCGAGTGATCCGTATACACTACGCACTTTGTCAGGATTAAGTATGGCCGAAACTTCTCGAAAGCATACACCACGACTAAGAGTTCTTTTTTCGTAGTGGTATAGTGAGTTTGAGCTTCAGTCATAGTCTTACTGGCATAGTGTATAGGCTGAAAATGTTTGGTTTTATGTTGCCCCAGAACTGCACCTATTGCAAAGTCACTAGCATCGCACATAAGTTCAAAGGGCAGGTCCCAATCGGGGGCAACAAGAATGGGTGCCTCAGTAAGCTTTTTATACAAAGTTTGAAAAGCTTCGATGCACTCGGGTTAGAATATGAAAGGAGCATCTTTTTCAAGAAGATGGGTCATAGGCCGGGCGATTTTTGAAAAGTTTTGTATGAATCTGCGATAGAAGCCAGCATGCCCGAGAAAACTCCTAACACCTTTGACAGTAGTGGGAGGAGGCAGTTTAGCTATAACATCAACTTTTGCTCTATCAACCTCGATCCCACTTTTGGAAATCTTATGGCCGAGGAAAATGCTCTCTTTGACCACAAAATGGCTCTTCTCCCAATTTAGACACGGGTTTGTTTCTTTACAACATTTAAGCATGTTTTCCAAATGGGAGAGACAAGATTGGAAAGAATCCCCAATGACCGAGAAGTCATCCATAAAGACCTCCATAGTTTTCCCGATCATGTCGTGGAATATGGCCATCATGCACCTTTGGAACGTGCATGGAGCATTACATAAGCCGAAAGGCATACGTCTATAAGCAAAAGTTCCGTAGGGGCATGTGAAGGTGGTCTTTTCTTGATCCTGCGGATCAATGGGAATCTAAAAGTAACCCGAGAAACCATCGAGGAAACAATAGTACTCGTTCCCTGCTAATCTCTCGAGCATTTGGTCCATGAAGGGTAGAGGAAAGAGGTCTTTTCGGGTGGCGTCATTTAACTTATGATAGTCAATGCATACATGCCATCACGTAACCAATCGAGTTGGAATCAACTCATTTTCTTCATTTGTGACAACAGTTATGCCACCCTTTTTTGGAACACAATGGATGGGACTAACCCAAGGACTGTCAGAGATAGGGTAAATCAATCCGGCACCAAGAAGTTTAAGAACTTCTTGTTTGATAACCTCATGAATTTTAGGATTAACCCGTCTTTGTTGTTTAACTGCCGGATTGAAATCATCCTCCATTAAAATTTTATGAGTACAAAGTTCAGGGTTAATACCCTTGATATCGGAGAGTTTCCCAGCAATTGCTTGCTTGTGGGATTTCAAGACTTTTATGAGAGCAGTTTTCTCCTCATCTTTTAAATCTTTAGCAATTATGACAGGTAATTTATCATCACCCTTCAGAAATGCATATTCAAGATGAGGAGGCAAGTCCTTAAGCTCGACCTTAGGGAAATCATCAGTTGTCTCAACATTTTTGATTTCCTCTTTATGAAGTGTATGTGAAAGAACGGGAAGAGGAGAGGAATCTTCGTTCAGAAACTTCTCAATGAGAAGGATATCCCTTTCTGGGTCAATCTCTTGGTTATCAATCCCCTCGGGAATTGAGTCACTTCGGAGAAAGGCCTCTATTTCCTCTAAGACGAAGTCACTTCCTTCAAACAGAGTGAGGGAAGGAGAAAAATTAGTAATTATTGGATGAGAGGAGGGAGTGGGATTTCCACTCAAAGAATCATCAGCGAAACCAAGAATTTCTTGAGAGTACTCCTCTGTTGCAACTTCGATAACATCGATGCGGTTAACCGATTTAGAATCATAATTTGAGGAGTATCTCGAGGTTTGATCAAGGTTAAAAGTTATAGCTTCAGAACCAACACGTAATGTGATTTCCTCATCGAATACATCGATCAAAGCACGACCCATCCTAAGGAATCCTCTTCCAAGAATGAGAGGAACCCTTGGATCTACATCAAAATCAACAATCACAAAGTCAACTGGAAAAGGAAACTTCCCCACTTTAACAAATACGTCATCGGTAATACCGAGGGGACGAGATATTGAACGATCTGCAAGCTCAAGAGTCATGCAGGTGGGAGTAAGTTCTGGAAGAGAGAGTTTCTTCCACACTGAATGAGGCATTAGGTTGATGCTAGCACCATGATCGGCCAAGGCGTAGCATTCAACCATTCCCGGGAATATACATGGAATGAGAAATTTCTCGGGATCTCCCAGCTTTTCGGGAAGCTGTTTTAACAAAACTGCAGAGCAGTTTTCATTGAGGGGAGTTTTTGCCATCTCGAACAGTTTTTCCTTATTACTCAACAGGTTTTTGATTGTGGATGCAAACTTGGGCATCAAGAGGATAGCATCCGCGAAGCTGATATCAAAGTGTAAGTCTTGAAAAATTTGGAAAATTTTTTCCATTTGATGGTTTGCTTTTTTGCGGAGCTTTTGATCTTGCAATCATGAAGGATATGGAATTGAACGTTTCGGGTTGGGTTTTGGATTCTCAACAGGAATCTTGGGAGGTTCAAATACGACCCTTGTTTTGCGGATCGGGACAGGTATAACTGGAGAAGGGATGTCATTGGTACCTCCGTTGTTAGTAGGAAGTACCGTGTCCGTTGTAGCCTCAGTTTCACGTTCCTCTACCTGGATAGGATAAGAGGTAGACAGAGCCGTGGGTACTTTATAAGAAACTCCACTTCGGGTTGTGATCGCCTTATCATCGCCCCTCGGGTTAGCGATCATGTTGCTCGGTAGTGTACCTGAGCCCGAGGGTCGATCATTTAAAGACTTCTTGAGTTCTGAAATTTAGCTGACCAACAATTTATGGGTTATTAGACAAATATGTTACTAAAGTTTGTCAAAATGTTCACCTAAGTTACTAAAGTTTTTTTCGTTACAAAGAGGTTACTCAAGTTAACGAGTTTATTATATGGGTTACTTAACGTTTAAAAAAGTGACATTCTTGTTACTACGAGGGTGGGCAACCGGATGACATGTCGGTTCCCTTGTCCACATCAGCATCATAGTTTAAAATGTTACAAGGAAGTTACTATAGTTTACGGGTTTATTAAATAGGTTACTGAACGTTAAAAAAAGTAACTATTCGTTTTTTTTTTATTATTATTTTTTTACGTTTTTTTCCTTAGTACGTCTTTGTACATTTTCATACGTTTCTATCCGTTTTTATACGTTTATATACGTTTTCTTTTTGTACTTTCTTTACATTGTTTTTACGTTTTTGTCCATTTTTATACGTTTTTGTATACTTTCATCTGTCTTTTTACGTATCTATCTGTTGTCATACGTCTTTACATTCATTTTTTTACGTTTTGCATGTTTTTCACGTTTTTGTTCATTTTCTAATGTTTTCGTCTGTTTTTAACATTTTTGTCCGTTTTTTTACGTTTTCGTCTGTTTTTTTATGTTTTCGTCCGTTTTTTACGTTTTCGTCCGTTCTTTACATTTTCGTACATTTTTGTATACTTTCGTCCGTCTTTTTACGTATCTATCTGTTGTTGTACGTCTTTACATCTGTTTTTTTTACGTTTTCGTATGTTTTTACGTTTTCGTTTGTTTTCTTACGTTTTCGTCTATTTTTTTAACGTTTTTTCCTGTCTTTTTACGTGCAAAAATGGACGAAAACGCGTAAAAACGGATGAAAACGTAAAAACGGACTAAATTTTTTTATATATAAGCGGTCGTTAGTTTAAAGGATGGACGCTGCAATGGTAATTAGCCAACCATAGGGACGCTTTTTGCAATCTTGGCAAAGCACAAGGACTATTTTTGTATTTTACCCTAAAAAAAAAAAAAAAAAAAAAAAAAAAAAAAAAAAAAAAACCTATAGTAGAAGGTTAAAACATGCAGAGTAACTTATATAACCGGTTACCAAACTTAAGTAACCTATTTGTAACGGAAAAAACATTAGTAACTTAGGTGAACATTTTGGCAAACTTTAGTAACATCTTTGTCTATTATCCCACAATTTATTCATTTCTTATTGGGATTTAATAAACTGTTTCAGCAACTCATCGGATGATGGTCTAGTCGGAACAATGGCTTGATTTTGGTTAGGAACATTTTGAGCACGGTTGTTTTGAAAATTCCATTTATTTTGATTATTATGACCATGAAAATTGTTTCCTTGTTGAAAATTACCCTGTTGGAAATTATTACCCTGATTAAAATTACCATGACCTTGATTACGGTTAAAATTTCCTTGGTTTTGAAAAGCCTGGTTGTGACCTGAATGGAAGTTCCCTTGGTTTTGAAAACCTTGGTTCATTCGGTTTTGATTTTGATTCTGATTAAAATTTTGATTCCGGTTTTGATTCTGATTCTGAGCTTGATTAAACCCGGGTGGTCCTAGGTAATTATTAGAACGATAGCTCAAGAGGTTATGGTCCCCTTGTGGTTGGTAAGAATTACCCCCGTGTTATAGGAACCTTGAGCTGCGTACACGTTTTCATGAGTGAAGCCACCTGAGGCTGGGCACTCAGTGTACGGGTGTGGACCACCACAAGTTTCACAACTTGGGTTGACAACTTTGACGTGATGATTTTGATTTGACTGATGGATTCGTAGAATTGCAGTGGACAAATCATCAAGCTTTTTAGCAAGGACAGCTATATCATTGTTTGCTGGAGTGACTGATTTACATGAGTCATTCCTCTTAGCTGAGGAGTCCCAAATATTGTGATGAGCAGTCATGTTTTCGATTAAATGATAACACTCTTCAGGGGTCCTTTTCATAAAGGTGCCACCAGCAGCAGCATTGATGGTGTCACGGTGACGAAGTGTCAAACCATTGTAGAAGGTATCTATAATGGTGACAAGAAGCATGTTATGATTAGGACATCGATCAATAGCAAGTTTATAGCGTTCCCATGCCTCAAATAAGGACTCGTCGAGAAGCTGTCTGAAGTTGCTGATATCATTCCTCAGCTTAGTTACCATGGATGGTGGAAAGTATTTTTCCTAGAATTTGGTAACCATCTCATCAAAAGTGTGGATCGAATTCTTTGGAAGACGATCGAACCAGACAATAGCATGATTAGTGAGAGAATAGGGGAAGAGATACAAACGAAGGCCGTCTTCGGTGACGCCATTTTGTTTCATGCTCTAGGTGACGGTTAAAAATTTGTCAAGATTCTTGTTAGCATCGTCACCCGGAAATCCGTGAAATTGACATGAGTTTTAGACTTGCTGAATCATGTGATGCTTGAGTCCAAAGTCTGTGGCCTCAATAGTGAGTGGTGCAATAGGTCCACCTCTCTCATGCATGGTAGGTTGACACAACTCCTCCATCGTTCGGAGATCGGGAGCTGTCTCATCCTTGGGAGGGTCAGGTGGGGGTGGTGAGGGCTCGTCCATTTTTATTTTGGGTTCTTCAATAACTGTACGTAACTCGGGTACGTTTCTTTGACGATTATGTTTTGTTTGTGAACGAGTGCGCATGCACTAAAAACAGTGTCAATTAAAACAAGAACGAGGCAAAACAACATGGAACTTAAACCAATAATCACAATATGAATGACTTCTTTGAATAAGGTACACCAATCACAAGGATACAAAGGCAAGTTTTAATCTTTAGTTTGGGAACTTATTAATGTTTATACCCCCAGTTGGTAGGTATTCAGCCTTGGTTTTTGACAATGTATTTTATGTAATTATTATTAATAGAAAAACAAAATGTTTTTGGCTTTTTGGGGGTGCGTGTGAAAAAAATTTTGGAAAAAATTTTTGGTATCGATTCGTTAACCGAAATCGTTTTCTTTAAAATTACTCGTAGGGTGGCGGGAGAGAAGAATGGATCTCTCTTCAGTTCGCAATTTAATGTCAGAACTTCCGTTTACCACCTGTATAGGTTGTAATTTTAAAGAATACGAAGTAATTTAACTTCACGATTTGTTTTTTTATTTTTGATTTTTTTGGTGTTTTTAACACTTTAGGAAAAGTGTTAATGAACTTTTCTGATATGATTAAGATTTTTACAAAAATTTACAATGTGGTGAAATTTGTACAAGGAGGGCTTTGAAAATCACTAAACCTAAACGTTTTTGAAAACACGAAACAACCTCCCCGGCAGCGGCGCCAAAATTTGACTCCTCCCAAACTAACTTCTCAAATTAACCGGGAATGGTCAAAAAGTTAAGCAGTAAGGGAGAAAGTGCAAGATATTAAATCCGTAGAAGTATAGGAAAATCCCGGGGTCGTTATGTCCCAGCGAGATTGGAATTGTGTTTTTAAAACGTTTATAGGAATCAGTGATTGGGAATAGTAGCAAATAAAGATTTGGATTTGTTTACACTACTGGAATAATTGATATTAAGACAAATAAACAGTATAAACAATTACAAGATTACATATATCAATAAACGTAAACCAAATAAAAATCAGATACGATTGCAGACTGGAAAAAGGTGATATTTGAACAAACTTAAACTAGAATGGGTGAAAATGAAACTTTTACAAACTTAATATTAAAAGAAAATTATTATTTTTGATTATTTTATTATTTAATATTAATTAAAAACTATTTAAACTATTTAATAATTAATTAAAACTAATTTAAACCTAATTTAAATTTAAGAAAAATACTAAAGTGACTTAGACAATTATGAATCTTTTTATAAAACTAATTAACCATTACAGAAATCCTAAAAAATTATAAAAAGTTTATAAAAATTATTTTTAAACTATTTTATTAATTAATTACTTATTTATTAATTAATCCTATTTAAACTAATTTAATTATGAAAATTACTAAGTGAACAGTGAAAATTCTAAATTTTTTTCTAAAAATACTTTATGAATTATAAGACCTAGAAAAAATAGAAAACACTACTATTGCTTATAAATAAGCAGAAAGAAAATTAATTTTTGGCTTTTTTAATTAAAACTAATTAAACTTAATTTAATTATTATAAATACTAAATTAACTTAGAAAATTACGAAAATTTTTCGTAAACTATTTTAATATATAAGAAACTTAGGAAAATTATAAGAATAAAAATTGCTTTTCGAAAAAGCAGAGCAATAAGCCAAATGGCTTAAATAGAATCTATCACTATTTTTAAAGTTTACTTTTTCTGGATTTTCTTTTACAAAACTATTTGACTACTGAAAATATGAAAGTTTTACAAAGGCATCTTATTTGGAGCTTAAAAATAAGCACTATGCAAACCCAAAAATAAGACAGAAGTCCTAATAAACTTGGAAAGTTGGATTTTTGATGCAATAAGCTGTTAATAAGCTACAAATGGTAAAGTAAGCTATAAATAACTAAAATACATAAAAATAAGCTGAAAGGAACTGAATAAGCCAAAGATAACAAATAAGCACTTAAGTAAATTACAAAGGCCAAACAGGCCAAAATGGGGGACTTGCAGCCCTCTGTGGGGTCCACACAAGGGTTCAAACGTCCAAAACAAAAGATGATCTAAAAAGTTGACTTGAAGGGCTTTCAAATAAGCCAAGGTTCAGGGCTTATGGCTTAATAATGAGCTTATGGTGAGCTTGTGAAAATGGGGTGTCTATATTGAGTACTCAGTATACTGAGTGCAATCAATACACCTTTAATGGCCAAATAAGCTAGGGCAAAGGTTCACAGATCAAAAATAAGCACTAATATGTTGAGTTGGTCTAATAAGCTACCTAAAAAGCCAATGGTGAGGTCTGGGGCCCACTGGTTAAGCTAGAATGAGCTAATTAAAGTTGGGTGAAAACCCTGATGTAGGGGAGGGTGTTATCCCTGCAGCCTCAAATAAGCACTTGCACAAACTACAGAAAAAATCTTAAAAATAAGCCAACATGATATTTCAAAATTTAAGCTGTAAGCTTGGTGCTTAATTATGAACAAAAAAATCAGGAAAATTCCTGGAAAAAGTGATTTTCTGCCTAAGGTATGCAATTTGACTTTTTAAGTTAAACTACAAAGTTGACTTAATTGAACTTTGATCTAATCCTAGTGACTGAAAATGATGTTATAAGTTAAAATGAAACTAAATTAGGCTATACTAACTACATATGAACAGATTTGATGAGATTTTGATCTAGAAATCCTAACAGTTAATTAATTATAAAGATTAAACTAAGATTTGACTATTTCTGTGAATGAGACCAGGTTTTTATGAGTTGTTAGGACCTGAACTAATATGACTACACCAGAAACAATAACTACAACACAGGAGTCAGTGATGAAATCCACTGATCCAAACACCCTTTTATAGAACTTGTTTTAATGATTTTTTAAGCAAATGATTTCCTAGGATTGTGAAACTGCTTTTTAACCACTTATTAGGACTTAATAAACTTAAAGGAACACAGAAAAGCAGGATTGAACCAAAGATACTCAAGATGGTACTTAAAGCTAATATGGCAGTTTAAATTGAGATTTTAAGTAGAAATGGTTCTAATAACCTACAACTTGATTTTATGCTTTAATATGATTAGACTATACTTAGCAAGTACAGAAACACACAAATAAGCACTTGAATAGTAAAAAGCTAAAATGAGAAAATAAGCTTACAAATAGCTTTCCTACCAAATTCCAAGAACCAAGGACCAATGTACCAAACCTATAGTCTCCCCTAAGACACTAAACCATAGCCATCCAGTATTTACTATGCTCCAGCCATCATCATCTTCAACCTGCAATTTTTTTATTTTTCTTTGATTTTTCTTATTTTTTTTTGTATTTTTGAGTTTAATGAGTAAATAGCTTCCAAATGGTTTACAAACTTCCAAAATCTTATGAGGGTACTGAGATTAGCTCAAAGGAACCCTAAACCATAACTTTTAACATTATAAAGCTTATATGAGATTTTTGAAATAAAAAATGCCATAAACTGAATATAGGTTGCAAACTTGCAATTGAAACTTACAATGGACTTCGATTAATGTAAAACTGCTTAGTACAATGTTTTAAACTGAAGATTACAAGAGAAAATGACAAATCATACTATTTGACACTATATTAAACTAATTAAGCTACTACTGTCTTCTATCCTTCTTCTTCCTTTTATAAGCCCCAATTAGGGTTCCTTGGACCTTTCTGAGCCAATCCCACAACCATTGGATGTCTGAAATTAATCCTATCCCTCCATTGCATTTTGGCGGGAAAGAATTAATTACAATTTGCTCTGATTACCTACCAATTGGGGGTGGTGCATTAAATGTGGAGGTGATGGTAGGGGATAGTGGATGGGGAGGTGGGATGTGATGGAGATGGTGGGGGGGGGGGTGAGGTGACTGGTTTGCAGAGGCAAGTTGGGAGGGAAAGGTGTATAGGGGTAATGGTTTTACCTTTTTGACCGGAGGAAGTATTATAAGGGGATTAGGCTTGGGGTGGTTTTGGGCCTGGTGATGGATCAAGGGTGTGGGTGGATTAGGGGTGTTGGGGTGGTGTTGTGTTTGGATTGGATTTGTTGGGTTTAATAATAACATAAGGGTCCGTATGGTTGTAGAAATTATCGCAGGACCAATGTTGTAATCTTTTGTTTTTCCAATGACTGATCATGCAACTTTCCAAAGTTTTCTAAGGGTCCTTTCTTGCCAAATGTGATTAACCCAAGAACCATTTTGTAATTTGATTCATACAAGGACCATTCTTGTAAATTTTGAAACTTGGAGGACCACTTTTGTAATTTCCAGAAAATACAAGGACTTGATCTGCCATTCTCCCAAAGTTGTCACAAAGGTGTTATTTGCCAAACTTGAATAGTAGGGACCAAACATGTAAATTCCTCAAACTTTTCATCCAAGGACCAAACTTGATAACTTGTGAACTCCAAGGACCAGTGTTGACGTTTTCTTCCAAAATCCAATGCTCAGGGGCCATTTCTGTCAAATTCCAAATTTGAGGGACCATTTCTGCCAATTTTGCAAACTTTTGCTCCAAGGACTATTTTTGGCATTTTGTGATTCTCCAAGGTGTGTTTTGACATTCTGAGCTCAAACCGGTAATTTGCTTCCTCGGCTTTGGCTTTTGATATGATTTCCAAACTCGTGTTCGCTTTTGTCCTTTTTGGCCTGATTTGTGCCAATTTCTGAAATATCCGTTCTTGCATGATCACAAACACAAAAACACAATATCTTTGGCATTTATGGTTAGTTTGTGTCTGTTTTGGTCTTAATTTGGCAAGAAAAAGGTGTGTGAATAAGCACACACCAATTATCATCTCATATTGAATTGTAGGTTACATATACTTAAATGTATACTTATTATGTGATCAAATAATTCAATATAATAATGATTTCTCCTAATGGTACTTTAAGTCTTAACTGTTTTATTTGTTAGTATTGATGGACATACTAACTCTTAAGCCTATATATATACCTAGTCCTCTCTCTACCCAAAACACACAATAGTAGAATCATTTTAGCTATCCATCAAGCTCTCTACAATCAAGTGGGTCAATGGAGAGATACTAGTCGTATTCAAGTGTTCTCAATATCATGATGACATCCATTTCGCCTTCCGGTATGTACTTCCGTTTATATTACGTATGTGGTTATTATCATATTATAAGATCTTTGTGGCATAATAGTTGAATGTGTTCATCATGTATATTTGATGCTAATGTCTATACATATAATTTCTTACATGTGGTATCGATCCAACATTTTGAATAAGATAATAATCCTTAGCTTATTGATGATAACCGATACACGTATAGTAGACTGTTATGTTAAGTTGCTTGATAGTAATTCTGCTAAATTCGTTTTGTCCGTAAACTGCATGAGGTAGTTAAATATGTGCATGTTTCTGAGACTATTTGAAACTAATAGAACTATTATATATCATGATAATGGCACAAATTTTAGTAACATGTTTTGTTAGATCTATACAAAACATCCTTTTCAAATATGCAATCAATATATGTTTTAATTATGGCATCTGTTTATATTATCTTTGAAACATTAGGATATACTATTTGTTTTTACTTATTTCCAGTAATTGGTGATGATGTCTAATAACTTCCGCATTAAAGGAAAACAATATTAAATTGTATGATTAGTGAACCTTGATTATGACTTTGTTGTCATCTTTTATCATGTTGATATTTAAAGTTATGGATCCTTTATGATTTTTATGTTATTACGTTATGTTATTAAATATATGTAATTGTTGGTTATGATCATGCATTCAATCAATTTTGACTATTATTTGCACCATTACTATTTGCTCTTATGTTAATTTAGTTGAGTATTATGATAGCGTCAACCTTGATAATTTTTAAGCTTTTGATGTTACCGATTTTGGTATACATGTCTCTTGTAATATTGATATATGGTAGAGATCACTTAATGAATTTATTCTTTGATGTATATATTTGTCATATTCTTATTGCGCTTCCGTCACTAGTAGATATATATAAATATAGAAAAACGAAAGACTTCAAAGCTTAAAGATGTGATATTTAATTTGAATCCTTATTGTCTTCATTACGTTTGATGTGTGCATCATTTATTGCCCATATATTGAATCATTATTGATTGAGATATCAAAGTGGTTGATGTTACAAAATTTGAAATACCAGACGAGTACCCGTGCATAGCAACGGGATTTTATAGCGACAGATAGTTTATTGATTAAAAAAGTTTATAGGTTATAAACGAAAAATAATAAAAGTTTGAAGATTTGAGAATTAAACATAATGTTTTGAAACCCGGTTCAATCGGGGTGGTTCAATTGGTTGAACCGTTCTGGTCGAAAAATGGGTTTGAAGCATCCCAGGTCAACCCGGTTTGTGTTTTAATTGGTTGTATTTAATTTGGTAGACATGTTTTTAAATGGTTGTACAATGTGAATAGATCATTGTACTTTTAAGTAATGGATAATGTTTTGAAACCCGGTTCGACCCGGTTGGATCAACCGGTTGAAACATTCCGGTCAAAAAATGGGTCGATTTAAATCGGGTCAACTTGCTAGGTTGGGTCGAAAACGGGGCAAATCAAACTGGGTTAACCCGCCGGGTTTAAAGCGTCCCGGGTCAACCCGATTTGTGTTTGAATTGGTTGTATTTAATTTGGTAGATATGCTTTAATTTGATTGTACAATATGAATAAATAATTGTACTTTTAAGTATTGGGGCGTTTTAATAAGAGAATTAATTATATTTCACTTTCTCTTTCATTTGACCATTGTTGAAAACTCAACATTTCACTTTTGACCATTTTTCTATTATAAGTAGTTATAGATATATAGACGAGTACCCGTGCATAGCAACGGGATATTATAGCGACAAATAGTTTATTGATAAAAAAAAGTTTATAGGTTATAAATGAAAAATAATAAAAGTTTGAAGATTTGGGAATTAAACATAATGTTTTGAAACCCGGTTCGACCCGGGTGGTTCAACCGGTTGAACCGTTCCGGTCGAAAAATTGGTCGATTTAAACCGAGTCAACTTGCAAGGTTGGGTCGAAAACGGGTCAAATTAAACCGGTTCAACCCTTCGGGTTTGAAGCGTCCCGGGTCAACCCGGTTTGTGATATGTATTAATTGTTTTAATTTGTTATATTTAATTTGGTAGATATGTTTTGAAACCCGGTTCGACCCGGGTGGTTCAACCGGTTGAACCGTTCCGGTCGAAAAATTGGTTGATCTAAACCGGGTCAATTTGCTAGGTTGGGTCAAAAATGGGTCAAATTAAACCAATCCAACCCGTCGGGTTTGAAGCGTCCCGGGTCAACCCTATTTGTGATTTGTATTAATTGTTTTAATTGGTTGTATTTAATTTGCTAGATATGTTTTGAAACCCGGTTCGACCCAGGTGGTTCAACCGGTTAAACCATTCCGGTCAAAATTTTGGTCGATTTAAACCGGGTCAACTTGCTAGGTTGGGTCGAAAACGGGTCAAATTAAACCGGTTCAACCCGTTGGGTTTGAAGCGTCCCGGGTCAACCCGGTTTGTGATTTGTATTAATTGTTTTAATTGGTTGTACAATGTGTATAAATCATTGTACTTTTAAGTAATGGGGTGTTTTAATAAGAGTATTAATTACATTTCATAATTTCCTTATATACATTTTTCAACATTTCACATTTCACTTTTCTTGACTTTTTCACTTTCACCTTTGACCATTTTTGCTTTATAGGTAGTATAGATGTATTCCTTGTAACATCTGTCTGTTTTAAATCTTCATTGATTACCTTTAAAGCTATTTATTTATTTATTATGTGACATTTAATGAGATTAATTTGTTAGCCACCAAAGTGACCTAATTGATCTAGAATTTATAGTCATATAATATTATGTTGCCTTAAAGAATGCTACTATGTATATGTTATTAGTTGATAGAGATTACGAATTTTACCCAAAGGAAAAATTATTCTTCTATAACTAATAACCTTAGAGTTGAAAAAATAATATACTTTTGTCGTATGTATAAACTTACCCAAAGATGCTTATATACTTGACCAAGTCTATTATATTATCTTGTAAAGTTCTATTGCATTCTAATGACAATTTAAAGCTATTTGTAAATTATATGACATTAAGTGAGATTAATTTTTTAGTCACCAAAGTGGCCAAGTTAATTTCAAATTTATAGTCATATAATTCATGTTATCTTAAAGAATGCAATTATGGATCTTTTATTAGTTTATAGAAATTATGAATTTTGCCCAAAGGAAAAATTGTTCTTCTATAACTAATAAATTTAAAGATGAAAAATAGTATAGTTTTGTCATATGTATACAGTTATCCAAAGATGCTTATACATTTGATGAAGTCTATTTTATTTTCTTGTAAAGTTTAATTGCATTCTAATAATGATGAGTATATATTGTTGTGTTTACCCAAAGGAAACCAATAATATATATTTCATTTATTTATCTCGTGTGAATTATTTAACTAGTAAGCATATCTTTTTCCGCAATTAACTTTCACTCTCAATCTTCTTATGTTACCTTGTTTACCGATGTGAATTTTTCCGAATGGAGCGAACAAGTCACTTTCCTTTTAGGTGCTTTGGATCTTGACTTGACGCTATTGGAAGATAGGCCTGCTGACCTTATTGATGCTTGTACAGAGGCTCAAAAATCACACCATAAGGCATGGACAAGGTCTGACAGACTATGCTTGAACTTTATGTGGATGAAAATTGCCTACAATATTAAGTCTTGTCTTCCTAGCATTGAAAATCATAATGCTAAAGATGTTCTTAAGCTTGTGGAGAAGTTTCATTATGCTGATAAAGCACTAGTAAGGACACTCATGGCCGAACTCACCATCATGAAATTTGATGGTACAAAGAGTATCCAGCAACATGTCCTTGACATGACCAATACCGCAACAAGACTTAAGACACTGCGTATGGGATGATTTTTTTCCTTGGTGCAATTCATAATGAATTCACTTCGTTCTAAATATGGACTGTTTCATTTTAAAGGATAAGTGGAATATTGATGAACTTTCCAGTAAGCTTATTCAGGAGGAAGCAAGACTAAATAAATGAAAAGTTCACTCCTTAACCTGGTGAATCAAGGAGTTGACAAGAAGCTCAAACCAAAACACAAGAACTTTAAGAAGAAACAACATGTTGAAGCAACATTGACGAGATCCCTTAATGTTTTAATGATGACAAATAAACCTTCAAAACACATAAAATAACAAACGTTAGCCAAAATTCCCCGACTCAATATCTGATGCTGGCGTACTGCCCGCGCGTTGACACGTGGTCAACGCGCCGGCCTAGGTAAAATTTTCCGAAGTTTCTGTCTTGGCCTATAAATACCCCCTTGCCTCTTGTATTCCTCACCCCTTGCCATTATTCTTTCTCTCTAATCCTCTAATTCTATCTTGTGTTCTTAGTTTATCACACTAACATCTTTGGAAGAACACATCTCCTTGCAAGAGAAGAATCACAAGAACCTAATCCACTTTTGTGATTGTGTCGAGGGACTTCTTATCATTACCCTTTCTACTACAATCGAGTCTCTAGGTTAGGTTAGGGCTTGGTTAAAGAAACACTTATTCATTCATTCAATTGTTTGTAAGGGAAGTCTTGTGTCTTGGTGACCAAGCCTAGATCATTGGGGATCTAGTTGAGGGTTGATACTTCTGGTGGGAATTCTTGGTAGTGGTCTTGGTGACCCTTAGGTGAAGTCGAATCGCGAGATTCTATTGGGTGGTTTCCGAGGGCGGAATACCGTGGGAGTAACTCATTCTTTGTAAGCATCGATATTGGTGAATATAGGTGGAGTGAATTGTAACGGTTTGTAGTCCACCAAAAGGATTATACTAGAGTAATAGTATCGGTGTCGCGGATTTGAAACTGAACATACGTATGGTATAAACCCCCCATCCCGAACCAATATATATCATGGTGTCTCTCTTTACTCACTTTACATACTTTGGATTGTATTTGTGGTTGTTGTATTGATTGTACAACCACTTGGTTCATCTTCGTGGCTTAAAGTTTTCAAATGTTCTAAAAGTTGAAGAAACCGTATTTACCCCCTCTATGGTTTTACAATTGGTATCAGAGCGGAATACTCAAGTTTTTTAGCGTTAAAAACTTCTCGAGAAGTCGTTTTAAGTCAAAAACTTCTTTTCCAAAGATCCAAAATCCTAACTAAGATTTTTGGTAAGGTTGAGTATAGATCCATGGCTCAAGAGAACTATGTTGAGGGGTGTTATATGCAAAGACCACCTTTGCTAGAGACCGATGGTTTTTGTTTTTGGAAAACCCGGTTTAAGACCTATGTTAGGTCCAAAGATCTTGATTTATGGGAGATCATTCAAAATGGAGATTTTGTCTTCATGATGCTTGATCCGGAAACCAAGTTAATGGTTGAGAAGCCACACTTGGAGCTTAAAGAAGATGAGAAGAAAAAGCTTGTCAAAAATAAAGAAGCAAAAATGATGATATACAATGCTCTACCTCAAAAGGAGTTCGAGAGAGTACATGTTTGCAAGACCGCGAAGGAGATTTGGCATTCACTCATCATTACTCATCAAGGCAACTCTCAAGTCAAAGATTGCAAGATCGACCTACTCATCCAACAATATGAGAAGTTTATGATCTCAGATGAGGAAACCATCGACAATGGTTACACAAGGTTCAATGCTATTATCACTAGCCTCACGGCTCTAGATCCTAGCTTCTATAATAAGAACCAGGGTTAATGGCATATAATAGCTATGAATTTTCCCAAGTGTTGACATGTCAGTAATGAACTTTCTAAAATACAAGAATACCCATCAAACTTTCATGGTTTTTTGTTGATATCAGCAAAAATCCGTTTTGTACCTGTAAAACATGCCACGTCATAAAATATGACCGTTGAGACATTCTTACCACACTTATATATACGTTCTTCCCCAATTTCCCTTCCCATAACCCTAAAATCCTTAATCCCTTAAAACCAGTAATATTACACCAAATTGGTCAAATTTCCATTCTAATTGAAACACGTCTTCTTGTTCTTCTTCATATAATAACAACAACAACATTGGTCAATTTCCCACATTATGCGACTGCAAAAATCCTTTGCCTTTGGTTATTCGAAATTCTACAACTTTAACCCATTCTGCTAGAAGATTTCTTTGTTGCCCTAATCCAAGTGTAAGATTTGATTATGTGTTTGGTTTAATTTTGACTTTTGTTCTTGCTATAGTTTTGACTTTTAATTTTGATTTTTTGTTAGTGGTCTGGAAATCATTGTAAAGCTTACTACTTTGTTGATCCAGAATTGCCCACTGATTACTACAAATGTGAGATGTTTAAGTTGTTGCAACAAGTTGGAAGACAAAATAATCAAAGTGTACAAACTGAAAATACAAAGATTGTAGAAGTGGATAATGAGATGAACATGTTGAAGACTGAATTAAATATCATGCAAAAGGAATGCACGGATTGTAGAAAACATTTTGTGTTTTATAAGAGGGTTGTATTGTTCTTGTTTGTGGTTGTCCTTATGTACCTGCTAAAATGAAATGTAATGTAGTATTGTTGTTGTTTGTTTATGGTTGTCTGTATGTTGAAGACTGAACCATGTTGTCTTTTTTTCCTGGCCATAATGAATAAAGTAGTATGTTAAAATGAACAAAATAGCAGCAACTTCAACTTCATTTAAGCATAAACAAAGTTGTCTTTACACAAAATGAGTGGACCATTTCCACTAAGTCACTTCATTCTAACTTTTGACCATTTCCACACTAGACACTACATTCTAAGTTTAGACCATAATCAAAAGCAACATATTAACTAAAGTATTGTTTACAACTAAGTCATTCATTGGTTATATCAAAAGCCAACTCTGGAGTAGAACCAGTTCCCAAAGCATCAAACACAAATGATTTTTCCATTTGTTTACTAGGATTCTCTGTGATGGTCTTCTCACTCTTAGACCCCTCCTCAGAATAGGCTGAGCCACATTTGCAGGTTCCACATGTGCAGGCTCATCACCATTTCCACTCTCATCCACACCTGCAGGTTCCACATGTGCAGGCTCATCACCATTTCCACTCTCATCCACACCTGTAGGTTCCACATGTGTAGGCTCATCTTGATCCACATTTGCAGTAGGTTCATCAACATTTGCAGCATGTTCCTAACATCAACAAAAGAATGCATTAATTCAGGTTCTCAACTACAAAATGCAACAAAAAAGAATGAAAATATTTACCTCATTTACAGCTTCTCCACTACCACTAGCAACTCCACTACCACTAGCATCCATTCTCATTCTATTTAGAGCACTTGCTGCACTTTCAAAACCACTGTTACCACCCTTTTTTCCTTTTACTTCTAACTTCCTTTGGTGGTGGATCAACTTTTTCAGATGTACATCCTTTCTATTATGGCCCTTTCTATAGCAGTTACTACAAGTCATTGTTCTTCCAGTTCTGGTACCCTTTGAGAGTTGGATTCATTTACCTCACTTGGATGCTTTGTCCTTTTTAATTTAGGTCTGCCTAGCATTTTTCTTTTCTTAGGTAACATTGGAGGTGGAAGTGTACTTTTAGCCCACATTGATTGTCCACCTACTGGTTTAATGAAGAAAGCATAAGTGTTTTGCCATGCTTCTTTAGTCAACCATTCAGAAACACCATCAGCAGGATCCTGCTTAAGGTATCCATAAGCTGCTATGGCATGGATACATGGAATCCCAGTAAGATCCCATAGTCTGCATGTACATTTGTGTGTTTCCAAATTAACACCATATCCCTCATTTAACTTCCTAACCTCAAACTCTTTATAACCACTAACATACACTTCCCAATAGGTAAGAAACTTCTTCTGATGCTCAATCTCTTTTCTAACAGATGGGGTTTATTACATCACCTAATTCTCTAGCTTTATCAGACATTACAACTAACCTTTGCATCAAATATATCCTAATATCTTCAAGCATAGTAATAATAGGCTTACCCCTTTGATTAGTTATTGAAGCATGACGCACAAATCCCATTCTCAAATGCACCACATCTCCTATTCATCTGAAAGAAGGTTCTGCTCCAAGTATTTGGGTCCCTTTCTACCAACCATTTGTGAGCATGTTCATTAAGGTTCCTAAGCAGGTTTATCATCTCATCAAATACATACAGCATAGTAGTTGAAGCAGCCCCCCAAAACAGATGCTTGAAGTAAAGTCCTGGCCAGCATTTCTTTAGGTTTGCATAGATGTGCCTTGTACATTGTCTATGCTCTGCTATAGGTAACCATTCCCTTACTGCTTCTTTTAGACCCTGTACAAAATAAGACATATAGTAACATTAGATAAGTTATGTTGCAACTTAATTCAGATTAGGTAATATACCTTGTGGCCATCTGAGATGATAGTAAGACCAGCTCCCCTATTCAGATTTAGGTCATCACCAAAGGATTCAAGGAACCAAAGCCAATTGTCTTTATTCTCCACATTTATTACAGCCCAAGCAATTGGAAACATCTGGGTATTAGCGTCTCGACCCATAGCTGTTAGCAACTCACCCTTGATAGTTCCTTTCAAGTATCCATCCAGTCCAATTACTTTTTTGCAACCCATAGTCCACCCTTGATAGTTCCTTTCATGTATATATATATATATATATATATATATATATATATATATATATATATATATATATATATATATATATATATAGAGAGAGAGAGAGAGAGAGAGAGAGTTATGATCAAATAGGAAGAATAATTAAAATAAGAAGGATAAGAAGTAAACACAACCACATATTTCAGATGCACTTACAAAAGTGGATGCATCTTCCCTCAAATTTTCCCTCCTAATTTGAAATGTGTGGCTAGAATTACTTCTTACCCTTCCTATTTTTATTATTCTTCTTACTTAATCTCTTCTATATATATATATATATATATATATATATATATATATATATATATATATATATATATATATAGGGGATAGCTTGTCTGCAATTTTTGTAGCCAATTGGCTACAATCCTTCATAAAAAATATACTAGCATTGAATCAGGGACCCACATAAAAAAATCAGGACCCACAAAATTTATAAGGGACCAACATTTACAGCACAAAATTGTGGCCTGGCTACAATTAATTGTAGCTAATATTTTCTCATATATATATATATATATATATATATATATATATATATATATATATATATATATATATATATATATAGGGTAGAGTTCTAGAGAAAAGTGCATTTCGGTAGAAAAGTGAGAAAATAACTATGATACACTAAAATAAACACTGTGATGCACCATTTTTTCTTTTAACTATGATGCACTAAAATAAAAATTGGTGCATCACAGTTAAAAATTTTAGTGCATCACAGTTATTTTCTCACTTTTCTACCGAAATGCACTTTTCTCTTGAACCGAACACTATATATATATATATATATATATATATATATATATATATATATATATATATATATATATATATAACTATACAATTACAATATCTGAAAAAGAAAAAAATTGTCTTTGAAAAGTATATATAACTAACCTTTGAAGCATACATAGATCCTTTTGATGTTGGTTTTACTACCTGGTCCTTCTTCAACATCAAGCTTTACTGTTCACACAGGGTTAGTTTTCAATATTCTATCTTTGTAGTCCCATAATTTACCATAGTGTTCAATCAACCCACCTTCAATTTCATATAAAGCTCTTTGTTTTGCCCTTCTACATTGTCCTAAGCTCACATGGATCCTGAATTTGTCCTTAATATCAGATTGCATTACTCTGTAATTTATCTTAGGATTAGTAATAATCTCCCTAACATAATGCCTTGCAATCCACTTAAATGTAACCAATGAACCATGATCAAATACCCTAGCGCAAATATGGTCTGGAATGAGAGTCTTAATCTGGAAAGATGCTTCATTTTGCATCTATGAACCCCATAGCCTAAACTCGCATACATCAATAGATAAAGTTGTTTTTCTTTTTTTCCCTTTATTTGTGCCCTCTGCAACTTTCTCCTTAGAACTTCCTTCCGCAACTTTCTCTTTAGAATTCCCCTCTGCAACTTTCTTAGTAAACTTGTTAGAACCATCTGCATCCGACTTTCTCCTATCAACTTTACTAGCACACCTACCCTCTAAAACATTCCTACCATACAAAGCTAGTAATGACTTATAGTCATTTCTTTTGTACAATAATTGATAACCATTAGCTATAGCATAGTTAGCCAACATAATTTTCATCTGCTCATGATCTTCAAATTTCATTCCTAATATGGGAACCATTTCATTCCAGGGAAGGTTTGGATCATGGTCAGGATAATATACTCCTTTTTTAACTTTGTATATAGGATCAACTGACTAATCCTCAATTACGTCCTCTACCAAAGCTTTTGCATCCCTTTGTGAGTTTTGACCAAATGTATTCCTACTTGTTTTACTAGGATCAGTGGTCTTACATAACCTATTTAAAAATGGATCATTTGTGCACCTATTTGGTATGCTAACTTCTTCTTCTCCTACAAACTGTGGTTCAACATAAGCTGATATATCATCTAATTTACACTCTTCATCCTCACAATCCTCATTATCAACATCATCATTTACAAGCCAATACTAAATATCATAACCATGATGTTCTAGATAAACATCAATTTTTCCACCGTGTTCTAGTCCTACTGCTACAAAGTCACCTAATTGTTGATTACATTTTATCTCCCTAATTCCATCAGTTAAGTCACATCCAGGGACACAATAATATAGACCAACAACTGGATACTTACTAGCACATGGAAGAAATTCAAAAAACTTATCGTATGTCATGTTATCAAACTCCACATCTTTGATTGTGTCTAAGTTACCCTCAATGTACTCTATAGGAGGCCCAATAAACAACCTATCATGATGGAATGTAATAGTTAGGCTAGCCATTCTGCATTTAAAAAAATAAATCAAAATTTAGGGTTTACGATTATGACTGGTAACACCAAAACCACAAAAATTGAACTGATAAAATAGATGATTAACATAATTAAAACACATACCTTTAACAAAATAAACGGATTGTGCACGCAATTTTGATTATTAAGATTAGGGTTCATATGCTTGTTAGATTTGGGGTGTGGGGTGTGTGTGTTTTGATCTGTTTGTGTATGATTTTTTGTGTGTTTAAATGTTTGTGTGTAAATGGACCGTACTACTAAACTTTAATACTAATAAAAAAAAAAAAAAAAAAAAAAAAATCCACGTATTCAAGTTTACCGTTGTAGCCGGTTACCAGTCATGCCACGTAAGTAAACGTATTGTATTGATCCAATATTTGAAAGTTTGATGGGTATTCTTGTATTTTAGAAAGTTCATTACTGATATGTGAACACTTGAGAAAGTTCGTAGCTATTATATGCCATTAACCCTAAGAACCATGTAAGAAAGTTTCTTCGAGCTCTTCCGGTAAAGTGAAGGCCGAAGGTGACGGCCATCGAAAAAGCCAAGAATTTGGCGGAACTTCCTCTTGAAGAACTCATTGGGTACCTCAAGGTCTATGAAATGATCCTTGAGAATGATAACGCTAGTACCAAAGACAAGAAGGAGAAGGTTAGGTCTTTGGCTCTTAAAGCTAAGGTTACTAATAGCCAAGCTAGTGACAATAGTGATAGTCAAGAGGGAAGCGATGAAGAAGACGATGAAGATGATGAAGAATACAACCTCATGGCCAAGAACTTTAGAAGGTTCTTTAGAAGAGGCGGTAACTTTAGGAGAGGTAATCGGTTCAGTAACCGGGGTGATGGTGGAAGAAAGAACTTCGGTAGAAGTCGAGGTATTGACAACAAGGTTGGTGAGAGTTCTAGGCACACTCAAGGATGCTACAATTGTGGTGAGCAAGTTCACTTCATTAATTAGTGTCCTAAGCCAAGAGAGAACAAGGCATTCGTTGGGGGAGCTTGTAGCGATAGTGAAGATGAAGACCAACCAAACCAAGCAAGGAAGCTACTTGTCTCATGGCACAAGAACGGTTAGAGGTACCTCAAAACCCTTCTTTGTCTAATATTAACAATTTGCAAAAGGAAAATGAGGAACTATTTAAATTTAATGATGACTTTAGAAAGAATTTCGAAAAAGTTATTAAAGAAAAACAACTTCTTGAACAAGAACGTGTTAAATTCAATGAATGAGTTTATGAACTTAAAAGGGATGTAAAGCTACTAAAGCATTGCAAAGAGGTTGTGGAACCTTGTAAAAGATGTGAAGAACTGATGAGGCGAAAAGTGTACCGCTTTTAAGGGGTCATTTAAGCCCGAATTCGAGATTATTTGATCAATTATTGCCCTAAATCGTTCCTTTTGTCATTTTAGGTACTTTTGGAGTGAAATCTGGAAAAGGAAGCATTTTGGACGTTTTTGGAGCATAAAAATGAAGAAAACGGCAAAGTCTCAAATTTCCTTGCTGGAACAGCACCTGACGGCATCAAGCCTTTGTACATGACGGCATCAAGAGTTACAAAAGAGGTGGAAGTGGAAAATACACGTGACGATCCAGAGAATTTTCAAGCTTAGGACCTGACGGCATCACTAAGGCCGTCAGGGTCCAACTACACATGACGGCCCAGAGCATTTCTCTACATGACGGCGTCACAAATAGATCTAGGCAATAAGATTTTATCAAGGCGGCGAGTTGACGGTGTCAGAATCTAACACATGATGCCGTCACGATGTAATATCTATATATAGTTTTCCAAATTTTATTCATTAGTGTGCAACTTTAAGGGAATAAACCCTAGTCCAAATTTTATCAGTTTTTCAAGGGTTCCAACCCCTTGATTCTTCCATGTTCAATTGAAGATAAGTATTCATTCAAATCATTCAATATGTCTATGTGTTGTGTGATTATATCTTACGCTTTTCTTTTCTTTAACATGCTAGGCTCGATTTTTCTTGTGTTTTCTTAGATGTAGTGAAACCTAGATGTTAATTATGGGTTGATTGTTTGTTTATAATTGTTACGGATGAGTGTATTCGATGTTAGGCTTAAGAAAACTAGCAGATTCCATTGGTAACTTGCTTGAACGTCTTAAGAATCATGATCGGAGGTGTACTATGATTTTTGGTTGTATTTAATGCATAGGATAATTCTAATGATCCCATGTTAGGAGCTTCTAACGGCTCGACATAGGAGTGAAGTAGGATCCTATAGAGATAGGGAATATTGTACACGGCCCTACGACTAGTATTAAGGAATATGACCTGTCATCCATGCAATTGTAACAAGCTAATCAACCTGTAAAAGATATCTAGGGAGTAATGAAATCTAAGTAAACACAACCTTCTTCATTATTGTTTCCACCACATTAGTATAATAGTTTTATTTTTATTTCTTTTATTTTATTTTGATTGCATCTTTAGATTAATTAGGTTAGTTGGCTAGCAACTAATTCTGCCCACTCCTTCAAAACCCGAGATTTTATTTGCTTTCATAAAAATATAAAAATACAAAAAGAATCACCCCTCACCTCTAGATCTAGTTTATTAGGCTTTCTAATCCTAGCGACACTATTCCTGAGTTGAACGATCAATCCCCCGGTACTTGTCACTATACTATACTACAACGATTAGGTACACTGCCTGGTGGGGGTTGTAAGTTTCTCGAAATCCTTTGAGAGGTAAAACCTGTTGCGAGGGTGCAATCCCCACGTATCAAGTTTTTGGCGACGCTGCCGAGGAATAGTTATTGTCTTGGTTAGAATTTCTTTTTATTAGGTCTACTTGCTAGATTCCTTTCTAGTAAGGTTTTATTTTTATTTTAGGTTTCCTTTAGTCTATCTTTTTCTTCGTGCCTTTGTTAGTAAATTAAATCCATTTGACTATTCCGTTGGCCATTATGGAACGCGAATCCACCCCTTTCCCCTAGTGAAGTGGCTTTGTTTCGTGAACAGATTGAGAATGAGATTAGGGAACTTAGGTAGCTTAAGAGGTTAATTAATGTTGAGCTCGATCATGCATTTAGTGACCTAGCGACCGCCTTGTATTCAAATAAGGACCTAGGATCTAATGATTTTGAGGATGTTGTTGAGGAACTTGAGGAAGGGGAGATAGATCCGAAACCGGATGACGATTTCAATCGATATCCCACTAAGGAGGAGACTGCGTACTATAATAATCTTATTGATAATCCTCGACCTCCTTTTACTAGAATTGACCCTAAGATAAAGAGAGGCGATCCTAAGAATGTTAAGATACATGTATGATTGGGTATAAGCACATTGACAATGCTTACATTGATTTTGAATCCCCAATCAACATTATGTCCTTAAGTGTTTATAATGATATAGTGAAAACAAGACTTGGACCTAGAAAATATCCCAAATACCCCGATGGAGTTTGTAACACTGTCGAGAGAATTAAAGGTCTACATGTCTTTGTTGGGAACTTTACTTATATCATTGACTTCATGGTTGTTGAAGACCTAGCTAGTGTTATTTATTGTCGCTTATCCCATGTTGTATTTGGTAAGCCATTTGTTGAAGAATCCAAGTTAGAATATGATGAGATAGAAGGGACGATCCGATTTACTAGTGAAACAGATAGGATCACATATATGATGCCTAATAGAATGAAGGAATTTCATTTTGTGCCTTGATTTGATATGGATAACATTGGTGCTTTTGAGGACATCAATGAAGAGGATAAGAAAAGGGGCATGGACTATTTATAGGAAAAGAAGAGCCTTTTCTATAAGGATTGCTTAACTCTAGGGCCAAAATATAAAGTTGATAGGGAATTTGCCAATAGGATTATAGGAGCAATTGAGTAAAAGGTGGTTGGTCTCTATAAAGAACATTTACAATCGGGTCCGGAATATAAAACTAAGATTGGAGATGACCTAGAGAATGTGACCAATGATGAGGTCACGTAATTGCCCATGACCTTGAGTCTAGCTACAAGACTCGTAAATAAAGAAAAGCGCTTCTTGGGAGGCAACCCATGTTTTGTGTGTTTTTATTTGTTTGATTTTTAATTGTTTGATTGGTATTTGCTTCCGTATGCATGCTTTATTTTTATTTTTGGTAGATCATGTTTCAAACTAAAATTGTGAAAATTCTTTATTTTGTTGTTTAACTTCGTCTTAACTTCATATAAAGGTATTTTGCAAAAGTTAAGTGTAAGGGGAAACCCCAAATTTGTTTCTAAGAACGAAATTGATCATGATTCGCCACAATATTAAATGAACTTGTATATTAGTATTTGTTAGAGTCAAATGCTTGTATCGAGTCATAATGATGTTTTGCAGGATTTTCCAGGAAGTAGGACATAAGTTTTTCCAGAAATTTTCCAGAAACTTAACATAAAGATTTCTGCAGGTCACTTCTGACGGCGTTAGGATTTAACTCCTGACGGCGTCACGTGTAAAATTCTGGAAATTTTGCGAGTTTTGTTTTTCTAACGGAGTCTTAAAGTTTTTGTTAATTCTTTAGTTGTATAAACTCCAGGAAATCTGCAAACATTCATTCCACAAGCATTATATCTTAATTTGTTTTCTAGGATTTGTTAGTATATATAGATTGCCGCCGATTTTACGTGAGGTTGCCTTGTTTGTTTCCTCAGGTTTAACAGGTTATATATGACAAGAAGGTGATTTATATTTCTAGATGGGAAGCTTTGAATGTTCATTTTCTTGGAGGAAGATCTAACCTTGTTGACACACTATCCACACTGAACGAATCAGGGGAGTATTTGTTTTCATTCTTTTACCGGTTTTACTTTTACATCCTTTAATTGAACATTGGGGACAATGTTCATCCTAAGTGTAAGGGGAGGGTAAATGATGATACCTTATAGGATACAATTGCGCTTGAGTTTGTTTGTTTGATGGTAGGTGTGTAATAAAACTAAGAGAAATACTTGTTAGTGTAATTTTAGCGCAAAATTTAAATTTTTTTACAACATTTAGGAGTGAAACTTTAGCCTTAACAAGCGTCTCATGGATAGGAGTTGTATGACTAGCACAAAACCGTACCATTCCGAAAAATTTTCCACCCAAATATGTGAGGTTCGCCTTTAGATTTGATAGGAAAAGCGTTCATTATTAGTGCTTATGAGTGTACTGGTAGCATTTAGATTCTAGAACTTGCGTTAGTGATGCATCCCGAGACTGCTAGTGAGACTACATTCGTGTAGTAGGATTTACTACATGATAAGAGGCATTAGGATCACCCTTGTGTTAAACCCGTATCATAATTACTTGACCATTTAAGTCATATTATTTGACTAGTAAAGTCAATTAATTTTTCCCACGCCTTAGCGTTGTACTCATTTTTAGTACACGAAACCCCTAGTACACCCCTCCGAGCCTATCTTTTCGTTTCTAACTTTAAGCATCTTACTTAAAGGAAGAATTTGTTACAACCCACCCAAATGTGCAACCAAATTGCCTTATCCTTCCGTGTATGCACTCATCTTTAGTGCATTATTGTTACATGTTTAAACCCTTAGTTAATTATCTAATTGATTATATGGTTGCTAAGTCGAGTCATATCTTGTACATATTATTTTGGGACGATTGGGACTCATGGGTAAAGTACTTGTGTTATGGAGTAATGGGGAAGAACATCATATATTACCCCCATATTCGCGTTAATCTTAAAAAGTACTCCAAGTGTTTTGATTATCTTGGTTCGAGTCATTAGATTAGTTTATTGTAAAGTATATAAAAATTCAAGTGTAAGGGGAATGTACATTCCATATGATGTATTATTTTGGATGGTAGGGTAAGAGTGTATGCAATATATATATATATATATATATATATATATATATATATATATATATATATATATATATATATATATATATATATATATCGAAAAATCAAGAAAAAGAAAAAGAAATAAAATTAGAAAAAGAAAAGAGAAAAAACATACGGACTACCATCCCGTTTCATTCTATGTTTGTTTTATGTTTTTGTTATTTTTGGTTTATTAGCTTAAGTCGAGTCGAGTCTTGGCTTAGCAACGCCATATTGTACATGTAATTAACCAAGATGATTAACTCGCCACCAGTGAATATTGCCTTTATCCAACAAAACCGTGTTTTCCATATCCCTACACCTAACGTTATTACCCTTTAAAAGACCTATTTGATAGTTTATCCTAGGTGCTTACGCCAAGTGGTGGAGGTTTGATCCTTTCCCAAGCCTATGGTAATCTATTTTCTATGACAGGTAGTGAGAGATGTTTTCCATTTCCATATTTTGATATATACTTTATTACACCCGAGAGATGTGAGTATCTAAACACTATTTGTGAGGTGCTAGTGTATGACCTCCGTGCTTCTTTTTGGTTTTAGTGGAACGATTATTTGTTGTAATTACTTTTATATTAGTGTTAAATGACCCCTAACTTGTATTTTGATTAGAATAAAAACGCATTTGCTTGAGGACAAGCAAATCTTAAGTGTAAGGGTATTTGATGAGGCGAAAAGTGTACCGCTTTTAAGGGGTCATTTAAGCCAGAATTCGAGATTATTTGATCAATTATTGCCCTAAATCATTCCTTTTGTCATTTTAGGTACTTTTGGAGTGAAATCTGGAAAAGGAAGCATTTTGGAAGTTTTTGGAGCATAAAAGTGAAGAAAATGGCAAAGTCTCAAATTTCCTTGCTGGAACAGTACCTGACGGCGTCAAGCCTTTGTACATGACAGCGTCAAGAGTTACAAAAGAGGTGGAAGTGGAAAATACACGTGACGATCCAGAGAATTTTCAAGCTTAGGACCTGACGGCGTCACCAAGGCCGTCAGGGTCCAACTACACGTGACGGCCCAGAGCATTTCTCCACATGACGGCGTCACAAATAGATCTAGGCAATACGATTTTATCAAGGCGGTGAGTTGACGGCGTCACAATCTAACACATGACGCCGTCACGATGTAATATCTATATATAGTTTTCCAAATTTTATTCATTAGTGTGCAACTTTAAGGGAATAAACCCTAGTCCGAATTTTATCAGTTTTTCAAGGGTTCCAACCCCTTGATTATATCTTACGCTTTTCTTCTCTTTAACATGCTAGGCTAGATTTTTCTTGTGTTTGCTTAGATGTAGTGAAACTTAGATGTTAATTATGGGTTGATTGTTTGTTTATAATTGTTACGGATGAGTATATTCGATGTCAGGCTTAAGAAAACTGGCAGACTTCCATTGGTAACTTGCTTGAACGTCTTAAGAAACATGATCGGAGGTGTAGTACAATTTTTTGTTGTATTTAATGCGTAGGAGAATTCTAATGATCCCATGTTAGGAGCTTCTAACGGCTCGACCTAAAAGTGAAGTAGGATCCTATAGAGTTAGGGAATATTGTACACGGCCCTACGACTAGTATTAAGGAATATGACCCGTCATCCATGCAATTGTAACAAGCTAATCAACCTGTAAAAGATATCTAGGGAGTAATGAAATCTAAGTAAAGACAACCTTCCTCATTATTGTTTCCACCACATTAGTATAATAGTTTTATTTTTATTTCTTTTATTTTATTTTGATTGCATCTTTAGATTAATTGGGTTAGTTGGCTAGCAACTAATTCCTCCCACTCCTTCAAAACCCGAGATTTTAATTGCTTTCATAAAAATATAAAAATACAAAAAGAATCATCCCTCACCTCTAGATCTAGTTTATTAGGCTTTCTAATCCTAGCGACACTATTCCTGAATTGAACGATCAATCTCCCGGTACTTGTCACTATACTATACTACAACGATCAGGTATACTGCCTAGTGGGGGTTGTAAGCTTCTCGAGATCCCTTGAGAGGTAAAACTTGTTGCAAGGGTGCAATCCCCACGTATCAAGAACTTACACTTGAGGTCAACTCTTTAAATGGCAAAGTATCTAAACTTCAAAAGGAGTCTTTAAGTTTTTCTAAATACAAAAAGAGTATCAATGACTTAGATGAAATGATAAGTCGCCAATAAGTGTCGCAAGATAAGAAAGGTCTTGGATTTTTAAAACATGAGAAAAATATTGTTAATACAAATAATGTCAAAAACGTTATTCGCATTATTCGGTCTTCTCGTGTTTTGATAATCACAAAATATAAAGACATGTTACCTAAAGTTACGGTTTATAAGTTTTTAATCGAGGAAACTCATTACTTCTATGTAGCTGCTTCAACATCACTTCAGGTATGAACAAACTTTATATCGTCATTAGTTAAGTGAACAAAGAATTTTATTTTCACCTAAACTTACATTTTTAAGTTTGACAAAACATTTTCACAAAAGTGTTTTTGTGTTTTTAAAGAAATGTTTTATTAAGAAAATAAATTCAAATTCAAACTTTATAACAGCTAGTTTTCCCCCCAAATCAGTTCAGCCTGAACCAGATAAGTTTTCACCACGTCAGGACAAAAAGGGAGTGTTTTGTCGCGGCGGTCCCTTAGCGATAGAGGACCGTCTGGCATTTACGGGACCGTCCCTCTCCCTCCTGTTGCCTATTAATACTGAACTGTTACACTTCAAAAACAAGACTTTTCACACACACAATACTTTCTGGTCTTTGTTCCTTTTACTCTTTGATTACTATAACATGTGGGTATATGTTTATAAGTGATTTCCTCTTCCGTCAAGTGCAAGAGAAGAACTCTTGACAACTATGCAGATTCGAGATGTTATTGGTGTCCACACACAAACGTAACATGTGTTACGTGATAGGATTTATATCATGTCATTGTTTTCTGACTTGTGTGTGAGTCGAGGATGGGGTATAAACTTGGAGGGTGATGTAGTTCCAAGTATTGTATTTGTGTGAGCTTTGATTGTTATGTAGTTCTAAGAAGTCTTGTAACTAGATTAGTTCACGTATTTGTTGTGAGGAGAGTGATGTACTAAAGTGTAGGTTAGGATTTGTTAAGTCATTATGTAAAGACTTGGATCGGGGATGATCAAGTATGTCAAGTGTGAAGTGACTTGATTCGGGTGAAGAATCAAGTGAGTCATGTGTGTAAAGGCTTGGTTCGGGTGAATAACCAAGTATCTCAAACAAGTGAAGACTTGGATCGGGTGAAGATTCAAGATGGACAAGAGTGCTTGTTCATGTGGCCACGTGCGCCTTTGGAATAGATTGGTTCTAGCTATGATTATAACTCGACATTATGCTTAGTGTCGTTAAGCCTTGTGTAAGCATGTGTACGGATTGCTCCGCCTGAAGGAGTGTGTTGATATATTGATTGATAACTCTCGAGTGTGGTACTCAGGGAGTGGAGTAGGACGGAGAGTGAGCTTCGTGCTGAACCACTATAAATCGCTGCATCTCTTGGTTGTGCTCTTTCTTTACTCTTCACTTTACTTGTTTATTTATGTTTGCTAGTAACTAAAATTGATATTAGATAACTAGTAAGATTCAACATGTTTGTAAATGAAAAATAACCGGACCTTAAACGGTGAAACGCGTTAGAAAATTAAAAAGAAGCGGTGAAACTATTCAACCCCCCCTTCTAGTTTCTACAATTGGTATCAGAGCTTCATTTATCAAGATCTTTAAAGTATAATATACTTTAAAACTTGAATCGATCTATGGAATCAAAATGATATCTAGAAGGGTGTTATTTGAATTAGCCACCATTTTTCAAAAATGAAAATTGTTTCATTTGGAAAAATGAATTTGAAGGTTATGTGAAATCAATAGATCATTATCTTTGGCATGTCATTTCTATTGATGATCTATAATCAATAATAGAAAGTCTTACTAATAAGTTTTTCATAAATAACTTGCATGAAATATTTGAAGCAAAGATGTTGATTTATGAATCTTTGCCAAAAATCTAGTTTGATAAAACCATTTTATGTCAAATGGCAAATGGCATTTGGTAAAATAGTTTTAACATTCGTCAAGGAAATGTTCAAGCCAAAGATGATGAAAATGTGATATTAGAAAGACACTTAGTTTAAGTGAAATCATATACTACTAGTTTGAATGTTTTGTAGGTAATGTTGCCGATAAGAATTTCTTGAGCGACCTTGTTGATGTACTAATCTACCTGTTTTGATGTAATGACTACTAAGAAGACAATGTGCGGTTTTATGTGCAATGTGAATTGCTAGCTAAGAAGACAATACTTTCCTTAAGCATGTAGACAACCTAATGGTCATCTTACCAAGCCGATTGCATTACTAATCTTATAGACCTATTGCCAAGTGTATATCATCCAGTCTTGCATCACCAACAACACATGTTTTTGGTTATGTGCTAATAAGGATTGCTAAAGGCCAAGGTAAGTCTTCTTACCAATCTTGACCATTACGTTTGCTATTTGATTGCTTGATGTTCATGTAACTACGTGATTAGAGATTACTTGATTATATGCTTGATGATGTTTGTATGCCAATATGTATTAGATGCTTTGTGTTGATTAGACGCTTTGTCTAAATGCTTATCCTTCATTGGATTCAAGCAAATTATTTGGAAAAACAATGGTCTTACCACATCCATTGTTTATAACAAACTTGACGTCAATCAATCACTATAGACGATGCACACTTGCTTCACTCTTTGTTTGCTTTCTAGTTCTCGTCTATGAAACTTCTTGAAACTTACTTGATTGACATATAGCTTCCTCGATGTAAATCTCATCCCTAAATTTCATTCTATCTTTTCTTCTGTTTCGACTCAAAATCTACTCTTTAATCAAGCGTATCAACTCCTTCATTCTTCTTAGGTCTCAATTCCACTCCATGCCCATTCCTTAGCCTACTCGTGCGTATTGAGTCATTTTCGTGTCCTAAAATTTGAAGTGTTATGTTTTGAAACCATCTAAAACCAAAGACTTTTCATTAAGACCAAAACACCAAAAACCGTCCGAAAACCAAATGCTACTGGCGATGGTCCCCGTGTGATCGGCGGTCCTTAATTGATAAGGGACCGTCAATGACTTTTTGTGCATAACACATCTCTCATTCTATAAATACATGTAAATCATATCAACACTTATTTTGACTAATGTGCTGCTGAGAAACATGATCAAGCTTTCACCCATTACATTAAGATTTTAATCCAGGGCTTCAAGCGCATAATCTTCAACTACTCCTACATATTTATCATCAATTGTAAGTCAAGCTCATCCAATTCTTTCTTTAAGATAAACAATTAGAATTTATTATAAAATTGAAATTGGGGATCTAAAACAATTTTTCCAAATTAAGTACAATTATGATCTAAACACAATAATAGATTAATAGTAGTATTATTTAGTACAATCGTAAGTTAATTGTAATGCTTTCTTGTATACAAGGTACAAATAAGATAATTTACAAGATGGGAAAAACATTAGTTCTATGTGATAATCAAAACAACTTATAAGAAAGGTAAAACTCTAACAATAATCTTGTGATTCTGTCACAACTTGTAATTTCTGGTCATTTTCCAAACTTCGACAATTTACTATTCATCAGTTACTATTCACCGATTACTATTCATCATTTTACTATTCATCATTTTTGAGGTCAATTTGATATTCTGAGAAGCGTTCAAAAATTTTACTATTCACTTGACACTATTCATTTTCGGAAGAAATACACTATTCATGTGCATTACTCATGTCATCGTAAATTTAGTTTACGAGTATTCAAATTCGCGTAACCGTATTGGTTCAGGAGCGAATTCATGCATTATCATTAGGGACATTTCATACGGACTAGAAATAGTCTGCATATCGTCGTTATAGCACTTGCATACTATTCCACTCGTAGGGTAATTGAATTAATACTTTTGGTATAATTTACTTTTACGTAAAATTATTTCTAAATAAACGTTAACAAGCAATCAATAATGTGACTAACACGTCCGACACTCCCGACTATGATCCCAATATATTTTTTATTCTCATTATAATAATATAAAAATTATATTATTAATTTACCCGGTGTTTTGAAACCGATTACTATATTTCACGGTCGGAGCTTATTAATTCGTCGGTTTGCGTTATTTCAATTCAATAATTTTTCTAACACCCGATTCTCATCAGGAATAATATTTTACAACTTATACAACTTCGTCGTATTTTATTTTACCTCGTCACGATTTATTTTTAGTTAACTCGGTACCCGATAACACCTAATGCATACATAAAACTAACTAATACATACACTTTTGGGGACAAGATCCTTAATTAGCCCCCAACTTTCCCTATTTTTCTCACCATTTGCCGCCCCCCCCCCCCCCCCCCCCCCTAGTTCCCTAAGTCCATGTGATATTAATTTACCAAAGACCAAGACCAAAACAATATATATATATATATATATATATATATATATATATATATATATATATATATATATATATATATATATATATATATATATATATATATATATATATTTTCCATTTCTTTCATTCCATATACAAAAATCAAACTAGAAACTTTTCATTCTCTCTTTTTCTCTCTTCTATGAACCGGCCACCACAAGACCACAAAGAAGAAACCATAATTTTTACAAGATCAAGTCATTATCTAGTTCCTTTAGTTGTCCTTGTTTGAGTTTTGAAATAAAAACTCAAGGTTTCTTAGGTTTTACTCATCCAAACTCATAAATCTTTCTAAGTAAGTTCTCAAACTCTTTTCCATAATTTATTCATGTTATTTTTATGATCATATGATTTTCATACAAGATCTTGTGCATTTGTTAGCTTATACCACTTCATTTTATAAACTATTAACTTATAAACCCTAGAAATGTTTATTTTGGACTTCTTTGTTAGATCCACTAGATTGATGATGTTTAGAAACCCATGACACCCTAGGAAGGTGTATGGTAGGAATAAATTAATTTGGTGGTGATTGAAAGTGATTTGGTTGAAGTTGAAACAAGTTTGAAACTAGGAAAATGATTTTTGAAACTATATAAATACCTACTGTCCTTATTTTGAAAACGTGGGAAACTCAGTAACTCAGGGGATATTTTCAACCAAAGATTTAGAAAATACTTTCAAAAACGAAGCCGTGGGTGAAAGAACGGATTAAAACGAGTTTATAACGAAGGAGATATGATTTTTGCAAATTTAACGACGAAAACTATTTTTATAAAAACTGCATGCTGTTTGGCAGTTTTCGACGGACAAAAAGAGGTGTTAAACGTAACCTAGAGGAGCCGAGTTATCAAAAATATATTAGTATATACAAAAACGAATCCGTGGATATAAAGAACAAGGAAAATGAGCTTAAAACGACCAAGTTATACCCGTTTTAACATCGTCAAAACTATCTATATATAATTGGTCACAAATAAAAAATAATAACTTACGCACTAAATGGTATATTTTCTAGAAATGTTACTAAGGACTATATTCTTAACAAATGAATACGTATGACCCAAGAGAATGTTTATACGACTTAACGACGTTATTTTAAGGTCTTCAAGACGAGGAATATAACACTAACATTTTTATACGATATACTACGACAAGTTATATACTTCTATATTTGGACTTATTTTCCTAAGTATGGAAACTATTTTACTTTGACAATAACTAGTATTTCCAAGTTACGAGTGGTATAGGCATCATGTGCACGTGCATTCATTTCATCACGTCATGATCTAAGGTAGATCGTTACTACTCATATTAGGTTGCGGTTAGAGATCGTGCCTCATTTCAGTGTATCCATTCTTGTCATCGTAGCTATCGCACCAGGTGAGTCATAGCCCCTACTTTTTCAATTGTTTTGGTAAACTCTTTGGGGGAGAATACATGCTCGTTTTACTTAAACGCATTACTTGTTTTATCTGGTTGATTACTCAAATATTTCCAGCTTTATCTAAATATATATTTAATCACCTGCATTCATTGGTATGTTTGATTTCCTGTATTTCATGGGATTGATTATCCTTGTTTATATGACCTCATGGTCACCAATTGTTCCTATATGTTCCTTGTAATATTGTGGTATTCCCCACTTGGCTGTGATGTCAAACGTATTGTGGTATTCCCCACTTGGCTGTGATGTCAAACGTAATATTGCTGTTTTCCTACTTGACTGATTTATCATATGACCTCCTTGTAATATTGTGGTATTCCCCACTTGGCTGTGATGTCAAACGTAATATTGTGGTATTCCCCACTTGGCTGTGATGTCAAACGTATTGTGGTATTCCCCACTTGGCTGTGATGTCAAACGTAATATTGTGGTATTCCCCACTTGACTGAATGTCAAACGTAATATTAATGTTTCCTTACTTGACTGAATTAAGATGCCTTTGCATCAACCTTATTACGGGTTTTCCCGCTTAACTGATTTATCATATGGCCTCATTGACTGAATTATTTATATAGCCGTTTTGCTATATTTATCTGGGAATTTGGATATCAGTATTACTTTTGTTCACGTAGACTTTAACACATTTGGCAGTGGGTTGTAAACACACATGTTACAAGTCTCTTATGGCGGGACTTGCAACTGAGTGGATTTACGATGCCTTTGCTGGGCGATCTTTTCTCTATAGGCTTTATTTGTTAAACAACTCTATGAACTCACCAACCTCGTGTTGACACTTTAGCATGTATTTTCAGGTTTTAACCTATGGCACGCTACAGGAGGTTTTGGCAGGGCATGGCATGGTCATAGAAGACTCTGATTATTTATATGGGGACCGTTTTAAACTATTTTAAGGGCTTACTTCCGCACTACTTTTAACGATGTAAATTCAACATTTTTGATTAAACGATTTTATTCTAAATGATTAAAGTGAAAACCCTTTTTGTACTTGTGTTGTGATACCGATTGAGTTACACCCCAGCTACATGTATGCTTCCGCTGGACCCGATCTTGGGGGTGTGACAGATTCTTTCGTTCATAGGAAACATAATGTCACACATATATGATTTTGATCATCTCAACACCGACTCTTATACTCCTAGAATTTCTCTTAAACCAACCACTCCGGGAAGTCATATTCGTCCCTATGTGAATGTTGAGACTCGTCGCTTTCATGAGGGACGAATCGTTGATCCCTCCTTAGCCTATCGCATAGATATTAATACTACCTTTCGCGCTATAGGATTCTATTGCTTGCTTCACATCAATGAGAAAATTTGTCCCCGCTATGTGTTAGAATTCTTTTAACAAGTTGAACTCGTACGTAACGAGGATCAATCTTTGTCACTTTGGTTTTGGATTACAAACTTCAAATTTGTCCTTACTCTCGATCAATTTGCTCAAATCCTTCATATTCCCAATCATGGGCAATGTGCCTACTCTGAAGATTGGTGTCTCGAATCACTTTTCAACTATAGGGAAGAAAATAGTCCCTATTGCTCATACATACCTTGCCCTTTTGAAATTACCAAACTCCTTCACACCAATAGGAACTTTCCCTGACTCGATCAAACAAAAATTCATATGATAGAGGTTCATGATGAACTAATTCCTTGGGCTGTCATCCTAAAAGAGAACACTCTTGGTCTAAAAGGGATTCGTGAGCAACTTCCTGCGTGCTGTGCTCACATGATGTACTGTCTCCACACCCAACAACCATATAATCTTGCCAATCACTTCGCTAAGCGAATTGTACATCTCAAGGGGAATCAAACCAAATTGATACCTTACAGGATGTTCCTTACGCGTCTCTATCACTACATGATGGACTTTCATCCCTATCTCTGTGGTCCTCAATACTCTCTCTTTGATCCTGTCATGGAACCCATCAATGATCTCCATATCTCCTCTATCATTATCTCCTCAGCATCTGTTGACTATGACATCTATAATGATCCCACACTCGAGATTGAGGAAGAAGCTAGAGTCAAGAAAGTCTTGCAATAAGAACCTGTCACAAACACCATTGACAAGGATGTACCATGATCATTTATTATAAAGCACTTAATTGGTATGTTACCTATGTATTCGTATAATTAGGATTCGATAATTCTGGATTGTTGATATTCATGAATGCTTATTTAAACCTGCCCCATGATTATATAGCACTATTCTCTTACAATTCAGTTCTGCTATTGTTCTGAATGAGTATTGGTATATATAGGTTGCAGAAATGAGAAACTAGGCAAAATTCTATAAACCCACTGCCAGTGGTCTCTTATTGATTCGGTGGTCCTCCAGTGATAAGGGACCGTATGAGGTTCAAAGGACCGTCCTTGTGGGATCACGGATTTTTGCACTATTTTCTTCATTCCTGCAATCCTAAACCAATTGCATGATTATCACCACCTTACCATGTTTAGATAAACATTTCTAAGTGCTTAAAAACTCCTAATGCATGCTTTGCCCAAATCACAACCATGCTTGATTATTTAAACCTTCCTCAACAGCCTTAATCTCATCGCAATCATCTTTCAAATCAACTTCATCACCTACAATGGCCTCATCTTCTACTTCCTCAACAAACAAAGAACCTACAACACAACAATTAAACAAAAGGCCTAAGCTTAAAATCATTCAACCTCAAACCAATTTCATTGACCTCACACTCTATGATACCACTCCATCTCCTAAGTCACCACCATCATCACCTCAAGCACCAAGTGCACCACTCAAAACACCATCCACCAATGGAACATATCAATCTTCTTCTAAGACATCCTCTAGCTCAAAGACAACCACATCACCTTTCTCATCATTTGTCAAAAACTTGTCACCCTTGTTCACCCAATCTAGTTCAGGTGCTTACACTCCATTCGTGAGTAATCAACCATCATCTCTCACTCATTCTATCTCATCTCTAAGAAACCAACATCCTCCTCCAACAAACTCATCTAATCATACCACCACATCACCAAATGGACCTTTGGAGAACAATCCTCTCACTCCACCATCATCTCCAAATCTTGGCAATCCCGTTCCCTACTATTTTGCTAACAACCACACTTTGGGGTGTGCTTGTTGTTACCACAACTTCCATCTCATTCACTCTCTTTGAGATGAACTTCACATCATGTTTGGTCACATTGAGTATCTCATTGCTCAACAAAATGTGCAACCGACTCCCCTTGCTTCAATGCTACCATCGGCTCCACCTTCATCCTCTCCATCATCCACTCCACCCTCCGACTAGATATTCTCAAAAATCTAGTCATGAATAATCAAGTGGAAGTTGTGCATTGGACCAAACATGCAATGGGAGTTAACTTGTTGTAGTAGTTAATGATTAATGTTGTTGTTTCTATGATGTATTTGTTATGAAATTTCTTTATGGTAATCATTGTATGCCTCCCTTGGATGAGATGAATGAATGATTGTGTTATAGATATGATAATATGTTGTGATATTAGTCATTGTTAAACATGTAAATGGACTAAAAATATCCAACCTTGAAAATGGGAAGTTACTTAAATCACAACATATCTGGAAACTTGGAAGCCTACTGCCGGCAGTCCTTTAAATGGACTGACGGTCCCGAAATCAATAAGGGACCGTCCCCCTATTTAAGGGACCGTCCCCAGTAGTGCTCAGAACTAAAATTCCATTCTGTGTTTTTCTATCTGATTCTTGCACTACATAATTGACTTTACATCCATATCATCCTCTATATATGTATATGCATGCATGTGCTCTGCTCTAACTTAGTTTTGTAGCACATCACCATAGCTCGATTCCCCGGTGCCCTCATTAAGGGGGAGCACTTAGCTAGGGGAGCTTGTATTTCGTTGATCACTCCAACGATTCTCTTTCAAGGGTGCTCGTGTCTTCTCTCTTCAAACAACCACGACACACCTTTTTAATTCTACAAAAAGGGGGAGAAGTAACTGGAAAACTCATTAAAAATTTATCAACGCATTATTTTACTTAAAATGAGTTTATATTTTGTAATCATCAAAAAGGGGGAGATTGTTAATACAAATAATGTCAAAAACGTTATTCGCATTATTCGGTCTTCTCGTGTTTTGATAATCACAAAATATAAAGATATGTTACGTAAAGTTACGGTTTATAAGTTTTTAATCAAGGAAACTCGTTACTTATAAGTAGCTGCTTCAACATCACTTCAGGTATGAACAAACTTTATACCGTCATTAATTAAGTGATCAAAGAATTTTATTTTCACCTATACTTATATTTTTAAGTTTGACAAAACATTTTCACAAAAGTATTTTTGTGTTTTTAAAGAAATGTTTTATTAAGAAAATAAATTCAAATTCAAACTTTATAACAACTAGTTTTCCCCCCAAATCAGTTTAGCCTGAACCAGTTTTCACCACGTCAGGACAAAAAGGGAGCGTTTTGTCGTTCCGGTCCCTTAAATAGGTCGGTGGTCCCTTAGTGATAAAGGACTGTCTGGCATTTACGGAACCGTCCCTCGCCCTCTTGTCGCCTATTAATACTGAACTGTTACACTTCAAAAACAAGACTTTTCACACACACAAAACTTTCTGGTCTTTGTTCCTTTTACTCTTTGATTACTATAACATGTCGGTATATGTTTATAAGTGATTTCCTCTTCCGTCAAGTGCAAGAGAAGAACTCTCGACAACTATGAAGATTCGAGATGTTATAGGTGTCCACACACAAACGTAACATGTGTTACGTGATAGGATTTATATCATGTCATTGTTTTCTGACTTGTGAGTGAGTCGAGGATGGGGTATAAACTTGGATGGTGATGTAGTTCCAAGTATTGTATTTGTGTGAGCCTGGATGGTGATGTAGTTCCAAGAAGTCTTGTAACTAGATTAGTTCATGTATTTGTTATGAGGAGAGTGATGTCCTAAAGTGTAGGTTAGGATTTGTTGAGTCATTATGTAAAGACTTGGATTGGGGATGATCAAGTATGTCAAGTGTGTAATGACTTGATTCGGGTGAAGAATCAAGTGAGTCGTGTGTGTGAAGGCTTGGTTCGGGTGAAGAACCAAGTATGTCAAACAAGTGAAGACTTGGATTGGGTGAAGATTCAAGATGGACAAGAGTGCTTGTTTGTGTGGCCACGTGGGCCTTTGGAATAGATTGGTTCTATCTATGATTAGAACTTGACATTATACTTAGTGTCGTTAAGCCTTGTGTAAGCATGTGTACGGATTGCTCCGCCTAAAGGAGTGTATTGATATAATGATTGATAACTCATGAATGTGGTACTCGGGGAGTAGAGTAGGATGGAGAGTGAGCTTCGCGCCGAACCACTATAAATCGCCGCGACTCTTGGTTGTGCTCTTTCTTTGCTCTTCACTTTTCTTGTTTATTTATGTTTGCTAGTAACTAAATTGATATAACATAACTAGTAAGATTCAACATGTTTGTAAATGAAAAATAACCGGACCTAAAATGATGAAATGCGTTAGAAAATTAAAAAGAAGCGGTGAAACTATTCAACCCCCCGTTCTAGTTTCTACAAACAACTCTGAAAATTAAACAAAACCAATAGTTTTTATGAAAGCTAAAGAAAACGAGAATCCAAAATTTTCTGAGGCTGACGCGCTGGTTGACGCGTCGACGCGCCTGCAGTGCGCCAGACCTCTGAGGAAAATTGAAGAATCATCAAAAACTGTTTTCAAACTGATTGTTCCTCAAGCTCCTTTTGTAATTACTCGAGGTAACCAAGCTCTCATTACAAGAAAACAAAATCCAAAACATGTTTACAACTCGAGTTCTCAAAATGGCCTTGGTTATACACAACCTCGAGTAAACCAGAGACCACTATTGTATACACCCAATGCGAGACTTTTTGCTTCATACAACCAAAAACCTTTTTCCCAAAATAATCGATCATATCAAAGAAGAAATTTTTATAATCAAAGAACATCACATTATCAATATAATAACTATCAAAGGAGAGACAACTCCTACCCAAACCAAATATTCTTTAGACCATGTTATCAAAACCAAAATAATTTTCAAAACAACCCTTGGTCCTCTTTTTCTAGTTTTGGTATTGAAAGATTATGTGTCTTGCTTCAAGACCCAAGAATGTTTAACTTCGGGACTTTAAATGCTAACCAAAATGGACCCAAGAAACAATGGGTAACAAAAGCATGATTTGTATCTTTGTTGTAGGTTTGTCTCAAAAGTGATCTACAACCGGATGAGTGGATAGTGGATAGCGGTTGCACTAAACACATGACCGGGAATAGAAGATTGTTCACTTCATACGTGGCGTATAATGGCAATCAAGTCATTTTTGGAAGCAAACTTAATGGCAAAATTGTCGGCAAAGGTAATGTCCTTCATGACTTCATAGAAATTCCAATGTTGAGCATGTTAGGGGTTTAAGTTTGAATTTGATTAGTGTGAGTCAATTAAGTGATGATGATTGTGAGGTTAAGTTTATTAAAGTAGATTGTACAATTAGTAAAAATGGTATTGTGTTAGCTAAAGGTCATAGGAGAAATAACTTGTATACATGCAAGTTAGAAGATAACTCTAAGCAACACATATGTCTTACATCCATGGTGGATTACTCAACGCTTTGGCATAGGAGGTTAGGTCACGCCAATATGAGGTTAGTCCAATGTCTAGCTTCCAACGAGCTAGTAAGGAATTTACCAAAGTTGAGTTTTGAGAGACATTATTGTGATACGTGTCTAGGAAGTCAAGGACAAGCAAGCAATAAGAATAGGAATGAAGTGGCAACTAATAGGGTTCTTGAGTTGTTGCACTTGAATTTGTATAGTCCATCTCCAATCCAAAGTTACGGAGGAAACTTCTATACCTTGATGATTGTCGATGATTAATCAAATTATACTTGGGTATTGTTTCTAGAATCTAAGGATGGAGTCTTAGGTAAATTTGATATTTTAAGAAGGAAACTTGAAAACCTACTTGATTGTTCTATTGTCTCAATAAAAACAATTCATAGTAGTGAATTTGATAAATTGCAATTTGGAAGCTTTTGTGAACAACATGGAATATCTTATAACTTATCGGGCCCGATTCACTTCTCAATCGCTTGAGATTGTTGAAAGAACACATCGTAAGTTACGAAAGATGAGTCATGCAATGCTTGACGATCAATCCATCCCACAAAATTTTTGGTGTCATGCCTTAGATACCGCATGCTATATCTTTAATAGAGTCCATATTAGAAAGGTCTTGAATAAAACACCATATGAAATATTTAGAAATAGGAAGGTTTCCTTAGAATATTTTAGAGTCTTTGGTTGTAAATTATTCATACTTAACACCAAAGAATATCTCACCAAATTTGACCCAAAGTCGTAGGAAGGTGGGTTCCTATGATACTCTCAAAATAGCAAAGCATACATAGTGCTTAACAAGGAGACTATGAGGATTGAGGAATCTTTCAATGTGACCTTCGATGAGAGCATGCCCGAGCCTAAATCATCTCCTTCGGTAGAAGATGATGTGATCAACAAACAAATAGTTCATGATCAAGAAAGGTCGCCATCATTACATGTTAATGTTTCGGATGAAGGCCATCCTAAGGAATTGAGAGAAGCGAGGGGTCATCCCATAGAACAAGTCATTGGTGACTTGAATAAAAGGACTCTTAGGTTACAAAATAAACAAGTTTAAGTTTTGGCATGACATTTTTCAAAAGTCCAAATTGTTTTGGGATAGGTCTAGATGATCGTGGTCGGCATGCATCTTAGGAGAACAATCTTTTAAGATAAAGTCTAGATGTCTATGTGATGTTTTCTTTGTCCTACTTAGGTGCTCTTAGAGCTTATGTGCTTATGTATCTAGGACTTATGTGAAGGCATGGAAAGAGATACATATAGATATTTTCTGAGAGGAAAGATATATATCAATTCATTATTCAAACGATGGTTGATAATATTCAAGATTCTACATGTCTATACTATGTGCGATGAACAAGAAAATTTAACACAAAAATATCTTATTAACACTTAATAAGATTGAAAGTGATTTGCGTCAAATTACCAAGATTAGATAAAACTTCGGATCATGACTCACAATCGTATTGAAGAATGTACATCTATATCTACTTGTTCAATTTATGTGAAAATGGCATGCTTTGTGTTTAAGGTAGAGAAGAAAAGAAAGTGAACTCTATGGAAGCATACAAACTACTTACGTTGTTGATGAGAATTTGGTTCGAATTCGTTATGGTATTGCATAACAAACTAAAATACCCATTTAATAGACTTAATGAGCTATCCGAGATCTTAGAAACTTATGTTGTTAATGCAAGTAACACATAAAGATTGTTAATGTCGACACACTACATAACAAACTATGAATCGGAGATATCATGTATTGTATATTGACTTTCTATATAATGTGTGATGGTTCATAGGATCTAGTTTGTGTACCTAAATTGAAAATACACTTGATAATCATACACATACAACTACATTCTTGTGATGTCTTACATGAAATACTTGCACTTGGTTCATGTATGATGATATGTAGGCTCTATATTGTGATGGATAGAATCATTTCATCCTAAAATGGTGATCTAGTCATACTTCTCATCCAACCATAGTTAAGAGCTTCATGCATGGCTTAACAAATTATGGTGCATGCATGACAAATTACGGGAACTAGCATGAGAAACTAGATCATCCAATCTCAATGAAATTCAAACTAAAACACTCATAACTCCTTAAAAAAATCTTCCCAATAACATGTGATCAAAGCATATTAGTACATGATTTTGATGGGTTGAACATCCTATCAAGCATCTAAGTACCTTGATCTTGATAGCCTGACCAACTTTTAAGAAGAAAGAATCCTAACTACCACCTTAATCCATCTATACAATGAGTAATCTTGCATGCTTTCTTGACACCAAATCTTGCAAAATAACAATAGCTCACTCTTGAACACACTTAAGAAAATGGATTTTGATGAAGAGTTTATTGGTTCATCATACCATTTCAACAATGGTAGAAGAATGATGACAAGAGAGGAGGAAGAGAGTGTCGATTGGGATAACATCAATGGTGTGGAGATTCCAATCGTCAAGGATTTTGTCAAACTTTGTTTGGTGGAAGACGATATTTGGTACAAGATTGAAAAAGATCTTGGTAAACCCCTTGAGGACAATCATACCCGTAGGTGTGGATGTTGCTCCACCGTTGATGTGATAGAGCATAACGTTCACTATATTCGTGAGGAAATAAGAGAACTTCATAAGTCCATCAACAATGATGTATTGGTGATGACCGCGGTTCTTAAGGACTTCTCTAGGGTGGTTCTCCAAGACAAAGATGAAGATTGAATTGGAGAAACCATGAAGTCCTAGTGATGTCCACTTAGGAGTTATCATAAGCTTGTTAGAATAACTTGTATTAGGATCATATGCTAGCCTTCTTGTAAGTCCTACATGTTGTGTGGTTCAATAAAATGCTTATGAGTTTATTATGATATTATGGTATGATATCTTATAATGATATTTATAGAACAAAGTGTATGGATTCCTATTAAAATACATATATTTTTGTACCATGCTCAACAAATGGTTATTTGAGTCATATTGGACAAATATATACATACATATATGTATTGTTGTGAACTAACCCATATTGCAAGTATCCAAATGGTTACCAAACCCATTTTGGACTTCCACATGTGAGGATTTCTTTTTTTTTTCACGTTGTGTGTTTTATGTGGCTAGGCCACCACAAAGGTGAGGCTCTTGACTAATGGATCCCTGCCTTGGAACAAGGGGGAGCAATGATCTAGGGGGAGCTATGTTCAAGGGAAAGCTCGTTCGAGTGCATTAACAAGCTACTTTGAAGTCCCGCCTTTTTGATTCGACAAAAGGGGAGAAAGAAAGCAAGAACGTGAAGATCAATTCTAGTTAAAAACAATGGCTTCACCAAATTACAAGTCAAAGATCAAGTCGCAAGCTACATCAAAGGTACGCTTTGCCTTTGCTAAGTTTTGTAATTTTATTTGCTTTCGGAATTCATTTGTCATCATCAAAAAGGTAGAGATTGTTGAAGCAACATTGATGAGATCCCTTAATGTTTTAATGATGACAAATAAACATTCGAATCACATAAAATAACAAAAGTTAGCTAAAATTCCCCGACTCAATATCTGATGTTGGCGCGTTGCCCACGCATTGACGTGTGGGCGACGCGCCAGGCTTCTGATGTTGTCGGGACGAATTTTGAAAGTTGGCTTTCCCCTTACCCGACAAATGTGGATCTTTCAATACAGGTATGAATATGTTATGTGCTTAATTGAGAACACTCGAAACTTTTAAAATACCCGTTTTCAGGAAATGTTTTCTTACTCTCGCCTCTAGCCAAGGCTTTTCTAAACCTAGGGAGATTATGTATTTCACGTAATATCAAGTCATTGTTTGCCCTAGGTCGAGGTCTAAGTGGAAGAATTCGGGAATCAGGCCTACGTCGAAGACACATCATCGAAGATCATTTGAAGGCTCCCAAGTCCTCGTATGTTGTTCATCTCAAGTGGGGGGACGTACGTATTGTTTATTTTTTGTTAGTAAATAAAATAAAATAAAATAAATGTGAATTTCTGTTTGTAGATAGTTGTATATGTGGTGCACCTATGTATAGCACCCCGATTATGATCTCATCAAGAATTAGTATCGAAGAGGCCACTTCGGTTACATTTAAAGATATGAGTTGGTGATTGTTTCTACACCAACATGAAGACCAAGTTTTGTGCCCATAATGGCGTCTCAAATGGCACATTTACTTGCTATGATCCATTTCTTGCGTTTCAATGTTTAGACCTTGGGCGAACGGTAATTGGTGATGACTTAGTTGTAGGCTTAGACTATTTGCTTGATATTTTTCAATTTACACCCATTATGTGATATCCCATGTCTATTCCTACCCTTTAATCGTGAATGATGCTTAGGTGAAGGAATCGAGCAGGTCTTGGTGTCTTGCCAGGCGTTCTGGTCATGTACCATTTCCTTTGTCGCTTTCGCCCTAGCATGTTAGTAACGACACTACACCCTTAACCTTATTTATGTTCACCCAATGTTGCCGTCGAGGGTTGTTTCGACCTTAGCTCTAGTGGGGGAGTTTTGTGTAACTGCCAAGCTTATGATAGAATACATACTATGTCTAAGCAATGAGTGATCACCCCAAAAATTGACACTTAGAATATAGAGAGAGTGAGTGTTTGTTCCCCTTCTCGTGAGGTATTCGGCTTTGAGAAATTCTAGCATAGGATATTTTTAAATTCATATTTCCCGAGTAATATCGGGGGATATCTTTTTGAGAATACTTCTAATAAGGTCTACTTGAGGGCAAGTAGAGTTCAAGTGGGGGGATATTTGATGACATCAAATAATCCTGATATTTAAGTGTCAATTTCCCCCTATTATGCTCATTTATATTACTGATTATGTGGATATATACTTTGATTCCCTTATATTTTGTATCCAGGTTACAAGTGAGCATAGGAGCTAAAGAGACGAGGAAATTGGAAAGAACGTGCAAAGATAGACAAATCCAAGCATACTGGAAGAAGCTACAATGTAACTTCATCTCTCAACTACGCCGCAGCTAGGATTTCAACTAAGAAGACCAAGTCAACGATGAACAAGATTTTATGGTGTAACCAATTGCATGGTTTATGCCATAAGAAATACACGTCTTATGAATCCTCAGATCTGACGACTACACGGTAACACAACTCTGGATTTATGGCATAACAACGTGTACGAGAGTAGTCCTAGATCAAGAATTAACTTACAGTGTAACACATCATTGGATTATCACTTAATGAAGACTATAAGAGTAATCTGAGATCCGAGAAATTATCTACGGTGTAACGCAGATGGAGATTACGACGTAGACCGAACCCCAATATCATTGTTATGGCGTAACATTTCACCAATTACGCCATAACCTTCATATCTGGATAAGATTACACTAGTTACGGCGTAACACATTTCTGAGTTACGCCGAAACTCTCAACGGGCCTATAAATATTGTGGAAAACTAGAATGGGGGGGGGGGGTTAAATAATTTTTCCGTCGTTTTTAAATTTATAAAAACTTTGTTTACAAAAACTTCAATTCTAGTTTTATGTGAGATCAATATTAAAATGCTTAAGTATACTAATATCTACGTGAATAAATGACAATATAAGTAAGTAAATAAGTAAAGAGATAGAGATGGAGAGATCGCACCACAAGACAAAGGATTTATAGTGGTTCGGCAACGAAACACCTCTTTGCCGTACTCCACTCCCTGAGCACCTAACTCGAGAGTTTTCTTCACTATGTCAACAAGCTCCCTTATGGCGGAGAAAACTGTAAGATAATGGTTTGATTGAATATTGTGATTCGGGAGGTCGGGGATGATGAAAGATTAAAGCTTCCATGGTTAGAGAGAGAGAGAGTAGATAGAGAAGGGAAAAACTTTGTGTTTATTGATAAGGAAAAGTAAAATACACAAATGAGTCTCACCCTCCTAGTGAAGTCTAGGAGGGCTTATATAGCCTAACACAACATACTATTGCAATATTACATAACAAGTCCTTGTGTTTTGGCTAAATGGGATAACTACTGTAATCCCGATAATGTCGTTCCATTTTCGTGTTGGGATTATAAACTTTGATCCCAACAATCTTCCCCCAATGGGGCGACATAAGGGATTACTTACAACATTTCCTACAAGGACAAATAAGAATAAAGAAAGGTCTTCATAAGCTCTTCAAATTGCTGAGGATGGCGACAGTTGACGCTCTTTGTCTTCATCTTGTACCTCGGCTTGAAAAACTTTATCTTCACTTGTAGGCAAATGATGTAATATGCATGAAATGGATTAACTTCCCCCCAATTCATGCTGCATGTCTTTAGCGGCTTCTTCGTACACTTCTTTTTGGCGAAGTTTCTGAATCAGCTTCCCCCTAAACTGACAACCGTCTTCAGCAGATTCGAAACTTTTATGTAGTCCACAAGTCTTCTAACTATTGAAGTTTTGAGTACGCAGCGGAATTTGTAGATGACACCGTAAACCACACCAAGCAAATCTGACTAGTTACTTAATCACGGTTATGCTCAATGCGGAAGCTCCGTTCGGGGGTAACATGCAAGAAATCAGCAAGATCTTCTCACATATGCAGGCTACTTCACACTTCACAGCCCGCGAGAGTTGAAACGATTACACCAAAATCACAAAACTGAACCACTGATCATCTCTGCGGACGTCTCTCCGGTAGTAATAAAATTGTAAGCTCGATCACGTGAGTCTATTATGCGTCCCTGATGTGCACATTTCTTCCCCCTAAATGCAGATCCTCGTGGAAAATGAGTGTTTTCGCAAAGAAGTCAAGAAAAGTCAAAGAAGCAAAAGAACACCCACTCTCTCCTCTCAACTAACTCATTACCGACCCCATTATCATTCTATCGGCTCTTTGTAGTGACTACTGATGGAGAAAACCCAATATGACGAACTTGAGACTGAAGTAAAATAACCCGAACTTGTGACTTAAACTTGCACTATTGTCTGACTAAGAACCAATACTGAGAATTTCAATAAAGGTAGAATCATATACCCATCCAACCATCCTTAATTGTATATGAACTTCTCTCGAATTATCCACATCTTTTGGTGACACTTGAGCACTACAACGTAACTCCTTTAAAGTGATAGCTATACACTGTGAGCACAACAACGTAACTCCTTACATCAGGTATAACTAGACAACTCAAGTCTTGGTCATTTGTACGGATAAAAGCTCGAACAAGGATCTCGAAGAATCATGCATCCAACCAACCCCGATATCTTCAAAATACTAAGTACACGCGCCCGTGATATCCCACTTCAACCTCAAATAAATAATAAAGAATAAACTCCATAATCACATCTTGCGGTTAAAAGCTTAAAACTAGCCGTTTGAAGGTTTAAACGAATCTTGATAATGGTTTCCCGATCTTGTAAAAAACGTATCCCCCAATAAAAATGATAATTCACTTTGACATTTTAAATCCCAAAAATAAACATTAACCATAACAATTACTAACCCATAATATTTATACCGAAAATTCAGCTCAATGCTCAATGGATTAGATCATAATATTACGGCCCATGTTCAACAGTCTCATCCAAACCCGATATATAACTAAGCCCAACAAACCAATTGGAAAACCTGGTCCAATAAAAACACATGTGGCCCAATCCACACCGATCCACACCATATCCACTACCCGATACAAACTTATTAGTTATAAACTTTCAAATTTCCATATAACACTCTCATATGTGATAACCCTAATACTCACACAACAAAACAAAATCCGCCTACCATCTATTTTCTCTCACCAAAATCAGTTGCCTCCATCATCTCTTCACTTCATACGCAGCTAAATACACATCACCTCTCACCAAAATATCATTAATCCGAGCACCATCTCTACTTTACTTAATGAATATCACAACCACAAGCAAACAACCATACCGTTACCTTGTCTTCTTAAAATTATGCTTTATCCGAATCAAGAACGCGTTCAAACGCTTCAAGATCCGATGTAGGGTCTCAGGTAGGTTTTGTATGTGATATTGTTTTTTGTATAAACCGAATAGAGAGAAAGGATGAACCAACCTTGGTTTTGTTCTTTCCTCAAGTTATTCGGATATTAAATGAAGAAGGAAAGCTTCTCATAAAAGATCAATGATAATCACTGAGATCTTGTACCTTTTAATTTTAGTTTCAAAATTTGAGTTCTTGTGGAGATGGGTTGATGTTGTTGAAAGATGTACTGTGAGATGGTAATGGGATAGCCAGATATAGAGTTGATCGATGATGATATGTTCACGCACATAGAATCTGTAAAGATTGTTACCCAACGTGAATTAGAACTGAGATCTATATCGTTATTTGATTTTCAGTTTAGAATAGATGTGGGGATCGATGATGAGGTGATGGTTAAGGTGTAGGATTAGGTTTTTGATATCTTATGCTGTTTTGGACTTATGATGTTTTTGGAACTGAAGTCAATCTGTGTTTGGTATATGGTTATGGTCAAAATGTTATCATTCTGCTTCATCTTCATTTCATTTCTTTTCATTTTGGCTAGTTTACGCTTAACCTTACGCGTAAACCTGTTGAAATCTTTTGCGTAGAAATCTTACGCGTAGAAATCTTATGCATAGACATGCTTTACGCGTAAACGTAAACTTTTGCGTAGCCCATGTCTTTTGCGTAAAACTTACGCGTAAGACAAGGGTTTCTTGCCTAAGTTGAACCTTACGCATAACTTGTCCAAGTTATGCGTAGAAAAATGAAGTTTTGCGTAGGATGAGGGTTTTGACCACTTTTCGGCGTACTTTCCACCATCTTTTCTGGCTATTTTTTTTTTTGACCAATATTACCAGACCGTTTTATTTTTGGACGAAGTATTAGCCATTCATTTGACCACAAAGTTTCACAGGTTTAGTACAAAAAGTCATACAAATGATATGGGTTGAGACACAAAAGTACCACAGGAAAAAGATACACATATCTTAAAATGATAGAGAAAGATGATGACTTTTTGACCATTTGAACATATACAAATAAACTGTTATAACCAAAAGTATAGGAAAAATGTTGAAAACTTTGTTAAAAAAACAGTTTAAAAGTTGACGTTTTTTTTTTTTTTTTTTTTTGACAAGATAAAATCACAAAAAATATCAACCAATAACTAAAAAACCTCGCTCTGATACCACTTGTAAGATAATGGTTTGATTGAATATTGTGATTCGGGAGGTCGGGGATGATGAAAGATTAAAGCTTCCATGGTTAGAGAGAGAGAGTAGATAGAGAAGGGAAAAACTTTGTGTTTATTGATAAGGAAAAGTAAAATACACAAATGAGTCTCACCCTCCTAGTGAAGTCTAGGAGGGCTTATATAGCCTAACACAACATACTATTGCAATATTACATAACAAGTCCTTGTGTTTTGGCTAAATGGGATAACTACTGTAATCCCGATAATGTCATTCCATTTTCGTGTTGGGATTATAAACTTTGATCCCAACAAAAACCTTACACAACTTTTTCTTACACCAATTAACGATACTAAGCTAGTTGTCAAGTCCTAATAGTAGCTAGAACCAATCTCACACCACTAATCACTACACACCTTCTTCACAACTTATACACACCACAACTACTACACAACTACTCACAACTTTACTACTTCAACTTCACAACACTACTACTACTTCACTACTTCTATTCACAACTACTAACACACCTAGATCTACCTATTACACACCTTCTACACCTTTACAAATGATTTACACAACAACTAATAATATTCACAAATCAACAATACTTCATAACAAGATGTTGGAGGAGTATTCTTCTCTTGCACTTTTAATGATGAGGGATTGAATTACTTGAAACAAGAACTAATAAGTATATGATCAAAGGTTTTAGGAAGATGATTTGGACAGAAAGTTTTAGTGCAAAAGGTGAGGAAAAATTACAGATTTGAACCAGTATTTATAGGCCAAAGATTCTGACACAAGAGCGTATGCCGGCCCTTTAATTCATGGCCGGCCCCCTTAAAATTAAGGGGGCCGCCCACCTGTAATGGCCTGAATGTTTTGTCTTTTTTGGGGAAAGTTTATTTGGTGTAGATTTAACTGATTTTGGTTAAAAATTTGAATTCATATATTTATTATGAATTTAACATTTTCCTTTAATTACCAAAAGTGTTTTTCTAAATATATAAAATATTTATACCATTTTATATAATTTGTAATTAGTAAATAAACCTTCCTTTGATCATAAAATGTATTAGGCAATTGTTTATTCATACCTTAAGTGATTTAGTTGGATGTAATGATATTTTGTCACTAAATACTTGTTTACGAAATGATTTTACGTTTAATGATTTTACATTTTGTGATCGTCAAAACATAGGGATATCGAGAAATATTAATAACGTTTTTACGCATTATTTATATCAACCTCCTTTTTGATGATTACAAAATCTAAACTCATTAAATCAAAAATTATTATATATGCAAGTATTTAGTGAGTTTATATCACTTCTCCCTCTTTTTGTGAACATCAAAAAGGTTATCCCGATGTTGGATGAGCTCCCCCTTGATGTGTACTCCCCCTCGTTTTAAGGTTATAAGACAAATCGAGATATGGAATGCTTGCAAAAATATTTAGGACATACAATATATATGATGCATGAAACAAATATAAATAAAGCAAGAAGACTCATAAAAGTGCAAAAAAAAATCTCAACAAGCATTCATTATTTATTAGAATAGATTATGTTAAGAACATAATCATTGTTACATAAGCATAAAAATATGCTTTTCTTAGCAAAATACATTAGATGATACTAGGTTGCCAACTAGAGGTCTCTAGGACTTGCTTGGAGATTGGAAGCATGGAGCATGGATTTAGTGGAGGTAGAATTTTGTGGGAATTTTGTTTGGAGAGTTTGGAGTGGTTGATGGAGGTGAGCTTGGAGCGGAAGAGTTGGATTGTTGTGTTTGTGAAGAAGACCTTGTGAGGAGATACTCAATCCAAGTGAAGTTCTCATTGAGAGCAATGGTTTGTTTTTGGATAAAGATGCAACAAGGACAATTGTTAACATGATTCTCAAGTGTGACAATGTTGTTAGATGGTGAGGATGGAGTGGTGGAGGGATGTTGATCCAAATTGCGTTGAGCAAGATGTAAGGCAAGGAGAGCACTAAGCTCATGGGCTTCTTTGAGCTCCTCAACGAACTTTTTATGTTAGGAGGAAGGTGATGATGGTGGAGTTGGATTATTGTTGGGGATTGAGGCTTGGACATGTAGCATAGGATTCATGTCTTGATGGATGTGGTTTTGGGATTGAGTATGTTCCTCAAAAGGATCATTTGGAAGAATTGAGTGAGATAGATGTGGAGTATTGTTGGTGAGTGAGATAGTGAGGTTGTCATGTGAGGTAAAATGAAGGTTTCATTTGGGTGAAGTGTATGTTTAGTTGTTGGTTGGTTGGAGACAACATCATTAATAGATGAGAATTTTTTACATGTATCAAGTTTTCTTCTCCACACGGGTTTGACGGTGATCCTTGCACCTCTTGTAGGCTTAGTTCTTGGGTGATTGGGGAATGACATGATGGATTGAGTGATGATTAATGATGAATAAGGGTATTTATAGTGTGATGATTTGGTGTTTATCGAAGGATAATATGTGGTGGATTTGATAGACAAAATATGTTTGTGAATTTAGGGAAGTAGGGAATCAAAATAGGGTGAAATGGGCTAAAAAGCAGAAAGCAAACAGGAAGCCTCGACCATCAGATGGTCGGCCCCCTTAATTACTGGCCGGCCCCTTTAATTTTATGGGGGCCGCCTTTGATAATTATGGGGGCCGCCCAGTGTCTAGTTCCCAGATTGCCAGAAATGGTTTTTGGCAGAGATTTTACCAGAAGGATGTTTGTTTTGAGGTTTGGTTTTGGGCAAGTCCATCTCTTTAGGCAACTAAACAAATATTATCTTAATGACGTTTGCATAGAAAGTATATATGTAGGCAACTAAGCATATAATATAGTTTCATGCAAAGACAATAATGTAAATGAACAATTAAGCAAGTTATATATCCTAAGGCAACTAACTTAGTGTAAGGCAACTTAGTGAGTGAGAAACTAATGATGGAACAAATGTGACTAAGTGAATCTTGACATTTTTCTAGTGTGTGCCTATATGCTACAAATATGGAGATGCAATTGCTTCGACTCCTAATGCAAAAAAAATAAATATATCCTAAGAAGCAATCCAAAATCTCCTTGATTCAATTTGCTTAATCCATGATTGCCAAGGATATATATTGGATTATATATTTTGACAATTCATGTGAGATTTTATGCATGATTTTAAAGAAGGTTTTTAGCATTATTCAACAATGCAAGAGAGAAAAGAAATGATTATCATGTGTTTCCTAGAAGTGAGAATTATTTTGAAGTGAATTGAGGTTTTTCTTTGAAAGTATATTTATGCAAAAACAAAATATCTCAATTCTTGATTTTGTGCAAAATAGAATCCTAGACTCAGAATAGTGGAGAAAGTAAGAGATGAATGAAATATAGATTCCTCAGATGGCCGGCACCTTTAAAGTGAGGCCGGTCCTCTTAATTTTAAGGGGGCTGCCCTTATAACTTTAAGGGGTCCGCCCATCTAACAAAAAAAATTTTCCAGAACATTTAAATTTTAGAAATTTTCAAACTTTTAAGAAAAATCAATCAATTTGTTCCATCATTCCTAATCCTAGACGCAAGTGGTTAAATAATTCATGCTTAAGGGGTTTAGTAAATATGTCGGCAACATTATCTTCCGAAGCTACCTTTTCTATTGTTATGTGTCCTTTTTGTACGTTATCCCTAAGAAAGTGGTGACGTATTTCTATATCTTTAGTCCTAGAGTGTTGAACGGGATTCTTACTTAAATCTATGGCTCCTTTATTATCGCACATTATAGGAATGTTTTCTAACCTAACGCCATATTCTACGAGAGCTTGTTTCATCCATAGTACTTGTTGACATGCCTTTCCAGCGCTTACATATTCAGCTTCGGTGGTTGAAATAGTAAGAGCGGTTTGCTTCTTGGGAAACCAAGACGTTAGGCAACATCCCATAAATGTACAAATACCACTAGTGCTTTTTCGATCTACGTAGTCTCCCTCATGATCCAAATCCGCATAGTCAATAGTTTCTATGCCGGATCCCTTAGGATACCATAATCCTAAGTGTATAATGCCTTTAATGTATCGGAAGATACGCTTAGCCGCTTCTAGGTGACAGGTTTTGGGATCCTCTTGAAAGCGGGCACAAAGGCAAACACTAAACATGATATCAGGTCCACTTGCCGGTAAATATAGTAAACTACCTATCATTCCTCTATACTTAGTGTTATCTACGGACTCACCTTCTACATCTCTTGTGAGTTTCACTTCCGTATACATAGGTGTCTTAAGGGGTTTTAAGTCTTCTAGGCCAAATTTCTTAATATATTTAGATTGGTTAAAAAATATTCCATCTTTTAGTTGTTTTATTTGTAATCCTAGGAAGAAGTTTAATTCACCCATCATGCTCATCTCAAACTCATCATGCATGATTTTGGCAAATTTATCACACATATCCTGACAAGTCGATCCAAATATAATGCCATCGACATATATTTGAACAATGATGATATTTGGGTCACTTCTTTTAGTGAAGAGAGTGTTATCTACCATTCCCCTGGAATAATTATGCTTAACTTGGAAAGATTTTAGTCTATCATACCAAGTCTTTGGAGCTTGTTTAAGACCGTATAAAGCTTTCTTTAGTTTGTAAATATAATCAGGTTTTGCGAAGTCAATGAATCCTGGAGGTTGTGCCACATAAACCTCCTCATTGATAAAATCGTTGAGGAATGCACTCATTACATCCATTTAGTATAACTTAAAGTCTAGGGTGCAGGCATAAGCTAAAAGGATTCTAATGGATTCTAATCTAGCTACAGGGGCGTACGTTTTGTCATAATCAATTCCTTCTTGTTGATTATAACCTTGGGCAACTAACCTAGCTTTATTCCTAGTTATTATTCCATTTTTATCTAGTTTATTCCTAAATACCCACTTAGTTCCTATTATGGTCACATTCCTAGGATTTGAGACTAGTTCCCAAACATCATTTGATTTAAATTGATTTAATTCTTCTTGCATAGCCGTAATCTAACTTTCATCCTTTAAGGCTTCATATATATTCTTAGGCTCTATTGTTGACACAAAACAAAAGAAGTTATTTATATCTTGAGCTTGTGACCTAAGTGTTCTTTGATTAAGATTGCCTATAATGTTATCTAATGGATGTGATTTTGATTCCTTAACATTTACAATTTCATTTTCTTCTAAAGTTTCTACTTCAAGATCATTGCCTAAGGGTTTAGTTTTACTAACCTCAATAGCTTCTTCCTATTATATCATCATCTTCTAAGGGCAATGTTTTAGGTAGTGGAGGAGTGATGAGGCGAAAAATGGTCCGTTTTTAGGGGGTCATTTAAGCCCGAATCCGAATTTATTTGATCAAATATTGCCCTAAATCATTCCTTTTGTGATTTTAGGTACTTGGAGAGTGAATTCTGGAAAAGAAGCCATTTTGGACGTTTTTGGAGCATAAAAGTGAAGAAAACGGCAAAGTCTCAATTTTCCATGCTGGGAACAGTACATGAAGGCGTCAAGAGTTTTTCCTGACGGCGTCAAAACCCCAAGAATTAAAATCCGTAGTTGATGACGGCGTCACACACAGGGCGTCAAGAGTAATTTTTGTGACGGCCTAGGCCTTGACGGCGTCAGAAGTAGATCAAGGCCGTCCGAGGAAGTATTTGGCGGCGAGATGACGGCTTCACACCTTTGTTCTTGACGCCGTCATCCCTATTTTCCTATATATAGTTTTCTAGTTTTTCACATAAAAAAAGAGAAGTTTTGGGAGAAACCCTAAAGACGATTTTGGTGTAACTTTACAGGTTCTTCAAGGGTTCCAACCCCTTAATACCTTGCATGATTAATTAAGATAAGTGTTCTTCTAATTCAATCAATATGTCTATGTGTTGGTTGTCTATATCATGTTCTTGTCTTAATTCTATCATGCTAGGCTAGATCTCTTTTGTGTTTGCTTAGATCTAATGAAACCTAGATATTGATTATGTGTTGATTACTTGTTTATTCTTGTCTTGGATGAATGATTTATATGTTAGGCTTAAGAAAACTGGCAGATCTCCAAATGGTAACATGCTTGAACGTCTTAAGAAACATGAACCGAGGCGTACTAGGTCTTTATTGGTTGTATTTAATGCATGAGCCACTGTTTACAATCCCTATAGTTGTGCTGGGCATGGTGTAGGAGGAGATAAGAGCTCATAGAATTGGGGAGTTATGTATGCCACCCCATGAATGGTATTAAGGAATACGATCCGTCATCCATGCAATTATAACATGTAATTAACGTGTAAAAGATATCTAGGGAGTAGTGAAATCTAAGTAAACACATTTTCTCAAATTACTGCTCACAACCTTAGTATAATTAGTTTATTTTCATTTTTCGTATTTTATTTTGATTGCATCTTAGTATTGGGTTAGTTGAATAGCAACTAATTCCGCCCACTCTTCCAAAACCCGAGAATTTACTTGCTTTCATAAAAATATAAAAACACAAAAATAATCATCCCTCACCTTTAGAACTAGTATTTAGGCTTTCTAATCCTAGCGACACTATTCCTAAGCTGAACGATCAATCCCCCGGTACTTGTCACTATACTATACTACAACGATCAGGTACACTGCCTGGTGGGGGTTGTAAGCTTCTCGAGATCCCTCGAGAGGTAAAGCCTGTTGCGATTCCCACGCACCAAGTTTTTGGCGCCGCAGCCCGGGGAAATAGTTATTGTCTAGGTTAGAATTTCTTTTTATTAGGTCTACTTGCTAGATTCCTTTCTAGTAAGATTTTATTTTTTATTTTTAGGTTTTCTTTAGTCTATCTTTTTCTTTGTGCCCTTTGTTTGTGAAACCATTTTCATTTGTCTCCATGGCGGATGAAATTCCATTTAGATCATTTACTATAGAGGAACAATTAGTTTACTCGGATCGATTTGCCTCCTGTTGTTCCAATGAATTTTTAAGTGATCTTACATATATACAAGAGGAGATGGGTGTAAAGTTAGATGGGTTTGATGAATTTTATGCATGTGTGTTTTCCATTAGACGATCATTTTTAGGATCAATTCCTTTTAGTGAGACCCTTTGGATGAATTTTGAGAAAAGCTTCCTAACCATTACCCATAAGTTCAACGAATTGGTGGATTCGTATGAGCGAGATGACCTAGTTTCTAAGAACATGAACTTAGAATCAAACCAAGATTATGAGATGGTTAGTGTTGAACTACCTAGTTGCATGAGCGGGATAGATTTCACCAAAACATACGACACACATGAGGTTAGAGTTGAGCCACCTAGTTGCATGTCATGGTTAGGCACTACCATAATACAAGATGAACACATAGGTGATATTGATGTGATGGAAGAGATAGTAGAAAACCCAAGCCCACTAAGTACCCCACCATCATTTGAGGCATACACACCGCCATGACTTACCCGGAAGAAGTAGAAGAAACTTTAGGAATTCCTATGGAGGTAGAACCCTTGGACCAGGCACCACTTGAGGATATAGGTTTGAACACTTCTAGTGATAACCTTACTCTTAGTTCTAGGGAAGTTCCTAGTTTTGATGAATCGGAGCCTCAACCAAAACCGTTACCTAATCTTCCATCCTTGGATGAAAATTTAGGAATTAAATTAGGTTCCGATCCACCCATCAAACCATATAGTCCGGGTAGTCTTAGGACAAAGGTAGTAGACTCTAAGCCTTGTAGAGAGGAAGCTGACATAGGAGTGGAACATGACCTTATATACTTACATCACCCATTCATGATTGATCATAAGAAACATTATAGGTTTAAACCAGGTTTATTAGGTCAAGATGGATCCCCAACTAGTAATCTCTTGAAGTTGATTGAAAATGATCCCTTTCTAGGAGAAAATCTTAATCCACCCATTAACCCGATTGAATTAGGTAAGGTTATAGGAGCACAGCCCTTTGAGCATATAATTCATCCACCACTCTTTCCTCACATGGCATACTTCCACAGAGATGGTGTGTATCGCTACTATCACCCGCACTTAATCCTAAGTGTAGGGAATACCTCACCTTTATCCGTGAAATAAGCGTAGAGTCAGGCTCGTGACTCGAACAAAAACAAGCGCTTCTTGGGAGGCAACCCATGTTTTGTGTGATTTTGTTTTTTTTTTGTTTGTTATTTGTTTCCATATGCATGTTGTATTTTTATTGTTGGTTGATCATGTTTCTAAATTAAAATGTGGAAATACTTTACTATGTTGTTTGGCCTAGTCTTAACTCCAACCTAAAAGTATTTTTGCAAAAGATAAGTGTAAGGGGAAACCCCAAATATGTTTTTAAGAAACAAACCGATCATGATTCTCCACAATATTAAATGAACATGTATATTCGTATTTGTTAGAGTCAAATGCTTGTATTGAGTCATAATGAAGTTTTGCAGGATTTTCCAGGAAGTAGGACCAAGTTTTTCCAGAAATTTTCCGGAAACTTAACATAAGAATTTCTGCAGGTCCATTCTGACGGTGTCAGAGGATTACTCTTGACGGCGTCAGGAGTAAAAATCTGGAAATTTTACCGGTTTTGTTTTTCTAACGGAGTCTTATGGTTTTTGTGAATTATTAAGTTTTATAATCTCCAGGAAATCTGTAAACTTCATTCCACAAGCATTATATCTTACTTTGTTTTCTTGGACTTAGAAACTTATATAGGATGCCGCCGATTTTACGCGAGGTTGTCTTGTCTATTTTGTCAGGTTTACAGGTTATGTATGACAAGAAGATGATTTATATTCTGGAAGGGAAGCTTTGATTGTTCATTTTCTTGGAGGAAGATTTAACCTGGCCACCTATAATCCATACCGAGCGAATCAGGGGAGTATTTGATTTCATTCTCTTTACTTTTTCACTTTTACATTCTTTACTTAAACATTGGGGACAATGTTCATCTTAAGTGTAAGGGGAGGGTAAAAAGATGATACCTTACATATGCACTTTCGCTTGAGTTTGTTTTGTTTGATAGTAGATGTGTAATAAAACTATGAGAAATACTTGTTAGTGCAATTTTAGCGCCAAATTTAAAATTTTTTACAACATTTAGGAGTGAAACTTTAGCCATAGCAAGGGTCTCATGGATAGGAGATTGTATGACTAGCACATAACCGTATATTCAGAAAAATTTTCCACCCAAATATGTGAGGTTCGCCTTTAGATTTGATAGGAAAAGCATTTACTATTAGTGCTTATGAGTGTACCGGTAGCATTTAGATTCTAGAACTTGCGTTAGTGATGCATCCCGAGACCGCTAGTGAGACTACATTCGTGTGGTAGGATTTACTACATGATAAGAGGCATTAGGATTACCCTTGTGTTAAACCCGTATCATAATTACTTGACCATTTAAGTCATACTACTTGACTAGTTAAGTCAACTAATTTTTCCCACACCCTTAGCGTTGTACTCATTTTTAGTACACGAAACCCCTAGTACACCCCTCCGAGCCTATCTTTTCGTTTCTAACTTTAAGCATCTTACTTAAAGGAAGAATTTGTTACACCCCACTTAAATGTACACCCAAATCGCCTTAGCCTTCCGTGTATGCGCTCATTTTTAGTGCATTATTGTTATTTGTTAAACCCTAAGTTAACTTTCTAATTGATTACATGGTTGCTAAGTCGAGTCATATCCTTGTACATATTGTTTTGGGACGATTGGGACTCATGGGTAAGTACTTATTTTATGGAGTAATGGGGAAGAACATAATATTATTACCCCCATATGTACGTTAATCTTAAAAGTGCTCCAAGTGTTTTGATTTTCTTAATTCGAGTCATTAGAATAGTTGAATGTAAAGTATGTAAAGATTCAAGTGTAAGGGGAATTTTCATTCCCTATGATGTATTATTTTGGATAGTAGGGTAAGAGTGTATGCAAAAAAAAAAAAAAAAAAAAAAAAAAAAAAAAAAAAAAAAAGGAAAAAGAGAAAAAACATACGGACTACCATCCCGTTTCATTCTATGTTCATTTTATGTTTTTGTTATTTCTCATTTATTAGCTTAAGTCAAGTCTAGTCTTGGCTTAGCAACGCCATATTGTACATGTAATTGACCAAGATTGTTAACTCGCCACCAGTAATAACTTCCTTTATCCAACAAAACCGTGTAATTCATATCCCTATACCTAACGTTACAACCCTTTAAAAGACCTCTTTGATAGTTTATCCTAGGTGCTTACGCCATGTGGTGGAGGTTTGATCCTTTCCCAAGCCTATGGTAATCTATTTTGCTATGACAGGTAGTGAGAGATATCTTCCATTTCCATAATGTTATATTACTTTATTACACCCGAGAGATGTGAGTATCTAAACACTATTTGTGAGGTGCTAGTGTATGACCTCCGAGCTTGTCTATTGGTCTTTAGTGGGACGATTATTTGTTGTAATTACTTTTATATTAGTGTTAAATGACCCCTAACTTGTATTTTGACTAGAATAAAAGCGCATTTGCTTGAGGACAAGCAAATCTCAAGTGTAAGGGTATATGATGAGGCGAAAAATGGTCCGTTTTTAGGGGGTCATTTAAGCCCGAATCCGAATTTATTTGATCAAATATTGCCCTAAATCGTTCCTTTTGTGATTTTAGGTACTTGGAGAGTGAATTCTGGAAAAGAAGCCATTTTGGACGTTTTTGGAGCATAAAAGTGAAGAAAACGGCAAAGTCTCAATTTTCCATGCTAGGAACAGTACATGAAGGCGTCAAGAGTTTTTCCTGACGGCGTCAAAACCCCAAGAATTAAAATCCGTAGTTGATGACGGCGTCACACACAGGGCGTCAAGAGTAATTTTTGTGACGGCGTAGGCCTTGATGGCGTCAGAAGTAGATCAAGGCCGTCCGAGGAAGTATTTGGCGGCGAGATAACGGCGTCACACCTTTGTTCTTGACACCGTCATCCCTATTTTCCTATATATAGTTTTCTAGTTTTTCACATAAAAAAAGAGAAGTTTTGGGAGAAACCCTAAAGACGATTTTGGTGTAACTTTACAGGTTCTTCAAGGGTTCCAACCCCTTGATACCTTGCATGATTAATTAAGATAAGTGTTCTTCTAATTCAATCAATATGTCTATGTGTTGGTTGTCTATATCATGTTCTTGTCTTAATTCTATCATGCTAGGCTAGATCTCTTTTGTGTTTGCTTAGATCTAATGAAACCTAGATATTGATTATGTATTGATTACTTGTTTATTCTTGTCTTGGATGAATGATTTATATGTTAGGCTTAAGAAAACTGGCAGATCTCCAAATGGTAACATGCTTGAACGTCTTAAGAAACATGAACCAAGGCGTACTAGGTCTTTATTGGTTGTATTTAATGCATGAGCCACTGTTTACAATCCCTATAGTTGTGCTGGGCATGGTGTAGGAGGAGATAAGAGCTCATAGAATTGGGGAGTTATGTATGCCACCCCATGAATGGTATTAAGGAATACGATCCGTCATCCATGCAATTATAACAAGTAATTAACGTGTAAAAGATATCTAGGGAGTAGTGAAATCTAAGTAAACACATTTTCTCAAATTACTGCTCACAACCTTAGTATAATTAGTTTATTTTCATTTTTTGTATTTTATTTTGATTGCATCTTAGTATTGGGTTAGTTGAATAGCAACTAATTCCGCCCACTCTTCCAAAACCCGAGAATTTACTTGCTTTCATAAAAATATAAAAACACAAAAATAATCATCCCTCACCTTTAGAACTAGTATTTAGGCTTTCTAATCCTAGCGACACTATTCCTAAGCTGAACGATCAATCCCCCGGTACTTGTCACTATACTATACTACAACGATCAGGTACACTGCCTGGTGGGGGTTGTAAGCTTCTCGAGATCCCTCGAGAGGTAAAGCCTGTTGCGATTCCCACGCATCAAGGAGTTTCATCAAAAGTTACATTTAGGGATTCTTCTACTTTCATAGTACGTTTATTTAGAATTATATATGCTTTACTATTTTGTGAATATCCTAGAAAAACTCCTTCATAAGCTTTGGGGTCGAATTTAGTGAGATAGTCTTTTGTATTAACAATGAAACATTTACTTCCAAAAAGTCTAAAGTAACCTATATTGGGTTTTCTACCTCTTAATAACTCATATGGAGTTTTTTCTAAGATTCGTCTAATAGAAACTCTATTAAGTATATATGTTGATGTATCTACGGCGTGGCACCAAAATTTTTGTGGGATAGATTGTTCATTTAACATTGTTCTACTCATTTCTTGTAGAGACCTATTTTTTTCTTTCAACTACCCCATTTGATTGCGGAGTACGAGGAGCGGAAAAGTTGTGAGATATTCCATTTTCATCACAAAATTTCCCGAATTGTACTTCGTTGTCAAATTTCCTACCATGGTCCGTCCTAATTGAAACTATGGAGCATCCTAACTTATTTTGTATCATTTTACTAAATATCTTAAATTTTTCAAAGGCTTCGGTTTTATCACTTAAGAACCTAGTCCACGTGTATCGTGAATAATCATCTACTATAGCTAAGGTGTAACGATTGCCACCGTAGCTCCGCATAGTGGATGGACCAAAAAGGTCCATGTGAAGTAATTCTAAGCATCTAGTAGTGGATAACATATTTTTAGCTTTGTGGCTAGCGTGTGCTTGTTTTCCAATTTTACAAGCATCACAAAAGTGTTGATCATATCTTAAACTAGGCAAGTTTCTAACTAGTTCCTTAGAGGCTAAAGATTGTATTTGTTGCATGTTTGCGTGACCTAATCTCCTATGCCACAAAGTGGAGTTTTCATCTATATTAGCTAGGCATATCCTATCTTCCGGTTTATCTCCTAATTTCATGACATATACACCTCCTTTCCTAATTCCTCTACCTATGACTTTCTCATCCTTAATTATTTCACTATCTTTGTCGGTAAATGTAACCCTACATTTATTATCACATGTTTGACCTATACTAAGCAAGTTATAAGTTAGATTATCTACATGTTCAACATTTTCAATAGTTAGAGAGTCTTGAGAGATTGTACCTTTGCCTATGATTTTTCCACGACTATCACTACCAAAAACAACGTTACCTCCATTATATGCCATATATGTAGAAAATAGCTTGCGATTTCCCGTCATGTGTCTTGAGCATCCACTATCCTTTATCCATTCATCGGGCTCCAAATCTACTCCTAGACATACTTCATTTGGTGCTTGAGCTACGAAACATTTGTGCTTCATTGTTTCGTCTTCGTCACTAGATTTTCTTCTTCGAGTGGTTTTCCTTTTGTCTTGTGCTTTTAGTTGCTTTTTAATAATTTTCTTGAATTCTTTGACGACCTTTGCATATTCTTCGTCTTCACTTTCGGAACTATAATAATCATCTTCATTAAGTTCCTTTCCGATCGTTGACTTTGTACACTCTTCTTGTTTGTGTCATTTTTAAATTTATAAAAACTTTGTTTACAAAAACTTCAATTCTAGTTTTATGGGAGATCAATATTAAAATGCTTAAGTATACTAATATCTACGTGAATAAATGACAATATAAGTAAGTAAATAAGTAAAGAGATAGAGATGGAGAGATCGCACCACAAGACAAAGGATTTATAGTGGTTCGGCAACGAAGCACCTCTTCGCCCTACTCCACTCCCTGAGCACCTAACTCGAGAGTTTTCTTCACTATGTCAACAAGCTCCCTTATGGTGGAGAAAACCTTACACAACTTTTGCTTACACCAATTAACGACACTAAGCTAGATGTCGAGTCCTAATAGTAGCTAGAACCAATCTCACACCACTAATCATTACACACCTTCTTCACAGCTTATACACACCACAACTACTACACAACTACTCACAACTTCACTATTTCAACTTCACAACACTACTACTACTTCACTACTTCTATTCACAACTACTAACACACCTAGATCTACCTATTACACACCTTCTACACCTTTACAAATGATTTACACAACAACTAATAATATTCACAAATCAACAATACTTCTTAACAAGATGTTGGAGGAGTATTCTTCTCATGCACTTTTAATGATGAGGGATTGAATCACTTGAAACAAGAACTAATAAGTATATGATCAAAGGTTTTAGGAAGATGATTTGAGAGGATTTGGACAGAAAGTTTTAGTGCAAAAAGTGAGGCAAAATTGCAGATTTGAACCAGTATTTATAGGCAAAAGATTCTGACACAGGAGCATATGCCGGCCCCTTTAATTCATGGCCGGCCTCCTTAAAATTAAGGGGGCCGCCCACTTTTAACGGCCTGAATGTTTTGTCTTTTCTGGGAAAAGTTTATTTGGTGTAGATTTAACTGATTTTGGTTAAAAATTTGAATTCATATATTTATTATGAAATTAACATTTTCCTTTAATTACCAAAAGTGTTTTTCTAAATATATAAAATGTTTATACCATTTTATATAATTTGCAATTAGTAAATAAACCTTCCTTTGATCATAAAATATATTAGGCAATTGTTTATTCATACCTTATGTGATTTAGTTGGATGTAATGATATTTTGTAACTAAATACTTGTTTACGTAATGATTTTACGTTTAATGATTTTACATTTTGTGATCGTCAAAACATAGGGATATCGAGAAATGTTAATAACGTTTTTACGCATTATTTATATCAAAAATACAACCCTAATTTCTGCATTTTGAGATACCACTTTCTCACGCACAAAGTCAGAGATCGTTGGGAGCTTTTAGGAGGCCCTTCTACAGCAACATACGGAGCCTTTCCAAGGGATAAATCACACCTCAATCACCATAAGTTTTAGCATTTCATCATTTCATTTGCATTTCGAATTCATGGCTTTTGTAAACATTACTTCGAGTGTTGAATTTAATATGATTGGCTAAGCACCTTTGGTGCTAGCATAGTTATGATTCCTATATTGTTTTAATCATGTTTCCGTACTTTTCTTATATGCTTTACGTGCGTGCATGCTTAGTTATCTTGAGAACCTCTTGTTTCGGTAGTTTTGAGATGCGGTAGTATCTGTTACACTAGCTTAAATTGGAATAAACCCCCAGTTTAGTTAGTAGGCTAAAAGAATTGACCATAGGACACTAGCCTGATGGATTGCGAGGAAATGGGAGGGATGACAACTGACCATACTGCCTTGTGTGCGAATTGACCATAGGATCACCTACCGATGTTTGATGAACTTAAGAAGTTAGAGAAATGGCCTATGATCATGACAACGGGCCATTAAAGATAAGTCTAGCATGTAGTGGCGCTTAATGACTCAAACCCATCTACCCTACGTCGGCTTACTAGCATGGGGTAGTGCTTGTGGTTCCTCAAAGGATTTGGGGGAGATAAGCTAGGGAACTTGACCATATGCACCTAGTAATATATGTCCGCCCCACCTAAAGCATGAGATTAGTTTAATAGGGAACATGACCTTAAGCGATATAGGAAGAGTAATTAGGTTAGCATATTTCTCTCTTACTGCTCACAACCTTTACTTTAATATCTTTTGTTTTCCATTTCATTTAGTTCAATCAATCAATCAATCAATCAATTCTCTTTTTATTAGTGACATTAGACTTAGTTATAATCCGCACCACATAGCTCTTGGGATGACCTCGGAGTTACCATTACGAGCCTACACATGACCGGATTCTCTGTCCGTTAGTGCATAAGGAAGACCTAAGGTAGAAACGAGACTTTATAAATAGTAAAACCTGGTCAGAAATCTTGCATCAGTTACCTGTGTTCGTGTGCGTAAATTCATTATATTTGGTTAGGTCTGGAAATTGCACAATGCAATTGGAAGTGAAAGTAAATATTGTATATCTTTAGTTATGATTTTTATGTGTTTACTACTTTTACTATTTTCGTTATTTCTTAAGTCATGAAAAGTATGAAAAAATTATCCTAATTTATCGTTATTGGTGATGTGGTGAAATTTTACACCATTAGTATTAGTATTTGTAATAAAAAAAAAGAAAAAAAAATCGAAAAAAGAGAAAAGAAAAAGAAAGAAGAAGTTGGTAAGTTTGTTATAAACCAACATGTAAAGTTTTGTATTAAGTGGTTGATATCACCACTATTATTATTGTATTATATTTATGGATTGAAAGGGAGTTGGCCGTTATAGGAACGCCAACTAAGGATTGTTCTTTGTTTAAGATTTTATTGAGTATAATTCGTGTCTACCTAAAGCGTGAGTTACAAGTGTTAAAGCGTGAGTTATTCAATGATACGAGTCTTATTCATGGGATTGTTGGGAAGTGATTAACCACACATTAGGACTTAATCTATTTGTTTGTTTATATTTTTATTTTACACCAATTTATATCCTAAATGTTATCCATACCCAACCGTATTATTATATTCGTTTTTAGCTTTCGAGCATCCGGACATAGTGATGGCTAGGTAAAAATGTTAAATATATGAATAAGTTAGTGACCATCCGAGTATTAGATTAATTGACTAACGCGCTAGCGATCTGGGGTGTGAATTGGTGACCATCCGTTATGCAAATAACGCGCCAACAATCCAAGAAGCACATTAGTGACCATCCATTAGTTGAAGCGTCGAAGACTCGCGTCAGCGATCTACTAAGTTTATACAGGAAATGTTTGAACAAAGCTAGGTTAAACCCTTAAGCCTCAAAACCCTTTTTACCGCTTTAGACTTTTCATTCCTTAGCTTTAGTGGTGGAGATGTGTATCCTTGCCAAGCTTATGATAGAATGTTCGTCACGACCGAGCAATTGAGCGAATTAGATTAGTTAAGAGATTGAGAGAGATATTTTATTTCTAGTTTGTTAAGTGTTTAGTTGTGTGATTATGATTAAACGAATAAATACTTAATATAAAAATACATCCTAATATCTTTTAAGATACGTTTTCATAATTATAATCTAAGGTTTACTTGGGGACAAGTAAAGTTCAAGTAGGGGGATATTTGATGACATCAAATAAGTACATTATATTGTAGTCATTGGTCCTATTTAATTGACTTGTTTTATTATATTTTGTACGAGAATTTGTACATAATCGTTTACTTTAGTAATTCTCAGGTAAAAACAAGCAATTGGTGAAACTTGGCGATTTTGGACGAAATATGGAGATAAATGATCAAGATTGGAAAATTCTGTTGAATAGAAGAATTTAAAGACCATTCTCTGACTTTGAAGCATGCGCCACATCTGATTTTATCATGCGCCGCATATGAAACTTTGGTCAACGAAGAAGAACCAGCTTGTTCTACTCCAGATACGCCGCATCTCATTATCAAAATATGTCGTATCACTATCAAGACTTCACCAGATACAATCCAAGACGCTGAAGGACATGCGCCGCATAAAGATTCAAGATACGCCGCATTTAAAGGCGTTGTACGAATATTCCAGAATATATTAATCTTGGACCCCACGCAAAGTTAAGTAGATGTGCCACATCTACTTAGTTAATGCGCCGCATCTACCCTCTGACATAAACTATATATACCGCAAGACCTAGACGAATTTGGTGTGCAAAAAAACCCTAAGGAGATGAATTCAGACGCCAAGACAACACAAGACACACCTCCAATGAAGATTTTATTGCAGTAAGAAGGTCCTGCATGTATTTAATTCATTAAGTAGTTTGTTTTATTGTATTAGTAAACTATAATCCATCATGATTGATGGGCTTGTGGCCGCTATACTGTTCCCCTTAAAATTGCTTTCCCATCGATTATAAGTTTATGTGATGTTTTTTTTTGTGACTTGTAAATGTGCTTTGATAACCTCTATGTCTAGCTGTGATTTGCTTGGGCTACCATACCCCCTCCACACTTACTTATCTAGCGTCTAGAAAGTAAGATAGGCATAAGTGATCATTAAGAGTTTACTCGCCTATATTTAGGATCCAATGAGAGAGAAGAGTTTACGATACTGATCATATAAAACTAGCAATAAAACAAGTGACAAGCTACTTAACAAACATAGCAAGAAAGGTACCACAAAAAGCAATAATCTCCTTGAAATTATACACACCGATATTTGTGGACCATTTGATACTCCATCCTTTACCGGAGAAAAATATTTTATCACCTTTATTGATGATTTTTCACGTTATGGATATGTCTATTTGCTGCATGAAAAATCTCAATCTATAAATTCCCTTGAGGTGTTTGTAAACAAGGTTGAGAGGCAACTTGACAGAAAAGTGAAAGTCGTAAGATGTGATAGAGGTGGTGAATATTACATAAAGTATGATACAGTGTCCTGGTCCCTTTGCAAAGTTCCTCGAAAATCGCGGCATATGTGACTCTCTCTCTCCAAACTTTTAAGACATACAAGAAATTAAGCATGGTTTACAACATTTTAATGCACACAATTTTCAGACTTACAACAAAATAAGCATAGTGTACAACAAAATAAGCATGGTGTAATTTTCAGACTTACAACATTAATGTTATTAAAGTGGTCAATGTTATTAATGACTATAACGACTACTACTTACATGAAAAGAAACATAGTGTGCATTAAAGTGTTATACACTATGTTTCTTTTCTTGTAAGTAGTCATTATAGTCATTAATAACATTAACCACTTTAATATCATTAATGTTGTAGGTCTGAAAATAAGTCTGAAAATAAATCTGAAAATTACACCATGCTTATTTTGTTGTACACTATGCTTATTTTGTTGTAAGTCTAAAAATTATGTGAATTAAAGTGTTGTAAACCATGCTTAATATTTTGTAAGTCTTAAAATTTTAAAAAGAGAGTCATCCATGCTTTATATGTAGTACTAGCTTAAAGACCCTTGAAATTCAAGGGGTTTTAAAAGAAATATTAAAACAATGAAAGCAAACATGTTCCATTAATATATGAAAGAAAGTATAAGATAATAGACGAATTCTTGTATGATCAATTGAGTTTGTAACAATTAAATAATAAACATGAAAGTCGTTGTCGTTTCTAAATTTGCCGGTCTTGAATAGTAAATGACGTATGTGAGCGATAATCAATTTGAAAGCAAATGTCCATTCCGTGCACACCTAACATTTCAAAGAAAATATAAGTAAAAGCAGTTTGTGGTTCATAATGTGTTATAATTTAAAATATGAAAAAAAAAACAAAAAACAAAAAAAAAAAAAAAAAAAAAAACAAAAAAACAAAAAAAAAAAAAAACTTGTGATATGTATACCGCACATACCTAGATGCGATTTGTATAAACAATACTTGCTCACGGACAAACACCGGTGAGTAAAGGGTATTTTATTTTATTGCCTACAAACCATCTACATTAAACACATTTACCATGTCTAACACCGGTAAATAACACACCATCCACAAATGCATTCGACCAGGTACATTTTGGACTTAGTTTTGAAAGATTATCCACTTGTACTGGTCATTCATTTGACTACTAATATCATATCAAGTCAAAAGGGAAATGGTAATAATCATTTGGATAACATGAGAAATGTATCAGATGTGTTGTAACAATACGATGGAAAGTTTCATTACTCGAACTCTAAATAAGTGAAGCAATAGCTATTTTTCAAAGTTTGAGAAAGAAAAAATTGTTAACAACTTTTAAAAATATATTCTTCCATATGACCTTGATCATGTTCTGCACGTGGAAAAGAAATTCTAAGTTTATTCCTGAACTGGAAAGAGGATGTACATGGGAATCTTGGATGTCAAAGCCACCATTATTTTATATATGTTTAAAGTTTTCATAATTTTCTTTCCTTGTGTGCCTTCAGAGATGAAGATATCTTGATTCATCACCCAAGCCATTCAATCATTATGCACTGCAAGATATGAAAACTTAGGGAGGTTCACATGTATCCCTTTTGCCCAAACCATGAAAACAATTAAAACGGTGTACTTATCATGTAATGCAGCAGTAACTATTATTTGTAAATGAGCAACAAACTAAACATTAATTAAGAAGTTGATTAAAAAAAACTAAAGGCTAATGAAGAACAACAAAGCTTGTAAACAAAAACTAATGAAAAATTAATTAGCAAGTCACAAAACTACTTAGAGAAAAAGATTGCCCTTATTTAATCAACGGGATTAGAACCTCTTGTAGACTTCTATTGATCTTGGCTTTGGTAGGTTAAAAAATTAAATACAAATCAACCCAACTGTTAATTACTTAGAACCAATCTATAATATCCACCAAGAACTAACAACAAAAAATTGCACTCTTGAAGCATCCTGGGAAATTTGTAATCCTATTGCTCATGGTATTCGCTTAGAAAACGTATTTTTAACAAAACTTCTAAAAACTTTTAGAGCCATGGCAATAAACAAAAATATAAGTAAAGTTAAATACTAACGAATTCAGGATGCACAATGCCGATTAAGAAGTTACCTCTACATTTAAGGTATAAGTTTATCTCGAATATGAGGTTACTACTACATTCCAAGACTACTAACTGAGTTAATCTAAGAATGCTACCATTAGTTCAACAACAGTTTCTGTTTCGAAAATAAAATATGCTTGATGGACAAATTATTGATTATAGAGTTGTAATATACATTACCACTTTTAAATACAACAAATTATCGATATCCAACAGAATGGGTTGCATTAGCAAATGAAAGTATCAGATTAATAAAGAGTCAAGTACAATTTAAACAGAAAACAAATTAGTCGACTCAGATTGTCATGGCTCAATGATATTGCATTTCTAAAAGACTAAAGTCAAAAGGGATGGTAATCTTAAACTTAATAATATGTGCAATCTAAACCATTTGTAATACCTCAAGCTATTCACATTTTAAATAAGCTGATTTGTGTTATCCTAATTTTTTTTAACGGGTTGAAATTTGCACCCATAACGGACCATTTCGAAAGTAAAACTGAATATAAAAGTTAAAGTGATTGGTAAAATTTCATGTGACCATTAATTAAAATACCATATATATCATGATTTAACATTACTTAAAAAAGCAAAAGCGACATCTACTGAATCTTGTGCTGCATGTTTTAGTTAATCGACCATAACTTCTTCTTTTTCATATTCACTACATGCAGGCAATCTATGAAGGTGCAAAAATTTAAACGTACAATTAGTCAAAACCTATAATTAGAATACTGCCATAATAAGTAAACCAAACAAACAAATTATACATCACCTAAAAGGGGTTGTTTGGGACAAAATGCAATCTTATCAATCACTTGATTAAATAACTTAAAAGAGGTTCTTTCGGATTTTTTTTTATTAGAACTTGTTATATTGGGTGTTTCCAATTTCGCATTGAACAACACTTTATACCTTTATCAAAATTGAAATTGTTGCAATAAAATGATGATGGTGATACTTTCTACCCTATGAACACATAATAAGAACAAAACTTCCAATAAAATGACAATTGTGTTTTTGAGAATGTCACATTTGCATTCTTTTTTTACAGCCAACAAAGAGTATTTGTTGTTCAACTGTTTGAGCTCCGCAGACTGATAAAGGTAAGTCACGTCAACTTTGTATCTGGTCCTATATGCATGTAACTAATACCCCTGAACTATTACTATGATTTGCCTACAGGCACTCTAAAAATTATTACTAGAATGCTTTTGCGTAAGATGGAAAATTGGGAGGGTCTGGCTAAACGGATCTAAACGGGTAGTTTCGGTAGTGGTTGGTCTGGGTTGACCCAGAATACTTTTTATCTAAAAGATCCTATATCTTTTTGTTACACTTATTGTGTCAAATATATATTATTACAAAAGGTTCAGTAGTCTAAAAATATACTGATTATTGGAATGGAATGAATTGATTTATGAGGATTTATGCATTAACAATACACTACATGTGTCCTTTTTAGCTGCTCACCTGTTTGAGTTGATAAAACGTAACCCAAATGAACCCATATTTATAAGTAAATAGACAAATGCATCTTTATAAATGGATGAGCTTAGAGATCACTTACAGTTACAGGCTCGTTAGTGATACCGCCATAAGACACCATTGTTCCACCCTGCTTGAAATAATTATTAATTAGCATTTTAATTAAAAACAACCCTGAAGCTGTAAAAATCACTCCTTACAGTAAGATGTCATGTTTGGCATACCAGAATCATGTGTTTTTTCACATCAAATCAGTAACATACATACATATGTATATAACCCGGTCCGTATACCTTTTTGTTATTTTGTAACAGACATCGCAAACCTAAGAACAAAGATCATTCATCAATCATCCTCATTCACCTATTCATATGTTCAATCAATTAATTAACTGTATAAAATAAATCAAAATTACCTGAATCATGAACTGATGAACGGTTGGTATATATGAATCATCAAAGTCATGCAATAAAACAAATCATGAATTATTGGGTTTACATCATAAACATAAAACAAATAAGCAATAATACAAACCAAATCGATTCAATACAATTAAAGCTTACCGAAATTATTGATGATAATCCTGAAAAGTTGATTCAATGTTTCCTGCAAATCAAATGATATAATTAAAAAAATAGAATTAGTTATCATATTCAAAATAAATGTTTACTCTTATGGATACGAACCTGTGAAGAAGTTGGAGAAACTAAAGAGCTGGTCAATTTGTTCTTCTACAACTGAGAATCGTTTGACATGAATGTAATAAACCACCAAAACACCTTAATCAACAAAACATAAAATTAAATCCCGGGTTAGAAACTACCATGATTCATAAATCACAAATATTTAATCGAACACTTAATGTGCTTATGCATAAACACCTCAAGACCAATACAATTTACAATCAAAATACATCATAAAACAAACCTGAATGAAGAACGTATTTTTGTAAAAAATAATTTGTGATGTTACTGCGTGAATCATAGACAGAGAGAACAAATCGAAGGTTACTTTTGTAGGGTTTTTTGAATCGTTTGACATTAATTGTCGAATTAAAGAATTGAAACTGAATTGTATAGAGGAAGAAAGATATTAATCGTAATCAAAGAAGAGCGTATCACTTTGAATGAGATGATGGAGGAGCGTATATTTTTTTAGGAGAAACGCTCTAGAATATTAAATAGTCTTTAATTGTTTACAAAAATAAAAAGCATGTTTTAGTATAGAGTTAGTTGACCTTTTTGACTTTTTCCTTTTGGTCTTACTCTGTTTTGATACATTAAAGATATAAAAGGAAAGACATTAATCATTTTTTTAATGCGCATGCTTCAAAGGGTTTGTGCAAAAAGACATTATTATCTTTTTCATTGGTTTCTCCTGTTTTTTAATGCATGATAGGTATTGTACATTGTAGCTATAAAAAGAAGGACATTAATAATTTTTTACTGCGCGTGCTTCAGGGCACTTGTATAAAACCTTATTATATTAAATAATATAGATATAGATAGATATAGATGTATACTTATTATGGAATCAAATAATTCAATATAATAATGATTTCTCTTAATGGTACTTTAAGTCTTTACCGTTTTATTTGTTAATATTGATGGACATACTAACTTTTAAACCTATATATATATATATATATATATATATATATATATATATATATATATATATATATATATATATATATATGTCTAGTCCTCTCTCTACCTAAAACACGCAATAGTAGAATCATTGTAGCTATCCATCAAGCTCTCTACACTCAAGTGGGTCAAGGGAGGAGAGATACTAGTCGTGTTCAAGTGTTCTCTATATCATGACGACATCCGTTTCGGCTTCCGGTATGTAATTCCGTTTATATTACGTATGTTGTTATTATCATATTCTAAGATCTTTGTGGCATAATAGTTGAATGTATTCATCATGTATATTTGATGCTAATGTCTACACATATAATTGCTTACTGTGGTTGGCGAGGCCACTTCACAACAAGTTGTTTTGACCATAAGCTGATTAAAAGGGTGTTTGGGATTGCTAAGTTTAAACTCCATGAATGCTTAAAAAATCAACATGTACCCACCTGCCCATCTTTAAGTGCTTCTTTACTCAAAACTAAGCACTGTTTCCAACACTCGAAAATGCTTATTCTCTTTCAAAATAAGCAGATAAGCACTTAAATAAGCAATCCCAAACACCCTCACCCTCTGAAGCTACTTACTTCAAAACAAATAAATTGTTTTTAGGGGAGGTTTAAGTTTGCATATCTTAAAGTGCTTATCTGCTTAATAATAAGCACGTATCAACAAGAAAATTTTAGCGTAACATAAGAAAATAAGCGCTTTATCCAAACACTCAAACTTCTGCTCTGCTTAAAATAAGCAGCTAAGCGTTTAAATACACAATCCCAAACAGCCCTGAATATGGGAGTGCCAAAAGTGATTCAGAATTTGTTATCTTAGAAGTACGAGTATTAGATTTAAATTATTTCTGTCAGTTTACTCAGTTCACTCTGTTATTATTGTTTCATGAAGGGAATGTATGGACAGCTATTGCATATATAATAACAGCAGTAATAGGATCAGGAGTTCTATCTTTATCTTGGAGTGTGGCACAGCTTGGTTGGATTGCTGGTCCAGTTTCACTCGTTTTATTCGCACTTGTCACTTATCTGAATGCATCCCTTCTCACCAATTTCCATCATTATTCGGATCCTCGCAATGGTGTCACTGTTATCAATCATTCATACTTGCAAGCTGTACATAATATTCTAGGTAAAAAAGACTTGCGTCTTTTAAATTTGTTTTACTAGTTTTGACAATCTCTTGTTATGTTTCAGGGAAATCAAATGCACTAGTATGTTCATTCTTGGTGTACTTCAATCTATTCAAGTTGGGAGTTATTTATACAATCACATCTGCAAGTAGCATCAAGTACGCTTCTTCCTAGTAACTTCTATACTGGTCTTTAGTCTAACTGGTTAACATCTAATGGAGAGAGTTTAATGTTGTCTCATTGATGACAGAGCAATCGAGCAGTCAAATTGTTACCATGGACAAGGGCATGAAGCTGCCTGTTCATATAGTGTCGAGTCTTATATGCTTCTCTTTGGATTTATTCATATTATGGCTTCTCAAATACCCAATTTTCATAGTACAAAATGGCTCTCGATTATTGTTGCTATTATGTCATTCACATACTCTCTCATTGGATCAGGACTGGGGTTAGCCCAAACAATAGGTATTAAATCCTATGTTACAGCTCTAAAGGTAGTAGTAGATCCGTTTCTTGACGAGATATATGTTCAAAATGGAATTGTAGGAAACGGAAAGATCGAAGGTAGCATAGGAGGAGTTCCAACTGAGAAACCGATTCACAAAGTATGGTTGGTTGCTCAAGCTATTGGAGACATTGCATTTGCATACCCTTTTCCGTTAATTTTTCTTGAAACACAGGTGATGATGTTGTTTATTTCATACGGATATTGGAGACACATCTTCATATTTATTTGAAGCTTAACTGTTTAATGTCATAAAATATGAAGAGTACTTTGAAATCACCTCCTTCTGAAAAAGTCACCATGAAGAAAGCTTCAAGGATTGCGATATTTATGACTACTGTTTTCTACCTCTGCTGTGGTGGATTAGGCTATGCTGCCTTTGGGAACTTGACTCCTGGGAATATCTTGACTGGATTTGGATTTTACGAGCCATATTGGCTCATTGACTTTGCTAATGCATGTGTTTTTCTTCACTTAGTTGGGGGATATCAGGTAAACAGTTCTAGTCAATGGACTGTTTTCTAGGAAATGTAGGCGTGGCAACTTCGACCCATTCGCTTATATAAATGGGTCAATTTGGGTGTAGTTTTATCTAAAATGGGTCAATTCTAATAAAAAAAAATATAGCTAAAAGGGGAGCTCGCCGAATGCTTAAATGCGCCCAAGTGCCCAACTAGTCACAGGATTTAAAGTTGCCCAAAAGTCAACCTTCTAAATCACTTTTATTCAGATATATAAATTAAGTTAAAATTATTATCTTTTGTAATACTATTGTCTTTTCAATACTATAACTAACATAACTATAATTATATGTGACAATGTGGACAAAAAACTGTCTGCAGGTCAACTAGAGTCAATGACCTGTTTTAGTTGGAACCTATTACCTAAACTATCCATCATGCCAACTCTATGCAAATGGGATATTTGAATTTTAATTTTGCTTTTTTTTTTTTCCAGATATTTAGTCAAACATTATTCGCTATTGTGGAAAGATGGTATGCTGAAGAGTACCCTGAAAGTGAATTCTTACGCGAATTCAACATTATGAAGACTACACTGAGTCCTCTACGGTTATGTTTTCGAACATCATATGTGGTTCTAACAACAGCCTTAGCGATGCTATTCCCTTACTTCAACGAAGCGGTGGCGTTTGCAGGATCGGTGACTTTCTGGCCCTTGGTCGTATACTTCCCAATCGAGATGTACTTTGTGCACAAAAAGATTACACCTTGGACCAGTAAGTGGGTTCTTTTTCGCATCTTCACCATTGTTTGCTTGTTCGTAGCCATATTTTCCTTGGTTGGTTCTATTCATGGACTAATTGCCAAAAGATTCGACTAGAAAAACAAAGCCCTGTAATTATTGTCATAAGATTATAGTGAATAACTTAAAAGATTGATTCCAGATAATACAACGAAAATTGCAGATTCTGGGAACAATCTTGCAACATTTTATTGATAAACTTGACTATTTGCTAATTTTTCGTGTTCCAGAATTCCATTTGGTGACATTTCCTTTCCCCAAACTTCATTCTGTCTTCTAATTCTTAGTTTAAGTTCAAAAACTCAAATACCATTTGGTGGAGATTATGATCATGTGGATGAAATCACATGATAATCACCGGTATATCAATAAATCATTGGATGGTTTAAACAACGATTTATTAATGGAGTCTCACTTAAGGATATGTCACAGTCATGAGCTGGGCTAGACCAAGCTGAACGAGGACCGCTCCAGAATAAGAAAAGTAAATGTATTGGAATCATGAACACTATGGCACCATTTTGGTGTTGGTTTGGTCTCGGTTTGGAAATAGTTCCAAGCTGAAACATGAACCTGACTCAAACTTTTGACCAAGCACCGGGCTGTCAATAACCCACTGATAATAAACCAAATTTCTATTAACAGTTTGGAATTGAGTTCTGTACACCCCTGGTTCTCACTCTCACATGACTACAATTCTCTAAATCACAAAATTACTCACTTAGTCCCGAATCTTCACACGATACATGTATGAAGTCCGGATTGTTGCTAATAATAGTGTTTCTAATATGACTTTAAGGACAACAAAAAATATACTACGTAACTTAATAGACCAATATCAATACAGAATTAACATTATTAAACTTTATGTTTATATAGAGGTATTGTTATATTTAACATTATACTTTTAGTATATTTTTTGTGCATGATGATGGATTGAATGGTCAAAGCATGCAACCCAAAAAGTTCTTCATGTTGTTATACAAGAGCCGTAGTCATAAAACCTTTGCACTATCCATATGTTTAAGAAATCTCCATTAATTGAGCTCAAAAATTTAAGAAATTTCGATTAATATGGATAAATACAATGACAATGGTACATAAACAAAACAAATAAAATTGGATAAAGTCAGCTAATAGTAACCGAGTTTCACTAGCAGTTTTTATCGATATCAGAAACCTTTGCACTATATATCCATAGTATACGCGGGTCAAAAAATTAGTGAAACACTAAAAGTTGGCATATTAATATGAATTATTATTGTAATTGCTGAAAATGTACAATGATGATACCATCCTTGCTTAATATATGATCTTCCACTACAAAATCATGTTTATTGATGTATGATAAGAAAATAATGAAATCCAGTTAGCCCAATGTCAACAGGAACTACTTATTTGAACAAAAGAAACAAATGAGATAAAAACGTTTCTAGGAAAGAAACGCAACAACGGGGCTCGTAACATTGTGAGCCCCATCGTTCCAAACCAATGAGCCTGAAAGCATCTTTGACCCAATTGTCGCACTAACTGTCACCACAAAAGATTGTTTCTCCCCAACTTTTTTGAATGCTAGGCTGCTTGGGTTTACCTTCACAACGAGCCCTGATGGTGCATAAACATTAGCATTGTATGTCGACTCTGCTGCACCCACGTTAGTAACCGTCCTTTTAAAATTTTGAACAATGCTGCCCGATTGTTTTGCCGAAAGAGCAAAAGAAGGATAGTTCAAGTCCCAAACAGTTGCATTATTAGACGAAGAACAAGTACTTCCATCACCGGTGACAATTTTCAAATTTGTCGCGTTATAACCTTGCCCACATAAAAACGACACAAAATCTGCTTCACCAGCGTCATAGACCAAGCCAGGGTCAATGGCCTTTAAGGGGTCGATATGTCCAGAACCATATGCGAATTCAGCATCAGGGTTTTTAGTTGAACTTAATGGTGCAGCTGTAGTCATAAGGGCCGACTTTATAGCTGCAGGAGACCAATCAGTATGGAATGATTTAACATAAGCTGCAGCACCAGTGGCATGAGGGCAGGACATGGAAGTTCCGGATATAATGTTGTATGGGACAACACGCGTGTCTCCTTCTTCACCGGTTACAGTTGTGCCTTGTGACCATGCTGCTAAAATGTCCACTCCAGGTGCGGTTAAATCGGGCTACAGTGCAACAAGATTTAAAATTTTAACATTAGTTGTGGTATATCTACTAATGTCACATCATAAAAATGGAACCTATAAGATAGTACCTTGAGAATATCGAGTGTGATTTGGTTCGGGCCCCTTGATGAGAAGGAAACCACAGTTGGAGCTGTTTTGTCGACTGGCTCATGGCTCTTAAGGATCGTTGCAGTTGGTGTTCTATCAAGCACAATCACAACAATTTGTGTCAGATTAACAAACGTAATTGTACATGTACGATGCAAGCAAGTAATATTCATATGCTAGACATACGAGGTTGAGTTTATGTAACTAAGTACTGCCTTGCCATCTTTGCTGCTCAAATATGTCGTTGACATAGGATAAGTAAACGCAAAATCCTCATAACCAAGATCACCTTCAACTACAACTCCACTTGCACCAGATAGTAAAGCGTTATCTGGTGCCTCCAAATCCTCGCATACCACAATTTTATTTTGTACTGAAGTAGGGTCCAAGGAATCTTCTTCACAATATCTGCAATTTGCTTCTGATTAAACCATTTTCTGTCATTGTAAGTTGTTGATTGTAAGGAGATTCATTAGTTACCTAGACTCATCTGGAGTAAAACCTTTCTTGGTATTTGGCACTGATGCGCCATAAACTATCGGATAAACTGCACCATCGAATGTGTTTATTGCTGGTCCCTACACAAACTGCGGTTAGAATAACGAAGTGCCGCAGTATCTAGACATCTAAGAAGTATGTAATCTGACGTACCTCGTAAGTCATCTTGTTACCCAAAACTATCTGAGTAAGAAACTTACGATCAATGGAGCTAGCAGCAACCGATAATGACCATGGTGAAAGATTAGTAATTGATCCAGGAGTAGGACCATCATTTCCAGCGGAATTAGATGTAAGAATATTATTTTTCATTGAATGGAAAGCTCCAATAGCGATAGTATCCTGAAAATAATCCAAAGGGAAAGAACCTCCAATAGAAAGAGATATGATATCGACTCCATCAGCTATTGCATCATCAAAAGCTGCCAAGATATCAGCATCTGCACAAGCGTCCTCAAAACAGACCTTGTAGACAGCTATACGTGCAGAAGGAACACCCCCTCTAGCCGTCCCGTTACCTAGACCTAACAGACTTGCATTGTTCACTGCTCGTCCCGCCACAGTGGAAGCAGTGTGGGTTCCATGGCCCTCAGTGTCTCTTGCTGACAACTCCTCATCATCACTCGCCTCAGAGTTGTAATATTTTGCTCCAATTAGTTTGCTGACATTATACCATAATGTGAATATCGCAATGATCACTTAAGAGTTACTAAATCCTAACAAAATAAAATTTTCTAATAATAAAGTGAATCTTACTTGTTGCATGTGAAGTTTTTGGAATTGCAAGAGCCCTTCCATTTGGATGGTGGAGGACCAAATCCGTCGTCCTTGAAGCTGTCTGCTTCGGGCCAGACACCGGTGTCTAGCATGCCGACGATGACATCACTTTCGAGGGGTGCTCTCTTGACATCTTGAGGGAACCCCATAAAGTCCCATGACCTTGTTGTATGTAGTTTCTTTTTTTGGCTTGGGAATACGGATACCACTCCCTCCATTTCTAAATTCAATTGAGAGTTCATTTTTTATTAATAGGGAATAGCGAATATCTGGTTGGCATGTACGTACGTAAGTTTAATTAGGTACAGAACTATCATATTGTTTCAAAAATATCAAAACTATATCATATTAATGGGTGTTAGCAATGGGCTTATATAATGTATGTTCGATGAATAAAATTACTGATCTTTTTGTTTTGGAGTTCCCCTCATTTCACACATTTTTTATTAACTTTATTACGGAGTATATATCATGTGTTACTATATATATATATATATATATATATATATATATATATATATATATATATATATATATATATATATATATATATATATATATATATATATATATATATATATATATGGGGCTTTATTTTCAGAACCCTGTTAAGTGCGGGAACAGCGAGAACTCCAATTTTGCATTAGAAAATATGCATGTTCATATAAAACATGTATGTTTTCTTACATACACATGCCTGCGTATTAAGGTGTGTGCAAGAAAACATACATGTTTTATATGAACATGCATATTTTCTAATGCATAATTGGAGTTCTCGCAGTTCTCGCATTTAACAGGGTTCTAAAAATAAAACCATTTTGCATTGATCTATTGCACTTAACAAGTTTTTATATAAACATGTATTATGTGTATTAAGGTGTATGTAAGAAAACATATATTTTTATATGAACATGCATGTTTTCTAATGTAAAATTGAAGTTCCGCAGTTTCCGCACTTAATAGGGTTCTGAAAATAAATATATATATATAGTTTTATGCAACTTGCGTGATAGGGCCATTATTAAAGAAACTTGTATTAAAAAAAAAAAAAAAAAAAAAAAAAAAAAAAAACTGAAGATTCACCCACGAGCAATTTGGTTTTTCTCATCTTCACTTAGCTTAGCGGCGAAGCCATTAAAGCTCCTAGTGTAGCTCCTAAGTATAGATTTTGATGCGCGGCTGCTCGAAATCCATCAAAGATGTTAGTGACTATTGTGTCTCTAATTTATGACACAAGAACTAATAAGCTGTTAACCTGCCAATAACTTGTTGTAGCATATTCGTATGGATTGATGCCGCTGAGATATCACCCTTTGGAACGTCACCCATGTACACAATGTACGTCTACAAAACACAAATATATATATTTAACCAAAAAAAAAATGATATAAGTTAGTTTACTACAAGTAGGTAATGTATAAAATTTTCAGAATATCATGTTTTATAACAACTTTTGTAGTGAAAATATGTTGGTATGTTTATGTTAGAAAAAGAAAATGCCTTGAGATCATTAGAGTCAGCGGCCAATGTGTCGCTAAAGACTAGAGAATATGTCACTGTGAGCATAAAGAGTAGCCATAGTGAGGATGTCATGGATACTATATTGAATGAGACCAAGGATCAAATGAGAAGAAAACTTAAAATGAGAAGGATGAGAAATAATTATAACTACATATTTGAGATGCATCGACTTGAATTAGATACATCTCTAGTCTTTTAGATGCACTATAATATATTTTCTAGCAAAAAATTAGATACATATACATATATTAGATGCATTTCATCAAGTTAGACGAATGCTATACATTTTTCGTTCTCTGCGGGTCAAATTTGGTTTTAGTACTACTTTGCATCGTTTTCACTTCAAAATCACTTTCGAAACTAATTGGGATGCATCTAAATGAATAGAGATGCATCTAAATCAAGTCGATGCATCTCAAATGTGTGGTTATAATTATTTCTCATCTTTCTTATTTTAAGTTTTCTTCTCACTGGATCCTTACCTATTGAATGATTGATTTTAAGAATGTTTTTAAGATATAGATGAGACTCGTTTATGGATTTATAGCAAACTCAAATTCATTGGTTTCTCAAAACATAATCCAATGTTGTTGAAGTGAACGAATGTCATAGAAAAGCCGTCTCAAAGGCGAGGTTGACAATGTTATTGTTTATAGTTAGCAGGTTATGAGCTGTTGATTGACAAAAACAGATTTATCTAATATCTTAATTTAGTCAAAATTATAATATCTTAATTTAGTCTCGATCCTTAATACAAAATTGTAAAACAGTTGTGACAGTTGAAAAGAGAAACATAACAGTGATGCTCAAAATCAAAAATATTAATACTCGTATAGTGAACAAATTCTTAACAATCTCCTTTTCATGATAGAGTTTCAATTTACCATTTATAATTTTTTTCTAACATATAAATTCTTGTATGTTATTTTATTCAATTGTAAATTGTTTTGAGTTATGAGTTAATTATTTAGGATAAAAGCTATATATTTTCTAGATGTTGCATTTTAACTCATTATAGTTAACTATTTTAATACTCATTTTACCTATTAGGCGAGTATCCTTCCATAACGAAAAGAAATTATTACGGCAAACAATTATAATTTCGATAGCGTTGTTAATTGTTTGTGTAATGTTTTGGCATACATTGTAAAATAATATATATTTTTTTTAATTGAAAAGGGCTGTAAGATACAATTATTCAAGAGTAGAACTAGTGGCATGACCCGTCAATGAGCGGACTATTATCATGTTATTATTTGTTAGAATTAGAGAACTAATCTTCTTGTGTGAGATAAAAATAATTAAGAATCGGATATCGTTATAATTATTTGCATATGAATACAATGAATACGTTAAAACAAACAAAAAATAAAAGTTCATATATAACTATGAACACACATTTAACTTTATAATTATTAGTAGTGGTAAATTATAATGACATTTTTTTTTTGTTGCAAAGGTGAGAAATATATTAATGATCAAAAACTAATTACATCATTGTACTACCGATATGAAACAAACAGCAATATATGTACACTATCTCTATATCTGATACTACATAGAACAACATCTTGGACATAGCTATCTTCTATATCTTTGACAGATAATCCTAACATCCCTTTAACTGCATACCACAAGCAGTTTTCCAATTCTCACCTTAATGCACCAAGACCATAACCTCTTGATTACATTTCCATTCTTGATTAAAACATATGAAGAATTTTCTTGTAAACAACGTTGGTGGTGCAAATTGTGTAGTTACTGTTTGATAGTCATTTGGCTAAACATGACAATTGGTTCAGATATAAATATTAGTTGAAATTGAGAATATGAAATTGCACAATGTATGTTTTTAAACGCATAAAACCTCTAACTCATTTATATCAAAGATTTACATATTTATTGTAAGGTGTGTTTGACAAAAATTAAATAACAGTAGTAGTGAGCAGTAGTAGTAAACAGTATATGTTGTTCATCAAGTTTGTTTTTATATGCATGATCAATGTGTTCCATATTTTACTGCCTTCAAGCGAATTTACGTTATGTACGTGGCACTCTTGATCATGGCCTCCAACTTCATGGTTTTTCTACTGCTTAGCTTACGGGTTGTACAAATGCTGATTGAGTTGGTTATCATGTTATACGTAGATTTACATCACGTTATTGTGTGTTCTTTGGTGATAATTTATTATTATGGATTGCAAAGTGGCAGGTCACTTTGTCTCGATCTAGTGCTTAGGCAGAATATCGTACTGTAGCGAATGTTGTTGTTGAGGCTGCGTGGATTCGGAATCTGTTAACAGAGTTGCATGTTCCTTTACCTACTGCTACTATTGTCCACTGTGATAATGTCAGTGTTGTTTATTTTTCTATCAATCCTGTTAAGCACCAGCGTACCAAACACATCGAGATTGATATCCATTTTCTCCCAGATTATGCTTCTTCCGGTCAGGTTCGTATGCTTCATGTTCCGTCTAAGTTTCAGCATGCGGATATACTTACTAAGGGTCGCCCAACGGCATTGTTTATTTTGTTTTGCTCTAGTTTGAACGTATGAAGACCTCATGTTCCTACTACTGGGGAGTATTAGCGTTGATTGCATTTAGCCCATTGATTTTATTATGTTTATGTAGCCCAGTAGGAATCCTAGTCTAGTTTGGCTTGCTATCTGAACTTATACATGTATATATTTGGTTAAGATTTAATAAATATTATGGGGATTTAACAAATCTAAGTCACATCAATTAGTCACTGAATCTATAACCGTTCGTATGCATCATATGGCACACTACAAGAAACAGGAGAACAGGCGTCGAGTATTTTCCCGTCGACATATGTCGGTGGCATAAGACACTAAACGACAAAAAAAATGCTTAACCGAGCCCCACTGCGTTGAATTTTTCATACTCGTATTTTCCCGTCGACGGGAATATTTCAACATATTTTTTTGGCCTCAATAATTCACCAAAATTGGGCGCGAAATTTACCCGCTAATATATTCCCGTCGACAAGTCGACGGGAATATATTAATTACGTTTTTTCTCACAATTAACATGTGATTAAAGGCAATAATTTTTTGTTTTGAGATTCCCGTCGACATGTCGACGAGGAATATATTACTAAATTATAAATATTTTTAATAAATGGATAAAATATTGGGCGGGATTTTTCCCGCGTCCTTTTTCCCGTCGACATGTCGACGGGAATATCTCCCCAAAAATCAGGCTATATATATCCTCACAAATACATTCCCGTCTCATTTTTTACCTATATACATTCTCACAAAATTATTTCCGTCTCATTTTACACATCTCACAAATAAGTCAATCGTCAATTCTTACAAGACACACATGACTTGGCGTGGTTGCACAATTGAAGAGGAGTACTCAAAAATCTTGTCATACGAGCTCCTCTTTAATGAAGTTATGTTAACTTTTGGTCATGCAGTTTATGAGGAATATGGTTCTTTTAAGAACGTTGAACCGTGGATGAGAGACAAGATTATCGAATGGTGTAGGAAAAAGTCGTACTACAAAGAGTACATGGACGAGCTAGATGCTGCTGAAGCTCAAGCTGCTGCTGAAGCTCAAGTTGTTGCTGTTGGAGGTGACGACGAAGCTGAAAGTACGTTGGAAACCAAACTTGATAATCTGGGAAATAGGGTCACAAATCTTGAAGCTACGTTTGCACATATCAAGGAAATGAGAGCAAGGAAGGGAAAAGATGGTGCGAGTTCGAGTAAAGCGGGAAGTAGCCGCAAAAAAAAATAAACGGGTTGTTTCGTTTGATCTGTTCTTTTGGTTGTCGAGTTGTTTAGCTTGAGTTGTTTCGTTTGGTTGTCGAGTTGTTTAGTTTGAGTTGTTTCCTTTGGTTGTCGAGTTGTTTAGTTTGGTTGTCGTGTTGTTTAGTTTGAGTCTGTATGAAAATGCATGTGGTTAAGAACTCTTGCTTGTTTTAAAAAACAGTTTGCCTTTGTGTTTGATAATTATTGCTCCTTCAGTTCTATTATTTGTGCGTACAAATTTAAACTATAAAGGACTTTCAACATCAGTTACCACAACAACAACAACAACAACAACAACAACAACAACAACAACAACAACATTTTATTAAACATCAATAACATCAACAACAACAGCAAACAACATCAACAACAACAACAATAACAACGATAACAGCAACAACAACGATAACAGTACTACATATGAAATTTATCCATGTCACCTAAAAGGTCATGGAGTATTGCATCCGACTGACATGCGTGGTCGTGGTTGGGATACGTTGCCATGTCAAGTTTTGCCTCCAGCACCCTTAATTTTGTCTCTAGCACCTGTTTTTGTGCCTCCAGCACCTATTTTTGTGCCTCCAGCATGTTTATTCTAAGATCTTTTTCATGACAGTTTGAGTACCTTTTTGCAGCAGATCCAGAACCGCTTGATGTTGAAACTCCTAGAGAACCTATCATCATTTTGGCGAGTCGTTCCTTCTTCCATAAAAAAAAATCACATCCATGGTCTGTTGTCCCAGGCTGTTAAAGAGTAAAAACTATTATTTTTAACAACTAACCAAATTATTTATATAATACACGAAAAAGTATGTAATTGTTCACCTGCGAGAAAGGACACGCATAGTATAGTTTACAACGGGAGTAAGATTTTCACGATTCTCGCAGAATCACGTCTCCTCGTTCACAAGCACAAGGAAAAGCTTCAAATTCTGCCATCTTCTTCACCAAGATAACAGTGTATGTTTGTGGTTGTGAGGTTGAGTGGTTGAATCGTGACCGGGGGGGGGGGGGGCCCAATCTACAAGTTGAGGTGATAAAAGGTGGTGGCCAGAAAAAGATTCTGGCCGCCGGAAACTGCTGGTGTCACCAGAAAATAGAAACTGCTAGAGAGAGATAGAGAGAGAGATATAGTGAGATGAGTATGTGTGCGTGTGTGTTTATATTGTGAGGATAAGTTGTTAGGTAGAAAAAAAGTTGTTAGCTAGAACCATTGCATCTCATGTATAACCATTGCATCTCGACTCGTTCGTTTAGCATCTCATGTATAACCATTGCATCTCGACTCGTTCGTTTAACATCTCATGTATAACCATAGCATCTCGAATCGTTCGTTTAACATCTCATGTATAACCATTGCATCTCGACTCGTTCGTTTAACAGCTCATGTATAACCATTGCATCTCGACTCGTTCGTTTAGCATCTCATGTATAACCATTGCATCTCGACTCCTTCGTTTAACATCTCTTGTATAACCATTGCATCTCGACTCGTTCGTTTAACATCTCATGTATAACCATTGCATCTCGACTCGTTCGTTTAACATCTCATAACCATTGCATCTCGACTCGTTCGTTTAACATCTCATGTATTACCATAGCATCTCGACTCGTTCGTTTAACATCTCATGTATAACCATTGCATCTCGACTCGTTCGTTTAACATCTCATGTATAACCATAGCATCTCGACTCGTTCGCTTAACATCTCATGTATAACCATTGCATCTCGACTCGTTCGTTTAACATCTCATGTATAACCATTGCATCTCAACTCGTTCGTTTAATATCTCATAACCATTGCATCTCGACTCGTTCGTTTAACATCTCATGTATAACCATTGCATCTCGACTCGTTCGTTTAACATCTCATGTATAACCATTGCATCTCGAGTCGTTCGTTTAGTATTTTGTGATATTCTAATTATTATTTATTTTATATTTTAATAAATAATTTTTTTTAATTATAATATAAGTAATTAATTTCAAATATATATATTTTTTTAATTTTATAAAAGTATTTATAATAAATAAATTTTTTTAATTATATTAAAGTAATTTCATAAAACTTATTTTTTAATATTTTATAAAAGTATTTATAATAAATAAAAAATTTTAATTATAAAAGTTATTATCCCGTCGACATGTCGACGGGAAAATAACCGCGCCAAAAATTTTGGTGAAAATTTAATACACCCGCCAAACGCAAACGACAAAATTATTAAATTGTCCTGTCGACATGTCGACGGGAAGATAATAAAGTAAAAAAATAACTTTATATTCCCGTCGACATGTCGACGGGAATATAAAAGTTATAAACAAAACCAGATCTGGTCAACACTTAGATCAAAATAAAAGTTAAACAAAAAAACACCACCACTGTACCTCCCTCAATTGTTGAAGACAACACCACATCTGCTCCACCACTACCACCTCCGATACTACCACCACCACATCTCCTCCACCACTACCACCACCACAATCACATTACCCCACCACAGCTCCACCACCATATCCACTATACACTAGCACCACTGTGCACCTCCTCCTCCTCCTATTCCCATGTTTAATTCTTTCCTCAACCCCTCATTTGTTTAATTCTTTCCTCCTCCTTTCTTCTCCTTTCTTCCCACGTTAACATGTAATTTTTTTTAATAAAATTATTGTTAATAAAATTGTTATTAAAAATTGTTATTATTATTGTTAATAAAATTGTTATTAATTTTTGTTAATAAAATTGTTGTTACTTTTTGTTATAATTTTTTTTTTATACAGTAGCAGCAGGTAAAGAGGGTGAGAGCCGAGAGTCAGAGCCGAGGGTGAGAGCCGAGACAACCAAGACAGCAGGTAATGTACCTCGTTTTATTTTTTTAAAACTTTTGACATAAAACATTGCTCTCTTTTATTATAGCCCGAGCCCAAGACCACAGCCGAGAGCCCGAGACCACAGCCGGAGGTCACAACCCGTGCCCGAGACCACAGCCGAGAGCCCGAGACAGTATGTTGTTATTTTTTCGTATCCGTATTATTTTTTACATATTAGTATAGTATATTAGGTATGTTGGACTTTGGTAGTAGTTGTAGTTTTCCAGCCGAGACGGACTTTGGTAGTAGTTGTAGTTTTCCAGCCGTATTTAGTTTAGTTAGTAGTTGTAGATATTGCGTTTGGTTAGTTGTTTGGTTGCGTTTGGTTAATTAGGATCCCTTTGCACATTAAGATTCATTTTAAAAATGTGAAGTTAGTATTGGTTAAATGTTAGTTGGCGTTTGGTTAGTACATATGGTATACTAGTTTTAATATATTGGTTAATTGTAAGGTTTTGAAAAATATTATGGCTTATGTTTTGTGGTAGAATTTTTGCGGATTGATTATGTTTTGGCTTATATAACGGGCTTATGGTTTGTTTGGTTTTCGGCTTATGTTTCATAAGCTTAATTTTTATGGCTTATTTTGAAACTTTTTAACTTAAATAGTTTCAAAATAAGTCAAAAAAAATAAGCTTATGAAATATAAGCCGAAAACCAAATAAGCCATAAGCCCGTAGATATATTGTTTGGTTTTCGGCCTATGTTTCATAATAGTTTCAAAAATAAGTCACAAAAATAAGTTTCAAAATAACAAAATAGTTTTATGAAACATAAGCCGAAAACCAAACAATTGTTTATAGTCTAATTGTTTAACTTAAAATATATGCTATTGTTAGACTTTTGTGAATGTTTTAGGATTTTAGTGATTAATTTCGGAAAGTCCCCGTCCGAAGTTAATCATCCTATAGAAAACCCGTCCGAAATTAATTTATTAGAAATTAATTTTGGAAAGTCCCCTGTTTGGGACTGTTTTTTGAATGTTTTGTCTCATTTAGGATGTGGATGCGTATAATTGATTTACTATTTGAGATGATTTTGACAGTGTTTCTCCTTTACTCCTACGAATATGTCTTTAATGCACATATTTGGGGAGTTGAGGGGAAATGCTGCCGAAATTTTCTCTGATAGTAAATCAGTTATATGCATTCATATATGAGATGAATCATTCAAAGAGTGGGTTAGGATTGCCTTCCATAGTTGCACTAGGTGAACAAAACAACTTTCCTTTATTCCATGGTTATATGTGTTTATGTGTCAAATATTTTGAATGTGTAATAACTAAGAGTTGAACAAAACAATATGCAGTTATGATACTTGATAAGAGTTGGACCTGTTTAGACAGTCGTGTTTCAAAAGAGTTTTTTGATGGTCTTGCCGCATTCATTGAACATTGCAAGCCGTTATTGAATAGTTACGGCAACATAAAATGTCCATGTCGTCTTTGTTGTAATGTTCCATGGGTATCTCTCGACTTACTTAAAAGCCACATAAGCCAAAATGGGTGGGACCCAACTTATACACAATGGCGTGAACACGGTGAACCGGATCCTCTTCCTATACAAGATAACACAACACAATGTGAGATGAGTGACATGCGTGCGTGCATTAATGGTATTTTTGATATTCCTTTAAATAATGAACAAAATGAGCCAACTCCTCCAAATATTGGCGAGACAAGTAACGAGCCAGCTCCAGCAACGACACCTCCTGTACATAACGAGTATGAAGAGTTACTTGCTAGTTCCACCCAACCTCTTTACCCGGGTTGTGACTTTATGACAACCTTGGATTTTATGTCAAAGTTTACGCATCTCAAGGTCAGCGGTAAATGGAGTGATACTTCATTTAACAATACGCTAAAATTTCTCCAGGAGGTATTTCCTTCTAGGTTATGTTACAATCTCCCACCATTATACTCTGCTATAAAAAAACAATTAAGAAGGTCGGGTTAGGGTATGAGTCGATACATGCTTGTGAAAATGATTGCTTTTTATATCGGGGGACTGGTGCCGAAGATTTGGAGTATTGTCCGGTCTGTAAAACGAGTAGATGGAAAGATAAGAACACAATGGGGAAGAAAGTTCCTAACAGGGTGTTGCGTTACTTTCCTATCATTCCTAGACTACAACGTTTGTACAAGTCTATTCACACCGCAAAACATATGACTTGGCATGCTACTGGAAAGTCTAAGGTAAACGGTATGATGCAACACCCGGTTGAAGGTGACGCATGGCAGAAGTTTGACAGTCGTAAATATTCGGCTTTTGCTAACGAACCGAGAAACGTTCGATTAGGGTTGGGTGCTGATGGTTTCAATCCGTTCGGCAACCTTAGTCAGACTTACAGCATGTGGCCAATTATATTAACAACATACAACTTGCCTCCGTGGTTATGCATGAAAGAGACTACTTTGATGCTGACGTTGTTGATTCCTGGCCCTAAATCACCGGGGAAGGACATTGATGTTTACTTAAAGCCTTTGATTGATGACCTTCAAGAATTATGGAAAAAACCAGGTGTCTTGACTTTGGACGTTGTTACAGGAAAATATTTCCACATGAGAGCGATGCTTTTATGGACCATCAATGATTATCCTGCTCGTAGTAGTTTGTCTGGTTGGAGTGGGCAAGGTTACTATGCATGCCCTACATGCAAAGCAGACACTCCGGCTACGCGTGTGATAAGCAAAACAGCTTATGTTGGCCATAGAAGATTCTTAAAAAAAACCATAAATGGAGGAGTGACCATAATACATTCAATGGTGCAACTGATACTAGAAAGCCCCCTAAAAAATATACTCCGGCTGATATCTTAGCTCAACTTGCGATATTGCCCACACGTTTGCCGGGGAAACATCCAGATTATGGGGGTAGGAAAATAAAACGTAATACATCCGAACTGAACTTGACTAAACGGTCTATTTTCTATGAGCTTCCATATTGGTCTTCTCTTTCTCTACAACACAATTTAGATGTCATGCATATCGAAAAAAATGTGTTGGAGAGTATCTTGAACACTTTGTTAATGAATGACAAATCTAAAGACACCGCTAAGGCAAGACAAGACTTGCAAGCTTTGGGCATTCGACAGGAGTTGTGGCTCGGAAACAAACAAAACGGGAAGTGCTCGAAGCCTCAAGCTAAGTACTCCCTCACACCCGATAAAAGAAAACTGTTCTGTCAATACATCAAAACAATTAAACTGCCAGATGAGTTCGGATCCAAGTTCAAGTCGAAAGTGACCAAAGATGATAACAATATAACGGGCATGAAGTCTCATGACTGTCATATAATGATGCAACGGTTACTTCCTTATGGACTTCAGCAATACCTGGACACACCGACTTATACACCATTAATCGAGCTTTGTTCATTCTTTAAGCAAATTTGTGCCCAAACTTTGATGGTGAATGACATGGTGAAAGCTAAATACCAGTTGATCAAAATTTTGTGCAGTCTCGAGCAAATATATCCTCCTGCTTTTTTGACATTATGATTCACTTGGTTATGCATTTACCTGAAGTGGCTCTTGAAGGTAGGCCTGTTTCATTTCGGTGGATGTATCCATTTGAAAGATACATGAAGAAGCTAAAAAACTATGTACGAAATAAAGCTAAGCCGGAAGGTTCAATAGCGGAGGGTTATGTTGCAGACGAAGCATTAACTTTTTGTTCTCGTTATTTTTGGGGCGAAATTGGGACGAAATTTAATCGTCCCACTGCATCTCAGGGCTGTCCTCGCCCAACAAGTGATTTCCAGGTGTTCCGATCACTATGTAAAACGTCTGGTAAAGAGACAATTATTCGGTTAGGTCTCCAAGAAATGAAGAAAGTGATATGGTATGTACTTCACAACAGTCCTAAGATCGACGCGTACATGAACGAGTTTGAGAGGTACGCGTTTTTATTTTGAAATTTCTTTTTCCTAAGTTATCTTTTCGATTAATTCTAATATCATGTCCATTTTCAGTGAACATCCTGATAGCGACATGCAACAAGAATTTCCTAGATGGTTTGAGACGAAGGTAAACTTATTATATGTATTTCCTTGTATAAATAACGACTATACATATTACTCATCTCCATCTATTCTTATCTTTGTTCATAGATCGGTAAACTTTACACAGACAATGACCCAAGTTGTACTCCCGACTTATTCGCTTTGGCTTGTGGACCATTATCGACCGCAACCTCAGTTTACTCTTGCGTAGTCAATGGTGTGAAGTTTGTTGTACACAGCCGCGATGTAAAACGTACAACTCAGAACAGCGGAATTTGTTCTCCTGCCGAGAAGGAAGGAGAAATGTATTATGGTCAGCTGGAAGAAATTCTGGAGTTCGCGTATACCCAGTTCAAAGTTGTGCTGTTTCGAATTAAGTGGTTCGACTTGGTCAAAAGAGGTAGAGTCGAACGTTATAATACTAGAAACAACATGACACAAATTTGGGCATGTAGCACAGCGTTTGAAGATCAACCTTACATTCTCGCAACACAAGCAAAACAAGTCTTCTACCTTGAAGATCCTGCCAGACGACCACTCCATTGGAAGGTCGTCCAAGAAATGAATCACAACACAACCTGGGATGTCATTGTGGCAGAAGACGATGATGATGTGATACCTGGCAACAACTCATCGATTCTCCAACTGTCTGCTAATTTGAATGATTTAGCATTTGAAACCTTAAATATCGATGGTCGATCAACGTTAGTTGAGGCACCACCACCAATCATTCATGTTGATGACGACGATGAATTTATTGATGATGAGGATGACGATCCTTATGATTTAGCAGACTCTGATGCAAACAATTCTGATGATGAAGTTGAAGATGCGACTGATGCTGTTTATGATAGTGATGTAGATGTAGCAAATTGATCTTAAATTGTAACTTGTAAAACGACACTTAGCTTATTTGAATGAAATTGTTATGGATTATTTAAATGTGTATATTTATTTTGAATGTGTATGTATTTGAATGTGTGCATGCTTATGTTAATTTGTTCCCGAATTTCTATATGTTAATTCAACTTGTACTTTTACAGATGGCAGCAGTAGCGCGAGGTCACGGTGGTGACGGTGCCGATGACCCACCACCCCCTTATCGTTTGATTACTAGCGGTCACCGTAGTGGTAGAAACTTAAACTTGATAATTTGAATTTTGTTACTTGTTATTTTTTAACATTTTCACTCACTTCAATTGTAGGTTCGTCACAAAAACCTCGACGAGGAGGTAGAGCGAGACAAGCTGGCGGCAGGGGTGGAGGTCGGGATGGCGGCAAGGCACAGGTCCGTGAAGCCAACAAAAACGTAGACCTCATGAAAGCCATGACTAAATCGGGCCCGCAATCGATCGAGTTCGAGTATCGTGATCAGAAGACATTTAATCATGTTGGGCCCCACCGTGCATGGTTCAGTAACTATGTTGGCGAGCTGGTTAGGACCTTGTCGTTGCACTATCCCTCCTGGCACGACTTTGACGAAGCGACTCGACAGGGCTTCATGAACCGACTCGGGGTCAGTTATTTTATTTTCCTTTTAATTATATCTCTATATTTAATTCTTTGAATGTGTACATTTATTTAAATTTGTTTAATTGTGTATATTTGTTTAAATTTGTTTGCAGCAATTCTTCGACTTGCAGACCCACATGCGCGATCCCAATTGGAAAACCATTTCAGCGGACCTCAATGCGTATATTGCTAAGGTCTACTTCGACAACAAGGGCACGATGAAGAGGGTTTACTTCGACGGGCCGGGTGGGCCTGAAAAAGTGGATGAGATAGGAAGAAACCCTCCTCCGAACGTCGAGCCATCTGTGTGGGAGGAGCATATCAAGTTTTACATGAAGGAGAAGAACCTGAAGCGTGTTGCTGTGAACAAGGAGAACCGAAAGAAGTTGAAGGTGTACAGCCGCCACGGTTCCAAGTCATTGGCCGCTATTCGCCACGACTAAGTAAGACATATTCTATTTTTATAAAAGTATTTTATTTTTATAAAATTATTTAATTATAATTATATAAAAGTAATTAATTTTAATTTTATAAAAGTATTTAAGTTTAATTAAAATAAATATGGTGTTTGATTTGCCATTTTTAATTTGTTTCATCTTATATATATGCATGTGTATATACAGTTTTAGAACAGCAAGGACAAACAATACCCGTCACTCATCCAGTCGTTTTACGACACACATTGCGACAATAATGGTACGTGGTTGAAGATGAGGCTCGGGTTCAATATGTAAGTATCTTTTATTATTATTATTATTATTTATTTATTTATTTCCACAAACATGCACTTTAATGATTCATTGAAACATAATCTTGTAATTAATACGACATATATATATATATATATATATATATATATATATATATATATATATATATATATATATATATATGTGTGTGTGTGTGTATATAAATTTTCTTAATTTTTTTTCACAATTAAATAGGAAGAGATGGTTTGGCTGAGAGATCTGGGAGTGAATACGCCGGAAGGAGGGGGGGCGTACACGAGGAGCAGATACTTGAGATGGTTTTGAAGGGCAAGCAGCGGGGCCACATCGCCGGATGGGGTAGGGTCGTACCCGGGCTCTCCAGGCCACCGTTACCATACACCCCGCCTCCACCTCCAGGTATGTACAGTTTGATAATATATTAATTATAGATTACTCGATCATGACTCAAATTAAGTATTGCAATGGATGTTTTTTAATTTTGATTATTTCATTTTTAAAATACGCCGAGATGGAGAAAAAGCTTGCTGAGGCCGAGAAGAAGATTGCTGAGGCCGAGGAGAAGAGCCGGGCAGATGCTGAAGAGCGTAAGGCCTTGAAGGCGCAGATTGATTTGGTCACAGGTTTTATCTCCTCCAACCCGCGATGGAACGAGTATGTTAGTCAGGCGGGTTCTCAGCACATGGATGGCTCGGGCATTGGCGTTGGAGGTAGTGGCTCAGCTGGAGGGAGCGGGAGTCGCAGAGGCGATGAGGATGGTTCTGGCGATGATGAGGGTCCTGCTGATGATCACGAGTGATTTGGGATGTAGAGGTACAAACTTGGGTATTTTGTGTTGTACTTATGCTTGAAACAATATTTTGGCGACCCGTATGTTAGTATTGTATAGTTTAACCTTTTGGCGACTTGAACGTCGCGGATATTAAAACATTTATGGATATAGCAGCTAGGTTTAGATATTACCACACCCTGTTTTGTAGACTTTATATGTTTTTATGCATTTTGAGGGTGTTTAGCGATATTTTGCAAGTGTTTTAGCCGATGACGAGTTATACGTTTAGGACATGTTGATATTGAGTATAGGTGCTATTACAGTTACAGGTTTTGGTAGATTTTTAATGGAAAATCAGGAAAAAATCTGAAAAATTGATATATTTGCAGCCTGCTGTTAGCAGGATGTTATTAATGATACCGTCGACATGTTGATGGCATCATTAAAACAAAAATATTGTGTTTTTAATAATGTCGTCGACATGTCGACGTCATAATTAAAAAATGAATATTGGTTTTAAAATTATGCCGTCGACATGTCAACGGCATAATTAAATAACCAATATTTTTGGTTTAATGTTGTCGTCGACTAGTCGACGGCATAATATAAAACTTAATTATTATCTATTAATTAAAACGTTAATTAGTTATACGTTCCCGTCGACTTGTCGACGGGAAGAATTTGACGGACATCAAATTCCTTTGACTGGAAAACGATGTGGGACCCGCAATGTCAACGGTGATTGTCGACGGGAACGCTGTTCCCGATGAAACACAGCCGTCGTTATGTTCCCGTCGACATGTTGATGGGAAGGTATGGTTCCGTCGACATGTCGATGGAAAGGGGGTAAAAATGTCGCCGGGGAAAGCATCGATTGTGCTAGTTGCATTCTTTTGCTATATTGTTTGAATCGTTGTATTGATTTCTATCGTTAGTTTAGAGTTGTATTTTCCAATGTAAAAAAATGAATAGTAAGAGAGAGAAATGGTACTCCCCCCGTCTCAAATTTATTGTCCATATTTTCATTTTAGGATGTCTCAAAATAATTGTCCACTTTTCTTATTAAGTAAAAACTAGAGAATTTAGTGGAAGAATATTCCATTTTAGTGGCTGAAAATTAAAGTGGCTCCACTTTTATTAAACTTTGTGATTTCTCACTCATGACAATAAATTTAAGACGGAGGGAGTAATTTTTTGGTATTTTTGATTGTGGAGCATAAAAACTAAAATAGTTCAGTTTTGAGGTGCTTGAGTAAGAGAACGTAAATAATGAAGCACCTTTCATTAAGTTTCTCTTCATTTAAACATAATTGTAACCCGTGCTTCTTTTGCTTGTACCCTCATTTATTCAAGTTTTTTTGGTTTCTATTTCTGTAAATGTGTTGGAATGAAGAATAGAAAAAAACATTGCTTCCTATTTATAGTGTTTGAATCATTAGTATCCAAGTAAAATTGCATGCATTGTCAAGTGTTATGATTTAACTTATCTCTTAATCATATGAGGCATGAGGTGTAGCTTGAGCATAAGTGTGCCTTAAGTGTGTACAACTGAGCCATGCGTATGGCTTCCCAAACTTAACTTTAACTTTTATGTAGCTGGTAGGTTAGTCACTATAAATGATAATGTTATACTATTAAGCTTTTGAAATTTTGTGTTATAATATTGCGGCTGTTACACCAGTTATTGCAACATAGTCAAGTTACGATACGACAGGTTAATGATATGATAAAGTGTTACATCACAAAACAGAGAAATTGATAAATCATGGTTAAAGATATCAAACCATAATTTATAAATATTTAGTATACGATCGAGTATTCAACATAGGGTTATGATTCTACAAAGAAGTTAATTCATACAACGTCTAAAGGGGCAACACGTGAACATGAACACACATGGGAAGAAATGGTGTCAGGGAAATCTGAAACTCTTTCACTACAAATAGGAGACAAAACAATTAACCATCGCTGAAAAAAATATACGTTTTTTCTGTGATGAAAAGTTACATAGATCATTTTGTTAGATCACTTTTTTTGTTCATTATTTTCCTTTTGTGGTCATTAACTTTGTTTTTCAACCCTTTTTCTGTTTATAAGAAAATAGCCAAATTTTCTAACGATTTTTCATTCCCACCTCTTATCCGCTGTCAAATTATTTGAAATTTTTCAAAAGCTTTTCTAAAGTTGTAGAACCCTATCTTAAAGTATCTCCTGTTGGTCCCAAAGTTGTGTATGGTGAGAGAGATTTGATAAATGAAATTGCAATATATAATGATAACTTTGTAAATCTTTCCAACTATTGTAAAGTTGCAGAATGTCAAGTACTTATACTAAGCGAATGGTTGTGTTTCGAACCATCGCATCTGTTCATAAAAGGTTGTGTTTGTTGCTGCTTCATTCGAACAGTCACAAGCCAAACATCACACCTTTTCGGTTCTAACTAAAAACTGTAAATAACTAACTTTAACTAACTTAACCGCTATTCGGTTATTTACTTTATAACTAACACGTTTGGTCCTTGGAGTTTCTTGTATCCGAGAAGTAGCATGCAAGATTACACGCTCACATTCTCCTCCTTAATCTTGAATGTTGCTTCGTCCTAAGTCTTGAACTCCGAGCATTTGTCGCATAGTTGCAAACTTGAGTCTTGCTAAGGCTTTTGTTAAAATATCTGCTCGTTGTAGTTCTCCATTTACGTGTTCAACTTTGATATGACCATTCTCTACACATTCCCTGATGAAATGATAGCGAATGTCAATGTGCTTGCTTCTTCCATGAAATACTGGGTTCTTCACGAGTTGTATAGCTGATATGTTGTCAACTCTAAGTGTTATCCTTTTTTCTTCTGATCCAGTCAATTCACTAAGTAAGCGTTTTAACCATAAAGCTTGACATGCTGCTGCAGTAGCTGCCATGAATTCTGATTCACATGATGATAGTGCCACTGTCGGTTGTTTCTGAGTACACCAAGTAATAGGTGACTCTCCAAAGTAAAATACTATGCCAGTAGTTCCTTTTCCTTGATCGGTGTTGATTCCATAACTACTGTCGCTGTAACCTGTAATTTTGCAGCCGCCTTCTTTCTTGTATATTATTCCATGTTCCTTTGTTCCTTTGATATATCGGATTACTTGTTTAACTGCCTTTAGGTGAATTTCCTTCGGGTCTTGCATGAATCTGCTGAGTAGTCCGACTGAGTAACTAAGATCTGGTCTTGTGTGCAGTAAGTACCTAAGACTTCCAATTAAGCTACGGTAGTAAGTTGCGTCAACTGGGTTTCCACTATCTTCCGCCTTGACCAACTTAGTGCCGGGATCCATAGGTATCTTTGTATCATTACTGTCCGTCATAGTTGTTTCCTTCAAGATCTTGTTAATATATCCTGTCTGCTTGATTGTAATTTCTCCTCCTGTCTGTGTAACTTCTATCCCAAGGTAGTAAGCTAGCAACCCTAAGTCGCTCATTTCGAATTTATCTTCCATCTGGGATTTGAACAAGTCTAATTCTTTCTTTGGAGTGCCGGTGATTATCAAATCGTCTACATATACTCCAACAATAAGCGTAGAAGTCTTGCTTCTCTTCGTGTAAATGGCTTGTTCGAGATTACATTTCTTGAAATCTAATGACTTCAATATTTGATCAAGCTTCATGTTCCAAGCTCTAGGTGCTTGTCTTAAGCCGTACAAAGCTTTAGTTAGCTTGTAGACTTTATCGGTGTTTCCTTGCTGAATAAACCCTTCTGGTTGTTTGACATAGACTTCTTCCTTCAATTCTCCATGTAAAAATGCTGATTTTACATCTAAGTGGTGTACTGGCCAACCATTATATGCTGCTAGTGCTAATATTAATCGAACTGTTTCTATCCTAGCAACTGGTGCGAATACTTCATCGAAGTCTATTCCTTGTTCTTGTACATATCCTTTCGCCACTAATCTTGCCTTGTACTTAATGATCTTACCGTGTGCATCTCTTTTGGTTTTGTAAACCCATTTAAGTCCGATTGCTTTCTGGTCTTCAGGCAATGTAGTAAGAGTCCATGTGTTATTCTTGTTGATCGAATCTAATTCTAATTCCATGGCCTCAATCCATTTCTTGTCTGATGATGCTTCCTTGTAGTTACGAGGTTCTTCTTCTGTGAAGAGTAAACTAGGTGTTTCTACTATGCTTGCTGTTTCATAAATTGCTCTTAAGTCCTTTAAACCTCTAACCGGTGTATGATCATATCTTCCTGAGCTTCCTAACGAGCTTCTAAGTGAACTAATAGTAGCGTCTCTTTCACTTTCTGAGTTGGGTTCGTAAGTGTATGTTGGTGGTGTAACTGGTGATTCGGGATCTGGTATTGCATCTGGTATTGCATCTGGTATTGCATCCTCTACATGATACGTGTCATCAACATTTTCAATGTTGATTGGTGTAGGAGTTTCAGTGTCAACTTCGTCTACTACAAAACTAGTCCAAAATGTGTCTTGTGTACTTGTATCATCTTCATTATTATCCCAATTCCACTGTTTCGTTTCCATAAACTTTACGTCCCTACTAACATGTTTCTTCTTTCTTACTGGATCATATAGCCTACATGCTTTCGATCCTTCCTCTACTCCTAAATAAACCATCGGTATGCTTCTATCATCTAACTTCTTCAAGTGAGGTATCGTTATTTTAGCATAAGCTGTGCATCCGAATATTCTTAGGTATTCCAGATTCGGTTTTCTGTTGTAGAGTGCTTCATATGGTGTTTTATCTATCAGGGCCTTCGTAGGTACCCTGTTGAGTATATAAATGGCGTGTCGTACTGCTTCCGCCCAAAAAGTTAAGGGTAACTTCATTGCTTTCATCATACTCCTAGTCGTCGATAAAACTGTCCTATTCCTTCTTTCTACTACACCATTTTGTTGTGGTGAGTATGGTGCTGTTAGCTGTCTAGCTATACCATTCTCCTTACAGTACTTGGTGAATTCATTAGATGTAAATTCACCTCCTCTATCCGTTCTTAGCATCTTTAATTTCAATTTCAACTCCATTTCAACCTTTAGTCTAAATTCCTTAAATATATCAAATGTCTGATCCTTCGATGTAAGAAAATAAGCCCACATGAATCGTGTACAATCATCTACTAATAAGAAGATGATCTTCTTTCCAGAGTGTGTGGCTGGACTTATAGGACCACAAAGATCTCCATAAACTAAGTCTAACGGATTCTTTGATCTGAATTTAGCTTGATTCGGAAATGGTGTTCTAATGTGTTTTCCTAATAAACATGCATCACAAACTTGTCCTGCATGACTTATTCGGGGTACTCCATCTACTAAACCCTTTCTCGTCATCTTGTTTATAACATCAAAGTTAAGATGACCTAATCTAGCATGCCATAACCATGCTTGGCTGTCTATATTTGCTAAGAGGCATATAGGTGTTTCAATATGTAGTCTAATACTGTAAAGTCGATTCTTAGATCGTTCTACTTTCATCAACAACTTCTTGTTCTTATCATACAAAGTCAGTATATTTTCATCCATGATGATTTTGCAACCTATTTCGGTAAGTTGTCCTAGACTAAGTATGTTACTCTTGAGGTTTGGAATATAGTAAACGTCCGATACTATCTTTTGTTCTTGGTTTCTACATCCTAATAATATTGAACCTCTACCCTTTATCTCTACATACGATCCATCTCCAAAACGAACGCGTCCCGTGATGCTTTCGTCAATATCTTTAAAATGACTCTTGGTTCCGGTCATATGGTTACTTGCACCATTATCTAAATACCATATGCTAGCATCTGTTGTAGCATACTTTTGGGGTTGTATCTGACCTTCGTTTAATAGAACTTCGTGAGTTTCGTGTTTAGCCATTAATAGTGATGGTTCATCGTCTTCTAAGATAAGGTTTGATTGCTCTTGATTTGTTGATGGTTTTCTACATTCATTCTTTACATGTCCTAATTTTCCGCAGTTGTAACATGTAACTTTACTCTTATCCCACCTTGGTTTATTGTTTCTATCTCTATGGGATGAGTTTCCGCCATTCGAGTCATTTTTATTTCCCTTATTCTGCCAGTTTCCTCGTGAGTAGTTTGATCTACCACCGCGTTTGAAAAAACGTTTTCCTTTCTTAAAGTGTTCACCTTGTGTGAATAGTAAATTATCCTGGCTTTCTACTTGTCCTCCCTTTCGGAGTTTAATCCTTTCCTCGAATGCCTTAAGTCTACCAACAATCTCATCTAACGTAGTGTTATCGAGATCATTTGTCTGTTCTATGGATGCTACTACTTGAATGAACCTATCTGGTGTGGAGTCTAATAGTTTTCGTACTAAAAGTGATTCATCCAAAGTCTTTCCTAATTCTTTTGCCTTCGTGGCATAACCATTTAATTTGGCTGTAAATGCATCCACCGTGTCATCCTCCTTCATTTGAAGAGTCTGAAATCCAATCATCAATGATTGTAATCGTGCTTGTTGCACTTTTTCTTCTCCAACGTGTCTCCTTTTTAACGATTCCCATAATTCTTTCGCCGTTTTACAACTAGCCACTTGTAATATTACATCTTCGGTCAAGGCTTGATATAAGAAAGCTAATGTTGATTTATCCTTCTTATCATCTAGTTGTGTGCCTTCCTTAGTTTCTATTGTCTCCCATAAGCCTTGTGCTTCTAGTATAACCCTTATTTGTATAGTCCAAACTGTGTAGTTTGTGGTTTTAAGTTTTGGGCATATGTATTGTGCAAAAGGTGTTACGGGTTTTGGTAATGATGTGCTAGTGTCTTCTCCGGACATTTTTCTAGAGTTTATAATCTTCACTTCTATGTGTGGGAATTTCTAACTTGTGGTAACGCTTAAAACTACGGGAACAAGATATAGTTTTCGGGAAAACCTAATAGGTACTATGGATTTCTAATAGTATAAACTATGTATCTATACTAAAATATGAAATGAAATCCAAAAGAGGTGTTTCGAATTTTTGACCTTGCGTGTTTAACACACGCGTTTCCTTTGATGTTGATATGTGAATGAACCAACTAACTTTTCCCTCGTTTTTCCAAATTCAATCCGTGTATACTTGTTACTCGACTTGAATTCTTCACAATTTACCACTCTTCTTCGTACCACGTTGTAATTCGACTTGTAAATATGTCCTAAACAATGTTTTCTTGTCTCGGTTTCTTTTCAAAGTCGTGTCTTGTCCAAGATAAACAAGTGTTGTCCTTGTCTTCTTTGTTCCAAAACGTTGCGGACTCTCGAGCCCTCCAAAATACTCTTCGGTATTCTGTTCCAAAAGACCAAGCGGACTGCTTGTCTTTGTTGTCCTTCTCGACTGTATTCTGCCAACAAGTATCGTCCTTGTTGCTTCTTCGTTGCTTGTATTCTCAATATGTTCCACACCTTTTCTGTATCGCTAGCGTCAAAGTCAAAACAATCTTCAATTGTTTTCTGCTTTTATTTTCTCACGGTATACCCTTTTTCTCTCCAAGCAAACGTCTCTTCTTTCTTTCTTTTCCAGGCGTACGTCTTCTCTTTTTTTTCTCCTTTGTCCGCGACAAAGAGTCGTATGTTGTATGAAAACTTGAAGGCCAACAGAAAGTATACAAAGTTCTCTTTGTAGAAAAATCTGTTGCGTCCAAAAATCAATCCAACAATCAAGTCACCACTTCGTTTGGTGCTTATTCGAATGCAATTTCTACACAAGTACGGTCGTGCACTACTTTCCTCGCGTCTAAAGTTATCTAGTATCACGTATATAAGGTCTATACGCTACGGTTTTGTTTTAGTTTTCCTGAAAACGAGATGTTTCCAGTAACTTGTTTTTCTTTGGTTCTCGGTTTGTTTCAACTGGTTTGTAATTCGGTTTGTGAAAGACAAACGTTGGCTCTTGATGCCAAATGTTGGTCCCAAAGTTGTGTATGGTGAGAGAGATTTGATAAATGAAATTGCAATATATAATGATAACTTTGTAAATCTTTCCAACTATTGTAAAGTTGCAGAATGTCAAGTACTTATACTAAGCGAATGGTTGTGTTTCGAACCATCGCATCTGTTCATAAAAGGTTGTGTTTGTTGCTGCTTCATTCGAACAGTCACAAGCCAAACATCACACCTTTTCGGTTCTAACTAAAAACTGTAAATAACTAACTTTAACTAACTTAACCGCTATTCGGTTATTTACTTTATAACTAACACGTTTGGTCCTTGGAGTTTCTTGTATCCGAGAAGTAGCATGCAAGATTACACGCTCACATCTCCAATACATAGATTTTCTAAAGCTTTTATTATTTATGAGCTTTTCAATAGATCTATTAGCAACGAAATGAAAGACATTCCAATAGATATATTGTCCGATCCCTTTATACAAAACCTTAAAAACAGGGACTAGTGAAAAATAACTTCCGGTTACAAACGAGTAGTCGGTCTGATTTATAAACTATAAAAAAAGAATGTAAAGTTGTATTTGTGTTGGTTTACGTTCAGTTCACAAACGAGTCGTAGTCGGTGTGATTTATAAACCATATGGCCTAGATTTGCTTTCAAGGCCTTGTTTCAGTCACTACTAATAGGCATATGTAGGCGACGTCTGATTGGAACCGACCAGCTAACTAATCAGTTTTGCGTGTAGGGGGACTTCATTGTTCTTACTTTTTCTGTTTTGATAATGACTATTTAGTGTATTGTAATCTTTAGTTTATGCTGTTACAAAAAATATTAATATCACTAGTACGGAATCTACGTTGTGTTATGACAACCGGAAATAGGTGGTTGTCTGTAATATTTGCAGGTGCTTAGGTAGCTGTAGTTGGGATGACTCTCAAAATAACAAGTATATAGAAGACAATGTGTGATATGATTCACAAAATTTTGAAATGCACAAAAAATGGAATAGAACACATGACTTAAGTTGTTCAACTCATAATTAAAAGTTAAAAAAACAGAATTGACATTTTTCAACAAATTGTATATTAATCGACAATAGTATATACTCCAGTTGCACAACAAATAAAGCTGCTTGCGCGTGTAAGAGCACGTTATGATTTCCGTTGATACACTTTGATGTTCGTAAACTGGCTATGTCGAACAGAAAACTATTATGAATGTTCGCTTCAAACGAGCAAAAAAGAATTATAGCCAATAATGGAGTCCTCATTTACAGCCCGCTAAAAAAGTTTGTCTTGCGCATCACTTAGGTTTTTACAAGAAACCTTAGCATATTAATATCGTGCAACTGGATAATCCACCAGAGTCCACCAGAGTATATTCTTTATATATCGCACAAAAGTTCTTGATGCAAGACATAGCATCTGATGTGAATACTAATTAAGTCACAGTAAGTTTTTTGGTAGGCATGACTAGTGCTTGTGTCTAGCCACATAACCTTTAACAACAACAAATAAAGCTGCTTGCGCGTGTAAGAGCACGTTATGATTTCCGTTGATACACTTTGATGTTCGTAAACTGGCTATGTCGAACAGAAAACTATTATGAATGTTCGCTTCAAACGAGCAAAAAAGAATTATAGCCAATAATGGAGTCCTCATTTACAGCCCGCTAAAAAAGTTTGTCTTGCGCATCACTTAGGTTTTTACAAGAAACCTTAGCATATTAATATCGTGCAACTGGATAATCCACCAGAGGGATCAAAATCAAACTGTCAGTAATATAGTCCCGGGGATGCAGCAGTACGTACATGTTTGTTATATATTTTAATTAATTATCTTTATAAGAATTTGTCTTCTAGAAATACAGCTTCTCAAGAAGAGAAAAGGCGGTATTAATTAAAAATAATAAATGATTCTTGAGAAAAACAAATGAAAAAGAAGAAAGAAAAATAGAGTGTTATTTTAGAATATGAGTATACATGTCCAATATATGGTGGATAATGGCCTTAAACAAAGAAAAATAAAAATAAGGCTAAGGTATAAAATTAATAAATGATTTCCAAAGCATAAAAAACAAAAAAATGATAAGAGTTTCAACCTCAAATTATTAGTATGTGCATCCTTGATTAGTACACAAACATGTAGTACAGAAGCATAAATAGTACAGAAGTAATTAGTTAGTTCATACATAACTAGCTACCATACACAAAATTAATATAAACACATGTATATAAAAAAAAATATTATACGACTAATCTTTCTATACATGTCAAAACTGGATAGGTTGCAGTAGAATAGTAGATCATGGTGTTCACTACATTCTCCTAAATTTACACATAAACCCTTTCAAATACCTATAAATTAAATCACCTACCTATCATCCTTTTTTCTACGCTAGTGGTCCATATTCTTCCCCATTTTTTATATATACATTGTCATTATATAAACGGATAAACCCTCTGTATCACTTCAATTTTCTAAATTGTTTTGAGTTTCACAACTTCATTGCTGGTACGTTTCTTCTGTTTATTGCATGTGTTATTGATATTATTGGGAACAATTAACAATTTCTAGCTTACTTAGATTATTAACTAATGATTAGTTAACATGCATTATGGCAATATAATTGGTTAGTTAAAGTTGCACAAATATAATTAACTACATTTTATGTATTTATAAGGTATAAAACACAATTATTAGTTATGGCTAATTTGAAGCTACATTGTTAGTTTTGGCCTTCGGTATTTTATAAGTGACTCTAAAAAAATCGATATTTTTATAAAATCATACAAAATTGAAGATACCTTATTTAACTGTGTTTTAAAGAAATTTAATGGGAAATCTTTTAAAAGGTAAAATTTTATTTTGTTTGAGTATATATGGTAACTAAAGATAATGCTTGTAAATGTTTTGTTGCTAATATACTGTTAAATCTTACGGAGTAGTTTTTGGTCATTAGTCTATTGATCATGCATGTTAATGGTATCTTCAATTTTCTTTTCATATATTCCCCAAATTGTTTGTTTCTTATTTCACGTTATCTCCATTTGTTTATAAACATGATAATATCTTGTATGTTGGATTGGTGTGATTTTAGTTGCTACTTTAATTGATTTCTACGATGGCATTGGACGATGGAGAACTAGATTTTTCCAACCACAAGATGTTTTTGGGTTCAAATGTGGGTGAAATCCCAAGTAGTGAATCTATGAATGTTCTCCTTGATGATATCTTTAACGACGTGCATGCTTGTATTCATACTCACAAACGCCCACCTGGTTTCGCCTACCGTGTGCACAACAAGATTTTACCTACTATGAGTGATGATGACAAGGCCCCAACTGATGACACTGCCGAGTCCTCAGATAAAAAAGAGAAAAACTACTCAAAAGGGAACCGGGAAGCAGTGAAAAAGTACCGTGAAAGAAAGAAAGCGCGGGCTGCTTCATTGGAAGATGAAGTGGTTAGATTAAGAGCGTTAAATCAACAACTATTGAAAAAAGTTCAAACTCATTCAGGTTTGGAAGCCGAAGTAGGGAGACTTAAGTATTTACTTGTGGATATTAGAGGGAGAATTGATGGTGAACTCGGGACTTTTCCTTACCAGAAGCAAAATTCTGTTGTTGATCAAAATGTTATTAATATGCGGCGGACAACAACAATGCAGCATGACCAACATGTTGATGGTTGTGACTTGGATCTTGAATGTATTGGGAGCCAGGATTCAATGCTCAATGAAGTTACAGGATGTGGAGCTAAAGATGGTCTTGTAACTGCCAAGCGTTGTAGTGTGACTAAGAAGAAAAGGTAAACACTGCTAATTTGCTCTATTGCATAAGTTAATTCATTTTGGTTCATATTTAGTTTGTGCTTCAATAATCAAAGTTGATTTTTAACAAAATAATGTGATTTCTTATGTTAACTTTGCAATCCCAAGCTGGCAATGTGTTAAACAATGTTGGTTCATAGGGTTAGACCATGGATAAAACATATGCATGGGCCTTCTTTTTGCAAACTGAATCACTATTCATCCTTTTCTTTTAATTTTTTCTTTTGTGAGGATTAGGAGTAATGATTCATTATGTCAAAATAAAAATAATAATAATAATAAAATAAAAAAAGTTGATTTGTTTTATATTAAGGATTGAATGGTAGGAAAAAAAATATAATATATCTTCTTTAATCTTCAAGAATGAAGAATTTTAAATTTTAGTACTTTAGTTCATCATTATTATTTTATATTCTATCAAGTTGTAAATATATATTACATTTTATATGACATTTTTGTTTGATAGTTTCTTGATGAGCTTTGGTATCACATTTTTGTAGTGTTAACTAAATTCTTATACTTTTGTTAAAATTAATTATGCATTGCACGCACATTTACAATTTTCAGCTTGAGCTAAAAACACTTAATTTCATAGCTTTAATTGATTAAGAGTGAGACTGGGGGAGGCACGGCACGGGGGGCTTCCCCTGTGGGAACACCGCCGCCTGTCCTCTGTTATCGCTCGGTGAAGGAGAAATGCGGGGAACTTTACCGCATGGAGAGAAGAGCAAAAATGGAACGTTGAAGCATTAAAATGGGTGAGTGAAGGGTGAGGGGTGTGATGCCAACAAAAAGTGAGTGAGTGAAGGGAAAAGTGGGAGGATGATTTAGCATAAGAGGATTAGTTATTTGTGAGGGAAGGGTGATGGGGTGAGGGATGCATTGACACTCTTAATCACTTATACTACCAATTTAAACATACCAAACCTAGTCTAGTTATGTTTAATTATTTGTGTCAACAAATTTATAGCTCAAAATCTTACGCCATATTACAGTTAATTGCCAATCTTAAGTTCTCAACTTAGTTATTAATGTATAGTAGATGATGTTTTTTTTTTTCTTAATTAAAATAGTTTATTAATTTACTAAATGTTTTTTATGATTATAAGTTTAGCAATAAACAGTTATAATACAAACTGAATAATGATATATGGAGGAATTTAACTATTTCGAATTAGGAAGGAGGATATGTCATTTTAGTTAATAAAATTAAGCTATAATTGTGTATTTAAATACTTTATCTAAAACATTTTTTATAAATATATAAAGATGCAAAGGTACACTAAAATTGTTGTTAGGCAAAGCAGCAAGCCTCTTGCTTCTATGTTATATCGTACGGGTTGTACGCACGTTCGAATCTTCCCAACCACCTGGGCCTCCATTTTATTCTCCTAGTTTTATAATACTATTAACTTCCAGCTTTTGTTTTATTTTGCTTTGTCTTCTTTCCACTTTTATTTAGATTATTTTTATTAATTTTATATACTTTATATTTTAAAGCTTTCTAGATTCAGGCATTGTTGAATAACTACAAATCAACTAACAATAGCTTATTTTAATTCTAAACAACGTATTCAATCGTGTAGCTAAAAAAATAGTTAAATCACAAGTTCTTTTTTTATACTACATTAATTAATAAGTTGTGCTTGATAAAAGACAATATCCATTTTATCTACCAGTTATTCTTTTAAGAATCTTACTTCAGCTAATGTTATTTTATCCAAATTATATATAACCACGTTTAAATTGCATCTGTCAAGTTTTGAGCTGACTTGAATAACACGCAATTACATTTAACCAAGTATAAATAAGAAATACGAGTTCTTAGATATAAGCAAACTGTTAATATAAAATGTACATACTTTCAATTATGCTGCTAATCGTTCTTTTAATTTTTATTTGGTATTCTACTTAAAGTAAATTAATAATCGGGTAAACGGAAAAGGTTTTCTTTGTTCAGGTTACACCGGAGGGATTTTTTGACTCAAATGTACGCTATCTCTTTCACTTAATATACAAGTATTTTAAGGAAAAAAAATATCAAACAATATGTGTGAATGTCTTCTCCATTTGGCACATTAGTTGTATTTATATTGGGCTTAACCTATTTGTCTTACATGATTTACGTTTAAGGTTCATTGTGTTTTATTCAAAGATATGAAAGATTACAGCAAAATAATGGCTGAATTGAGCAACTCATTTGCCAACATAACTCAAATGAATGACTCTTATTGTTTCTCTTGTCCAACACTTTTTTTCCTTTTATAGTAGGTGATGCTTCAGCAAATCCAGATGAATTACATTCCGGATTCCAGCGTTGATTTGTCTTGGTGTGCAGTAACCTCAAGAAACAAAATCATGGATAAGTAACGTGCCTATGTTTAATGTTCTTTCTTGTAATTTCAGTTGCGTTCTGTATTCTAATAAAATGATCGAAGGGAAGTGGGATTTACTCGATCACTACTAGAAATAAAGAGACATGTCTTGCAATATAGTTGATTTACAATTTCATTTTTATTTATGATCAACTGTACTTACTATATTTCTTACTAGTGTTCAGTACTTCATTCAATCAGTAAACAATAACTTTAAGCTCAAACGATCATTTTATCCAAATTAAATATAAACCAACCTAAAGCCCTATATTCGGTATATCCACAAATCCACAATGTTTGAACTTCACTTCTATAGGGCCTTAATATTGTCCTAGAGCAATGTAGTTCAAAACACATAATGCAACATATATACCTATCTGCTACGGGAAACTAGCATAAACTATTCTGCTTAAACAATAAAATTTCTTTAAAGCATCTCGCATGATGAACTGGATTTTTACAAGACGATGCATTTGATATTCAGTGGAGAAACAAAATATGTGTACACTCGCGCGCATAAGAATCTGCTTGTATTTTACAAATCAAAATATACTTTCATCACTACAAAATATATGACATTAAGTGACTCAAGATAACAGTCAGTATTGTACAGAAACAGTCAGTATTCAAAATTTTCATCTCTCCGACTGAACATAAAATAGTCACTGAATGCATCACGAAAAGTCTATATTGACACTAGTTTTCAGTGAGTAAACGTTCAAAACTGTTAATAAATGTTACTACAGCAGGTTTAGGTGTTCAAGAAAGGGACCCAAAGAACAATTGTTAAAAATGTTTTAACCACCGATGTTTCAGCTTTTGGTGGTGAATAATCAGTGAGTATAAGTCTTGCTAAATGTTTCAGCTTTTGGTTTTTCAGATCTTTAGTTTTTCGAGTATTAAATATATACTCCCTCCGTCCCACATTGACTGTCCAGTTTGACTTTTTCAAGTCTTTCTTTTTCAAATTTGACCTTATATATTTGTATTTGTAGTATATAATATTTGTTAAAAATTATACTAATGAAAAGTACATTTAAAACTCAATCTATTCATATATTTTGCATCAAGTATTATATAACACAAGAAAAAATAATTAAGGTTAAAGTTGTGAAGGAAAGACTTAAAAAGTCAAACATGGACAATAATTATGGGACGGAGGTAGTACCAACTAAAACTTACATATTTACATATTTATTCAAAACATGTGTAAATGACATTGTACATTATACATTGAAAATTTATATTTTAAGAGATTATGCAACTATTCAAGTTTTAATGGGTACGTATACAATTCTCCAAGTTTGTAATATTACAAAAATTAAAATAAAAAAAATATTGAACACCAAATAATTCAAAACATAATAATCTCATGCCTCAAAATATAAGCTGGCACTAATAATATGAAAAATACTTCTACAATCTAGTAAAAACCAAATCACATAATAATAATAATAATAATAATAATAATAATAATAATAATAATAATAATAATAATAATAATAAAATCTAGACATATATTTCACACGTGTTGCCAAAATGGCCGAATCCCTTATCTACTAGACAAATGGCTTTATGGAGATCGCAAAATGAGGACCACACTTCAGACTGGCTTAGGGTAGTCCCGATATTTGGGTTGGGACAGACCATGAATGCCAGAAGTTACAGATGTGTGATATGCTATCGTGTTCCCCCTATTTTCCACTCAAATGTCGTGTTCAGCTTGTTCCAGAGTGTTTGTGGGAGACACTTATGGGGACCACGCGGTATCGTGTGCCGGTATTATTGGGATTAAACATCGACATAATATAGTACGTGATACCCTTTCTCCACATTGGGCTGTGTGGAGAAAGGGACAAAACCTTACGTCCAGCTGATGTGTTACTCTATTCTTAGGACGGTGGGCAGGACACATGTGTTGATTTGACGGGGTCGTCTCCCTTGACGCAAACCAACATGGTTGATTTTGCACCTGGTCGTGCGGTGGTCGAAGCTGCACAACGCAAGCGTGTCAAGTACGAGGCTAAATGTGCGGACAGTGGATATGGATTTCTCCCCTTCTCATTCTCTTCTTTACGAGAACTTGAGAAGGATGTGGTGACCTTACTAAAGCGCATTAGAAGATTCTCTGTGACCCAGGACATCGGAGCACGTGCTGCTGATCATATTTTTAATAGAATTGGTTTTGCTATAGCTAGAGGAGCGGGGGCCCAGTTCGTGTCTCGGCTCTCCACTAATTTCTTGTAATTCCTATGATTTTCTAATGAAGTTGTGTTTGATGATGATGATAATAATAATAATAATAATAATAATAATAATAATAATAATAATAATAATAATAATAATAATAATAAATGGTGATAAGATAAACCCGAACAATTGTGTGGAAACGTAAAGAGGTGAATATGTTCCAGTTTGAAAATTTAATTTTTTTTATCAAATAACCGATCAAGTGTGATATAATATGATAAGTTAGGGTTTTCTATACTCTACTGTTTGATTTGTTGAGTGCTACTGATTTGATTATGTAATGGATTGTTGATCTTGTTTAATTTTTCAAGGATTAGCTGCTCGATAATGGAAGTTAAGTTTTTAGGGTTCTTATTCAAAAACTCTATAGCTGGTCGGTTTTGCATATTATTTCAGTCGATTTGATGTTTCAGAACTGATCGTGGCTGGGTTTGTTGTATGTTAGGGTTTTCACAGCCCTATAGCTCGTCTATGGTTGATTCTAATCATTTATGATATTTGATTATCTCGTTTGCATTGGGCAGTTTATGGTTTTAGAATCAAAGCCATAGTGGTTTTGTGTTAAGATGTGTGGAAAACTAGAAGGGAGGGTTGAATAGTTTTACGTCTTTTTAATTTTATTATGAAAACTTAGTTTAGTTTTAAAACCTTGTTTGCTTTTAAAACTTTGATTCAATCTTATGTGAACTCAAATCTTGAACAATATGAACAAGTATATCTAAGTATGAACAATAATAATAATATAAGCTAAGTATGTGAAATCAACACTTGCATAATATAAATAATTATAACTATATATAAGAGATAAGTACGTAATCGTTTATTTTATAATCCTTAGTTATATTTTGTATGAAAACTATACTTGATCGAAATGATCAATTATATGTATGTAACCTTTTTAGTTTGATTGTAAAAACTTTGTTTTGTGAATGAAACTTTTGTTTGGTCTTTAAGTAAAATCAATACTAGCACTATATGAGCAACTATATATATACGTCTACGTCTACAAAAGTAATACCGATATAAGCAAGATAATAAGTAAGATATGGAAAGATCTAACCGCGAGACAAATGATTTATAGTGGTTCGGCTACAAGGACACCTTCATTGCCCTACTCCACTCCTCGAGTCACCTACTTGAGAGTTTTCTTCACTATGTCAACAAGCTCCTTATGGCGGAGAAACCTTACACACCAATATACACACCACAACTTCGTCACAACTTATTCACACCTTCTTCACAACTTCTTCACACCTAGTCACTACTTAATCACAACACTACTTCTTCACACCTATCTATCTTCACAACTATCTACTTCAAGCCTATCTTCTTCACACCAATTTACTTCACAACTAACAACTTCACACCTAGCCTCTTCACTATAATCTAATTCCTAACTTTTCTACTTCACACCAAACAACTAACTAATCACACAATCAATATAGCTAGCACAACTATCTACAAGCACATATACACAACAATCTTCACCAAGAGTAATGTAAATGATCTTGATGATGCACCAACAACTTGTATGTGGAGGTCACAACAAGTTGTAATAATTCTTGTCTTGGGGGATAGAAGTATTCTTCTCTTGCACTTGAGAGGATGAAGTTTGAATCACTTTGAAACAAAGAATTATACACTTATGATCAAAGGATTAAGAGAATAGAAATGTGGATCTAGAACAGAAAGTTTAGGAGTGCAAAAGGTGAGAAAATTCTGTGGGATGAACCAGTATTTATAGAGAAAAAATTTATTGTTCTGGAGCGTGGCCGGTCCCCTTAATTGGGTGCCGGTCCCCTTAATAATTAAGGGGACCGCCTAGTATAATTAAGGGGGCCGCCTAAGAAAAAAATATTTTTTCTTAAGATTTTTTGTCTTTTTGTGGGGGAGGTTTTTCCTGAAGAATGTAGCCGTTTTTTGGGTTGAAATTTGAATTCAAAATATTTATTTTGAATAAAACATTTCTTATAAATACAAAAATGTTTTGTATAAGTTTAAAAATGTTTGTCCCACTTTAATAAAATGTAAGGTTTGTAAAAATAAAAATTCCTTTGATCATAAAATGCATTAGACACTTTGTTTATTCATACCTTAAGTGATATGGATGCTAAAGCAAATATTTACGACTAAATACTTGTTTACGTCATAATTTGTAGTTCAATGAGTTTACGTTTTGTGATTATCAAAACAAAGAGATATCAATATATGTTAATAATGTTTTTAGGCATTATTTATATCAACAAGATGTATTCGTTGCTCCATGGCATGTTGGAAGGGCAGTTGTTGATTGTTATTTTGCATGCCAATTGTTGATGGATGAAGCTACGAATTGGTTTGATGCATGGTTGTTAGGGTTTTCTATAACCCTATTTGTTTGTTACGCTTTCTCTTGCTGCTACTAGTTTGATGATTACGGGTTCTTGATTCACATTTGCTGATTGTAGCTGTTGGATAAAGTGTATTTATTATGATGATTTATTGGAGGTTTTGTTTGTGGTGTTCTTTGCTACTACAAACAGATTTTTTGTTGAAGATTGCTTGGATTCTTCATGGAAGTTAAGATGGATCGCGATAGTGATATAGAAGGCTCAAGTGTTTCTTGAGTAGTATTGTAAATTTTTATATTTCTTTTGTCATTATTGGTAGGTTCATTTTATTGTAAGTTATAGGAATGGTGTGTCATTCTTATATTCGAGTCTGTAAGTGTCCTAAGGGATTGAGATGGGGGATCCACTCTCATCCGTTGTACTTCAATGTGTTTTTGGTTAATATATTTTACCAGGGTGCAAGATTACTCCTCTTTACCCAAAATATGATAAGTTACAATAATAAATCTACATCAATGATGATAGTAGAGAGAATGAAAGAAAACATACTATCACAATGCAAATCACAAAACATTAAGTAAAAGAGAGATCAAACCAGACACGATAAATTATAGTTGTTCGGCACGAAGCTCCTCTTCGCAAAACTCCACCCCTCGAGTTTCTGACTCAAGAGTTGTTTCACTTAGTCAACCGGTTCCCTTCTCGGTGGAGAAAACATTACAACGTCCCTTACAAGTTTAGTGATACATATCAAGATATCGAATCCTTTTAACCGTTATATTTTATGGCCCAAGCATAATAAACCTATTTCCCTTTTGTTTTAAAGCCTAAACATACTAAACTATTACCCTTGCTTTTTAAGGCTTAAAAACATAAACTATCTAACATCTAGTTTGGAATATAATGGGTGATATAAAGTGTTTTATGATCGTGATACATGGTATTGTATAATGATGATCCAAGATATGGTTGCCTAATGGATATGAATGACTAATCTAAATATTAAGAACTATAAGTTTGATATAGTTGATCTTCTCTTGATAAGAAGCCTTCAATAGATGATGAAGGTGACAAGAGCTATAATCTTGTTGTGGTGGATCTTCATATGCAAGTTTGCTTTTGGTGGATGAGGATGAAAAGAACTCTAAGCATGTTTTGATGAATATTTGTGTGATAGTATGCTTTCATTAAATGAGAGTTAGAAGCATTCTGATCAAAGATTAGAGAAGGTTTTGAAGACTTGAGAATATGTATTTTACATTGCAAAAGCTTGGTTTAAATGTGGACTAAAAGGTTGTCTATATAGGCAAGAAAGAAACAACATCATGCCACTATGGATCCTTTTGGATCTACAGTCCTTCAAAGATATATCGGATGTGAAGGACCCGCATACCCTTCATATGCTAAAGTTATGGCCATTCTGAATGGTCATTCATTTTATGTTTGAAATATTTCATATCTAATGGCATGAGAAATTAGTTGGAATAAAGAAGTGAAATTAGTTAGAATTAAGAAGTTTGATGCTTACTTTAATTCTCAAACACTCCAAGACTTGAAATGGCTAATGATAGTGTTCATGCAAAAATACTTTTGATGCCTTCCTCTATAGTCTTAGATTATCATCAAAATGGCCAATCCATATTTTCATTCAAGATGAAGTTTGAATAAATTCCGAAAGATGAATATTCTAGTTAGTTGGTCAATTGTGATTTTAATAATTTTGTTTAAACAAAAGTAAATAAAGCTTTTGTGAAAGTTTATAAAGTATGTTTTATAAAATGATGCAAGTGTTTTATGAAACTTTGCTAATTACAAGAACATGGTGATTTGGTCTCATTACCGTAACAAAATATGCCCCCTTAATGTGAGGTTTATATAAATTATGTGACCTCAAATTTCAATCACTTTCTCAAGTGCAAGAATCTTGCTAGTTGGAAATTCATTTTATAAATTACGTAATGAGTTTTTGTTATAAAAAGGGTGCAAGTGATTTTATAAGTTGATAAAAGTATTTTCATGCAATGTATATGTAAATGTAACTTTGATCATTAGGCATGTATGTAAAATCATGTTGTTAAATGTTTTGATTATAATGCAACATAACAAATATATTCGAACCTGTGTTGATGCATGAGAAGACTCGAGATGTCGAGAAGTATTGAGGAATACATGTTTAGACGATTTATGGTTACGAGTAAACTTATGCATTTTATGTTATATATTACAAGTCACATATTTGTTATCATTAAAATATATGATTTAGTTAAAAGATTTTCATATTTGCATTAACAAATTGAAATTGAAACGATGGAAAAGAAGCCCTACAACTCGAAAATTAAAGACTTCACGACTGAAAAAATAAGGATACAACTAGTTTTAGTATAAAAAATTTAATTGACATGCATAAATACTTACAAACACGCAAGTACCTTGAGAGGTTATAAGTGCCCAATTGTAATATTTATAACTAGTTATCCAAAGACTTTTTCTTTTGCCAAATCATTTTTCAGCTAACTTCTACATGTTGTAACTAAATCTATTCTAATGCAAAAAAACTTTATAAATCCCTTTTATATACTTTTGTCATAAAAATATTTGGATTGTTTGAGAAGAAGTTTTGCTCAAGTCATTTTTTAGATCACTTGAGAACCTCAAGTCATTGGTAAAACACGAGCTTTTACTCAAATAGAAAAAAACTTTACCTTTTTTAGTAAAATAGTCTTTGTTCTACCTCATATTGGAGTAAAAGGCCACCGTCGGGGTTTGGACCATCGCTTACAATTTGCGACACAAAGATTTAGAACTCGTAAGTTTTAGTATGCCCCATTTTATACTAGCTTGTAAGTATGAATATGCCCCAAACATAGTGTACGTATAAACCGGATGACTTGTAATTTCATCAAATAACCGAATCATTTTCTCAGAGTTGCGTAGTTTCTTGGATCCTTGTAGGACATGTTTGAAGATTAAAAGCAACATACACGAGAAGTTGATCAAAGCAATTGAAGCTCACCCAAGCAAAGCAATACAAGTGTTGAAAGTTTTGTACTTGAGAAAGATATAGAAGAGGCAAAAGTAGGTCTTATGGTCACATAAAAAGACATGATGTCTATATTATTTCCCATCGTGTGCTAAGATTCATACCACAATGTGCCCATATTTGTGTACCACGTGTATGTGTTTTAAATAATGAATGGGAACATTAAGGCTATGTTTGACAAAAGTAGCACTTAGCAGTAAGCTGTGAGCAGTAGCCAAAAAAGCTCACATCTTCATAAAGAAGCATTGGGAAAATGAGATTTTATAAAAATAGCAAAGTCCACAGCTCTCATGCCAAACGAACACTAAATATAAAAAAGCTCATTGTTCATCGCTCATTGCCCAAAAAAGCTCCAAAAAACTTTGTGCCAAACATAGCCTAATATTACATGAATAAGTGTTCTTACGTTAGACATTCTTTTAAAATAATCAATTTTTTTTCTTTTTTTTAGAAATGCAACAATTTATTCAACACCAAAAAACCAAAAAACAAAATAAAGGCATCTCGCCTCCTTAACAAGAAAATTAAAGAGGCCGAGACCCAAAATACCAAAACAAAACCTGCACCCAAGTGTACAAGTATACAAACCAAACATACCCATAAGATCCAAAACCAATGGTCTCATTTTCCTATGACCTCACATCTGTTAACTGACCATCCTAATGAAGGACATGACCCATCACATAAATGACAATCAATTGAACAATGGAACATGCCATCCAGTAGGACATCAAGTGGCCAAACAAACACTAAAACTATGACAGTTACCAGATTGTCCCAAACATGACTTGCAGCAGATACATTTTGTACACTAAAAATAAATTACCATATTACTGACACATTTTGCAGACACAAAAACATACCATCCCAAACTGGACTTGCAGCAGTACTTGAACCCGAACAGAAGCACATATATCAGTTACTGTACTCGACATTTAATAGGATCCCAAAGCCATTGTTGCCAATCTATCTCTTTATACTTCTTGGATCTTCTCACAATCCACTCGTAGCTTTTAAGTTGAATGTCTTGAACCACTTTATTAGTACTTGAAACTTTATTACCAAACACCCGAGAATTTCTTTCTTTCCAAATGAAATAACCGGTGGTCCAAATAACCGCTTGCCACACACGAGAGATGTAGATGGGAACATTAACGTTTCCATTGGACGAAAAAAATTCATCAATCGAAAATGCATTAACACTCCCCACCTTCCACCAATTAAAAATCTTTTCCCACACACTCATAGCTAAATCACAAGTGATCAAGCTATGCGCACACGTTTCCACACTATTGTTGCAACTTGGGCAAAGAATAGAGTCTAAATCAATACCTCTTCTATCTAACTCCTCGCGAACCGGAAGCCTTGCTTTTAATGCTCTCCACACGAAAATGTTAATCTTTTTTTGTACTAACTTGTTCCATTGCGTTTCATGACCTCCCAATTCCACTTGTAAAATTTTCTCCTCGATCATGCTTGCTAATGCTTTGACCATGAACTTGCCGTCTTCATCAATCGACCATCTCCACCTATCCCTACAATTATTAGAAACAACAACATTTGTAAAATGCCTAATAATTCTTCAAAATCTTTGTGAACTATACCCCTAATACTCCTCACCCAATCCCATTCCAAACACCACACACAATTTACCCATTTCCCTTTATCCATCACACTATCTTCCTTACTCAACCTAGAAAATCTATCACAAAGTCTCCCATCTATCTAGCCAAAATCTAATATCACTACCATCCCCCACCCACCTATATAAGAGGACGTAAACTCAATCCCCAAACCCTCAATCTCCTCTCCTATCCGCACAATACTACGCCAAACACCCCCATAATTCCCGACCACCTCTCCCCCCTCAACCTTATTACCTTCTAACCCGCCACTATCCCCATGAATGCTTTTTACCACCCTAACCCATAGACTTCCACCCTCATTTTTAAACCCCCACTACCATTTTCCAAGTAAAGATAAATTTTTACCCAGAAGTGACCCGACATTCAGCCCACCCACCCCATATGATGCTAGTAACATATCCCATTTGACCCAAGAATGTTTTTTCCCCTCCCACAACCCACCCCAAAAGAAGTTTTTTCTAATACACTCAAGTTGTTTTATCACACTCAAAGGCACATGGAACATCGAAAAATAATACAATGGCAAGCTTCCAATAACCGATTTAACCAATGTTAGGCGACCCCCAAACGACATCGTTTTAGCTTTCCAATCGGCCAACCTATTCTTTAATTTCTCCACCACGGGTTTCCATGCATTTATACGTCTCATATTCTCACCAATCGATAGTCCCAAGTAAGTAAACGGAAATTCCCCGATACTACACCCCATCCAACTCGCCATATCTGACATTTCCAAGTCATTGACACCTATACCATATAATTTACTTTTATTATAATTAACTCTTAACCCGGACACTTCCTCAAAACACTTATGTATACACATAAGGGATTTGGCATTCTCCTTGTTCCATTCACTAAAGAATATTGTATCATCCGAATATTGCAAATGAGACACCATAATGTTATTTCGACCCACTTTAACCCCCCTAAAAATACCCTTTTCCACCGCTTCGTTGACAATCGCATTTAAGCCCTCCACCGCCAATATGAATACGAAAGGCGACAATGGATCACCTTGCCTAAGCCCCCTCTCAAGTCTAAATTCCTCCGTTGGTGACTCGTTAACAAGAATGGACATAGAAGAGGACCGGAGGCATGTATCAACCCATTTACACCATTTATGCCCAAACCCCATTCTCTTCATTATATCTAGTAGAAATTTCCAATTTAGGCTGTCGTATGCTTTCTCAAAGTCAACTTTGAAAACTAAGCCTTTCACCTTCTTTTTCTTCAAATACTCCATTGTCTCATTTGCAATTAGCACTCCATCGAGAATATATCTCCCTTTAATAAACGCGTTCTGCACATCCCCCACCACACTTCCCACAACTCGCTTAACTCTTTCTGCTAACATTTTTGCTATAATTTTATAATAACACCCAATTAGGCTTATGGGGCGAAAGTCACCAAGCCCGATGGGATCTGCCACCTTAGGAATAATAGTAACAAAAGACGAATTACAACCCCTCAAGATTTCCATCTTATCCCAGAACCACTTGACCACCTCTAATAAATCCGGCTTAATGATATCCTAAACTTTTCTAATAAACTTAAAATTAAAACCGTCTGGTCCTGGAGCTTTATTACCACCACATCCTTTTATAGCATCCCACACCTCCTTCTCATTGAATGCTTTCTCATGACTGTGAGCATCCTCCATCGATATTTTCTCCGTCTTATCACAACAGAAAATCGGCCTAATGCCCACCCCATTCGAGAACAGAGATTTATAATGTCTAGCCATCTCCGTTTTGATTACTTTAGGATCCTCACACCACACCCCGTTAACCATAAGCCCCCTTAGATTGCACTTATTATTTCTCCTTTTAACATACGATTGAAAGAACTTTGAGTTTTCGTCACCTTCCACATCCCATCTAATTCTAGCCTTTTGACGGAGCATGTTGCTATATTCGTTTTCCTTTTCCTCCCATCGCTTTCTCACCTCCAACCACTTTCCTCTCTCATCCTCATTTAACGTTCTACTTTCCGCTTCAAGTTCATTACCTTGACGTACTCAGTTAGTAAACTGGAATCAATGGCTTAATTGCCTGGAGTGACTCGTTAACCTTCAACCAACATTAATTCAATTTAAATTTGCATGGATTTGATGATTCAAACATCCACGTGGATAAGTTGGCTGTATAGGAACTGGATTTGCTCCGATTTTAAACCTACGAGGAAGGACACATTCACGGAAGAGATCTTGAGTAGGAATAGAAAATTAAATTCTAGTTGATTGGATTTGGATTTTCGATTCTATAATGTTGCTTGTACAATTACTTTTAATCTATCTTTATCACTAGTGTTATGCTACTTTGTTTTTTTAATACATTGTTGTTCCTAAAAGAAGAACCTTAACCACATAATCTAGATGCTTTTTGAGATACTTTGGCTTCTAGTAGTGGTGACCTATATTGCATCATCTTTCCGGCTGCCACCTCAGCTTTCTCTCTCTTCAACCCATATTCACCTCTCTTATCATAGTGGCAACCCATATTGCATCATGTTCCTTTATTTTTATTTATCTTTTTGAAAAAAAACATTTTTTAACACAAACACAAATTTTATGAATAAAACGTAAACATTACATAAACAACTACAAATTAAACGTAAACATTACATGATAAAACACGATACGGAAAACAAATAAAACACAATACATAAATACTTAACATAAAACACCATTACTCAACGTCTCTGTCCCATGCATCTGTGTTTCTTAGAATGAACCACACATTAAATAGAAGGCGGGATCTTTTAAATTCAAAAATCAAATAGAAGGCGGGATCTTTTAACACAAACGTAACTTTTTTATTAATAAAAACATAAACTGTTGATACAAAAGTTCGGCGTTCCTTGTTTGGGTTACTGTTCTCGTACCAATCGAATCTTAATGCTTGAGACCTGTGCACTAAGAAAGCAAACAACACCGTTAGGCTTATCGTGGGATTGTCTCCCACGATTATCCTCCGGCGTGAGAGTAAGTAATCGGTTTTAGGGTGATAGTGAAGAGTTAGGGTTTTTAGATGATACCTCAATGAGAGCCGTGATATTCTTTATATAGGCACGAAATCCTTGTAGGTTTTGTGCTCCTTACTGTTCGGCGTATCTCGCCTTATCCGGTCTATTGATCTTTATCCCATAAATAGAAGATCATTATCAAGACCATAAATAATATATTTGGGTTTGGGCTTTCGTGAGCCCAAATCGTTGTTATAATGGCCCAAACCATTATTATGATAGCCCACGTGTGATGGGCTTGGCCATTAGTAATGTTCATTGATCGGGTTCGTGACCCGAGTGCGGACTATACGTCATCATGTCTCCCCAGTCTAGTATGCGCAGGGTGTAGCTGCGTATGCTATACTAACAATGATAGCGGAAAGCGTGGTAGGGAAGCTTCAAGTATTTCCCGCCAAAAATAAACATACGGTGTATCTAGTCAAAATGAGTCCCACGTATCCCTTGGAAATTGTGAAAAAGTGATGTACCTGTTGATCTCCCAGCCACACGATCAAACTTAGTGGGATCCACATGGCAAACATCCAAGGCTATGGGTAATCCTATATAAAGGGTGTTCCCCTTTTCACTATGATTATCACAGTAACAATCACATTTCCTCCATTAAAAAACCTACAAACCTCCGTCAAGAAACTAATTTGATACTAAGGTAAAGCGTGTGCATCTCTGAAACCAACACATTTTCTTTAAAAAATGGTTCTTCAATTATCTGATTTCGCATCCAAGATAACAGAGGATGAACTACGTCAGTTCACCTCGGATTATTATATTCCCCTTGTGTTGCATCCGGTAGTACCGGCGGCAACCGCATCTATTGCTGACTTCCCTGAGCGAAAGGTAGGGGTATACACGCGCTTTTTCAAATTTGCGAATCAGCGCTTGCCCATCTCTTTATTCTTGTGCGATGTACTCAATTTTTATCGCCTACATATATCCCAGGTGCACTGTATAGGTGCAGCGAAGATAACCAATTTTGAAGTAAACTGTCGTTTACTCGCCATTAACCCAACCATCAATCTCTTTTGCGCGTTTTATCACACAACGTGGTCAAACGGGTGGGTGTCTTTTTCGAAGCACGCAGGGCGCCTTCAATGTTATACTGAGAAGCTAGACGCCCTTAGGAATTGGAGGGAGAGATTTTTCTGGGTGGACAATAAAGTGTTCCCCTGGATCTTTAAGTTCTATACTCAGGGGACGCTGCCAAAGGATGAGCGCCCAGACCCCGGGATGTACAATGTAGATGACGCGGAGACCATCAATACTAACCGCGTCCCCATCAACTCCTACCCCGAGGAGTTTTTGGTGTATATGGGGATTAGTCGCAACTACTTTCAAGGCGCGAACGAGGTGCTAGTGTTTCTAGATGAGGAGAACCACGGTGGGTGCTTGTCCTTCCTTTCATTCGCATATGTAGTGTAAGCATTCTTTTATATTGTATTTATATGTAACTCCATTTTCTTTGTTGTTTGGTATGTGTTGCGCAGAGATGGACTTATTTAGCGTGGTGAAGCTGGCAAAGCCCACACAAGTAACCGTGGGGGTGCGTCCTTTGAGGGAGGGTGAGACGCCAATCTTGGAAGCCAAAGCAGGATGTACCATGGAGTATGCGCAGGAGGAACCAGCAAACGTCGCCCAACCACTATTGGAGGCGACCCCTGTGCGCAGTGTTCCTACTCAGGAAGTGCAATCCCCAGAGCCTTTGCGCACTGATTCTTTTGAGGGTATGGGGATCTTTAAGTCTGACAGTGATCCTGAAGAGGCAATTCAGGGAGTGAAGCGCAAGAAGGTTTCTGGCGATGGTGGCGTGGGCACATCCAAGCGAAGACGCCACATCATTACTGTGGATGTGTCCTCAGATGAGGATGCGTCGCCATCCGATGCTGCGCGGGATACTGCTGAGACTTCCTCTCCCAAGTGAGTAATAATGTCTTGTTTCTTCTTCTTCGTTTCTTTTTTTTTTATATATATCCTCGATATAATGTCTTGACTTCTTGTTCTTTATATGTAGTGACGAAGCTGCCGGGGGTGATGCAGCGCATATGGAGCAATCGCCACCTAAGGTGAGTCAGCCTCAGGTGGAGAGTTCTTCGAAGGCCTGCGAGGATGTGACTACAGAGCAGCTGGTAGAGGAGCTTAGCTTGGCTACTACGCACCAGGCATCCTTGGTTGCCCAGCTCCGGGCAAAGTATTCTGGTGAGGAGAGTACCAGGACGCAGAAAGATGAAGAGATTGTGTTGCTGAAGGCGCAGTTGGCGCGTGCTCAAGCTGCCATGGAGTCAACAACTGCGCACTCCAAGAAGCTTGCGGATGAGAGGATATCTTTATTGGCTCAACTGAGCCATGAGCGTGCGGCTTTTGATCAGTACAAGTCTACCTGCCTGTGGGGGTTGAAGTACATGGAGCAAAACAAGAGCAAACACTTCGGTCAATTGGATGAATTCTGCAAGGCTGTAGAGTGTGCCTTAGAGAAACAGAAGGGTAAGCTGCGCAAGCTTAGCATCGAATATGATGAGGAGCTGTACCCACACTTGGTATCTTCTGTTGCAGAGCGCAGGTACTTAATTCCTTTAATTTTATTTTTCTTTTTCGAATGTTTCAGACTTGCAGCATATAATTTCCTTGAAATTATTGTCTAATGGGGATGTTGTATTCGCAGGTGGCTAATCAGTCATGGTCTTCGCCTGGCTGCTATTTTTTTTTTTTTTTTTTTTTTTTTTTTTTTTTTTTGAGTTCAAATTGAAAGATTGGAATTTTGATTAAATAAAGATGATGTTACACTTATAACAACTGAGAATTCACTTAGAAAGTTAAAATTGATACATGAAAAGCTAAATTACTACAATGATATTTTAAAACAAAAACTAAGAACTGCCTGGCCATCTTCTTTCTTCCTTTTTTATAGCTCCTTGGGGTCCTCTGATTCATTCCTACTTCTTTCTGAGCCGTCGGATGGTTTAGATTCAATCTTAGCCTTTGAAAGGATTTTGGCGAGAAATTAGGTACAAGTAATTTGGCAGTTTACTTGTGGAGTTTTGTGAGCAATTAATGATATTTGGGATGTAGTACTAGTGGAGGAGACAAGGACTGGTGAGGATGAGTTGGAGTGTTGGGGGGAGGTGGAGTGTGCAGGGGTGAATAGCAGGCAAGTGGTGGGGTGAAAGAGGGAAGGATGGTCAAAGGAGGATTGACCCTGGGAGATAATGAAATGGGGTATTATTTGTTTTAAGGTTGGGCCGTGGGAAGGTAATTGGGCCAGGGGGAAATGGGTAGTTTGTGTATTGGATTTGGGATTGTATGGTGTGGGCTGTGGATGGGCTAAGGTATTATTTTGGGTTTAAATAAAGGGGAGTCCGTTTGGTTTTATAAGTGAAATACCACAAGGACCAATTTTGCCAATTACCGAAACTTAGGGACCAGAAATGCCAACTTCCTAAAGTTATTCCAAGGATAAAACATGCCAAGTTTTATATACCAAAGACCATTATTGAACATTTTCCAATTTCAAATTCCTGGGGGCCAAAACTGCCAAAGTTCAAAGTAGAGGGACCATTTTTGTAAATTTTCAAAACTTTTTACCCAAGGATCATAAATTATACTTTGTGAACTTCAAAGGACCAAAGTTGACTTTTCTTCTAAAAATATCTTACTAGGGACCAATTCTGTCAATTTGTGAAAGTTCAGGGACTAGCTTTGATAACTTTTGAAAGTTGGGGGACTGAAACCGCTAATTATGCAAACTTTGTTCGTTTTTCATCTGTTTTTACTCATTTTGCATCTAAAACATATAAAACACAATCCTTGGGATATTTTCAGTATTTTGATGCATTTTTTAGTGTTTTTAAATGTTTTGCAGCTTAGATTTGACCAAAAATGATGAGTGTTTGAGCACTCATCAATGGGCACATTAGAGTCCCAAGAAGTCGTGGAGGCCTTTGGGAACGTTGTGCAGTGCGCCTTGGCGCGTGGCAAGGCTGAGGCTATGGAGGAGCTGCACGAGGGCAAGATGTTGATGGTGCCCCTCGCAGAAGTGTCTAGCTATAATGGTGATGCCTATGCGGAGCTTGTTGCTGCCATAGACAAGATGAAATTGTTTGAGTTCCCTTGCATCGCTCAGTTGGAGCGTGACCAGGATTACCCCATAAGTGTGATTATGGAGGGGTTAAACTTGGCGAGGCATGCAGCGGAGGACGCGGAGGCTCAGCCTGACTACTTTTTGAGGCCTGATGAGTCGCAGCTACAGGTACCTGTGTTTGCACGTCCCTGAGATATCCTGAACCCTTTTGCGCTTGAGAAAGAGATTTCTTTGAAGGCCTCTTTGGAAGCCCATGCCACAAGACTTGTAAGGAAGAAGAGTGTTAAGGGGAAAGCGATACTTTGTGGTGTTGGTACAGCGCATATCCCCAGATCCGATGGGATTTCTGTCAGCGTGGCGACAGTGTCACCTGAGGATAGTAGTCTGCTACAGAGGCTTAAGGAGGCTAGGAGTGCAATGCCCAAAGTTGGTAGTTCAGAGCATAGACGCTCTCGTAGTATGTAGGCTGTTATAGATTCACCTTTTTTGTTGCACATATGTATGTTGAATCTATCACTTGTATAAACTCGTAGTTTATAATGAAAATAAAGTTGGTTTGTACGCATATTTGTATCATCCTGTTTGTACTTAGTTTATTTGTCTTTACATAAAAGACATCTAAGAGTCAAATTGTGATCACAACGTACTTAGAAAAAATTGTAGAATCCATGATCCTTTATAGTTATATATTAAGTCCATAACTTGGTATATATATATATATATATATATATATATATATATATATATATATATATATATATATATATATATATATATATATATATATATATATATATATATATATATATATATATATATATATATGCGAATGTAAAATTCGCAAGTGTATGGATTAACTTGCAGCATACTGCAAATGCCATATCAAGGAACCAAGAGTCTTGACTCCTAAGTTGTTAAAAGCGTACAGTGTGCATTGTTGCGTATCCTTCGTGGGGCACGCATTGAACTTACTCCAACGTCTTGAGAGTAAGGTGTTTAACAAGGATGCGTGATCCAATGTTGATAGGTTTGCAACCCTCTTACTCAACGAGTTATTTATTAGGTTTGCTCATCCTTTTTGGCATCATGGGTCTTAATAAATGCATGCACGCCATGTAGGCAAAAAGATAAATCAACAATATTGAAACATAAATAAAATGTAAGCAATAAAGTTTAATGTGTCGTGGAGTTAGCTAGAAACCGCGACATTTGATTAATTCTTGCAAGTTTTTGAAAAAAGAAAAAGACATTTGCCTAGAAAAAACAAAATGTAAATACACGGACATTTATTGAGCACTTACTAAAGTTCAGAGGTGTCTGTGCATGGGTCGTAGCCTTTCCTAAAGATAGCATCTTTTGAGATTGCAAATATTCCATGTGCGTTGTAGCTCACGACCATCCATACTACGCAGCTTGTATGCGCCTTTGCCTAGTGCTTCCATGACCTCATAGGGCCCTTCCCACCTTGGTCCAAGCTTTCCTGTATCTTCTGCCTGGCTTGAATCATTAGCACATTATACAAAGTCGCCTGGTCTGAATGAAGTGCTTCTGACTTTAGTATCATAGTATCCCTTCATCTTTGACTTAGCTCTTGCCTCACATATAGCTGCACGTTCGCGCATTTCTTCCAATAAGTCCAAATCTATACGTCGCTCGTCGTCATTGGTTGTAACATTAACTTCAACTGTACGAATAGTTGGCATTCCAATTTCAGCTGGTATAACAGCTTCTGTCCCATAGACAAGAGAGAACGGTGTGTCTCTAGTGCTAACTTTGATTGTCGTGCGGTGCACCCATAAAACATGTGACAACTCATCCACCCATCTTCCTTTGTGTTTGTCAAGACGCGCTTTGATACCTTCGCCCAGACTACGATTCGCGCACTCCACCAAACCATTGGTTTGTTGGTGCTTGACTGACGCAAAGTGTTGTGTAATATCTAGTTGTGCGCACCAGTCTTTGAACGGGTTATCACAGAATTGTTTTCCGTTGTCCGAAATAATTTCTCCAGTTAGTCCAAAGCGGCATACAATTTTTTCCCAAACAAAGCATTTTACCTGGTTTCTTGTGATGGTTGCTACTGCTTTTTCCTCAATCTACTTAGTGAAGTAATCTATAGTCACGATGAGAAATTTCAATCCCCCTGCTGCAATGGGGAAGGGGCCTGCGATATCGATACCCCACTTATAGAATGGCCATGGTGAAGTGATAGGCGTTAGCTCTTGTTGTGGTTGGCGCGGGATGGGTCTATGGACCTGGCAGTTGCTACATTTCTTTATCATGTCCCGCGCATCGCGGTGCATAGTGGGCCAATAGTATCCTGACAGCAAGGCTCGTGCTACAACAGACCGTGGTCCTTAATGCATACTGCATGAACCGACGTGGATCTCTTAGAGTACATAATCTTCCTGGAGAGGTCCAACGCACCGAAGCCATGGCTGTAGAAATGAGCGTCGATAGAGGACACCATCTCGAAGTTCGAACCTCTGCGCTGTGCGCCGTATCCGTCGGGCGTCCTTCTGCTCATGGGGTAATATACTTTTGCTTATGAATTTGATGATAGGTGTCATCCACGTGGGATCCTGCTCTTCTATCAATGTGGATATCTCCATCTTTGAGATGGATTTGTTCTTCAAGGTCTCCACCAATATTTGTTTTGACAGGTGCGCGAAACTCGTAGATGCGATTTTGCTCAATGCATCCGCTTTTCTATTTTCCCCTCTAGGTACTTGTTTGATGGTGAACCTGTCAAAATTCTGGATTAGGGATTTGGTCTTGTCGAGGTATTGGACCATATTATCCTCTTTAGCCACATATTCGCCCAACACATGATTAGCTACTAATTTGGAATCGACATTTGCTTCTAGGTTGCGTACACCCATTCGAGTTGCAATGCGTAATCTAGCCATTAGGGCTTCATATTCTGCCTCGTTGTTCGTGGCTGTGAATTCAAAACGCAGTGCGTAAGTGAATTCTATTCCTTCTGGGCTGGTGAGGATAAGGCTTGCTCTTGACCCATCCACGCACGAAGATCTGTTTGTGAATAGGACCCATGGTTCCTGTAGTTCTACCTCGCTCCTTGAAGGTGGGGCGTCAGTATCTGGTTTCTCGATGATGAAGTCTGCTAGTATCTGCCCCTTAATCGCAGTGCGTGGTCTATAAGAGATGTTATGCTCGCTTAGTAACACACTCCATTTTTGTAACCGCCCCGATGCATCAGGTTTAGAGATAACTTGCTTGATAGGTTGGTCCGTGATCACTGCTATTGGGTGTGCTTGAAAGTATCTACGCAGTCTTTTAGCTGCGAATACTAAAGCCAAGACCAACTTTTCCATTGCGGTATAGTTAATCTCTGTCTTCTTGAGTGCTTTGCTTACAAAGTATACTGGTGTTTGTACGGAGTTCCTATCTGTCAATAGCACCGCGCTGACTGCTCCATGAGTTGCAGACAAGTACATAATCAATTCTTCCCCCGGTCGGGGTGCGACTAGTGTGGGAAGCGCTGCTATATGTTGCTTAAGCTATTGAAAAGCTTCTTCCGCTTCCGCAGTCCTCCGAAAGTCTCCCTTCTATGTACACTTCGTGAGTGTTATAAATAGAGGAAGTGACTTATCCGCTGATTTGGATAAGAATCGATTCAATCCGGCTAATTTTCCATTCAAGGACTGGACTTCTTTCAATGTACGTGGAGAAGGGAGTTGGACGACAGCCTTTGTTTTTTTTGGGCATGGCTTAATGCCATCAGGCTCTATCAAATATCCAAGGAACATGCCTTCTGTAGCGCCAAAAGTGCACTTCTTGAGATTTAACTTCATGTTGATCCTTCCCAGTGTTTTGAATGTTTCTTCAATGTCGCGCACCAACTCTTCTTCGGTATGACTCTTTATGACAAGGTCGTCAACATAGACCTCCAGGCTGCGGCCCACTTGTTTCTCAAATGCATTATCTACCAATCGCTGGTAGGTGGCTCCCGCATTCTTCAGGCTAAAGAGCATTTTTGTGTAACAGTAGACCCCCTGACTTGTGTGGAAGGCTGTTTTCTCCTCGTCTTCCTTAGCCATCTGAATTTGGTGGTACCCTTTATATGCGTCAAGGAAGCATTTAAAGGGGTATCCGCACAAAGATTCTATCTTCCAATCTATCTCTGGTAGCGGGTAGCAGTCTTGTGGACATGCTTTGTTGAGATCAGTGAAATCCACGCACATCCTCCAACTGCCATCACTCTTTTTTACCATCACTGGATTGGAGAGCTAGTCATGGTAGTAGACCTCTCGCATGATACCTGTGTCTACAAGCTTGTGTACTTCCTCTAGAAAGGCTTTTGCGCGTTCTGGAGCCTGGCCGCGCTTCTTCTGCCGTACTGGAGGGTATCCTTCTCGGATTTTCAGCTTGTGTTCTGTAATCGATCGTGACACGCCCGTCATGTGCTTTGGTTCCCATGCGAAGATGTCTAGATTATTTTCCAGGAGTGCGCACACGGCCGCTCTGCCTTTGTTAGACAGCGATCCCTCAATCGATACCTCCTGTTCCGGGTAATCAGGATGGATTGCGACCTTCAGGTTTGACACTTTAGCTGCGTGCTGTTCTGGGATGCGCGCCGTCTCATTTGTCACCGTGTTGCATTCTTTAGGTGACACAATTGTGTTGTAGAGGGTGACAATGCCTCCTTCTACTGGGAATTTAAGCATCTCATGTGCTGTGGATGGTACCGCACGCATAGATGATATTCCTGGTCTTCCAATAATGCCATTGTATGGCGAAGGAGATCTGATTACCATAAAGTTCATCCAGGCTGCGGTAGAGTGTTGCTCATCATCAATGACCACAAGTAATCTTAATTGCCCCATGGGCCATATCTTCTCTCCTATGAAGCCAGTCAGTGACGTCGTGGCCAGAATTAACTGACTTCGTATCTCAGGTCGCAATCTTTTGAAATAATGTTCATACATGATGTCTGCGGATGCTCCTCAATCAACATACATGCGGTGGATATCGTGACCCCCCGTATGTATCTCAATGGTGAGCGGTTCCATTACTGCGTTGTCCGCAACCAGAGTGGGGAAAGGGATTTCGTTCCCATAGGAAAACTTTTGGCTGATCTTTTGCCTTGCTTTCGCTGCCATGATTGTATCATGTAGATGGTGTCAGCCTTATCTTTAGGTGTCTCTTTCTTGCCCCCATTCTTCTGTTTGTCTTTCCCCTCCTTGATGTTTGATTGGTTCTGAACTAGCCAGATATTATTGACCAAGGTCAATAAGTCAAAGACAGCTCAGTTCCAATTCTCCGTGGATAGTATAGTGTGTCCCCGGGTCGTTATGTCCCAGCGAGATTGCAATGGTGTTTTAGAAAACGGTTTAGGAATGAGTGGCACTGAAGACAGTAGCCAAGATGATTTGAGAAATAATTATGCTACTAATATTTGGTATTTGGACAATTATTAACAATCACAGATATACAGATATATTCACAAATTCACAACTTGGGATTCAGATTACAGACAGAAAAGTGGGATTTTAACAAATTACAAACTACAGGGGGTGCAAGTGAAACTTTTCAAAACTTAAAATGAAAATGAAATTATTTAAATGATTATTTTAATATTTAAATACTAATTAATTAATTAAAACTATTTAAAACCTAATTTAAATTAAACTAAAAAATGATAAAGATTACAAATTAAACTGAAAACTTGCAAAACTATTTTCTAAACCTTAAAAAGAACTTGAAAAAAGTATAAAAAATAAAAAGAAATATTTTTGTCTTTTTACAGATTTTCTATAAATTAATTACTAATTATATGAATTATACTAATTAAACTATTTTAAATTACTAATAATACCTAAATGACTTAGAAAATTATAGAAAAATTTATAAAACTAATTAACCATCATAGGAATCCTACAAAATTATAAAAAAACTTCTACAAATTATTTTTAGACTATTTTACTAATTATTTACTTAATTATTAATTTAAATCTAATTTAATTAAATTAAATAAGAAAATTGGAAAATGAATAGTAGAATTTAAAAATCTATTTTCTAAAGGTCTTAACTAATTTATAAAACCTAAGAAAATTATAAAAACCTACTGTTGTTAATTAAAATTTAAGAAAACTAATTAATTACTAATATTACCTAATTAATTATTTAAAATATTTTTAATTCTATTAATTAGTAAACTGATTAAGAAAAATCTAAGAAAATTATTACAAATACTTAAAGGTGATAGAAAATTAAGAAAATTATGAAAATGGTGAAGTGCTTATTAAAAAGCTAAAAAGAAAAATGAAAAAAATAGAATCTATTAAATAGAAGCTATCACTAATTTTATATTTGGTTTTTGTTGGATTTTCTTTTTGACAGATCAAAATAAGTTAAAAATAAGAAAATTTTACAAAACAACTTTTACAAAAGCTTAAAAATAAGTTGTGTGCACCCCCTTTGATCAAACAGTTGGCTTATAATCTTATTAGGACTTAAGCCATATGTGAAAAAGCTAGGAAATGACAAATTAAGCACTCACAGATGATTACACACTATAATTAAGCAAAATGGAACAAAGAAGCTTTTCAGAATAAGCTATTAACCACCAATAAGCACTTAGGATACTACACAGTCCAAACAAGTTAATTTAAGGACTTTTGGACCTCTGTGGGGTCCACAGAAGTCAAGGAGGGTTCAAAACTAGGGTTGACTTATGAAGGTGGACTGGAGGGCTACACAATAAGCCAATAAGCAGGGCTTATGGCTTATTAATGAGCTCTGGGGGGCTATGAAATTTGGGGTCACACACTGAGTGATCAGTGTTGGCTCAGAGAATGACCAAACTTGATGGGGCTTGCAGCCCTATCAAATAAGCTCAAAATGGCAAAATAAGCACTAGGACTAGTAACTGAGCTTATTTGCTTTCTAAGAATCCAAATTACAGGGTGTGGGTCCCATTAGGTGAGTCACTAAGCTACATGGAAAATAGGTCTTAAACCCGTGCACAGGGCATAAGCTTGCCCTGCAGCTCAAAAGAAGTATTTGCACAAGCTTGTAGAAAAATTCTAAAAATAAGCTGATTATGGGCTTTTGTAGACTAGGTGACAAGCTTTAACTTCTGAAAAGGCCAAGGTCTCAAAGTAAACACAAAAATCACAAAAATTCTTCCAATATTTGGATTTCTGAAACTAAGGTACTTTTTGACTTTTTGCAAAAGGTTGACTTAAATGAACTTTAATCCTGATTTTTTGAGTTAAAATGATTAGTTAAGCTAAGTTAAGATGAGATTAAGCTAAACCACTCATAAGTGAATGGATTTGGGGCATATGCCACACTTAATCCAACACAGAGGGATAATTAGACCTATTTATGCTTGATTTTGACTTTTTCCTGAATACCATGCTTCTTGGACTTCTCTTCTATTTTTTGGCGGGAAAATTGGGTATGTTGATTTGGACTGTTATAGGCAAGGGGGTGGTGCATTTATGAGGGTTGTCATATTAGGTGAGAGTGGTGATCTGAGTGGTTTGGGCGGTGGAGATGGTGGGAGAGGTGAGGTGATGGCTTGCAGGGTCAAGTGGGAGGGAAGGGGTGAAGGGGGTTGACTGGTTTGACCTTAGGGTCAAACTTTGACCCTGGTATTATATCAAAAGGTGGAGTGGGTGGGCTTTGGAGGGTTTGGGCCAAGATAAAGGGATTGGGCTTGGTGTATGTGTTTATTGGATTGGATTTGGTGTTGGGATTTATTAAGGGTCCGGTTTGGTTTATGTGACACCCCGAAAACCGGATCAGCGGAAGCCTACAAGTCTGGGGGTGTTACTCGATTGTTATCATAACAAAGGGTACAAAGAGCGGTTTTTATATAAACCATTTTGGAGAAAATTTCATAATTGAAAATATTCAATTTATATCAATTGAAAGAGTGCGGAAGCTATAGTTCAAAAGTAGATTTAAAAATAAGGAGTACAAAGAACGGTTTTACATAAACCATTTTAGAATAAAACTTTATAATTAAAAACACTCATTTTGCAATAGTTAAAATAGTGCGGAAGCTATAATTCAAAATTTACTTAAAATAAGTCCCAATCGGTTTTCGGAGTCTTCTATGACCAAGCCATGCCCTTCGCCAAGCTCCTCCAATAAAAATATGTAGCGGCTATATCTAACACCTGAGATAAACATGCTAAAGTCAACACAAAGGTTGAGTGAATCCATAGGTTTAAAGTAAAGTAGTTGATCACAATATTTCAAATTTTAAGATAAAGGGGCTACGTTGTTATACGCTCGAAAAATACCACTGCACTAAGCTCATGAGACCAAGCGTTAACCAAACCATTCGACAGTACGCTGTACTGACATAAACAATAACCGCGGAATTTCATAATATAACAAATGCCCCCAACACCGGGTACCTGCCAAGTACCCAGCAAACCTCGAATATAGTACACCCAAATTGCCTATCCAGCAAAAGGGATGGGAGGGTCAATTCCTATAGGCCTATATCCCTATATTCGCGCTCACTCGCAAGTAACCCTCGCAAGTGATTAATGGCTCATGATCTGAGGGACTTAATAGTGGCAGAAATCGTACTTAGTGCTTATCAAAATGGCTACTGCTTCACTCACAGTACCAGAAATATCAGTTCTCAGTTCCATAAACAGTTTTCAAACCATTGTGATCATAGTAAAAACAAAGCATGTATCTCACCCCAATTAGTTTGCAAAACAATTTAAAATAGATAAAAGTGGGGCTATGAACTCACCTGAGTATGTAGCAATGCAAGATATCACAGCTAGTATCAACTAGCAAACACAATGGCATCAATAGTGTAGGCACAACGGCATCAAGAAAGCACAAGCATAATTCATTAAGCACACGTCGTCAAGAAAGTATAAGCACAACGATTACAGGATCGGCACAACCTAATGAGTAATATATATCAGAAATAAAACTCAATAACATATATAAAATACGTTCGTCGAAAACCCATGTTTATTATGAAAAGGTTTAGTTTTCAATGTCGTTAAAAGAAGTAAACGTTTGAAATCTCGTGTGGATCTTAGGAAAATACCGTTTCGAGAATAAGACGAAGAAAGGCGGCGAAACGAAATCAAACACGTAGAAAGAAGTGTCAAAGGAGAGTAAAACGCTCTCGTGAAGAAGTCGTAAAATGTATGACCAAAGAATACTCACGCTAAAGCAAATAGAAACTACAATGAAATAATAAATAGGAAGAGAAAAGAATAAAAGAATGGAAGGAATAAGATAAAACAAACAAAAGAAAACAATGATAGATAGTTTCGGCGTTTACCCATTTTTCCCAAAATAGATGTTAAAACATATAAGTTTTGAAAAGCTTTTCGATGCATAAACATTTTAAGTTTATAAAAAGGATTTACGAAATTTCGGCATGACCTGCCCATTTATACAATGTTTTCCCCGAGTCATTGACTCTAAAATATATCCTAATTATTTCTAAAATTCACAAGTTATTAAATACAATTGGACATATCATTCACGTTAATGTTAGTTGTTTAGATTTATCGACCATTTCGTATTATTCGTACCAAAGGGTCCATATAGTCTAAATAACCACACCGCAAATCCGATACATCCAAATCAAGCTCACAATATATATATAACGCCACAATCCCAGATCCAAGTCCGATATCCAAATCCACTTAACTATAACAATTATATTTTAGGTTTCATAGTTTATTATCCGTTTTATTATTGTCGTTAAGTTGTCCCATGTTCAAAAGGTTGCCGAAACCGTTACCAAAACTAAACAAACAACTACAATAATAAATAATAATAACTCTAGCCGTGACTCGAGATGAGACACGGCTAGAACCCGAGATCTATCCAATCCGAAACAAACACAAACATAATATCACAATCTAAATCCGAGCAACAATCCTTCTCGGTACCCAACCAACTTCCAAATCAATCCCAAACATCCTCACAACAATAACAACAACAAGAATATAAGCAACCCCACCACCAAGTCAACTCGGTGGTGTTGATGGGTCGGCTGTCGAGAACACGCGAACCAAACGGACCAAATATATCTCCAAATCCAAACACAACCTTACCACAATCTTCAAAATAACGAAACAATAACAGAAACCTTAAAACCTCACCGAGTCAACCGAGTTGACTCGGTGAGTCACCAACTGAGTCGCGACAAAGGACGAGATCCACACGGTTTTAGGCTTTAAAAATGTTTTTATAAAAAGATTTAATAACAAAAATCGATTTATCAAGGGATTTTTAAACTTAGGGTTTCGAAAAAAAATCAAAAATAGTAAAAAGGGAGATGCGTGAGGGTGCTATACCGTCGGATAATACCCTCTGGGTGGTGGTGGATGTCCTGGTGGTGGTGGCAGCGCACGGTGGAGGCGCGTGGGGCGCGTAAAGAGTGATTGGAGGGTGTAAGTGGTACGGGGCGGACGGGAATCAACTGATCTATCCATCGATGTAAATAAAACAGATGGCCGGAAAATACTCCGGTGGCCGGAAAACTTTTCCGGCGTGTGTCGCCGGTGAAATCGAGAGAGAGAATAGAGAAGGAGTTGGTGGTGTATGTGTGTTTATTAATGGTTAAAATAAATAAAATGGGTATTTATATTTAAAAAGGTGTAGGGTAGGAATATTATTAATGAAAGTCTAGGGTGTGAAATGAAAAGTAAAACAAGGGACCAAGACTGTCAACGTAGTAAACTTCTTCGTGAAACGGTTCGGGGCTCATTCGACATAGCAAACGGACTTGAAAAATTATTAAACTTACGCCATTGCTCACAAAATCATTTTTCCAATTAAATCAAGTATAAACTTCAACATTTTCCATGAAATCAATTTAATTCAATATTTTGACAAATGCGATACGATCCGAGTTTTCTAGGTTGTGCCGGCTCGATAAAGGAATAACGCTCACGTTAAATAAGATATCCACAGTTTTTCAAAAAAAACAAAACAAGTTCAAAGAAGTTCAAAAGTTAAGGAAAATCAAAAGAACGGTTTTGGCTCGTAAGACAGTTGTAGGAAAAGTACCGGGGGTTACAGCACATACCCCTAAAAGGAATCGCGTCCTCGCGATTAGGTTCATGTTATAGGTCAGAACAATGTTGGTAAAGAGGTGATGGTAATAGCAGCGGATTTGGGTCTCACTAGATTGCTCTAAGGGCTCCTTTTTGCTTGCGGAAGGGTATTTAGGTGATCTGCTGTATGTTGTCTCCTTCTAACGTTTTTGGGTTAGGCACAGCGGTTCTCAAGGTTAGCTTAATAAGGGGAAACAATTTAAGTCTTGACTACGCAATGTTTCATAATTTTTGCTAGTAGTTCTTCTCTTAGATTTCTCATGGTTTGAACTCAATATAGGGTCTATATTCCAATGACACAAAATCCTTGTCCGATACATGTAAGAAGGTAGAGAAAAATGGTGGGGTAACTAGTTTTCAAGATCTTTGTTTTGAAATTGCGCGTTTTTCTTTTTCAAAGGAAGGGATAAAATTTCGTTTGAAAACTCTACTTGGTTAGAAGTTTGTACAAAATTCGACCAATATAACTTTCCAAATATTTCAAATTTCTTTGCTGTGAATTAGTAATGACGTAAGATGGCACGTTTTTAAAAGATTTTATAAATTTGAAAGAAGCGCGTTTCCGATCGTGGTAAGATAAATTTCGCAGAATTTGACGTTTGACACTTCTCAACAAAAGTTTGATAAAAATTTGACCAGAAAATCTAGTCCTCAAAATAGGTGTTTTAGAAGATTGTTACCACGAGTTTCGAGTTAATATGAAAACATTTTATGAAAAACTTTAAAAGTTTGAACATCAAAGGAGAAGAGCAGTCGAGCATGAACGTACACCTAGGTTTCTAAGCATCCAAGGGGAGAACATAGTTGCCAGTGCTATGTGGGGTTCAATGTCCAATATCAGATGAAGCGGATGTAAGTATTCCAATCTGTCAAACAGTACTAAAAGGTATCCTGATAGAAATTGTGGTACAGGTGGGCTGGAAAGCGTAATTCGGTTCTAGGGGTTTCATAACATAAACGGTTGCACTAGTGGCCCAAGAAGCTTGAATCAAATCCAACACTATGTTGAGAAAGTCCTTTCTTGTTTACATGGTGAGATCGAACATCAATAGTCGCCAAACAGGCTAAGTTCTCTTGGTATTCAGGTGCAGAAGTCGGGTCACATAAAAGTAACGGGTGTTGAGTCTGTGTCATCTAGAACTCTTAGAAGGCAAGATATCATAAGTGTGAGGGTACATTGACAACCTAGCTCGCTGTCTAAACTCCAATCAGAGATTCTAATCGCACGGAACGAGTGGGTCTACTTTTTCAGTGATGAGGCACAGGTGCGAGATCCACTTCTAAGGTTTGGTTTATTTTCAAAAGGGGAAATTATTGGTTACATAAATAATAGTATGAAAAACACTTTTCATAGAAGTAGTTGGTTCACATAGTGATTGCAAAATATTTTATAAAATAGCTTGTAGAACAACGTATAAAATAATAGAGATTGACTTATCATTTATAAAATAATGACGAAATCATAGTCAAATCTGTGATTTGTATCAACGAAATATCAACTCCTTGCATATAACGACTCGTAGAATGATTTGTAAAACAATTCATAAATCAGCTTGCAGGACAGTTTGTAAAGTGATTGAAAATGAAAACAAAACCAAAGTTAAATAAGACAGCAAAATAGTTCATGCAATAATTTGTGTGATGATTTGTAAAACGGTCCATAGGGTAGTAAGAGAATCATGTGTCGTTCGTGAGGTGTTAAAAATTTCTGTAGTTTTCATAATGATTCAATAGCAAAATGGTTCATCGGGTTATAGTAAAATAGTTTTGGAAAGAGATGGTGAAATAATTTGTAATGTAATAGTAATAGAATTTATCAAATAGTGACTAAATCAGTGCGCAGGGAAGTGAAATGGTTTATGGGACGATAGTAAAAATTTGAATGATAATAGCCATGTAATCTACAAAAATTTCAGTAAAATTGCCCGTAGGTTTATGGAATAGTAGTAAAGTAGCAATCAGTCTATCACTTAATAATAGAATAGTTTGCAAGATGAGTTGTAAAACAATTTATAAGGTAGTAGGAAAATAATTCAACAGTTATAAAATAGTAACCAAATTTAGTTTGTAATATTTTAATAGGAAAATAAAATATTTTTAATTTGAAACACTATGCTTATTGAAATAGTTTAGTTTATAAAAATTATTTTATAACAAAATATAAAAATAGTGATTGACATTAAAAATTTAATTTATTGTTTATAAAATAGTGGTAGGATCAAAATTTTGTTTTCAAAATATAGTAGTAAAGCATTTTATGGGTTGACCTCCAAACGGTCGATAAAATAATTGGGAAATAATTTGTGTGCATAGTGGAAAATAATACTGGAATGTAGAATAACGTAGTAAGTGGATTAATTACTCATGAAAAACTTGGGTAAAATCATTTAGGGTAAATGTACTTAAAGTTAGATAATGAGAAGACAATTAGCTTATTGTATGTATAAATATCATAACAGCATTTGACACTTTGATCACTAAATGTTTAAAAATAGTGAAAGTATAGACGTAGTTGAAATATGGTAGTTCGTAAAAGTTGAAGAAGAATGATATCGCTTAAGTGCGTAAATAGTTAAAATAAAATAAGTTTATAAGAAGTCAAAATAAGGGTTTGGAACTTATTTATTCTTATAGCTAATATGCCCCATTAGTGGTGATTTTTAAAACAAAAGTGTTCAAAAGCGACACAAGTTTAAGATGTGAAAAAGGATAAATAATGCTAATGAGTGTGCCATGTCTAACGACTTGTGGGTTATGGGCCCACGGTTAAAGTGTAAAGTTTAAATACGGAAAAAGTTGAGTAGGTCAAACGAGGTAAAAGCACAAGTATTGAAAATAGTTTAACGAAGATTTATGAAAGTACAAACACATAGATAGTGTGTAAGTAAAATTAGTAGTTTCAATATGCCATAAGATGCTTGTTTTAACTAAACAAAGTAGTGGTAAGAAAGTGGATGCAAAAAGGGTAAACGACGTGGATCCCTGGTTAAAGCGTAAAGGTATGGGACGGTTAATGTTCTATTGGGATAAACTGTTTATGACCCCAAGGTCTCGACCAATCAGATTTCTAAACCAGTATCAGCTTTGAAACAATAGCTCTAAGGCAAACCTCCATCATGGTTGTTACAAGCAACTCTTACTTACCAACTTAAGGTTACTGCTTCCTTATAAGCACTATTATCTCGTTTATAGTTTCCACAGTCCAACTCATATGACTAAACCATTGTTGCGTCCATTTCAATCGTTGAAGTGTTTCCTAAGGCAACCAACAGTGTCATCCATCTCATCAGCTTATAGTGTGGGGTATCCTAATTTTTCACAAATCGTGGGTTCTGGGACAACAATGCATGACCTAACGATCTAGGGCAATACCAGAGAATTTATGTTTTCAAAATAGCTTTCCAATAGCATTTCTAAAATAAAGTTTTCAAAACAATACATTCAATTCAAATGGCATTCCAAAGATAGGGTTTTCCAAAATAATACATTCAAAATAGTGCATTTCCAAAATAGAGGGCTCACAATAGTGTATCCAAAGACCTTTAAAATAGTGAAACCAAGTTGACCGTCCAATACAACATTTAAAATAGTATGCAAATTTTTTTTTTTTTTTGTTTTTTTTTTTTTTGTTTTTTTTTTTTTTTTTTTTTTTTCATTCATTCATTTCAAATTAGGTTGCCCAAAAGAGTGTTCCCAAAGTAACATACCCCTAAAAGAGTTTTCAAGTAGTATATCAATATAACACGTTTTCAAAATAGCGAAACCAAATGTTTACCGTTCAAAATAGTATTTGGAATAGTATGTCAAAATAGGGTCCCAAAATAGCATGGCCAAAATAGTTTTCCCATAATAATGTTTTCAAAACATCGTATCGTTTACATATGTACTTTGTAAAATAACGTATAGCAGTTTATTGTTTTATAAAGAAGATAATAAGATGGGTATCTGGTATTCCCAAGCGATAAGTGAAGGGTTAGGTATCATTTCCTAAAGTAGTAGCTCAAGTTTCTACATAAGTTCCTAAAACTTCTGCTAGATTACAATTCAACCTATCGCATGTTTTCTAAACCTTGCCAAGAACTCATCGATCCTTTCGTCGTTCACTTCCATCAAAAGGTTCATCTTACAAGTGTTATAAAATGATCGCACTTAAACGACTAATGATCTAACCCGATTCATCATTATAGTGTAAAGTTTGGGCAATGAGGGCTGTAACATACCCCTAAAAAGATTTAAAGAAACAATTTCCAAACGAGGCTCAAAATTCGCGGGATCAAGAAATCCAAAATCAAAAAAGCCAAAACCAAATACAAACGCTCCAAACAAACTCAAATGTGTTTATTATGACATCGATCGAGTTAAAGAAAATAATCAGCTCGAATTTAAAACGACGGCCAATCGGGTCACACCTGACCCGGTGCGAACAAAATAGATGACGACAAACAAAAGTTCCATAGAGGCGGAAAGCACATAACGATTTGAAGTGTCATTCAATTCATGAAATTACGTGATGCCAGTGTGTCGTGCTCATATGCAAAAATTTTCCACTTTTCCAAAATTTCAAAATCGAAAAATCTTCCCGGAACATAATTCTGTTATAACTACTCTTGGTATCGCAAAATTCATTTGTGAGACGTAAGTGATCATGTCACGTCCCCACTATCCCTGGTTGATCATAGGTGATCAATCTACTCCCAGCCGAGGATCAATGAATTTTGGTATACTTAGCTTAGTTATACTAGTACCACGTCCCTTGCTTTCAAAACCGTTTTAGAAAACCACGACGAGTATCCAACTCGTAATCAATAATGAATTTACCAACGTAAGTACATGAAAATACTCATAGTAAATAGTAAAAAGTGGGGTGAGTTTCAAATCATTAAATATCATATCTCGTATCTCATTAAACATGCTATCAAGCATGACATCAAAATCATCAATTATAATCACACGCGAGGCATCGGCTTGGCAGGAAGGCACGTTCTGGTCATAGGAAAAACGGTTATAGTCTGGGTTTTAAAAATACCAGTTCTCTATAACCTTGGCTCTGATACCATTCTGTGACACCCCGAAAACCGGATCAGCGGAAGCCTACATGTCTGGGGTGTTACTCGATTGTTATCATAACAAAGGGTACAAAGAGCGGTTTTTATATAAACCATTTTGGAGAAAATTTCATAATTGAAAATATTCAATTTATATCAATTGAAAGAGTGCGGAAGCTATAGTTCAAAAGTAGATTTAAAAATAAGGAGTACAAAGAACGGTTTTACATAAACCATTTTAGAATAAAACTTTATAATTAAAAACACTCATTTTGCAATAGTTAAAATAGTGCGGAAGCTATAATTCAAAATTTACTTAAAATAAGTCCCAATCGGTTTTCGGAGTCTTCTATGACCAAGCCATGCCCTTCGCCAAGCTCCTCCAATAAAAATATGTAGCGGCTATATCTAACACCTGAGATAAACATGCTAAAGTCAACACAAAGGTTGAGTGAATCCATAGGTTTAAAGTAAAGTAGTTGATCACAATATTTCAAATTTTAAGATAAAGGGGCTACGTTGTTATACGCCCGAAAAATACCACTGCACTAAGCTCATGAGACCAAGCGTTAACCAAACCATTCGACAGTACGCTGTACTGACATAAACAATAACCGCGGAATTTCATAATATAACAAATGCCCCCAACATCGGGTACCTGCCAAGTACCCAACAAACCTCGAATATAGTACACCCAAATTGCCTATCCAGCAAAAGGGATGGGAGGGTCAATTCCTATAGGCCTATATCCCTATATTCGCGCTCACTCGCAAGTAACCCTCGCAAGTGATTAATGGCTCATGATCTGAGGGACTTAATAGTGGCAGAAATCGTACTTAGTGCTTATCAAAATGGCTACTGCTTCACTCACAGTACCAGAAATATCAGTTCTCAGTTCCATAAACAGTTTTCAAACCATTGTGATCATAGTAAAAACAAAGCATGTATCTCACCCCAATTAGTTTGCAAAACAATTTAAAATAGATAAAAGTGGGGCTATGAACTCACCTGAGTATGTAGCAATGCAAGATATCACAGCTAGTATCAACTAGCAAACACAATGGCATCAATAGTGTAGGCACAACGGCATCAAGAAAGCACAAGCATAATTCATTAAGCACACGTCGTCAAGAAAGTATAAGCACAACGATTACAGGATCGGCACAACCTAATGAGTAATATATATCAGAAATAAAACTCAATAACATATATAAAATACGTTCGTCGAAAACCCATGTTTATTATGAAAAGGTTTAGTTTTCAATGTCGTTAAAAGAAGTAAACGTTTGAAATCTCGTGTGGATCTTAGGAAAATACCGTTTCGAGAATAAGACGAAGAAAGGCGGCGAAATGAAATCAAACACGTAGAAAGAAGTGTCAAAGGAGAGTAAAACGCTCTCGTGAAGAAGTCGTAAAATGTATGACCAAAGAATACTCACGCTAAAGCAAATAGAAACTACAATGAAATAATAAATGGGAAGAGAAAAGAATAAAAGAATGGAAGGAATAAGATAAAACAAACAAAAGAAAACAGTGATAGATAGTTTCGGCGTTTACCCATTTTTCCCAAAATAGATGTTAAAACATATAAGTTTTGAAAAGCTTTTCGATGCATAAACATTTTAAGTTTATAAAAAGGATTTACGAAATTTCGGCATGACCTGCCCGTTTATACAATGTTTTCCCCGAGTCATTGACTCTAAAATATATCCTAATTATTTCTAAAATTCACAAGTTATTAAATACAATTGGACATATCATTCACGTTAATGTTAGTTGTTTAGATTTATCGACCATTTCGTATTATTCGTACCAAAGGGTCCATATACTCCAAATAACCACACCGCTAATCCGATACATCCAAATCAAGCTCACAATATATATATAACGCCACAATCCCGGATCCAAGTCCGATATCCAAATCCACTTAACTATAACAATTATATTTTAGGTTTCATAGTTTATTATCCGTTTTATTATTGTCGTTAAGTTGTCCCATGTTCAAAAGGTTGCCGAAACCGTTACCAAAACTAAACAAACAACTACAATAATAAATAATAATAACTCTAGCCGTGACTCAAGACGAGACACGGCTAGAACCCGAGATCTATCCAATCCGAAACAAACACAAACATAATATCACAATCTAAATCCGAGCAACAATCCTTCTCGGTACCCAACCAACTTCCAAATCAATCCCAAACATCCTCACAACAATAACAACAACAAGAATATAAGCAACCCCACCACCAAGTCAACTCGGTGGTGTTGATGGGTCGGCTGTCGAGAACACGCGAACCAAACGGACCAAATATATCTCCAAATCCAAACACAACCTTACCACAATCTTCAAAATAACGAAACAATAACAGAAACCTTAAAACCTCACCGAGTCAACCGAGTTGACTCGGTGAGTCACCAACTGAGTCGCGACAAAGGACGAGATCCACACGGTTTTAGGCTTTAAAAATGTTTTTATAAAAAGATTTAATAACAAAAATAGTAAAAAGGGAGATGCGTAAGGGTGCTATACCGTCGGATAATACCCTCTGGGTGGTGGTGGATGTCCTGGTGGTGGTGGCAGCGCACGGTGGAGGCGCGTGGGGCGCGTAAAGAGTGATTGGAGGGTGTAAGTGGTACGGGGCGGACGGGAATCAACTGATCTATCCATCGATGTAAATAAAACAGATGGCCGGAAAATACTCCGGTGGCCGGAAAACTTTTCCGGCGTGTGTCGCCGGTGAAATCGAGAGAGAGAATAGAGAAGGAGTTGGTGGTGTATGTGTGTTTATTAATGGTTAAAATAAATAAAATGGGTATTTATATTTAAAAAGGTGTAGGGTAGGAATATTATTAATGAAAGTCTAGGGTGTGAAATGAAAAGTAAAACAAGGGACCAAGACTGTCAACGTAGTAAACTTCTTCGTGAAACAGTTCGGGGCTCATTCGACATAGCAAACGGACTCGAAAAATTATTAAACTTACGCCATTGCTCACGAAATCATTTTTCCAATTAAATCAAGTATAAACTTCAACATTTTCCATGAAATCAATTTAATTCAATATTTTGACAAATGCGATACGATCCGAGTTTTCTAGGTTGTGCCGGCTCGATAAAGGAATAACGCTCACGTTAAATAAGATATCCACAGTTTTTCAAAAAAAACAAAACAAGTTCAAAGAAGTTCAAAAGTTAAGGAAAATCAAAAGAACGGTTTTGGCTCGTAAGACAGTTGTAGGAAAAGTACCGGGGGTTACAGTTTAAAGTATCAAAAGGACCATTTTTGTAATATTCCAAAATTTGAGGGATGTGTTTTGGCATTCTTCCAAAGTTTCCATAAAGGTATTTTTTTTCCAAATGGTGAATAGTTCATTGACCTTAGATGATTTTTCCACTTTTAAATTTCCAGGGACTATTTCTGTCAACTTTCCAAACTTTAGGGACCTGTTTTGTAATTTCACCAAACTTTGCAACGAAGGACCATTCCTACCATAAATGAGAAGTACAAGAACAAAATTTGATTTTCTCAAAGTTTTAATATCCCAGGGACCATTTTTGACAATTTTTAAAGTTCAGGGACTAAACTTGTAATTTTGTGAAACTTTGCACCAAAGGACTAATTATGTAACTTTTTGATTTAAAAGGACCTTTGGTGACTTTTTCAAGTTTTTAGAATAACCAGGGACTAGATTTGACAACTTTTGAAAGATGAGGGACTGAAACTGCCAATTATGTAAACTTTGTTTATTTTTATCTGTTTTTGATTATTTTGCATCTGAAACATATAAAACATATTCCTGGGATATTTTCATTATTTTGATGCAATTATAAGTGTTTTTAGACATTTTGGCAGCTCAGAAAAGGTAAAAATGATGAGTATTTACACACTCATCAATCCCCCACACTAAAACATTGCTAGTCCCAAGCAATCTTTTGAGAAAAACTTAATGGATTTGAAAACTCTTTACCAAAAGCCATCACTTCTGGAGTAGCCAGATGTATCGATTCAAGTAAGAACTATGGTCCACCTGATAACCATGTGATTTTAAGCAAACCACCAGCTGTCAACGGATTTGATTAGTCTTTACCAAAAGCCGTTTGCTTCTGGACTAGCCAACTCTTGATGGACTAAGTCAACATCTTGGTGAGCTGATTATCAATTATGGTTTTTCTACGGCCTTTACCACAAGCCATAATCTTGTGGGCTAGCCAACTCATTCACTTTTTGGGATATGGCGAGTTGATTTACCATACAATTTTGGGCAAATTGCAAGCCATCAACGGATTTGAGATATCTTTACCAAGAGCCGTTTGCTCCTGGATTAGCCAATCCTTTTGTCGTTTAGACATAGCAGACTGATAACCACAAAAATTTTGAAATAAAGTGAAAAAATTTTTGAAAAATTTTTAGGCCAAAATGGGGGTACTTAGAAAGTATTTTGTGATAAAATTCGCAAGAATTCCCCCCCCCCCCCCATACTAGAATTGAATATTGTCCTCAATATTTAAAGTCCCGGCTATTATGCCGACTCTTTGAACAGAAAAAGCTAATATTCGAAGCTAACTGTGGAAATATCGTTTTTATTTTTCACCTTATTTGTATGTACATATAAACACATTTTTTATTTTTATTTATTTATTTTTTTTAAGATTGATATACATATTTACTTTGCAAACGGTGGGGGACGGCCACTCCCCCACACTAGAGTGGTAGAAAGTAGAAAGCAGTAAGAGATATGGGTGAAAACCCATATTTTGCTAATTTTTGTTCACCGAGTCACTAGCTTGACTCGATCCCCGAATTCATTGGTCCATGGGGAAAGTTTGGAGATCTAGGACAACCATGGATGGTATGTCCTCTCCAAAATAATGTTTCAAACTATGACCATTCACTTTGAAGTTGGGACCTTCGGGTTGAGATAACTCAACAGTCCCGTATGGATATACTTTTGCAACAGGGAATGGTCCAGTCCATCGGGTTTTTAATTTCCCCGAGAAGATCTTTAACCTTGAATTGAAAAGATCTTTAACCTTGAATTGAAAAGAAGGACTCTGTCACCGACGTTGAAAACTCGGTTCTTAATCTTTGAATTGTGGATCTTCTTTGTCTTTTCTTTGTAGATCAAAGAGTTCTCGTAGGCTTGATCATGAAGTTCGTTTAATTCATTGAGTTGAACCTTACGGTGATCACCCGCTTTATGAAGGTCGTAGTTTGCATGTTTCAAGGCCCAGTAGGCTTTGTGCTCGAGCTCGATCGGTAAATGACACACCTTCCCGTATACAAGCTTGTAGGGAGTACACCTGATGGGTGTTTTGTAAGCTGTACGGAAGGCCCAGAGTGCATCATCTAGTTTGTCCGACTAGGAAGCACGGTTTTCACCTACGGTCCTCTGAAGAATCCGTTTAATACCACGGTTTAAAACCTCCACCTGCCCACTTGTTTGTGGGTGATACGCGGTAGAAAGACGATGAGTAACACCGTACTTAAGCATGACTTTTGCGAATTGATCATTGCAAAAGTGTGTACCGCGATCACTAATGATGGCACAGGGAGTTCCAAAACGAGCAAAGAAAGATTTCAAGAATTTCACAACAACCCGGGCATCGTTAGTGGGTAAGGCCTTTGCCTCAACCCATTTTTACAAGTAGTCAACAGCCACGAGAATGTATTTGTTTCCACGAGAAGATGGGAATGGCCCCATAAAATCTATGCCCCAGACGTCAAATATTTCACAAACTTGAATGGCATTTTGTGGCATTTCGTTCTTTTGTGAAATATTACCGTGACGCTGACAAGCATCACAAGCTTTGACTAACTCGTGGGCATCCTTGTAGATTGTGGGCCAATAGAAACAGGAATCAAACACCTTTTTGGCGGTGTTGTTAGGACTATGGTGGCCCCCGGTGGGTCCAGCATGGCAAGCCTTGAGAATATTAGCGGCTTCCTATCCGTAAACACATCGCATGATGACTTGATCGGCACAGATTTTGAAGAGATAGGGGTCATCCCAGAAGTAATGTTTAACGTCTTTAAAGAATTTATTTTTCTGTTGGGACGTCATCCCCTTCACGATGAAGTTACCCGCATGGTAATTTGCAAAGTCGGCAAACCATGGGGTAGTAGAGTCACCACGAAAAGCAACCGCATTGAGTGTCTCGAGAGGAAATGTTTCATTTATTTCCTGTTTCTCAGACACATCCTGGTGAGGGTTTTCTAATCGTGAGAGATGATCAGCAACAAGAATCTCAGCTCCTTTTTTATCACGGATAATGATATAAAATTCTTGGAGGAGGAGAACCCAACGGAGTAGCCTCGTCTTTGCATCTTGCTTTGCAAATACGTACTTCAAAGCCGAGTGATCCGTATACACCACGCGTTTGGTCAGTATTAAGTATGGCCGGAATTTTTCAAAGGCGTACACCACAGCCAATAGTTCTTTTTCAGTGGTTGTGTAATGACTCTGAGCCTCGGTCATAGTTTTGCTTGCGTAGTGTATAGGCTGAAAGTATTTTGCTTTTCGTTGCCCCTAGACTGCACCTATGGAAAAATCACTAGCATCACACATAAGCTCAAAAGGTAGGTCCCAATCGGGGGCAACAAGAATCAGTGCCTCGGTAAGCTTTTTCTTTAATGTTTCAAAAGCTTCGATGCACTCAGGAGAGAAGATCAAAGGAGCATCCTTCTCGAGGAGATGGGTCATAGGCCGAGCGATTTTAGAGAAATCTTGGATAAACCTACGATAGAAGCTGGCATGACCTAAAAAGCTCATGACACCTTTAACGGTGGTGGGATGAATTAATTTAGCGATGACATCAATTTTTGCTTTGTCAACCTTAATCCCGTTTTTTTAAATTTTATGGCCGAGGACAATGCCCTCTTTAACCATAAAATGGCTCTTCTCCCAGTTGAGACTTAAATTCGTTTCTTTGCAACGTTTAAGCATTTGTTCCAAGTGGGAGAGACAAGACTGGAATGAATCCCCGATGACTGAAAAGTCATCCATAAACACCTCCATGGTTTTCCCGATCATGTCGGAAAAGATAGACATCATGCACCTTTGGAACGTGCCTGGTGCATTACAGAAGCCGAAAGGCATACGTCTGTAAGCAAAAGTTCCGTAGGGGCATGTGAAGGTAGTTTTCTCTTGATCCTGTGGATCAATGGGGATTTGGAAGTAACCCGAGAAACCATCGAGGAAGCAATAGTATTCATTCCCCGCAAGTCTTTCGAGCATCTGGTCCATAAAAGGCAGAGGAAAATGGTCTTTACGGGTGGCTTCATTTAACTTACGATAGTCAATACATACTCGCCAACCCGTGACCAAACGAGTTGGAATCAACTCGTTTTCCTCGTTGGTGACAACGGTTATGCCACCCTTTTTAGGAACACAATGAATTGGGCTAACCCAAGGACTGTCAGATATAGGATAAATCAATCCCGCATCAAGAAGTTTTAGAACCTCTTGTTTGATAACTTCGTGGATTTTGGGATTCACCCTTCTCTGTTGTTGCACTGCTGGCTTAAAGTCATCCTCCATTAAGATTTTGTGTGTACAAAAGTCCGGGCTAACGCCCTTAATGTCGGAGAGTTTCCAAGAAATTGCTTGCTTGTGTGACTTAAGAACCTTTAGGAGTGCAGCCTTTTCCTCATCTTTTAAGTCTTTAGCAATAATGACGGGTAATTTATCATCACCCTCCAGAAATGCATATTCTAGATGAGGAGGCAAGTCCTTGAGCTCAACCTCGGGAAAGTCTTCAGTTATTTCAACATTTTTGACTACCTCTTTATGAAGTATTTTTGGAGACGGAGAGGGTGAAGGATCGTCATTTAACAATCTTTCAAGAAGAAGAATATCCCCCTCCGGGTCAAGATAGTTTTCATCAATCCCATGAGGGATTGGTCTATCTTGAGCAAGAAAAGCCTCGACCTCTTCCAGAAGGAAGTCACTGCCCTCAAACGGAGTGAGAGAAGGGGAAGAGTCGGATTTGATAGGCTCAGAAGAAAGAGTGGTACTGCCACTTGCTGAGAAACCGAGGACCTCTTGAGAATACTCCTCTGACGCAACATCGATGATGTCAATTCGGTTAACCATTTCAGCGTCATGGTTGGAGGAGTATCTTGAAGTCTGATCAAGATTGAATGTGATGGCTTCACCACCAACACGTAGAGTGATTTCTTCTTCGAATACATCGATTAAAGCACGACCCGTTCTTAAGAATCCCCTCCCAAGAATGAGAGGAACTCTTGGGTCAGCATCGAAATCAACAATCACGAAATCTGCCGGAAAATGGAACTTTCCTACTTTCACGAAGATATCTTCGGCAATGCTGAGAGGACGAGATATATTACGGTCTGCAAGCTCGAGAGTCATGCAGGTAGGAGTGAGAGCAGGAAGAGAGAGTCTTTTCCAGACTGTGTAAGGAATAAGGCTAATGCTTGCACTAAGATCGGCCAAGGCAAAGCATTCAACCATCCCAGGGAAAATGTAAGGAATGAGAAATTTCCCGGGATCTCCAAGCTTTTCAGGAAGCTTTTTCAAGAGCACTGCTGAGCAATGCTCATTAAGTGGAGTTTTAGCCATCTCACAGAGTTTTTCTTTGTTGCTTATCAGATTTTTGATTGTTGAAGCAAATTTAGGTGTGAGAAGAAGAGCGTCCGCGAAGCTAATATCGAAATGTAATTCTTGGAAAATTTGATAAAATTTTTCCATCTGATGATTAGCTCTTTCATGGTTCTTTTGATCATTCAAACGTGAAGGATATGGAATTGACGGCTTGGGATTGTTCTTTGGAATTTCATCAGAACTTTCAGGAGGATCAAATACAACTTTTGACTTACGAGTCAGGACCGAGACAACTTGAGGGTGGACGTTGTTGGTACCTCCGTTATTATTATGAAGTACCGTGTCCGTGGTAACCTCAGGTTCACGTTCCGCTACCTTAGTAGGAGGAGAAGAAGAGGTAGAGGGAATCGTGGGTCCATTGTATGATACCCCACTTCGGGTAGTGATCGCTTTGACATCGCCCCTCGGGTTAGCGATCGTGTTGCTTGGTAGTGTACCCGGGCTCGAGGGTCGATCATTTAAAGACTTCTGAAGCTCAGAGATCTTGCTGATCAATAACCGATTCGTTTCCTCTTGTGCTTTCATGAATTGTTTTAGCACTTCATCGGAGGAAGACGAGGGAGGAACAACGTTTTGATTTTGATTAGGAAAGTTTTGAACAAGGTTGTTTTGAAAATTCCCTTGGTTTTGATTGTTGTTACCCTAAAAATTGTTTCTCTGATTGAAATTACCCTGATTGTAATTCCCTTGATTTTGATTGCCATTTTGAAAATTGTTTTGATTAAAATGACCTTGATTTTGGTTCAGGTTTTGGAAATTCGGGTTTTGACCTTGGTTAAAATCTCCTCGATTCTGATTCGAGTTACGGTTTTGATTTTGGTTAAAACCGGGAGGTCCGAGAAAATTGTTGGAACGATAGCTCAAGAGATTACGGTCCCCTTGTGGTTGGTAAGAATTACCCCCATGTTGTAGGAACCTTGAGCAGCATAAACGTTCTCTTGAGGAAAACCAGCAGTAGCTGGACACTCGGAATAAAGATGTGGGCCTCCGTAAGTTTCACAACTTCGGGCCACGACTTTCACTTGTTGATTTTGAACCTGATTTTGCATAGTTTGGTTCATTCTCAACACAGCCGTAGAGATATCATCCATCTTTTTAGTGAGAGCAATTATTTCAGGAGATGATGATGAAGGAATTATTGATTTGCATGACTCATCCCTCTCTGCAGAGGAATCCCAAAAGTTATGGTGGGCAATCATGTTCTCAATCAGATCATAGCATTCTTCGGGACGCTTTTTCATGAAGGTCCCACCAGCAGCAGCATTGAGAATATCCTGGTGCCTCAATGTTAGACCATTATAGAAGGTATCTATGATGGTAACTTGTAACATATTGTGGTTAGGGCACCGATCAATAGCTAGCTTATAACATTCCCAAGCCTCAAAGAGAGACTCATCGGGACGCTGCCGGAATTAGCTGATATCATTTCATAACTTGGTAACCATGGAAGGTGGAAAATATTTTGCTAAAAACTTGGTTACCATTTCATCAAAGGTACGAATAGAATTCTTTGGGAGTCGGTCAAACCATGCAGTGGCATGATGGGTGAGAGAATAGGGGAAGAGATACAGCCGGAGGGCATCATCGGTGACACCATGCTGTTTCATGCTTTGGGTGACGGTAAGGTATTTATCAAGATGCTTGTTAGCATCGTCACCCGGTAATCCGTGAAATTGACACGAATTTTGGACTTGTTGGATCATGTGGTGCTTGAGGCAAAAGTCCGTAGCCTCAATAGTGAGTGGTGCAATAGGTCCTCCCCTCCCTTGCATGGTAGGCTGGCACAACTCCTCCATCGTTTGGAGATCGGGAGTTGGCTCATCCCTGGGAGGGTCAGGGGGTGGTGGTGGTGGCCCATCGGCCATTTCGGTTTTTGGTTCTTCAATAACAGTACATAGCTCGGGTACGTTTTTCTGATTTTTACGCTTGGTTTGTGAACGAGTGCGCATGCACTAAAAACAATTTTTCAAAACAAGATCGAGGCAAAACCACATTGAACTTAATCCAATAATCACAAGTGAATGGCTTCTTTAAAAAAGGTACACCACTCACAGGGATATAAAGGCAAGTTTTAATCCTAAGTTTGGGAACTTATTATGTCCACACCCCCAGTTGGTAGGTGTTCTGCCTTTATTTGCGGTGGTAAGATTTTATGTATTTATTAACAGAAAAATTGTTTTTGGGCTTTTGGGTGTGTGTGCAAAAAACTTTGGGAAATAGTTTTGGAACTGATTCGTTAACCGAAATCGTTCTTTTAAGATTACTCACAGGCTGGCGGGAGGAAAGAATGGATTCCTCTTCAGTTCGCAATTTAATGTCAGAACTTACCTTATACCAACTGTTTCAGGTTGTAATCTTAAAGAAAACTAAGTAATTTAACTTCACAGTTTGTTTTGTTGTTTTTGATTTTTTTGGTGTTGTTAACACTTCAGGAAAAGTGTTAATGAACTTTTTGATATGATTGATATTTTTACAAAAACTTTTTACAAATTGTGTGAAATTTATACAGGGAGGGTTTTGAAAACCACTAAACTTAAAACGATTTTAAAACACGCAACAACCTCCCCGGCAGCGGCGCCAAATTTTGATTGGTTCCAAACTAGTCAGATATTATTGACCAAGTTCAATAAGTCAAAGACAGCTCAGTTCCAATTCTCCGTGGATAGTATAGTGTGTCCCTGGGTCGTTATGTCCCAACGAGATTGCAATGGTGTTTTAGAAAACGGTTTAGGAATGAGTGGCACTGAGGACAGTAGCCAAGATGATTTGAGAAATAATTACGCTACTGATATTTGGTATTTGGACAATTATTAACAATCACAGATATACAGATATATTCACAAATTCACAACTTGGGATTCAGATTACAGACAGAAAAGTGGGATTTTAACAAATTACAAACTACAGGGGGTGCAAGTGAAACTTTTCAAAACTTAAAATTAAAAGAAAATTAAAAATGAAAATGATATTATTTAAATGATTATTTTCATATTTAAATACTAATTAATTAATTAAAACTATTTAAAACCTAATTTAAATTAAACTAAAAATGATAAAGATTACAAATTAAACTGAAAACTTGCAAAACTATTTTCTAAACCTTAAAAAGAACTTGAAGAAAGTATAAAAAATAAAAAGAAATATTTTTGTCTTTTTATAGATTTTCTATAAATTAATTACTAATTATATTAATTACATTAATTAAAATATTTTAAATTACTAATAATACCTAAATGACTTAGAAAATTATAGATAAATTTATAAAACTAATTAACCATCACAGGAATCCTACAAAATTATAAAAAACTTCTAAAAATTATTTTTAGACTATTTTACTAATTATTTACTTAATTATTAATTTAAATCTAATTTAACTAAATTAAATAAAAAAATTGGAAAATAAACAGTAGAATTTAAAAATCTATTTTCTAAAGGTCTTAACTAATATATAAAACCGAGGAAAATTATAAAAACCTACTGTTGTTAATTAAAATTTAAGAAAACTAATTAATTACTAATATTACCTAATTAATTATTTAAACTATTTTTAATTCTAATAATTAGTAAACTGATTAAGAAAAATCTAAGAAAATTATTACAAATACTTAAAGGTGACAGAAAATTAAGAAAATTATGAAAATGGTGAAGTGCTTAATAAAAAGCTAAAAAGAAAAATGAAAAAAATAGAATTTCTTAAATAGAAGCTATCACTAATTTTATATTTGGTTTTTGTTGGATTTTCTTTTTGACAGATCAAAATAAGTTAAAAATAAGAAACTTTTACAAAACAACTTTTACAAAAGCTTAAAAATAAGCTGTGTGCACCCCCTTTGATCAAACAGTTGGCTTATAAGCTTATTAGGACTTAAGCCATATGTGAAAAAGCTAGGAAATGACAAATTAAGCACTCACAGATGATTACACACTATAATTAAGCAAAATGGAACAAAGAAGCTTCTCAGAATAAGCTATTAACCACCAATAAGCACTTAGAATACTACACAGTCCAAACAGGTTAATTTAAGGACTTTTGGACCTCTGTGGGGTCCACAGAAGTCAAGGAGGGTTCAAAACTAGGGTTGACTTATGAAGGTGGACTGGAGGGCTACACAATAAGCCAATAAGCAAGGCTTATGGCTTATTAATGAGCTCTGGGGGGGCTATGAAAGTTGGGGTCACACACTGAGTGATCAGTGTTGGCTCAGAGAATGGCCAAACTTGATGGGGCTTGCAGCCCTATCAAATAAGCTCAAAATGGCAAAATAAGCACTAGGACTAGTAACTGAGCTTATTAGCTTTCTAAGAATCCAAATTACAGGGTGTGGGTCCCATTGGGTGAGTCACTAAGCTACATGGAAAATAGGTCTTAAACCTGTGCACAGGGCATAAGCTTGCCCTGCAGGTCAAAAGAAGTATTTGCACAAGCTTGTAGAAAAATTCTAAAAATAAGCTGATTATGGGCTTTTGTAGACTAGGTGACAAGCTTTAACTTCTGAAAAGGCCAAGGTCTCAAAGTAAACACAAAAATCACAAAAATTCTTCCAATATTTTGATTTCTGAAACTAAGGTACTTTTTGACTTTTTGAGTTTTTGCAAAAGGTTGACTTAAATGAACTTTAATCCTGATTTTCTGACTTAAAATGATTAGTTAAGCTAAGTTAAGACTAGATTAAGCTAAACCACTCATAAGTGAATGGATTTGGGGCATATGCCACACTTAATCCAACACAGAGGGATAATTAGACCTATTTATGCTTGATTTTGACTTTTTCCTGAATAAACCCTGGTTTTTATTGTTATTCTGAGCTATTATGAGCCTATGTGACTTGTGTAAACCAGAAATAACAACAATTAAACACTGGAACACCTAGGATTACCCTGATTTAAACACACCTTATAAGTTGACTGTTTTATGATTTGTGAAGCAAAAAGGTGCTAGGGCTTATGAAACAGATCCAATACAACTTTTTATGGTATATTGAGCCTAAATGAGCACTTAGAAACAGGAAGCAACCACAAATGCACAAGAGTACTGATTATGCTATTTTGACTGTGAAACTAGGATTTTTAGTAACTACAAATTTTAATGAACAAGTTCTCTATATTAAGCTATAATATGCGTAAATAACACTAAATAAGCACAAACAAACCAAATAACAGTGATATAAGTTAAGCTACAGTAGAAAGATAGAAATGAGATTATGGGCTTACAATGTGCACTCCTGCCAAACCATGAACCAAGAACCATAGACCAAACCTAAAGGCTTCCACAAGCCACTACACCCATGGCCATCCAAAATACACCATGCTCCAGCAATCTACAACCTTCAACCTGTATTTTTTTATTTTTTCTTTATTTTTCTGATTTTTTTTGTATTTTCTTTTTTTATGAGACTAAGCTAGTTTTAATGGTATCTAAAAGCTTTTATAAGCTTTTTGGGAGCTTATATGTGCTTAAGGAGTCCAGAATAGAAACTAGATACCACTAATAAGCTGACTTGAAATTTTGAAATTAAATAAAACTTGCATACACAGAGAATGAGACTGAAACTTGAATTATACTATTGAAAAAGTTTGAATTACAACTGAAAACATGGAATACAACACTTGGAAGCTAAATTATATTCTAAAAGCTTGAAAATTAATTAAACAACCTATAAATTCTAAAATTAATCTAACACAATGCTTCTTGGACTTCTCTTCTATTTATAGGCCTCCATTAGGGTTTCTCTTAACCCTCTGAGCATTTCCCATCCAATCTTGGCCCTTGAATTACTCTGAATCAATCCTGGCCTTTGATTTCGTTTTTGGCGGGAAAATTGGGTATGTTGGTTTGGACTGTTATAGGCAAGGGGGTGGTGCATTTATGAGGGTTGTCATATTAGGTGCAAGTGGTGATGTGAGTGCTTTGGGCGGTGGAGATGGTGGGAGAGGTGAGGTGATGGCTTGCAGGGTCAAGTGGGAGGGAAGGGGTGAAGGGGGTTGACTGGTTTGACCTCAGGGTCAAACTTTGACCCTGGTATTATACCAAAAGGGGGAGTGGGTGGGCTTTGGAGGGTTTGGGCCAAGATAAAGTGTAGAATACTAACTATGTTGGAAACATGATTCCTTTTATGATTAGTGTGGCGTTGGTGAAATAAGGAGGAGAGGGAGAGAGGAACTGATTGGCTCCAAACGGTCAACCTAAATTGACCAAAGGATGGTCAACAAGGTCAGACTGCCTAGAGTCAATGCTCCGCAGAATATAATGTTTCCCCGGGTCGTTATTTCCCGACGAGGTGTGGATGGTATTAAAACGGATTTGTAATCGGGTAATTCTGAACAGGAAACGAGTAATAGGGGTTTGAATGATTACGCTAAGGAAAATCAAGTGAAAAACAAGTTAAATAAACTAACTTAACTAAAACGTAAGACCAAGTTACCCTAGAACGTATTTAAAATTAAAAACGCGCGTTTACGTTAAAAATAACGTCAACACACAAAATAAAAAGTGAAACGGGAGCAATTAAAATCCTACGGATATGAAAATTAAATTTTTACACTCCTAATAATAAAAGAAAATTTTTGGAAAAAGAAAAATAATTTTTACACTATTTAATTAATTACTATTAATTAATTACTAATTACTAATTACTTTTTAATTATTTAAATTATACTAAATTATACATAATTATGAATTTTAACTAGAAAAATGAAAATTAAATTTTTAAAAATCTAAAATATTATAAAACTAATTTTCAAACAGAAAATATATTTTTTAGAGTTTTTAAATAATTATTATTAGTTAAAAACTATTTTTAAAGATTTAAAAAAATAATAAAAATGAAAAGAAATATGAAATAAAGTGAGAAAAATGAAAATTTACTTTTGAAAAATCTGAAATAACCTAAAACTATTTTTAAAACTGAGAACTAATGTTTTTTGGGTTTTTCTTTAATTTTTATGAATTTAAAATGATTTTAAAATACTTAAAAACAAATATTTAAATAAGAAAAGTACTAAATGAGCTAGGAAAAATCTGGAAATTTTATGGAAAATCTAAAATATTATACTAAGGCTAGGAAAAATATAAAAAGTTAGATAAGCCCACTAATAAGCTGAATTGGGCAAATAAGCACTTTAAATAAGCACTTCAAATAAGCACATATGCACCAAATCACCCCAAAAGCTTAGGGAAGGTGTAATATACTAAAAAAAACTCAACTCAACTAAAAAAACTCAGATAAGCCCAGGCCGTGAGCCAGAAAAGCATTAAGCAATTTGAGCATTTTTGAAAAAGGAGCAAGTATGCGGGTTACTTGAAGGCCAATTTGAGCTTATCACATAAGCTCTTAAGCACAAAACAAGCTTAGACCTAGAAAGCTAGTTGCATGAGCTTTCGAAAATGCCAAGAATCAAGGACCAAGCTCAAGAAACGAGCAAGATAAGTGCTAGTGAAAAACGGGTCAGATTGGAAATCTCATGGTGCAGGGCAGATGAGGGGTTTACGGTCACTCACAAGCCAACTAAAAAAAAATTCTAAAAATTAAGCCAAGTTGGATTCCTAAAGTTTAACTATCCTATTTACTCCTCAAGAAATTTCAAAGCCTAATACTAACCACAAAAATCTAGAAAATTCCCACAAAAAGTGGATTTCTGCCTAATGGGTAAATTTTGACTTTATGATTTAGAACATTAGTTTCACTTATATGAACTTCTAATCTAATTTACTGAGTTAATATGTTATATTAAGCTATTGTAAGATGAAATTAAGCTATATACTACAATTATGTAAAGTTTAACTAAGATTTAGAACTAACAATATTAACAGTTAATGAAATAAGATAAATTAAAACCTATTTTGACTTTTAACTAAATAGCAACTGGATTTTAAAGTTTACTTAGTCTAATATGACCTATTGTGATATGTATAAACTAGAAATAACAACCACACTGGAACATAAGGAACCACACTCATCCAAACAGTCCTTTAAAACTATTCCAATGATTACGGCACGTCATAATCCAACTAAAAAAATCTAAAAAAATAAACAAAAAATAACCGTAACTAGATAAGCTACTAAATAAGCTACATCCCAAATTTCAGGTCTAACGGACTTATAACGAAGAAATGAAAAATCAAAAACTATTTCTGCAGTTAAAAACGTGCTTTTACAGCCCGAAAATGGTCGATTACGCCTTGTAAAAGATATCTAAAAATTAAAATAAAAATACCAGCAAGTAGATAAGCAATAAAATAAGCTACAAACCAAATTTCAGGTCTAAGGGACTTATAACGAAGAAATTAAAAATCAAAAATTTTTCTGCAGTTGAAAACTTATTGACTTTTTGATTTTTCTTAACTAAGTTGACTTTATTGAACTTTGATTGATCCTATATGACTGAGAATGATGTTAGAAGTTGAAATGAGACTGATTTAACCTAATGTAGCTAGATATGAACCTACTTATGTGATTATGCAAACCAAAATTTTCGACAGTGAAGCGAAATAAGATTATCGAAATGGATTTTGACTTTCTTTCTTTAATGACCTATGTTTTTAAGACTTGACTAATCTAATAAAACCTAGTGTAACATGTCTCAACCAAAAACAACAACAAAAACCTACTCGAAAGTGGTGAAGACCACTGATCCAAACACCACTGATTATGATTGAAAAAGGGATTTTCACAGCAAATTACATATTTAGATCATGAATCCTATTTCAAAAGTTACACTATGATGTAATAAGTTTATATAAGCATAGAAATTCAGATATTAGTAACAAAAACTCATGGATCATTTAAAAGCTAATTTAACAGTTGAAAATGAAATAAAGTGTAATACTGAGAACAAATGAATAAACACCAAATATTTAGCTATAATATAACTAACAAACATCAAAGGTACACTAAAACACAGAGATTAAAGCTAATAGCTTACTCTACAGTGGAATGACCCAAGTCCAGGAAATGGCTTACAATGGATTCCAAGCAGAAACACATGAACCAGGGAACCAAACCTACCCTAGCATCTCCCCTGAGACTTCTAAAACCAAAAGCCATCCATTTTCCATCCTGCTTCTTGCATTCTCCTTCTTGCTTCTTGACTTTTTTATTTTACCATGATTTTTTTTGAATTTTTAAGTATTTTTAGATTATGAACTAAACTAATTAAAAAGGTTTTGTAAACTAAAAAAAAGGTTAACAGGGACTAAAGTAAGCTCACAGGAACAATAACCAACAACTTTTAACAATATAAAATGGAATTTCCAATTTCACTAAAAATTACCAAATTTGAATTTATAAGAGAAGACTTGAAATTAAAGTAAAATAAGGTTCACATTACATAAGAATTACTGAAATGAAACTTCTTGAACTAATAATTTCAACTGAAAATAAAAGTTATACTAAGTCGACATGATAAAACTGAAAATACACTACTGCTACCTAAATTACTTGTCTTCACTGCTTCTTTCTTCACTTATAAGAGTCCTTGTGAGTTTCCTTGACTTTCCCACTTCTATTATTGACCATTGGATGCTTTGAAATGATCTGAGCCGTTCAAATGAAATTTGGCGGGAAAAATCCTCAAATGCAATTGGCAGCTAACTTGTAGATTTTTTAGGGCAACTAATGATATTTGTACTCAATTGAAGGCTAAGGGGGACAAGGAGTGGGGAGGTTCAAGTTGGTAGCAGAGTTGGAGTGTTGGGTGAGGTTTATAGGTTGCAAGTGGAAGGGGTAGGAGGTGGTCAACGTGGGGTTTGACCCTGGCATGTGTTTCTATTTTAAAAAGATGGGAGGTTGGTCTTTTGGAGTGTGGATTGGGCTGGGATATTTTCTGGATCAGGCTTGGATTGTTAAAAGGTTTATTAGTTTAGTTATTAGGAATAAATGACAAGGACCTAAATTGTAATTCCTGAAACTTGTGGACTGATTTTGTCATTTTTCCAAAGTTACCACAAGGGTGCAAATTGCCAAACTTGAATAGTACAAGGTCCTATTTTGATATTTTTCCACTTTTGAAATTCCAGGGACCAAAACTGCCAACTTGTGAAACTTCAGGGACCTAAACTGCAATTTTTGAAACTTTAGACCCAAAGATCAATTTTTGTAATATTTGACTTTCAAAAGCTTGGTTTGACTTATTTTTCAAAAATATATGCATAGGGACTATTTTTGACAAATTTTGAAATTTGGGGGGACTGAAACTACCAATTTTGCAAACTTTGATCATTTTTCATTTGTTTTTACTCATTTTGCATCTAAAACATATAAAACACAATTTTGGAATATTTTCAGTATTTTGATGCATTTCTGAGTGTTTTTGTATGTTTTGCAGTTCAGATTTGACCAAAAATGATGAGTGTTTTAACACTTATCAATCCCCCACACTAAATTATTGCTAGTCCCTAGCAATCTTTTGAGAAAAACTTAATGGATTTGAAACTCTTTACCAAAAGCCATTACTTCTGGAGTAGCCAAATGTATCAGTTCAAGTAAGAACTATGGTCCACTTGATAACCATGTGATTTTGAGCAAACCACCAGCTGTCAACGGATTTGATTTGTCTTTACCAAAAGCCGTTTGCTTCTGGACTAGCCAACTCTTGATGGACAAAGTCAACATCTTGGTGAGCTGATTACCAATTATGGTTTTTCCACTGCCTTTACCACAAGCCATAATCTTGCGGGCTAGCCAACTCTTTTACTTTTTAGGATATGGCGAGTGGAGGTACCATATAATTTTGGGCAAATTACAAGCCGTCAACGAATTTGATATATCTTTACCAAGAGCCGTTTGCTCCTGGATTAGCCAATCCTTTTGTCGTTTAGACATGGCGGACTGATAACCATGTGATTTTGAACTAAGTGAAAAAAATTTAAAATTTTTGCCAAAACGGGGGTACTAGATGGTAAAATGTGATAAAATTCGCTAGAATCCCCCCCCCCCCCCACACTTAGAATTGAATATTGTCCTCAATATTCAAAGTCCCGGCTATTATGCCGACTCTTTGAACGTAAAAGGGTAACATTACAAGCTAAATGTGGAAATATCATTTTTCACTTTGTTTTATTTATTGATATATATACATGGTAACAACGGTAGGGGCAACGCCCCCACACTTAGGGTGAAAACCCTATAAGCATGCTACTGTTTTTGTTTACCGAGTCGCTAGCTTAACTCGACCCCGAATTCATTGGTTCATGGGGAAGCATGATGTGGAAGAAACAATCTCCATTGGACTTTCATTCAAGATGTTCGGATAAACATTTGAAGCTCGTGTAAGTTCCACACCGATGAGATAAGTACCCGGCTCAAGATAATGGTAAATGAAAATGCCGGGATAAAAGATGGTATCTTCATTCCCGAAGGAGTGAAGAAGAGAAGAAGTCACCCGGTAGGTGAAGAAAAGGAAGAAAACCATGATGAAAATCATGATAAGATCTTCTTCCTCGAGAGCAGGCTCATTAGCCTGAATTTGGATTTCAAGGGTTAAGCTCAAAAACATCCCGGGAGGGAGGGTGGGAATTTGCAAATCCCCATGATTGGGTGCATCTCCCCCCGGGCTATCATACTCCGGAGGAGTCATGATATGAGTGAGTTCACCGGAGAACTCCTCATGAAGAGAATTTTTCACATGATGTGAATCTGTGAACTCTTGTTCCATTATGGACTCATCTCTCTCCTCATTAAAGATTGGATTGCTAGAAAGCAAAGTGAATTCAGAATCGAATTCAAAAAGAGGATTTGGGAGAGTAGTTTTGAAAGTTTCAGGAACAAAGAGATTAACATTCTCTATTGGACTGTTGGGATCAGAAGTGAGTGACAGATCATGATTTAAGAGACTTTCAATTTCGGCTTTGGAGTTAAGGAGACCATCATCACTTCCCGTTGGAAATGGATTGATGTGAGTAAGTTCATCGGCGAACTCCTCAAGAAGAGGATCAGCATCAGACTGTGGGAGAGATGCCTCAATATACTCAATGTCTCCATAAGATGCACAATCTTCGCTACAATCGGAGAAAATCTCAAATTGAGCTTTCGGACACTCAAGAGGGGAAGGTAAATCACACATATGATCAGAAGTTCCCTGTGACTCTTTTGGGATTGGGATAAGGTTCTCAGTACTAGACTTTTTGAATTCTTCCAATTCCTTTTTAGGAACAGTGCTAAGATGCTCGTCCCCCATGTTCAGAGAGTGAGTGTGAACTTCGGGTGTGATAGCAGTTGTTTGAGATGGAATCTCAACTGCTGGGATATCAACTGATGATCTTGATGAATCTTTGTGAATAATAACAATTTTATCTTCATCATCATCACTGTCATCATAGTCATCAAATATAGCAGTATTGCGAATGTTGGCACGTATCTTAGCTGCTCGTTGCTCAGCCAATAATTCTTCCATGCTTTTTCCAGATTCTCGTTCTTCAGCAAGTAATTCTGCCATAGTTTTCCCACGAGAATTTGGAATGAGTGGAAATTGTGGGGGTGTGGATGTGTCAAAACCGGAAGGTTGACATTGAAAATCATCATGAGGACCCCCACAATACGCACAAGAGGAACTTGGAGTATGGCGGAGCGAAATGTTAGCTAACTCCTCCTTAGGTTCTTTAAATTTCTCAAGAATCTCTAAAAAGTCTTGCTGGATTTGCGGAGTTGCTTGGATCATTTGATACTGTGGAGGTTGGTCTTGATACGAAGAGTCAAAATTGTTACAAGGAAATGGATTCCTTGTTTGACAATCAAAGCTAAAGTGTGGACCTCCACAGTACTCACAACAGTTGAACTGATGTGGCTGTGAGTCATAGGTGCTGGAGTCATAATTATTATCAGGAAACTGCTCATAGACAAGCGTGTTTCCTGATTGACAATCAGAATTGTAGTGTGAACCACCACAGTACTCACAACAGTAAAACTGCTGAGTCTCATGGTGTGGAAGCTGATGGAATAAATCAGTTGTGTCATGGTAGGAATAGGGATTCTAGTTATAGACAGACCCGTTTCCTGACTCTACCATGCTACAACTGGGATAATTACCACCATTATGAGGACCACCACACCATTGAAAATCAAGAAAGTGAGGATGAGACATAGAAAGAATCAAATGGTTTTGGAGGGTAAGAAATGAAGAATCAAAAAGGTAGGAGGGTAAAGATGGATATTTTTGGAATTTTTGATAAACATTTTATAAGAAAGAAAATCTTTTTGTGTTTTTGTGTTCGTTGAAAACTAATTTTAAAATGTTTTCGGGAACAGTTTTTTTTATAATAAGAAAATATAAACAAAGGATGGTAAATATACAATGAGTATATATACAGATTCACTAATCTGCAAAACCGTTTACAATACGCGCACGACCTCCCCGGCAGCGGCGCCAAATTTTGATTGGCTCCAAACGGTCAATCTAAATTGACCAAAGGATGGTCAACAAGGTCAGACTGCCTAGAGTCAATGCTCCGCGGAATATAGTGTTTCCCCGGGTCGTTATTTCCCGACGAGGTGTGGATGGTATTAAAACGGATTTGTGATCGGGTGATTCTGAACAGGAAAGGAGTAATAGGGGTTTGAATGATTACGCTAAGGAAATTCAAGTAAAAAACAAGTTAAATAAACTAACATAACTAAAACGTAAGACCAAGTTACCCTAGAACGTATTTAAAATTAAAAACGCGCGTTTACGTTAAAAATAACGTCAACACGCAAAATAAAAAGTGAAACGGGAGCATTTAAAATCCTACGGATATGAAAATTAAATTTTACACTCCTAATAATAAAAGAAAATTTTTGGAAAAAGAAAAATAATTTTTACACTATTTAATTAATTACTATTAATTAATTACTAATTACTAATTATTAATTACTTTTTAATTATTTAAATTATACTAAATTATACATAATTATGAATTCTAACTAGAAAAATGAAAATTAAATTTTTAAAATCTAAAATATTATAAAACTAATTTTCAAACAGAAAATATATTTTTTAGACTTTTTAAATAATTATTATTAATTAAAAACTATTTTTAAAGATTTAAAAAAATAATAAAAATGAAAAGAAATATGAAATAAAGTGAGAAAAATGCAAATTCACTTTTGAAAAATCTAAAATAACCTAAAACTATTTTTAAAACTGAGAACTAATTTTTTTTGGGTTTTTATTTAATTTTTATGAATTTAAAATGATTTAAAAATACTTAAAAACTAATATTTAAATAAGAAAAGTACTAAATGAGCTAGGAAAAATCTGGAAATTTTATGGAAAATCTAAAATATTATACTAAGGCTAGGAAAAATATAAAAAGTTAGATAAGCCCACTAATAAGCTGAATTGGGAAAATAAGCACTTTAAATAAGCACTTCAAATAAGCACATATGCACCAAATCACACCAAAAGCTTAGGGAAGGTGTAATATACTAAAACAAACTCAACTCAACTGAAAAAACTCAGATAAGCCCAGGCCGTGAGCCAAAAACGCTTAAGCAGTTTGAGCATTTTTGAAAAAGGAGCAGGTATGCGGGTTACTTGAAGGCCAATTTGAGCTTATCACATAAGCTCTTAAGCACAAAAAAAAGCTTGGACCTAGAAAGCTAGTTGCATGAGCTTTCCAAAATGCCAAGAATCAAGGACCAAGCTCAAGAAACGAGCAAGATGAGTGCTAGTGAAAAACGGGTCAGATTGGAAATCTCATGGTGCAGGGCAGATGAGGGGTTTACGGTCACTCATAAGCCAACTAAAAATAATTCTAAAAATTAAGCCAAGTTGGATTCCTAAAGTTTAACTGTCCTATTTACTCCTTAAGAAATTTTAAAGCCTAATACTAACCACAAAAATCTAGAAAATTCCCACAAAAAGTGGATTTCTGCCTAATGGGTAAATTTTGACTTTATGATTTAGAACATTAGTTCGACTTATATGAACTTCTAATCTAATTTACTGAGTTAATATGTTATATTAAGCTATTGTAAGATGAAATTAAGCTATATACTACAATTATGTAAAGTTTAACTAAGATTTAGAACTAACAATATTAACAGTTAATGAAATAAGATAAATTAAAACCTATTTTGACTTTTAACGAAATAGCAACTGGATTTTAAAGTTTACTTAGTCTAATATGACCTATTGTGATATGTCTAAACTAGAAATAACAACCAAAACACACTGGAACATAAGGAACCACACTCATCCAAACAGTCCTTTAAAACTATTTCAATGATTACGGCACGTCATAAGCCAACTAAAAAAATCTAATAAATAAACAAAAAATAACAGTAACTAGATAAGCTACTAAATAAGCTACAAACCAAATTTCAGGGCTAACAGACTTATAACGAAGAAATTAAAAATCAAAATTTTTTTTGCAGTTGAAAACTTATTGACTTTTTGATTTTTCTTAACTAAGTTGACTTTATTGAACTTTGATTGATCCTATATGACTGAGATAATTTAACCTAATGTAGCTAGATATGAACCTACTTATGTGATTATGCAAACCAAACTTTTCGACTGTGAAGTGAAATAAGATTATTGAAATGGATTTTGACTTTCTTTCTTTAATGACCTATGTTTTTATGACTTGACTAATCTAATAAAACCTAGTGTAACATGTCTCAACCAAAAACAACAACAAAAACCTACTCGAAAGTGGTGAAGACCACTGATCCAAACACCACTGATTATGATTGAAAAAGGGATTTTCACAGCAAATTACATATTTAGATCATGAATCCTATTTCAAAAGTTACACTATGATGTAATAAGTTTATATAAGCATAGAAATTCAGATATTAGTAACAAAAACTCATGGATCATTTAAAAGCTAATTTAACAGTTGAAAATGAAATAAAGTGTAATACTGAGAACAAATGAATAAACACCAAATATTTAGCTATAATATAACTAACAAACATCAAAGGTACACTAAAACCCAGAGATTAAAGCTAATAGCTAATTCTACAGTGGAATGACCCAAGTCCAAGAAATGGCTTACAATGGATTCCAAGCAGAAACACATGAACCAGGGAACCAAACCTACCCTAGCATCTCCCCTGAGACTTCTAAAACCAAAAGCCATCCATTTTCCATCCTGCTTCTTGCATTCTCCTTCTTGCTTCTTGACTTTTTTATTTTACCATGATTTTTTTGGAATTTTTAAGTATTTTTAGATTATGAACTAAACTAATTAAAAAGGTTTTGTAAACTAAAAAAAAAGCTTAACAAGGACTAAAGTAAGCTCACAGGACCAATAACCAACAACTTTTAACAATATAAAATGGAATTTTCAATTTGACTAAAAATTACCAAATTTGAATTTATAAGAGAAGACTTGAAATTAAAGTAAAATAAGGTTCACATTACATAAGAATTACTGAAATGAAACTTCTTGAACTAATAATATCAACTGAAAATAAAAGTTATACTAAGTCGACATGATAAAACTGAAAATACACTACTGCTACCTAAATTACTTGTCTTCACTGCTTCTTTCTTCACTTATAAGAGTCCTTGTGAGTTTCCTTGACTTTCCCACTTCTATTATTGACCATTGGATGCTTTGAAATGATCTAAGCCGTTCAAATGAAATTTGGCAGGAAAAATCCTCAAATGCAATTGGCAGCTAACTTGTAGATTTTTGAGGGCAATTAATGATATTTGGACTCAATTGGAGGCTAAGGGGGACAAGGAGTGGGGAGGTTCAAGTTGGTAGCAGAGTTGGAGTGTTGGGTGAGGTTTACAGGTTGCAAGTGGAAGGGGTAGGAGGTGGTCAATGTGGGGTTTGACCCTGGCATGTGTTTCTATTTTAAAAAGATGGGAGGTTGGGCTTTTGGAGTGTGGATTGGGCTGGGATATTTTCTGGATCAGGCTTGGATTGTTAAAAGGTTTATTAGTTTAGTTATTAGGAATAAATAACAAGGACCTAAATTGTAATTCCTGAAACTTGTGGACTGATTTTGTCATTTTTCCAAAGTTACCACAAGGGTGCAAATTGCCAAACTTGAATAGTACAAGGTCCTATTTTGATATTTTTCCACTTTTGAAATTCCAGGGACCAAAACTGCCAACTTGTGAAACTTCAAGGACCTAAACTGTAATTTTTGAAACTTTAGACCCAAAGATCAATTTTTGTAATATTTGACTTTCAAAAGCTTGGTTTGACTTATTTTTCAAAAATATATGCATAGGGACTATTTTTGACAAATTTTGAAACTTGGGGGACTGAAACTGCCAATTTTGCAAACTTTGATCATTTTTCATTTGTTTTTACTCATTTTGCATCTAAAACATATAAAACACAATTTTGGAATATTTTCAGTATTTTGATGCATTTCTGAGTGTTTTTGTATGTTTTGCAGTTCAGATTTGACAAAAAATGATGAGTGTTTGAGCACTCATCAGGAACCTTGAGAGAAAATGAAATATTAGATTGAGATTAAGTGAAGGTCCAACCCTCTCCACATGTGGAGAGGGGTATTTATACTTACAACATAAACGCCCACACCCGGGCTGTGAATCAGGCATACAGTGGGTGAAGACCCATCCTTCTTCCACGGTGTTACTTAAACTAATACTAGTTAACTAATAACTAAACTAACTATGAGCTAACTTAATGCTATTACAATCATTACGTGACCAAGACTTTTACAGGAATATTTGTATTCCTAACAATCTCCCCCTAAGCGAGGTCACCTTTGAAATTAAGATCTTTGGTCTTTAAGCATTCTTTAGTCTTTGTAGCGCGTAGGATCTGATTCTTCACTATTCTTCACACTTTGTACTTCAAGCAAGCGAACTTGTGATTTGAATTCCTTTGAGATATGTGATCTTTGAGCTTCCTTTGAGATTATCAGCCAAAGTAAATCTCCAAGCTCATCCATAGTTGTATTGCCTTCATGTGATGTAGTGACTTAAGGACCATCATGCTCACACCTTTCTAGATTAGGAGACTTTACTTTAGAGTTGTGGATCTGGAGACTTTTTCATCAGAGTTGCGGAAATGTTGTTGGTAGTCTCTCAACATTTGTTGTAGCAAGTCTCTCATCGTCATTGATAGTGTGGAGGATGTGTGAGCATGAGGTATGGATTGACCCGATTCAGCTAGAAATAGGAGCCATCAACAACATCTTTATATGTGTCCCTGAAATAAAACAGTTAGCAATAAAGATAGAGAACGAATATGGCTTTGTCATTCGTTCTGCAAGGACAGACTACCCTCCGGTTTTGTGAAAACCGACCTGTGATCAGGTAGAGTCTCTTTTAAAGAAGACTCTTCTTGACAGGAATTTCCAGCTTGTAGTAATAAATTTTCCAAAGAATCCACTTTGGAATCTTCATACTAACCATGTTCTCATACCGGAACGTCTCAAAGCAGACAACACGGTAGAGTGAATCGGTGAATTGATATTCACGGATTGATGAGAAATTGATTTATAGAAATCACTCACGTGTCATATGATAAACATTTTGAGACACGACGAGAGTTTTATACTTTGAATCAGATTTCCATCAAAAATACTTTTGTTTGAAAGGTTTTACACAATCAATGTGCTCGAAAATAAGTTGTGAGCACATTGAAAGGTTTTTGCAAAAGTATCCGTCAATCCATATCCTGGAACAAGTTTGATTCAAATTTGAATCACACCATCGTTGCTTCCCAGTTGTCACTTGATCATTGATCCAAGATGGATCTCACATGTCACCTACCAAGAGCTTGAGTAATGTTCGCTCTAGAAGGATTTCCATCTTCATCGTGAATATTTTCATATCACTCGGATGTTCTGGCAATACCACAAGGATAATGCATAGGACTCTAAATATTTTATCTTATTTTCCACATTGTGTGAAACAATAAGCATATTTGAAATGTGTCCTATCGAGATTTATGGATGATCTCTTTGGCCCTAGACTCAATAGTGCATTTTTGATCCACTCCTGGAGACTGGGGAGGCGTCTCCTGTTTTAGGTATCAACATAGCTCGCAATGAGCGGTCGATACATTGCACAGGGTTCCTAGTGAGATTGAAACAAGCTCTTTTAAGAGAACTTGAGTGGTTGGGAAGTTTAGTGCAGTGCGTCACTGGGTCCATGACGTCTTGTCTTCAATACCGGTGTTACTTTAGTAACTGCCAGTAGATTATGAATTGAACCCGGTTTCTGCCCTAAGGTTGAATATTTGGAGGGCTATTTCTTTTCACCCTTTCTCATTTCAATTCTTTTTAATTCTTCAACCCCTTCAGTGCTTACCGAGACTTCACGACTAGAACCTTGTTGGGTTTGTTCCAGTCCTAGCTCTATCTCAGTCCGCACTCTTCCCTTTCTCACTTTTCTCCTTTTTTCCAATCATTCCTAAGGACTTCTAATCTATCTAGAGGATTGTCACTGGGAAGATCCTTCCGGTTCTGGTGGATCATGGGAACTCATACCTAACCTTAACCATCCTTATAACTCCATGCATAAAGATAAATGGTCGGTCTTCAGTATTACTTCCACAAACGCCTTTTGCTCCCCATCAATATGTGCTTCGATATTCGAAAGAGTTTAGCACATATGTGGGAGCACATTTATTGAGTCCAAAAGATCACATTTGATTATCAGATTCCATATTTAAATCACATTCTCTCCCCCGATCAAAAATTTCAAATCTTTCAAGATTTTTTATCTCAATTGATTTAAATAATTTAGAAAATGTTTTTGGGAGAGAAATGCGGTCAATTTTAATATTTTCTTATAAAAAGGAACTTTTTCTAGCTCCCCCTCAAACTGTGAGGGAGGTTGTTATGTGTCAGATTTGAAGAGTTTGCAAAAGATTCGAAGTTTTTAACGAAAACTCTTTGAAAATTTACTCATTCTGACACATAACCATTACAAATCGTATTGTTACTTTTGTTTTGTACAAAGTGTGGGGAGTTTTTGATGATACATAAAATGTTGAGAAATCACTCTCCCCCTCAATCAATGACGGATGTTAAAAATATTTTCATAAAATATTAAAGTCATTGATTGAGTGAAAATTTTATCAAACTTTTTACTCCAATTTGATTTACAATCAAAATCTCATGGTACCACTAAGTTTTGCACAAATACTTCCCGGAAAAATCATAGAAGGGAAAGTATTTGGCGATAAAAAGAAGACTTCTCTTCTTTATCAAGAAATAATGCACTGAAACGTACATTAGATCGAGGATGCATGAATATAAAGTAATTCTCGCTCGGATGAACGGCACCCTTTGCTAGGAACAACCGTCTTTTTGGCGACGTGTTTTCCTCATTTTTGAGAACCGGGTTGCTATCTGAAGTAATAGCAAGCCATATTTTTGAAGACCGGGTTACAGCCTGAAATGACTGTAAGCCTTAATTTTAAGACCGGGTTACAGCCTGAAATGACTGTAAGCCATAATTTTAAGACCGGGTTACAGCCTGAAATGACTGTAAGCCATATAGGCATGTTTTGAAAAACCCTTTGAACTTCTGTTCGAACTTCATTTAAAGACCCGTGTCATTATTGAATGACATTTCTAGGACTGTAAATGTTATCGATGCCAGAAGACATGCCTTAAAAAAAACTATTTTTGGTATTTTCTAATTTTCTTATTTTTTATGGATTTTTGATGGTTTTCTATATTTATATACAAGTTATTAATGTGAATATAGAAGAGTACATATATATATATATATATATATATATATATATATATATATATATATATATATATATATATATATATATATATAATATGTAGGATAGGATATACGATAGGGAATAGAAATAGTCATAAGGATACAAAAAGAGAGCCACAAACAAAATACAGTACAAGTTACAATCACCATATCCAAAATACGTGTATGACACTGAACACCACCACTGGTCACATCATTTCGTGCATTGTAGAAGGCGGTAGTCTCCAGCTCGAACTCTGCCACCCACGTAGCACTCCAGGCTACGGAAGATTCTTCGCAACTTCAATCTCTTGCGGATACCAGCCAAAAACCTCTTGTTCCGTGTTAGGTCATTGTCAGTCCAGTGGTTGGTATAACGACTAGATCCATGGTCATAGACATGGTGTTCTTTCACTCTGAAGTCCAACGCCTCTTCAACCATGCGTAACGTACCGTCGCAGAACTTGTGTATTTCGTTGAAGCGCAAGACCATGGGAACGTTGTATTTGTCATGAAATACTGCGGCCAGAGGAGATTCTATGACTGTAAAGTCAGCAACACGTTCCAGACTATTGACATTCCATAGAGGGCGTGTGAGGTTGAGTTGAGATTGCTTTCGATGCCAAGCTGGAAGTCTTCTGCCCATTTTCTAATGACGATGCCCCTGATCCAGTGAAGAACGGCAAACACAAGAGACTTCTTTTCTCGAGATGGTAGATGATGCAGCTTTCTTTGAAGATGGAGCAGATACAGATCTTCGAAATCATTAGGGCGTAGGTGTTTGAAGTCCCCTTCGGATATGATGTAGTCCTTGAAGTCAGCTCGACGGAGTGTTATACTCTTAAGGTAGTCATATCCATGGATGGGATGTATCTGTACCTTAACCACACTGATAATTTGAAGTGGTGATCGAACAGACTTTCGGTCACCTTGAGCTTGAAACCGATCAATGAAAAATTGCTGCTTCTTCAGCCACCAGTGAGAAATACCCAGAGATGCCGAGATGTCGTAGTCACATTCTTGAGTACTCCACATGCTGTCGGGGACAAGCTGTTCCAACCCGATATCAGAATAGAGGGCAGCTTTCATCTTGGTGATGGACAAGGCCGACTTGCATTGCCTACTCCCAAGCTTAAGATATTCGAGGTCTTTGTTGAAGAAGAATTCGGCTTGGATAGTAACATTTCCAGGAGTTCCACCCAAAGGAAGTGGATTGTTGTAGTTGTACTTCATGATCCCTTCATCCACAATGTCGTTGAACATTTTGTGGCACTCTTCCATCTGGTATTGTAGATGATTAACATCCTGATGAAATGCTTTGACAATGTTGAAAGCCGGACCTTCCAGGTCTTTCTGAGTTAGCCTTGATAGACCACGCTTCTTGCAGAACCATGTGATGAATGTTCCCATATCACCAGTTTGTGAAAGTAGAGAATCTTCGGATGGAGGGACGAAACTGGTGGTGATGGCATTGATCCAGTTGTTGTCATTGGTTGGCAAATCGGAGGAAGGGATTGTCCAATTAGGTTCAGGAGATTGTGATTGCTTGTCATCGGGTTTCCACCATGTCTCTTTGTCAGCCTTGGTTAAGAGAACATGCGGTGGATCATTGGAGTCACTTCTGGCGAATGATTTCCACCACTGTCTTCCAGGGATATGAGTCATAGAGGCATCATCTTCATCGTCATCGGAAGAATCAGAGTGCTGAGGAGCGATAGATGCTTCATTGAAGACAAGATCATCATTGACTTGAGATGCTATAGAGGTTGTACCAACGTCAATGGTAGTCCAAGCAGCATACTTAACTTGTTTGGCCTGTTTGGAAGGAGCTGACTTGGATGACTTGTCAGTTTGATGTTTGTGAGATGGTGATGAGGTGGGTTGTGATGGTCCACTAGGAGCATGAGACCCACCAGGCAGAGAAGGAGTGCCTGATGGACCAGATGCCCCAGCAGGTGGTGGAGGTGGAGGTGGTTGAAGAGGTGATCCAGATGGTGGCCTGGGATGACCCTAACGCCTCTGCTTTCTTTTTCTTTCAATTTCCATGTCTCTGGCGTGTTCCTCAGCGTCATCTTGTTTTATTGAGGCCTCTAATGCTTTATACAGTTTGACATGAGCATCATGTCCTGTATGTTGACCCTGTTGATACATGCTGTGCTGCAGAATGACCTTCATATCATTGATAGGTAGGTCTTTGAATCTGGATCTGAGGGGAGCTTCAAGAGCAATGCTGACCACTTCAGCTACCTGTTCGTTGATTACCTGAGATACTTGTCGTTCAAGGTCAAGATGCTCCAACTTGTATAACCTGCTGCCGTGATTAGTAATTGTTTTTGGCAGATTAAGGTTTACTAAAGTTTGAAGTAAGGAGGCATGCTTGTCCAACTTCTCATGGATGGTGAGGTTATCTTGAACAATATTAGCTGTCATTCCAGCTAATGTATCCAGATCCAGCTTCTTCTCAGTGGTAGCAGGAGTGGCAGATTCAGTCGGTTTCTCTTGTGTTGTTGCTGCTTGTGGGGTGTCATTGTTGTCAGGACCAGCAGTAGGAATTGGTGCAGACCTGGTAGGAATGGTGGAGTTGTCTTGCTCAATAGGCACATCAACCATTGACACAACTTCTTCTCGCTCATCACCAGACTTGTCACCTTCAGCATCATCCGGCTTATCCATGAGGAATAGATCTCCAAAAGTATCCAGATTCTTGTATGATGCCAGCATTCCAGTAGAGCTGTCAGGTTCCACGACGAGCTTAGGATCATCAGTATTCAGTTTGAAGTTACCTTGGAGATCCGGATAAGTAGTAGAAACAAACTCGTCATCGAGTGGATCAATTGGAGTTACAGACTCAACAGTTTTATCCTGTACCGGTTGGTGGCTGGTAACATCTTGTGTAGCTAAGTTAGATTCATCACCTTTGAGAGCTGAGCTGGTATCAGTCTCAGAACTGCTTGTGTCAGCGGGTTGCCCAAGACTTGGTGATGGAGCATTGTCTGGAGATAATTTTGCAGATGAGGATGTTGGTGATCGTTTTTTGAGGATATACTTGGAGCTGGTTGATTTGGAGGCAGGAGATGATATTTTCAATAGAGTGTGTGCAGCCAGTTCTTCCTTGGCAACATCCTTGCCTTTTCCTACCACATGCTGGATTTGTGATGTCTTGTCTGACACAGGTTCTCTAATGCTGACACCACTGACTGGTGGCACAGGTGGCATGTATGCATCCTTTAAACTTTAAGCAGTTGCCATTTGAACCATTTCTTCTTCTGTGAGAGGAAACTGTGTGGTGCTAGGTGCAGCTTTAGGATCCTCAACACTTGGTGGTTTATTCTTTGTGCTGGTTCTTTTACCTCCTTTGGCCGCTTTACTCGTTTAGTACCTTCAGAGGACGCAGCTGAGGTTGTAACACCCTTGCATTTCTTGGATGCAGTTCTTTCAGACTTAGTGGATAAGGAGGGCTCATTAGCAGATGCTTCCCGACTTGTCTTCAGAAGTTTAAGATATTCCTCATAATACTGAGCAGTCAGTATATCACGAGTGAGAAGGGCAGTGGGAATGTCCATGCCGAATATAATCTCGCTTGTACTCTTTGCATCATATTTGAGGAACCCAACTGGATGTTCATCTGTGGGTTGATGAAGAGGGGATTCATCTCTAGGGTGGAATTTGAGAGATCGTTGAAGACTAAGTATGATCAGCTTAGTGAAGCGAATGCTTGGAATCAGGAGCTTGGCTGATCTTTTCTTACCGTCTTTGTTTGCTTCAAGGTTTGCCTTATCGACCAAGAAAGAGTGAATGGACTGAATAAATTCCTCCCAGATCCGTTCAGCAAAGTTGATGTTCTTACCATTAACAATGCCCCAGAGAATTTGTAGAGATGGAGCTCTAAGTTTTTCATACCCCGATGTTTTGCCCGTCAGACACAAGTTGATAAGGCTTGCAATTGCTCTCCATGGTTGATAGAGGTCACGGGTGATAACCGTGGAAAGCGTAGATACTTGAGTGGGATACCCAAGTTCATTGACGAAGTCAATAAGGGTAGCAGGATTAGGTGGGGGAGTGTATTCAACATTGTCACCCGTTGGCAATATCTGCAGTGCGCTACCAAGAGTTTCCATAGTGATGTTCACCCAATGCTCATCCAGCTGACACTTGTAAGTGTTGGTAGCTCTATCATGGCATATAGTGTTCCAGAACTGCTGGATATAGATGGAGGGGATTGAGGATGATGCGGTGAAGGCATTGAAGAAAGTGGTGTTTTTCAGTATGTCCAGGGCCATTCTGAATATGGGATGATTCTGAGGTCTATCAGTCTTAACATCGCAGTTGCTCTTTCCAATAGCTACCCACTTGTTGAATGGTAGAATGTCGTTGTCAGAACGAACGGGTGGAGCCAATTGTCCTTCGATAATAGGTTCTGCCATAATAGCTGCATTTGACACAAATCAACAAAGAAAGCAAACCATGTGACATTGAGTGTTAGTAACTAGTGAAACCCTAGCACCAAATGGTAATGAGATATGATCAGGGTCAAGAGCCACGTTAGAACCGTAATAAACACTCATGAGGAAATCATTCATCACATAGAATAGCAATTAGGACAAACAAGAATGAGTGTCATTCATACCAAGCAATGCATGGATAATTATACACCCATTTACTAACACACAAGCAGTGCACTCCTAATAAATGCTAGACAAAGTGGGTCAAAATAATTCCTAGCTAGAGTTAAACGCAGAACCATTAACCGCAAACTCAATTAACCGCAAGCTAACAGCAAACTCAACTTAACCGCAAACTCATTATAATCGCAACGACATAACCGCAAAACAATCGAGCCGCAACAAGTCAAGATAAACGCAAACAATTGAATCGCACATCACTTTAAACGCAAGTGCAGGTAACCGCAAAGCTACTTAACCGCAGTCAAAGTCATAAATAAACTCAACCAATTGAATTGCAAGTTAACCGCAAGATTTAGCCAATCGCAGTTACAGTTAAGGAGAGAAACTCGCAAACAGGGTAAATGATAACCGCAATCAATAACAAAAGCTAACCGCAATTAAGAGTCTATGCTAACCGCAGTCAAGAACTTACACTAACCGCAATCAATAACATACGCTAACCGCAGTCAAGAACATAAGTTAATCGCAGTCAAGAATACTCCACACACTCCGATACAAACCGTCAGATCTTACGATTACCACCAAGGATGACAACACGATCCCTCAATCAAGGTAAATAACAACACAATTCCCTACTCAACGCCTAAGGTACTACGCAAGGAATTTCCACCCTAAACGCAACTCTAACAAGACCAAAATCTCACACTCACATCCATGAACATCACACATAGGCAGTTAATGAACAATAAAATGCAGTAGAGAGCAAGTGTGATCTAACCTATTGACAAATAAACGCAATAAGACGAGATAACAAGCAACGCGAGTTCCCACCTATAATAATGCAACTCGTGAGACAATGAAATCATGGAAAGTTATAGTGAATGCGAAGATTAAGCACATGACTTACCAACAAATAAGCAATCAAGGGAAACAATCAAGACTAAATGCAATCAAAGTGAGTAGAGAGCGAGAGATGTGAGATTAAATATCAAGAGGTGTTTGTGGTTAACTTTTTAATCGCAAAAAAAACTTCTTAAATATGTGATGAGTACACTATGCTATAATGACACAAACAGTCCTTGTACTTCACTACCATACATTAGACAATGATACAAGAGTACAAGATTGGTCCCTGAAGTTATGAGTGATACCCAAGTAATGAGAGAGTTTTCAGGATGTGCATATAATACCATGAGGCCAGACAACAGACTACCTAAAGCAACACATAGCATGAAGAGTAAACATATAGACACAATGTGTAGCAAGAAAATATATACAGAAAGATAGCATGAAAGTAGAATGAATGAAAGAACAAATACACTATATGAACACAAGCTACTGACATAAAGCATATACAGGGAATGAATCAGTAGGTAAAAAGGAGAAGTACGAGTCCTAAAAAGAATTAGTCAGGAGTCCACATGATATCATCTCATATGTGAGTAGACATATCTCCAGTCGTGGGAGATGTCAGTGTCTTTGGAAGCCAAACACAGGTTTTAGTGGACCTGTTGTGTAATCCCTTTGTAAAACCTATGTCAATGGTACACACATGTGTCACACCCCCAAAATCGGGTCCAGCGGAAGCATACATGTAGCTGGGGTGTAACTCAATTGGTATTACAACACAAGTTCAAAAATGGTTTTCACTTGAATCATTTAGAACAAAATAGTTAAATCAAAATGTTGAATTTACATTGTTAAAAGTAGTGCGGAAGTAGGCCCTTAAAATAGTTTAAAATGGTCCCCAAATGAAAAATCAGAGTCTTCTATGACCATGCCATGCCCTGCCAAAACCTCTAGTAGCGTGCCATTGCTTAATACCTGAAAATACATGCTAAAGTGTCAACACGAGGTTGGTGAGTTCATAGAATCTTGTGAAAAAGAATGTAATGCATATGAATGAAGATTTCCCAGCAAAGGCATCATAAATCCACTTAGTTACAAGTCCGCCATAAGAGACTTGTAACCTGTGTGTTCACAACCCACTGCCAAATATGATTTGGTTTGTGTAAACAAAAGTAATATGTGGTCCAAGATTCAAAGATAAGTGTAGCAATGTCGCTATATAAAGGTAAGAGTGATAATGTAGCCATGGCGATGTCGCCATATAAATGAATCTGACCATAAGTAAAACGCATAAATAGTTTATCGAACAAAGTATCATAGCACCAGTTTAGGAAAGAATATTGATTGCACTAAGTTCAAGGCACCGAAAAGGTTTTCTAGCTATATGTAGGAGGTTACGCTCCCAAGTAATGTAGGTAATCACATACCTAGGAAATGTAGGTAATCACACATACCTAGGAAATGTAGGTAATCAAACATACCTATGAAATGTAGGTAATTAAACATACCTATGAAATGTAGGTAATCAAACATACCTATGAAATGTAGCTACCGGTTCTTAACTTAGGCAATCTTAGGTAATCTGTAAGGTTTAAATTTATGCACTCATGTCCATGAGTAAATAGCAAGTAGGTAATAGGTGAATAGTATTGTACTCGGATAATCAAACAAGTTTTAGATAGGGCTGTAAATATTTGAGTAATCAACATGTAAAATGAGTAATGCGTTTAAGTAAAACGAGCATGTATTCTCCCCCAAAGAGTTTATAAAACAATTAAAAGAGTAGGGGCTATGACTCACCTGGTGCGATAGCTACGATGACAAGAGTGGATACACAGAAATGAGGCACGATCTCTAACCGCAACCTAATATGAATGATATGATCTAATGTAAGAAATGAAATGATGCTACACATGCAAATACGTATGTTATCGATACCACTCGTGAATTTGAAAATAACGTTTTATCGTCGAAAAATACATTTTTAACGTCTCGTTAAGTTAATAACCACTTTCCATGTAAATACGTTGAAACGGTACTCCACGATCCTCGTTTGGTGTTTTATCGGCAAATAAAAGGTTTTCGTCGCAAAATATAACATTTTCATCACTTGAAAATATGCTCAAATTGGCCTCGCAAAATATCGTACGTTAAGTGTTATCGATGAAACTCGATATTTTTGAAAACCTTGTAACCATATCTAAATGTCGTCTCATTTGACTTTTAATCATACGCGCCCCGATGGTTAAGAAATATTGCTTCCAATGTCGTTACTTGAAAATATAATGTTCAACACTTAGAAAAATTCTATTATAGTAAAAGCTGTCAAAATAATAACTTTGAAAGGATTTTCGGGTAAAAAGATGAGGCTGTAGTTTATTCGTTATAAGTCTATTCGACGAACAGCCAATTGATTTGAAAAGCTTGCTGGAAGATCTTGATTTCATAAAACTATGGCTCGGACTCAAACCATACCAATCATGGAGAAAAACAGCCGAAAAAGTGGTGCGTCTCAAAAACTGTTTAGTGGCAAAAATAATAATAATAGTGCTGAAGGAAATTTGTAAAAATCGTCTAAGTTCAAACGCTTGCATCTTTGTCGTTATAAGCCCGTTTTCTACGTTCTTTATATCCCCGGAATCGTGGGAACATGTACTATCACATTTTTAGTAGTTCGGCTTGTCTAGGTTATGTTACATGTCTCATTTTGTCCAACAAAAGTTACCCAACAGCAACTATATTTTCTGAAAATACTTTTCGTCGTTAAACTTCGGAAAATCATATCTCCTTCGTTATTAACTCGTTTTTATCCCCGTTTTCGGCCATAGTTTCGTCTCGGAATGTATTTTCTAAATCTTTGGTCCAAAGTTACACCCTAGACCCTGAATTTCCCACGTTTTACAAAATGGGACAGTAGGTATTTTTATTGTCTAAAACTTAATTTCCTAGTCACTAACTTGTACAAAAACTTTCCAACCAACTTCAATACAACCCTTAATCTACCATACACCTTCTTAGGGTGTCATGGAGTCCTAAACTTCACAAAATATGGAGGGATTTTAAGGGAATGATCATAGGTTTGTGATAAATTAATATAAACCATATATACTTGAAAGTGGTATAATTAACATAAGTATATATGCATGTTTTGTGTCTAGATAATAAAAATACACCATGTAACCATATGTAAAGATTAAAAAAAATCATTAGAGACTTACTAGTAGTTTGGAGAGGTTTAAAAGTGACAAGGTTCCTAAATACTTCTTGATTTTTATTTCAAAATCAAAAGAGAAGTATACTAGAGTAGTTAAGAATCATTTTTGCTTGAAAAATTCCATGGTTTCTTTCTATAGTTGTTGTTGCCGTGGGTTGTGATGAGAAAAAGAGAGAATATTGCTAGTTTCATCTTGTAAAATAATGATTGTGTTGAAAATTAGATCTTATTTGCAAATATCTTTAAGTTGTGGCATAATGGTAATTAAGAAGTCAAATGAAAGTAACCTTGTGAATTTTCAATCTACATATGTCGACCATGTGTGATCACTTGAAGATATTTGTAGTTTTGGGTAGTATTAAGTGTATTATTAGTCATTTAGTGTATATAATGTGTTACGTTGTAAGTTTTGGGTACCGTGTTAACTAAAAATAAATCGTGACGAGTTGAAATAAAATATGACGAAGTTGTAAAAATCATGAAACCACATTTCTGATGAGAATCGGGTGTTAAAATATTTGTCGTGTTGAAATATCGTAATTTTAGACGTTTACCGGAAAATATAGCAAATGGTTTTAAAACACCGGGTAAATTAATAATATAAAATTTATATTATTATAATGAGTATGAAAATATATTAGGATCGTAGTCGGGAGTGCCGGGTATATTGTTAGTAGTAAAAACTGAGTGGTAACGTTAATTACAAATTAAGCATACGTAAATTGAAATGATGCGTGTCCGTGCACGATCTAATGTGCTGATGATGTTACTGATGATATGCAGACTACTCTAGTCTATATGATGAGTCCTTACTGATGATGCATGAATTCACAGCTAAACCAAACTGGTTACGCGAATTTGAAAACCCGTAAATTAGGTTTACGAAATGATGAACGACAATCGTGAATAGTGATTTCCTTCCGGGAATGAATAGTGTCATATGAATAGTAAAATTTTCGAACGCTTCTCGGAATCTCAAACTAACTCCGAAAACGATGAATAGTAAAACGGTGAATAGTGATCGGTGAATAGTAAATGATGAATAGTAATGGATGAATAGTAACTTTTCCTAATGAATAATGAAATTTCGACTTTTGAAAAAAAGACCTGAAATTACGAGTTGTGACAGTCTTCCCCACTAACAGGAACTTCGTCCCGAAGTTCAGTTTATGTTGGTCTCTAGAGTGGTATTGGTGAAAAGATGATGATACTTATCGTGTAAACTACTGAGCTCCAATGAGAGCTCAAGTCTGTAGGCTACTAGGCTCATTCTGTCTGAAATATCTAATGGTCCAATGTATCCCGGGTTTATCTCTTAATGTTTGTGAATTGTGTCTCATTGATGTTGTCCTTGGGATCGCGTGATATCTATTGTTGTAAGTGAATCCAATTTATAGCAAATGGTCAGCCCAACCATTTCAAGAATCAATCACACCCGATTTGGGCATATCTCCCTATGTTTGAATCATTCTCTAATCTTGACCATTGGTCTGCAGATGATAGGTGATGTGGTTCCAAAGGAATCTTAATGAAATCGCTAGGAGTTTGAGGTGAATCAAATTTCTCTATTAGGAATAATTGAAATGGGTACCATGAATCTTGTTGGAAAGACTTACAAGGTTAAGTCAGTCAAAGGGTGTTATTGGAAAGAATAGATTAGGATGAGGTTGTGATTTCTCCGCAGGAATGTCATGAGTCGAGTCTCTCTCCACCTACGGTGCTTAGTCTCCATTACTAAGATTTTCCCCAAGCTCTATGTCATCAAATCACAAAATTCTAAATGTATAAGTGATGTAATATAGTGATTGAGTTTTCAAAGTTTGTTTTGAGATTGTGTGTTTTGTTCATAAACCTTCCCTTTACAACTTTAAGTAAACGGCTTTTTAAGTAACATTTTTCTTGATGTTTCAGAATTTAATAGTTATGCAAGATAGAACTATTTTCAACATGAGGTGGATAATATGATTTACCAAAGATCGATGTTTAAAATTTCTTAGCATCCAGTAGTTTTGTAAAAGATTGACCAAAAGAAATTTGCTTGTCAAAATAAGTGCCTCAGAAAAGTATTTCTTACAAGATATATGTTTTGTATAACGGTAGTTTGGAGAAAAATCCAATTAAAAGTGAAAGTATGAAGAGGACAAAATAGCCAGGTAGGTATGTCTACACAAAGCATAGGTGTCTAACACGTTTGAATAATGTCTATTGGTGAGGTCATGTTTAATTGAAGGTTCTATAGTCTTGGATAGAAGGTTGGATCTATCTCTATAGTGTTGCTTAGTGAGCACTCGTATCTAAACGAATCTTATAATTCAGTCAAGCCAATACTTTCTTGATGATAGAATTTTGGCGATCAGGCCAGTGATAGTGGTTCGAATGATTTGGTGATATCCTGGGAATTCTGTTGAGTTTTGAAATGGTCTTAATGTACCGAGAGATTCTCCTTAAAGATGGTATGGAAAGTCTTTCCTAGGGAGGTCATTGATAATATCCACTTATCAATATAGGGAGTAGTGAGTGATGAGTGGCATAGGAAACTATATAGTGTCAGCTAATTCCTTATATATATGGGGATGGGGAAAGAAAATGATAGTGATGGTGAGAAGGGAGAAGACTGTGACAACTGCGACAAAATGAGATTGTGATAAAAGAAAATACTGTGATATAAGTGTATCGTGCATAAAGGTGAAGATTCATGAAATGAAATGACCAGTTGACGTGCTTCTAATCGGCGGTTCACGAAGTGATGAAAAGTATGAATGTTCTTGAAATGTTTGAGTACGCACACACGAATGAAACATTTGGGAATCGAGTAAAGGATTCAATCCAGACAAAATTTTATTATAACTATTCTCAGTGTTGCAAAATTCATCTCTGAGTCAGACATAGGTGGTCAGCCTATATCTCACTATCCCGGGTTGAATATAAATGACCAGTCTATATTCCACCGAGGTTCCATGAATTTTGAAATACTCAGCTCAGTCATACTAAGACTATGTCCTTCACAAATACCAAAACGTTCTGAAAGATTAAAGCAGGTGACCAAACTCGAGGTCAAATGATGAAACTACGCAAGGAAAAACATAATGCCGTGACATATATGATACGTGAACATGCTTATATGAAAGACAATTATAGTAATCCACTATAATAAATGAATATAATATACCAGATAATGAGACACAAATCTCATCACCTACGTCAGCAACTAACCACAAATGAGGCTTCAGCTTGGCAGGCAGGCACGTGACGGTCATAGGGTTAAGTTTTCGTAAAAGTAGCTATAGTCTAGGTTTTAAAAACACTTAGTTTGCTATAGCCAAAGCTCTGATGCCAATCTGTCACACCCCCAAAATCGGGTCCAGCGGAAGCATACATGTAGCTGGGGTGTAACTCAATTGGTATTACAACACAAGTTCAAAAGTAGTTTTCACTTGAATCATTTAGAATAAAATAGTTAAATCAAAATGTTGAATTTAAATTGTTAAAAGTAGTGCGGAAGTAGGCCCTTAAAATAGTTTAAAATGGTCCCCAAATGAAAAATCAGAGTCTTCTATGACCATGCCATGCCCTGCCAAAACCTCCAGTACCGTGCCATTGCTTAATACCTGAAAATACATGCTAAAGTGTCAACACGAGGTTGGTGAGTTCATAGAATCTTGTGAAAAAGAATGTAATGCATATGAATGAAGATTTCTCAACAAAGGCATCGTAAATCCACTCAGTTACAAGTCCCGCCATAAGAGACTTGTAACCTGTGTGTTCACAACCCACTGCCAAAAATGATTTGGTTTGTGTAAACAAAAGTAATATGTGGTCCAAGATTCAAAGATAAGTGTAGCAATGTCGCTATATAAAGTAAGAGTGATAATGTAGCCATGGCGATGTCGCCATATAAATGAATCTGACCATAAGCAAAACGCATAAATAGTTTATTGAACAAAGTTTCATAGCACCAGTTTAGGAAAGAATATTGATTGCACTAAGTTCAAGGCACCTAAAAGGTTTTCTAGCTATATGTAGGAGGTTACGCTCCCAAGTAATGTAGGTAATCACATACCTAGGAAATATAGGTAATCACACATACCTATGAAATGTAAGTAATCAAACATACCTATGAAATGTAGGTAATCAAACATACCTATGAAATGTAGCTACCGGTTCTTAACTTAGGCAATCTTAGGTAATCTGTAATAGTTTAAATTTATGCACTCATGTCCATGAGTAAATAGCAAGTAGGTAATAAGTGAATAGTATTGTACTCGGATAATCAAACAAGTTTTAGATAGGCCTGGAAATATTTGAGTAATCAACCATGTAAAACGAGTAATGCGTTTAAGTAAAACGAGCATGTACTCTCCCCCAAAGAGTTTATAAAACAATTAAAAGAGTAGGGGCTATGACTCACCTGGTGCGATAGCTACGATGACAAGAGTGGATACACAGAAACGAGGCACGATCTCTAACCGCAACCTAATATGAATGATATGATCTAATGTAAGAAATGAAATGATGCTACACATGCAAATACGTATGTTATCGATACCACTCGTGAATTTGAAAATAACGTTTATCGTCGAAAAATACATTTTTGACGTCTCGTTAAGTTAATAACCACTTTCCATGTAAATACGTTGAAACCGTACTCCACGATCCTTGTTTGGTGTTTTATCGGCAAATATAAGGTTTTCGTCGCAAAATATAACATTTTCATCACTTGAAAATATGCCCAAATTGCCCTCGCAAAATATCGTACGTAAGTGTTATCGATGAAACTCGATATTTTTGAAAACCTTGTAACCATATCTAAATGTCGTCTCATTTGACTTTTAATCATACACGCCCCGATGGTTAAGAAATATTGCTTCCAATGTCGTTACTTGAAAATATAATGTTCAACACTTAGAAAAATTCTATTAAAGTAAAAGCTGTCAAAATAATAACTTTAAAAGGATTTTCGGGTAAAAAGATGAGGCTGTAGTTTATTCGTTACAAGTCTATTCGACGAACGGCCAATTGATTTGAAAAGCTTGCTGGAAGATCTTGATTTCATAAAACTATGGCTCGGACTCAAACCATACCAATCATAGAGAAAAACAGCTGAAAAAGTGGTGCGTCTCAAAAACTGTTTAGTGGCAAAAATAATAATAATAGTGCTGAAGGAAATTTGTAAAAATCGTCTAAGTTCAAACGCTTGCATCTTTGTCGTTATAAGCCCGTTTTCTACGTTCTTTATATCTCCGGAATCGTGGGAACATGTACTATCACATTTTTAGTAGTTCGGCTTGTCTAGGTTACGTTAAATGTCTCATTTTGTCCAACAAAAGTTACCCAACAGCAACTATATTTTCTGAAAATACTTTTCGTCGTTAAACTTCGGAAAATCATATCTCCTTCGTTATTAACTCGTTTTTATCCCTGTTTTTGGCCATAGTTTCGTCTCGGAATGTATTTTCTAAATCTTTGGTCCAAAGTTATACCCTAGACCCTGAATTTCCCACGTTTTACAAAATGGGACAGTAGGTATTTTTATTGTCCAAAACTTGGTTTCCTAGTCACTAACTTGTACAAAAACTTTCCAACCAACTTCAATACAACCCTTAATCTACCATACACCTTCTTAGGGTGTCATGGAGTCCTAAACTTCACAAAATATGGTGGGATTTTAAGGGAATGATCATAGGTTTGTGATAGATTAATATAAACCATATATACTTGAAAGTGGTATAATTAACATAAGTATATATGCATGTTTTGTGTCTAGATAATAAAAATACACCATGTAACCATATGTAAAGATTAAAAAAAAATCATTAAAGACTTACTAGTAGTTTGGAGAGGTTTAAAAGTGACAAGGTTCCTAAATACTTCTTGATTTTTATTTCAAAATCAAAAGAGAAGTATACTAGAGTAGTTAAGAATCATTTTTGCTTGAAAAATTCCATGGTTTCTTTCTATAGTTGTTGTTGCCGTGGGTTGTGATGAGAAAAAGAGAGAATATTGCTAGTTTCATCTTGTAAAATAATGATTATGTGTTGAAAATTAGATCTTATTTGCGAATATCTTAAAGTTGTGGCATAATGGTAATTAAGAAGTCAAATGAAAGTAACCTTGTGAATTTTCAATCTACATATGTCGACCATGTGTGATCACTTGAAGATATTTGTAGTTTTGGGTAGTATTAAGTGTATTATTAGTCATTTAGTGTATATAATGTGTTACGTTGTAAGTTTTGGGTACCGTGTTAACTAAAAATAAATCGTGACGAGTTGAAATAAAATATGACGAAGTTGTAAAAATCATGAAACCACATTTCTGATGAGAATCGGGTGTTAAAATATTTGTCGTGTTGAAATATCGTAATTCGACGTAATTTTAGACATTTACCGAAAAATATAGCAAATGGTTTTAAAACACCGGGTAAATTAATAATATAAAATTTGTATTATTATAATTAGTATGAAAATATATTAGGATCGTAGTCGGGAGTGCCGGGTATATTGTTAGTAGTAAAAACTGAGTGGTAACGTTAATTACAAATTAAGCATACATAAATTGAAATGATGCGTATCCGTGCACGATCTAATGTGCTGATGATGTTACTGATGATATGCAGACTACTCTAGTCTATATGATGAGTCCTTACTGATGATGCATGAATTCGCAGCTAAACCAAACTGGTTACGCGAATTTGAAAACCCGTAAATTAGGTTTACGAAATGATGATAGTGATTTCCTTCCGGGAATGAATAGTGTCATATGAATAGTAAAATTTTCGAACGCTTCTCGAAATCTCAAACTAACTCCGAAAACAATGAATAGTAAAGTGGTGAATAGTGATCGGTGAATAGTAAATGATGAATAGTAACTGATGAATAGTAACTTTTCCGAATGAATAATGAAATTTTGACTTTTGAAAAAAAGAACTGAAATTACGAGTTGTGACAACATGTGACCATTCATCACGAATGTCCTTCTAGTTGGTACCCATATCCAAGGAGATCTAAGCCTGTATGTTGTTTCATGTATAGTGACATTCTTGTGGTGAACGGTTCTATGGTCATATTTCCTTGGTCTATGTCTCAAAGGTATTACAGGTTTGTGACCATTTGATTTATAAATTATAGGTTTTGAGCTCACAGACTTAATCAAAGCACGTTTTTTATCCACTTGAGAAACACATCGAGTTTTCGAGAATTTAGGTCTTTCAGAAATAAAAGCATTTGGTTGTCTAATGGTAGTTTGATAACCAACAGTTTTCAAGACAGGTTTTCCCAAGATAGATGGTTTTGAAAGATTGAGGCTCATTTGACTCTTTGAAACATAACTTGGCACGATGTGCTCACCAGGAATTTTAGGACATGAAGTCAGACTTTGAACAGAGAAATCATTGGTTTTAGTAAATTGTGGACTAGTCAGATTGATGTTCTCAGCATTTATTTGTTTGAGTGACTCACACAATTCATTACATTTTACTTTAAGATTCTCATTTTCCATACGTAATTTAGCCATTTTGCAATTAGTTTCATAAGTATCGTGTTTCCATTTGGCATCATTACGTTGCTCATACATCTTGATCTGATTTTTCAGACAATTGATAGTTAAGTCCTTGTCATGCAGCTGAGTTTTCAGATTGTTAATCATAAAATATTCATTAAGATCAGGCAATTCCGGATTTAAACACGATTTGCAGTTTTGAAGACATTCTTCTTTACGTTGTATTTCAATTTCAAGTTCAATGCAATGTTTTTGTAATTGTGAGAACCTTTTCTGGAGTTGATTAAATGTCTCTTTTTCAACCATGTTCTGGTCCATTGTCTTAGAAAACTCAACTTTGAGACAAGGGATTTCATCAAACAGATCATTTTTGAAGACATCATACAGATCATTTTCTCCCCCTTTATAACACATATTTGTTGAATTAGAGAAGGGTAATACATTGTCAGTCTGTTTTAACAGATTTGTGTTATAACAGAGATTACTTTGATCTGTATGGTGACATACATTAGATGGTGTATTGTTTTGATCAATTGACGATACCTCATTGCTTGAGTCCGGTGTGAGTATGTTCTCCATAGCCTGGGTCACCAACTTATCAGAAATGACACTCTTATCATCTTTTGAATCCATGAGTTCAGTGTTGACAGACTTTGCATCCACTGTTAAACCCAAACCCAAACTATCACATGCTTGTCCACAATGTGTCTTAGCCTTGTCATCATATACTGGTTCATGTTTTGGCTGTCTCTTGATGTACTCTTTAACCTTATCCAAGTTTTGACGTAGCATATCTCTATAGTTGTCCACATCTATATTTGTGTGGTCAGCGAAGCACTTCATAGTCATCTGACTGTCGTAATCATAAATCATGGAGGATTTGGAGTTAAAGAAGCTATGCAGTTGTTTGCTGAGCACACATAGGGCAGCAGAGGATCCCTCATTAGATGTTTCTTTTCTGACCAATTGTTGCCGTAATTGATCCAAATTCAAGATCATAATGTCTGTGAATGTTTGAACAACTTGACCGAAAAATGTTATGAATGCACGTTCAAAACCCATTATGAATCCATTGCCCTCTAGCAGCCTAGAAAGATGTGACTGAAGTGTTTGAAAGCATTCAATGTGACATTCTCTTGCCAATTCAAGCAGTTTGCTTGACTGAGGAGTCGCATTCTCTTTAGGGTCCGAGCATGATTGTGCACTAGGGTCAACATACAATACTGGTCCTTTCATTTGTAAATGAAGCATACCACTCATATGAAAACCAAACTAACCTCAGGTGATTAGGTTGCAATTAAGGAGCAACTCATAAGTAAGGAGATAACCGCAAGATATGCTAATCACATGACCTAACCGCAGAATACTTAATCGCGGAGGCAGAATACCCAAACCGCAGGATATGCTAACCACAAAGACCTAATTGCAGAAAGCAAATCACAGTGAGTTAACCACAATAATCTAACCGCAGACTACTTAATCACAAGAACTAATCGCAGTGTACAAAAATCCAAATCTGTCACTTTCCTTGCGATTTGTTTGTATTCCCAAAATAGTAATCGCAGTCAACCTAACCGCAGATATCAGAACTTAACCGCAACCAAGCAATGGAACAGTATACTTAACCGCAACTTAGAAATCCGCCCACAATCTAATCCAAACTTCACGTAGATTAAAGATACGGTATAACCAACTGAAACACAATGCACAACTAACACTAATGATCATAAAAGTATATCACAAACACGTGTAATAACACAAGAAAGATCAAACCAAGATGTTTTACAAGAGTGACTTCAAACTCACAAAACCACACAAAACCACTTCAAAACCGATTCTACAAGGCTCTAAGATGAAACCTTGGCTCTTGATACCAATTGTAGAATACTAACTATGTTGGAAACATGATTCCTTTTGTGATTAGTGTGGCGTTGGTGAAATAAGGAGGAGAGGGAGAGAGGAACCTTGAAAGAAAATGAAATATTAGATTGAGATTAAGTGAAGGCCCAACCCTCTCCACATGTGGAGAAAGGTATTTATACTTACAACATAAACACCCACACCCGGGCTGTGAATCAGGCATACAGTGGGTGAAGACCCTTCCTTCTTCCACAGTGTTACTTAAACTAATACTAGTTAACTAATAACTAAACTAACTACGAGCTAACTTAATGCTATTACAATCATTAGGTGACCGAGACTTTTACAGGAATATTTGTATTCCTAACATAAATGGATTGGGCTTGGTGTATGTGTTTATTGGATTGGATTTGGTGTTGGGATTTATTAAGGGTCCGGTTTGGTTTAAAGTATCACAAGGACCATTTTTGTAATATTCTGAAATTTGAGGGATGTGTTTTGGCATTCTTCCAAAGTTTCCATAAGGGTATTTTTTGCCAAATGATGAATAGTACATGGACCTTAGATGATTTTTCCACTTTTAAATTTCCAGGGACTATTTCTGTCAACTTTCTAAACTTTAGGGACCTGTTTTGTAATTTCACCATACTTTGCAACCAAGGACCATTCCTGCCATAAATGATAAGTACAAGGACAAAATTTGTTTTTCTCAAAGTTTTAATATCCCAGGGACCATTTTTGACAATTTTTAAAGTTCAGGGACTAAACTTGTAATTTTGTGAAACTTTGCACCAAAGGACTAATTATGTATCTTTTTGATTTAAAAGGACCTTTGGTGACTTTTTCAAGTTTTTAGAATAACCAGGGACTAGATTTGACAACTTTTGAAAGATGAGGGACTGAAACTACCAATTATACAAACTTTGTTTATTTTTCATCTGTTTTTGATTATTTTGCATCTGAAACATATAAAACACATTCCTGGGATATTTTCATTATTTTGATGCAATTATAAGTGTTTTTAGATGTTTTGGCAGCTCAAAAAAGGTAAAAATGATGAGTATTTACACACTCATCAATGTTCTTGATGAGGTGATCCATTTTGCCTTCTTTCACTAATTTATCAATTAGTTGGCGCAATTGGACACACTCAATGGTGGTATGGCCCTTTTGTCCATGGTATTCGCATTACCCATTTCCTACGCGCCGATCCTCTAGAGTGCGCATTGGTGGAGGTTTCGGGAAGTTTGCACCTTCTGTCACAAATATCTCCCTTGGAGTCTTCGTTAGTGGAGTGTATTTGTCATTATCTCGTCCGCTTCCCTGACTGCGGTAGTTTTTGCTGCGGTTGCTACTTTGGTCATTGGACTGTTTCCTGGGCTGTTCTTGTGACCTACAATTTGAGTAACCTTTCTTGCTGTCCGCAGCAGCTGCTTCCCCTTGGATAAAGGACCTGGTGCGCTTCATCAGTTCATCGAAGGTTTAGGGAACCTTATCATTTAATCTTCTGATAAGTTCTGGGTTATTGATCCCATTCATAAACCCTGAGATCTTTAGTATTTCGGGGCATGCCTTGACGTGTATGCATTCATCCTTATAGCGCTCCACATAAGCGCTTGTGGATTCCCCTTGGCGTTGTTTTACTCTAGCAAGTTCGATAGGGTTCTTGGCGCACTTCTTTGAGCAAATTTCAAGCGAAATGCCTTTCGCAACTCTTCAAACCCTTTTATGCTTCTTCATGGCAGCTTGCTAAACCAGGTTCGTGCATTCCCCACCAATGTGGATTTAAACATGTGACACCACACAGGTTGTGGCCAATTTTCGATAGTAGCGGCTGATTCAAAAATTTTTAGGTCGTCATCTGGATCACCCGTCCCATCATATGTTTTAACATTGGCGGGCATGCGCCTTCTCTTATCCTCTGAAAAGTCGCTGATGCGCCGCGTGAATGCGTTGATCTTTTGGCGGCACCAAGGAAGGGATATATCTTCATCCTCCTCATCGCAATGTCTTCCCCTAGACTTCCAGTGTCCTGTTTCTTTGTCCTCGTTGTCCGAGGAGTCACTGGAGGAGGAGTTATCCCTTTTGCAGTGCTTACGCCGTTTTTCCTCTGAATCCGAGCTTGAAGGGCTTTCACTTGGGGAGTGATGTCGCCCAATCCTATCATGAATTCTCCTGCTACTAGACCTCAGAGGGCTTTTGCTCGGTGAGCACTGCCGCCAAAGTCTATCCGGAATCCTGCGGCTACCAAGCCTAGCGTGGACATTGGTACGCCTTCCATCGTCTTCATGCTCTTCCAAGTAGTGTGAATCAGCTGCTTCATTATCCACAGCTTTCTTTCCAACCCTAGCGAACACTCGAGGTCGGCGGCTATCCTTTTCGGGCCTCTCCTTCCGATAGCACGGTGGGGATGCTTCGTACTCAGGACCGAAGTTGAGCTGGGCTTGCAGGCTCTGACTTGACCTTCTTTTTGCTTCCTCTTGCATAAGGGTAGCTAAGGTTTCGTAGTTTTGAGACACAAAATCACTTAGTGCTAATTCAGGCGCGCCTCCCTCTAGCGCGAGGATGTCTGTTTCCACATTAGGTCCCATATCCCGATTAGGCGCACATGGCGGCTCAGTGGTGTCCACAATGGGTGCCGCTTGGTGGGGAGTGGTGAAGAGAGTACACAGTAAATCTTCCGCGCTAGTGGTTGCCATAGTGGCCTGGGTAGTCCCTGTGGGCAGTTCTACCGTTAGACAGATCAAACCTGGGCCTGATTCTTGGTGCATGGGCGCACTGGTTGTTCCAGAGGCCTGCTTAGAGGTCGAATCACCTTGATGTTTCTTCCCCTGAGGGTTAACATGTGTTTTCTTCAACTGTGGAGTCCGCTGGCTTGTGTTTCTATGCTTCGTCATTCTAGTTCTTAGTGTGGGGTCCCATGGATGGCGCCACTTGTTGATACAAAAGTTGGGCGTTCCTTGTTTGGGTTCCTGTTCTCGTACCAATCGAATCTTAATGCTTGAGACCTGCGCACTAAGAAATCAAACAACACCGTTAGGCTTATCGTGGGATTGTCTCCCACGATTATCCTCCGGCGTGAGAGTAAGTAATCGATTTTAGGGTTATAGTGAAGAGTTAGGGTTTTTAGATGATACCTCAATGAGAGCCATGATATTCTTTATATAGGCACGAAATCCTTGTAGGTTTCGTGCTCCTTACTCTTCGGCGTATCTCGCCTTATCCGGTCTATTGATCTTTATCCCATAAATAGAAGATCATTATCAAGACCATAAATAATATATTGAGGTTTGGGCTTTTGTGAGCCCAAATCGTTATTATAATAACCTAAATCATTATTATGATAGCCCATGCGTGATGGGCTTGTGCATTAGTAATATCCATTGATCGAGTTCGTGACCCGAGTGCGGACTATACGTCATCATAAACGTTACATAAACAGAAATTAAAACATTACAATACGAAATTAAAAACTAAAACTTCAATTATAATCTGGGTGATCCCAGGTTTAAGAGTTATTGGAGTCATAACCGTCGTCGTATGGATCAAAGCTCGCAAACCTCTCTTGTTCGATCTGAGCTTCCAACCTGCTCAGCTCCCGCTCATCCTCAGAGTTCCAACCATCATCAGCAGGTTTCACATTTTCCTCAAAACTTAGCTTAATCTTATCAAGATGAGGTTGCTGTTGTTGTGGGTCAACAACTCTTGGTGCAGATGAACTTGATGCACCTTGCACAAATTGTTGTTGTTGTTGTTGTTGTTGTGGTGCATCAGCAGCTGCGACATTCTCCTCAAAACTCCAATGTATATTGTTGTATTTTTCGTTCTCTATCTTCTGCACACAACCTCACAATGTTTGAACAACATCAGCGTCTTTGCGAAACTCATTGTACAAAAACTGGTCGATCACATATTTTCTGTCGACAGAGATATCTTTGCACTCTGTGTATCGTGTTCTCAGGTGTTGTTTGCGTAACTTCGCCAGCTCAAACTTCTTAATAACTTCGATAATTGCATCTTGGCGTTCCTTGTCGTCTATTTCGACTTGTTTTTTGACATAGTTTTGAACTTGTTTGACAGTGTGGGGAAGTTTACAAGCCATTTTTTTTTGTGTTTGATTTGTTGTTTGAATTATGTTTGAAAGTGGGTTTTATTTGGGTAATTATAGGATGAAAGTGGTTAAAATTTAAAAAAAAAATACTTTTTTTTTTCAAACGGTAACATTTTTTTTTTTTAATTTGGGATTGAATGAAATGTGCATGCTACAAATATCGTTCGTCCACACGATCGATTATGCAAAAAAATTACCGGCGATCGATTTCAACAAACACCACCACAGTGGTGCGATTGATATTGGAAATCGATCGATCGATCTACACGATCGATTTTTTTCAGCCCACCGCTACTAGCCTTATGACTCAGTGACTCACCGAACATAGCACAACTTGTTTTCTTTGAACTAAAATACATGGAATAACTCATACAAAAGTTGATGTAAAATTGCTAATTCTAATGATTTTTTTTTAGAAAGATAAACATATTGTTGTGATCCTCGAAAAAAAACCATAATACAATACAAAGCGCCCCACTCGATTAACAAGATAATTAAAAAAGAACGGTCCAAAAGTAAAGAAACTTACAACACAAACGAAAGAAAACGAAACATTACTAACCGAATACAAACTATAAATCACTGACTCGAGAATTCTGAATTAACCCCACTTGTCACATGAATATGTTGATTAAAATGAGACATGAAAAGAAAGGAACCAAATATTGAACCATAATGTCAACATGGGCTCCCCAATACATGGCAGCGATTGTTTTTTTTTTTTTTTTTTTTTTTTTTTTTTTAACTATGAATAAGAAAATAAGGAATAAGAAATATAAATTTAATAAATCAAAAACGTTAAACTGATTGTAAATACGGAACATAAACTAATAAAAAAGTTATATTGTACTCTAAATAGTGTGAGTCAAAGGGGATCGAGGACAAAATAAGGTAGGCCAAGGGGTACCAATAACATATTCTTTGTGAGAATACTGATGTCCCACATCACAGATAATCCATAATACCAATGAGTCACATGCTAGATGACACCGAGAGAAATTTTGTTGCAAAAACGACATTAATGTCCCCCCCCCCCCCCCCCCCATAAATAGTCAATATATGCAACTTTATCATTTCCATAAAAGTTCTCCTCTCTATTTTATAAACAACATAAATAGTCAATATATGCAACTTTATCACCATTATCCACACATTGAAAATACTAGTTACCCAATGTATTTAATGAATTGAATTATTGTGTACAGGACATGAGTTGCTAGTCAATAATCTCATGTAGGCTTGTTCCAAGTGTGGATGCTTAACACATAAATGTTCCATCAAATCTTTTTCTCAACAGTAACCATTTCCTGGTTGTACTTAATTCTTGTTTCTATAAAAGTAATTTAGCCTGTTATGTTAGTTGATGTGCTAATGTCACTCTCTTTAGTTGAAAGAATTAATTCGGTATTACACCACCCTTTACTACCGCCAACACTGGTCGACAGAAGCTTTTCTGGCGGTCAGTAATCTTACCGCCATGCTAGCTGACACTGGAAACTTCATTCTCGCAACTGTTGAGAATACTTGAGACGTCAAAATACGTTGTGGAAAAGTTGTGAGAATCCAACTGATACTTATTTAGTATTTACTAAACTTGAGAGTTTTTATGAATTATTCAGATAGTATTCCATTTGTTTCATGGTGAAGTCCAACTGACCCATCAAGAGGGAATTACTCTGTTGGCGTCGATCCTCGTGGTGCACCTCGGCTCGTCTCATTTGATCAGTCAGGCCGTCGGATATGGAGATCAGGACAATGGGATCATCAGAGATTTACATGAATGCCATAGATGAATTCTATATTTCTCTCTCGTTTTACACTGGTTCCAGCTGATAGAGGAGGCAAGCACTTTATTCGTCACTAATCCAAGTACATCAATTTTGATGTGGTTCATGGTACAGTAGCTTAGTTGACTTGGGACGAAGGACGATCAGAGTGGGTTGCACCATTTGCACTTACCTCTACTCGATGAGCACAATATAACAGGTGCGGTAGTAATAGAATCTACGCAAGGGGGACTCTACCACTTTGTATGTAACACCCCAACCCAACAAAGGTCAAAATACCACATTATGGTGTCAACAGAACAAACGCAAGCGGAAGACTTTTATTAATAATAAGGTTACATAAGTTCAAAATAAAACTAGGGGAAATATAATTCTAAATAATAATGAGTGATACGTGGGATTGCGCATACGCAAAAGGTTTTACCTCTTGAGGGATCTCGAGAAGCTTGCAATCCCCACTAGGCAGTGTACCTGACTGATGTAGTATAGTGTAGTGGCAAGTACCGGGGGATTGATCGTTCTCTCAGGGAATAGTGTCGTTAGGATCAAAACTTAATTAAACAAGGTCTAGAGGTGAGGGATAATTCTTTTTGTATTTTTATAGTGTTTTTTAGAAAGTAAGTAAAAATCTCGAGTTTTGAAAGAGTGGACGGAATTAGTTGCTAGTCAACTAACCCAATTAACTACTAATGCAATAAAAATAAAATAACAAGAAAATAAATGTGGAGAAAAAACAATAATGAGAGAAAAGTATTTACTTAGATTTCACTACTCCCTAGCTATTTTTTACTAGTTGATTAGTTTGTTACAATTGTGTGGATGACGGGTTATATTCCTTAATACCATTCGTAGGGCCATGTACGATCTTCCCTAACTCTATAAGCTTCTACCTCTTCCTATGTCGAGCCGACTACTAGCACCTAACATGGCCTCCTTAGTGGTTACATATGCATTAAATACAACTAATTAATCGTAGTACACATCCGATCATGTTTCATAAGACGTTCAAGCATGTTACCAATTGGAAGTCTGCCAGTTTTCTTAAGCCTAACATCGAAATCATTCATCCATTACAATTAATAACAAGCAACCTACCAATAATCAAAAGATAGGTTTCATTACATCTAAGCAAACACAAAGAAAACCTAGCCTAGCATGTTAAAGTAAAGACAAGCATAAGATAGAATCAAACAACACATAGACATATTGAATGATTATTGGAAGATTTATCTTTTTTTAGAACATGGATGATAAAAGGTTGAAAAACCCTGTAAAATTTGACCTAGGGTTTCCTTACAAGTTCTCCCAAAAGTCTCTCTAAAATTCTCCTCTAATACATGAAAATTAGAAAACTATATATAGATTTTAGGGGCTGACGACGTCACGTGTAAATCCTGACGCCGTCAACTCACCGCCAAAGAAACTCTCGTATTGCCTAGATCCAGATTTGACGCCGTCATGTATTAATCTTCTCATGGCCGTCAAGAGTAAATTACACGTGACGGCCTTGGTAACGCCGTCACGTGTTAAAGTCCAAAAACATTCAAGCACGTCTCGTTATATCTTTATATCCACCTCTTTGCCAACATGTGACGCCGTCACGTATAAGACGTGACGCCGTCAGGTACTATTTCCAGCTTGATTTTGGAGACTTTGCCGTTTTCTTCACTTTTCGCTCCAAAAACGTCCAAAATGCTTCCTTTTCTAGATTTCTTCTCCAAAGTACCTAAAATGACAAAAGGAATGATTTAGTGCAATATTTGATCAAATAATCTTGACTTAGGCCTTAAATGACCTCCTACACTTTTCATCTCATCAAATACCCTTACACTTGAGATTTGCTTGTCCTCAAGCAAATGCGCTTTTATTCTAATCAAAATACAAGCTAGGGGTCATTTAACACTAATATAAAAGTAATTACAACAAATAATCATTCCACTTCAACCAAAACAAGCACGGAAATTATACACTAGTACCTCACAAATAGTGTTTAGATACTCACATCTCTCGGGTGTAAAAAAAAGTATATATCACAATATGAAAATGGAAAATATCTCTCACTACCTGTCATAGCACATTGATTACCATAGGCTTGGGAAATGATCAAACCTCCACCACTTGGCTTAAGCACCTGGGATAAACTATCAAAGAGGTCTTTTAAAAAGGGTTATAACGTGAGGTGTAGGGATATGATAAACACGGTTTTGTTAGATAAAGACAATCTTTATTTGTGGCGAGTTAATCATCTTGGTCAATTACATGTACAATGTGGCATTGCTAAGCCAAGACTCAACTCGACTTAAGCTAATCATAAACTAACAAAAACATAAAAGGAAACGGGATGGTAGTCCGTATGTTTTTTCTCTTTTTCTTTTTCTATTTTTTTTTTTTGGCATACATTCTTTCCCTACCATCCGAAATAATATATCGTAGGGATTTTGCATACCCCTTACACTTGAACTTTTACATACTTTATAATTAACTATTCTAATGACTCGAATTAAGATAATCAAAACACTTGGAGTACTTTTTAAATATTAACGCACATATAGGGGTAATATATGATGTTCTTCCCCAATATTCCATAACAATAGTTGATGAGTGTGTAAATACTCATCATTTTTATCGTATCTGAACTGCCAAAACGTCCAAAAACACTCAGTAATGCATCAAAATACTAAAAATATTCCAAAATTGTGTTTTATACGTTTTAGATGCAAAATGTTTAAAAACAAACGAAAAACGAACAAAGTTTGCACAATTGGCAGTTTCAGTCCTCTCAAGTTTCAAAAATTGACAAAACTAGTCCCTGAAGGTTTAAAATGAAAGAAAAGTCAACTTTGGTCTTTGGGAAATCAAATTTGTTCAATATTAATCCCTGGATGAAAGTTTTAACAAACTGGCAACTTTTACCCCTCAAAATCCAAAATTGGCATAAAAGGTCCCTGAACTTTCAAAACTTGACAAAATCAGTCCCTGGTCAAAATAATTCAAAGAAAAGTCAACTTGGGACCTTGGGAAGTCACAAATTATCAAAAACAGTCCTTGGAATGAAAGTTTGAAAGAATTTGCATTTTGGTCCCTCAAGTTTCATTAATTGACAGTTTTAGTCCCTGAAGGACCAAATGTGAATAAAATCTCATTTTTTATACATGGACTATTCATATTTGGCAGGTTTGGTCCTCATGTTAACTTTGGGAAAGTTTCAATTTTAGCCCATGAGTTTGCAGATTTTACAAGAATGGTCCTTATGGTTTTTAAAACTCCTAAATAAACAAACCACCCAAAATAAACTAATCCTAATCCACCAAAGCCTGATCCACACAAGACTCCCCAAGCCCACTCTCTTTTTTTATCCTGGCCCAATCAGATAACCAACCCACACCCCGTCCATTTTAATACTCTCCCTCGGTCAAAATTGGTCAACTCCATCTCCCACCTTCACCCCGTGACCTGTACCTCTGCCAAAACCATCATCACCCTAACCTTTCACCCTCTGCAACACTCCACCCACACCCTTATACCTCCAAACAACAACTAACCAACAAAAACCTCCCCTACCAAATTATCAGGTCCCCAAGTGGTCAAATCCACCTTTCCCGCCAAAATTAAATAAAGGGCTAGGATGGCTCTTACTCATCCAACGGCTGTGGGATTGACTCAGGACCCCACATTGAGCTATAAGAGTGAAGAAAGAAGGAGCATAAAGAGCTATCTAGTTAGTTAGCATAAGTAGTGTAGTTTTTAGTTTTTCTTGTCGTTTTTATTGTACTTTCTTTTTCAGTCTTGTTTTTAAGTTTAAAACTGTTGTAATCAGTTGTCTTAATGCTAAATGAACTCTATTTCATCAAAGTCCAGTCTTGTGTGTTGAATTAGTGGTTAGCATTTTTAAGCAAAATTGACAATTCTGCTTAAATCTTGTTAATTGTTTTCAAACCTGTTTCAGTAAGTCCCTTTAAGCTTATTTATGAGTTTTTAGAAGCTTTCAAAGCTTTCCATTTAGTTCAGTCAGAAATCTAAAAAAATAATCAAAATTCACTCAAAAATCATGAAAAATAAAAAACCAAGTGTATAAGGAAGAAGAATGCTTGGAGTATGACTCATCATGGATTGTGATGGTACAGAACCTCAGGGAGGTATTAGGATGTGAGTTGTGCCCTGGTTACTTGGTTTACTCAGATTTCTACTTGTAAGCTTCATTTACTATTTTCATGTATTTACTGTAGTATAGCTTAGTACTTGCTTTTACTCAAGTTTTTATGTTTGTTTAGGGTAATTAAGTGATAATTCAGCTTAATATCTTATGTTTGTTAGTTAAATTTTCTAGTTGCTCAACTTAGCTCAAAACTGCCTATTTTAACTAATTTTAGTAGATTAGATTTAGCTTGTTCAACTGCTGTTTTTTTTGTCATTTTGGTCTTAATATAGTTCATTCAGCTTAACTCTTAAGTCTGCATAGAAACCTTGGCCTGAATCACATTTTCCCTTTGAAAACTTAAATCAGGTAGAGCTTATAGGGGTGTTTGGCATAAGCTGTTTCAGGATGTTCAATGTGGTTTTGGTTATGGTTTGCTGTTCCTATAACTCAAAATAGGTTGCCTTAGTTCATTTTAGTAAATAAATGCTAGTGTCATATGATCAGAAGTCAAATTCATGTGCCAAAATCATAGTTGAGATAACTGTTGGACAGTTAGGGTCCTTAAGCCTTAATTTTGTTGCATAATTATTTGTTCCTGCTTATTTAAGTCTTATTGTAGCTTAATTTATCAATTTCATTCACTAGGATAGGATTTAACTTCAAAATATTCAAAGCTTGCAATCAAAGAGAAAAGTCAAAAGTGCAAACTATCAAAATAGGAAAGATTTCAATTGTATCTGTAGGGTTTGGTTCTGTTTAAAACTAGATAAAAATTGGTGATTTGCAATCTCTGGTAGCCTGTTCTTAAATTTCAAAAAGAAATTTGGATTTTGAACCTTGTTTTCTTATTGAAAAGCTAGTCCAAAGTTGCATGTTTGGCCATCTCTTCCCCTGCATCAGCAGGTCCCATCACACTACCACCACCTTTGGTGGTGGCTGCAGCCCACCACCAAAGGTCCCACTAGGTTGTTCTTGGTTCCCTCAGCTCACCACCTAGCTGGCTACCCAGTGCAACCTTAGTTTGAGTCTCAAGCTCTTTTGTGGGCCCTCTAGTTCAGCTGAATGTTTGTCCCATTTCCAGTGTGCAAACAACAAGTTTTAAGTGCTTATTTTGATCTAACAGCTTATTCTGTGGACCACTTTGTATGATTATAGCTTATTACTGTGAAAATAACTTGTTTACATCCAAAAGTTCCATTGTGGACCCCACATAAGCTCAATTGAGCTTATTTTCTTATTTGGTCAATGAAAGTCAACTGTCATAGCTTTTAGGCTCCATAGTGCTTATTTTTAACTTATAAAAAAGTTGTTTTCATAAAAGTTTGTCGTTTTTAGTTGTAAAATAGATTGGTAAAAGAAAAATCCAAAAAAAAACAATTTTAATTTTAAGTGATAGTTTCTATTTAATTTAATTTAATTTTAATTTTCATTTTTAAATTTTTATTAAGTACTTAGCTATTTTATATTTTTCTTAAATTCCTCTTATATTAAAGTATTTATAATAATTTCCTTAGATTTTTATTTTATCATTTAGTATTTATTAGGATTAATCTTAGTTTTATTAATTATTAATTAATAATTAGTTTAAAATAGCATAATTAGTTTTTATTAAGTAAAACCTAGTTTTTATATTTTTCCTAGCTTTTATATAATGTAAAATAATTTTAGAAATTTTCTTGTAATTTTAACTGTTCATTTTCTATTTTTCTTAATTTAAAATAGTTTAATTAGGTAATTAATAATTAATTAGTAATTAATTAATAGAAAAAGCGCAAAAAGACAAAAATACTTATTTTTAATTTTAAAACTTATTTTTAGTTATTTTATAATTTTAGAAATTTTATTTTCATTTTTCTAGTATTTAATTAGTATTAAATTATATTTAAGTGTTTTTAATATTAATAATAAGTATTAAATAGTAATTTGTTAATAATAAATAATTAAATAGTGTAAAAATTTATTTTCTTTTTCTAAAAAATTTCTTTTATCTTTTAGTTTGTAGAAAAGTCATTTTCACCCCCTAGGGGTTTCCAGATTTCATTTTTCACGTTTTGTTTCGTACGTTTACGTTTTATTTAAACGTGAACGTACGCGTTTTAGGTTTTAATCGTTTCTGGTTTTTCTGACTTTCCAGTCTTGTTAATATAGTGTATTTAAGCCATTTTCTTTTATATTCCAGTAGTGTAATCATCACAACTCACTTATACCCATTCCTGTCCAATTTCACCCGATCACAAACCCGTTTTAATACCATCCACACCTCGTCGGGACATAACGACCCGGGGAAACCACTATATTCCGCAGAGATTTGGTCTGAGACGTTTGACTTAGTTGACCATCACCTGGTCAATTTAGGTTGACGGTTTCGCACCAATCAAATTTTGGCGCCGCTGCCGGGGAGGTTTTGCGCGTATTCTAAACGGTTTTACAGATTAGTGAATCTGGATATACACTCATTGTATATTTACCATCCTTTGTTCGTATTTTCTCATTTTAAAAACAAAACGGTTCCTGAAAACTTTTTAAAATTAGTTTTCAACGAACACAAAAACACAAAAAGATTTTCTTTCTGATAAAATGTTTTCCAAAAACACCAAAAATATCCATCTTTACCCTCCTACCTTTTTGATTCTTCATCCCTTTACCCTCTATCATTTTGATTCTCACTTCTTCCACTTGTCCTGTAATTGATTCTAATGGCATCTCTCGATGACGATTTCTTTGAACAAAGGGCCTTTAAAAGCAATGTTGAAAAACTTATGGCCTTGTCAAAAATGTCGAGATGTCGTGTTAATTATGATGGACCTTCGATTCCTGTTCCCTCTCCGGTGAGGGAAAGAGATCATGAAACCGAGGTGACAAAGGACCCTGTACTTTCCTCTAACCATGAAAGTGCTAAATACGTCCAACCTACGGTTGTCCAAAAACCTAAGCTCACAAATGCTCCTAAACCGTCTATAATTGATCCTAACCTTTCACGGTTTACGGTTAAAAGTTTGTCAAGCAAACGTACTGAGCTTAGGGCAGTGACTGAAAAGAACGACTTGCCCAATCTTCACGTTCATCATGAACCAAAACCCGATACCATAACGGAAGTGGTGGAAATTGCTTGCTCTAAGAGCACACCACTTGTCCCACCTCCGGATTTTATTCCTTGTGTTGGTTGTGGTGAGCCGCTTTTTGGTTTACCATGTCGTTGGTGTACATGTGTACAATGTGGTAATGATATTCAAAACGGGAGTTGTTTGTTTTGTGGTTCGAGGAATTCATTTGCTTATGATCCTAACCAGAACTCATTCAACAACTCCTCAAATTTTTCAAACTACCCATCACATTCATACGAGCAAGAATCATATTATCCAAATCACAATGATGCTTCGTATCTTAATACACCAAACTTTTCGTGTGAATATTGTGGAGGTCCTCACCAAGGTTTTGATTGTCAAAATAGTCAAAATTTTGGTTACGACCAATATCCATACAACTCACCGAGCCTGACTCAACAGTTTAACTGTTGTGAGTACTGTGGTGGTTCACACTACAGTTCTGATTGTCAATCGGGCAACACGCTTGTCTATGAGCAGTTTCCCGATAACAATTATGACTCAAGCACATACGACTCACAGCCGCATCAGTTTTACTGTTGTGATAACTATGGAGGTCCTCACTTTAGCTCGGCTTGTCAAACAGGGAATCCATTTCCTTGTAACAATTACAACCATTCATTTCAAGACCAACCTCCACAATACCAAATGATCCAAACAACTCCTCCTAATACTGAGCCAGACCTTTTACTAGAGGCTCGTGAAATTTTGCAAAAACTTAAGGAGGAGTTTGCCACTACATCATTTCAAGATTCTCGTGAGAAATCAATGGCAAAATTACTTGCTGAAGAACGAGAGGCTAGAAATGAAATGAGCATGGAAGAATTACTTGCTGAGCAAAGAGCGGCTAAAATACGTGCCAATCTTCGCTATGCTGCTATTTATGATGACGATGATGACAGTGATGATGATGAAGATAACATTGTCATTATTCAAAAAGATTCATCAGATTCATCTGTTGTGATTCCTTCCATGGAGAATCAGGGAGAAAATAATGTAACAAAGTCACTAGTCGTTGATCAAATGGAACTTGAAAATTCCATAACTGCTAGTACTTCTAAACTCCCTCAGTCTATTGATATAACACCCGAAGTTCACACTCACTCTCTAAATATGGGGGATGAGCATCTTAGCACTGTTCCTCAAAAGGAATCGGACGAATTCATAAAGTCTAGTGTTGAGATCCTTGTCCCAATCCCAGGAGAGTCACAGGGAGCTTTTGATCATGTGTGTGATCTACCTTCTCACCCTGAAAATCCAAAAGATCATTTTGAGACTTTCTCCGATTTTAATGATGATTGTATATCTTATGGAGAAGTTGAGTATGAAGAGGCACCATTGCCTTATTCGGATGTTGACCCTCTTATTGAGGAGTTCACAGATGAACTTACTCACATCAATCCACTTCCTTTGGGAAGTGATGATGGTCTCCTTGATTTTGAAACCGATATGGGAGAAACTGAAAATCTTTTAAACTCTAATCCCAACATCGAGCTTAGTACTTCACATGCTGATGAAAATTCTTTATCTTCTGGAGACATCAGTCATGTGGAAGGATTACCTTCTGAGCTAGTTAGCTTAGAAGAAGTAAATGATGAGACCGACACTGAAATCAAGAATGAAGCACTTCGTGCAACATTATTGAATGTCAGTCTCCTCATTGCAAAAATCGAGGCTTTCAAAGAGAAACCTATTTCATCTCCTATCCCCATTAAGGATAGTGACATTTTCTCTGATGATCTTATTCCGGAGTTTGAAGCCTTTACTTTTGATCATATGGGAGAGAAGATTAGTGGCAGTACCACTTCTCATTCTCAAATTTCTCTCCCCGAATATGATTCATTCACCTTTGAGGAGTTCTCCGGTGAACTCACTCATCATATCATGACTCCTCCGGAGTATGATGACCCGGGGGGAGATGTTCTCAATCATGAGAATTTGCAAATTCCCACCCACCCTCCCGGGATATTTACGAGCTTAACCCTTGAAATCCAAACTCAGGCTACGGAGCCTGATCTCGAGGAAGAAAATCTTATAAAGATTTTCATCATGGTTTTCTTCCTGTTCTTCACCTACCGGGTGACTTCTCTTGTTCTTCACTCCTTCGGGAATGAAGATCTTATCTTTGACCCCGGCATCACCGCTTATAGTTTATACTATTTACAGCCGGATACTTATCTCATCGGTGTGGAACTTTCACGTACTTCAAATGTTTGTCCAAACATCTTGAATGAAAGTCCGATGGAGATTGTCTTTTCCACATCATGCTTCCCCAAGGACAAATGAATTCGGGGTCGAGTCAAGCTAGCGACTCGGTAAACAAAAACAGTAGCATGCTTATAGGGTTTTCACCCTAAGTGTGGGGGAGTCCCCCATGATATGATTACAAAAGTGAAAAACAAAATGGTGTTTTCCACGCTTAGTTTGTAATGTTGCCCTTTTACGTTCAAAGAGTCGGCATAATAGCCGGGACTTTGAATACTGAGGACAATATTAATCCTAAGTGTGGGTGGGGGGGGGGGGGGGGGGTATTCGCTATTCTAGCGAATTTTATCACATTTTACTATCTTATACCCCCGTTTTTTACCAAAATTTTTCAAAAATTTTTCACTTCAAAATTTTTTGTGGTAATCAGTCTGCCGTGTCTAAACGACGAAAGGGATTGGCTAGTCCAGGAGCAAACGGCTCTTGGTAAAGACATCTCAAATCCGTTTATGGCTTGCAATTTGCCCAAAATTGTATGGTTCCTCAACTCCCCATATCCCATAAAGCGAATGAGTTGGCTAGCCCGCAAGATTATGGCTTGTGGTAAAGGCAGTGGAAAATCCATAATTGGTAATCAGCTCACCAAGATGTTGACTATTCCATCAAGAGTTGGCTAGTCCAGAAGCAAACGGCTTTTGGTAAAGACTAATCAAATCCGTTGATAGCTGATGGTTTGCTCAAAATCACACGGTTATCAGGTGTACCACAGTTCTCACACCTGGCTACTCCAGAAGTGATGGCTTTTGGTAAAGAGTTTCAAATCCATTAATTTTTCTCAAAAGATTGCTAGGGACTAGCAATAGTTTAGTATTGGGGATTGATGAGTGTGTAAATACTCATCATTTTTATCGTATCTGAACTGCCAAAACGTCCAAAAACACTCAGTAATGCATCAAAATGCTAAAAATATTCCAAAATTGTGTTTTATACGTTTTAGATGCAAAATGTTTAAAAACAAACGAAAAATGAACAAAGTTTGCACAATTGGCAGTTTCAGTCCCTCAAGTTTCAAAAATTGACAAAACTAGTCCCTGAAGGTTTAAAATGAAAGAAAAGTCAACTTTGGTCTTTGGGAAATCAAATTTGTTCAATATTAATCCCTGGATGAAAGTTTTAACAAACTGGCAACTTTTACCCCTCAAAATCCAAAATTGGCATAAAAGGTCCCTGAACTTTCAAAACTTGACAAAATCAGTCCCTGGTCAAAATAATTCAAAGAAAAGTCAACTTGGGACCTTGGGAAGTCACAAATTATCAAAAACAGTCCTTGGAATGAAAGTTTGAAAGAATTTGCATTTTGGTCCCTCAAGTTTCATTAATTGACAGTTTTAGTCCCTGAAGGACCAAATGTGAATAAAATCTCATTTTTTATACATGGACTATTCATATTTGGCAGGTTTGGTTCTCATGTTAACTTTGGGAAAGTTTCAATTTCAGCCCATGAGTTTGCAGATTTTACAAGAATGGTCCTTATGGTTTTTAAAACTCCTAAATAAACAAACCACCCAAAATAAACTAATCCTAATCCACCAAAGCCTGATCCATACAAGACTCCCCAAGCCCACCTCTTTTTTTATCCTGGCCCAATCAGATAACCAACCCACACCCCGTCCATTTTAATACTCTCCCTCGGTCAAAATTGGTCAACTCCATCCCCCACCTTCACCCCGTGACCTGTACCTCTGCCAAAACCATCATCACCCTAACCTTTCACCCTCTACAACACTCCACCCACACCCTTATACCTCCAAACAACAACTAACCAACAAAAACCTCCCCTGCCAAATTATCAGGTCCCCAAGTGGTCAAATCCACCTTTCCCGCCAAAATTAAATAAAGGGCTAGGATGGCTCTTACTCATCCAACGACTGTGGGATTGACTCAGGACCCCACACTGAGCTATAAGAGTGAAGAAAGAAGGAGCATAAAGAGCTATCTAGTTAGTTAGCATAAGTAGTGTAGTTTTTAGTTTTTCTTGTCGTTTTTATTGTACTTTCTTTTTTAGTCTTGTTTTTAAGTTTAAAACTATTGTAATCAGTTGTCTTAATGTTAAATGAACTCTATTTCATCAAAGTCCAGTCTTGTGTGTTGAATTAGTGGTTAGCATTTTTAAGCAAAATTGACAATTCTGCTTAAATCTTGTTAATTATTTTCAAACCTGTTTCAGTAAGTCCCTTTAAGCTTATTTATGAGTTTTTAGAAGCTTTCAAATCTTTCCATTTAGTTCCGTCAGAAATCTAAAAAAATAATCAAAATTCACTCAAAAATCATGAAAAATAAAAAAAAACAAGTGTATAAGGAAGAAGAATGCTTGGAGTATGACTCATCATGGATTGTGATGGTATAGAACCTCAGGGAGGTATTAGGATGTGAGTTATGCCCAGGTTACTTGGTTTACTCAGATTTCTACTTGTAAACTTCATTTACCATTTTCATGTATTTACTGTAGTATAGCTTAGTACTTGCTTTTACTCAAGTTTTTATGTTTGTTTAGGGTAATTAAGTGATAATTCAGCTTAATATCTTATGTTTGTTAGTTAAATTTTCTAGTTGCTCAACTTAGCTCAAAACTGCCTATTTTAACTAATTTTAGTAGATTAGATTTAGCTTGTTCAACTACTGTTTTTTTTTTTTTTTTTTTTTGTCATTTTGGTCTTAATATAGTTCATTCAGCTTAACTCTTAAGTCTGCATAGAAACCTTGGCCTGAATCACATTTTCCCTTTGAAAACTTAAATCAGTTAGAGCTTATAGGGGTGTTTGGCATAAGCTGTTTCAGGATGTTCAATGTGGTTTTGGTTATGGTTTGCTGTTCCTATAACTCAAAATAGGTTGCCTTAGTTCATTTTAGTATATAAATGCTAGTGTCATATGATCAGAAGTCAAATTCATGTGCCAAAATCATAGTTGAGATAACTGTTGGACAGTTAGGGTCCTTAAGCCTTAATTTTGTTGCAATATTATTTGTTCCAGCTTATTTAAGTCTTATTGTAGCTTAATTTATCAATTTCATTCACTAGGATAGGATTTAACTTCAAAATAGTCAAAGCTTGCAATCAAAGAGAAAAGTCAAAAGTGCAAACTGTCAAAATAGGAAAGATTTCAATTGTATATGTATGGTTTGGTTCTGTTTAAAACTAGATAAAAATTGGTGATTTGCAATCTCTGGTAGCCTGTTCTTAAATTTCAAAAAGAAATTTGGATTTTGAACCTTGTTTGCTTATTGAAAAGCTAGTCCAAAGTTGCATGTTTGGCCATCTCTTCCCCTGCATCAGCAAGTCCTATCATACTACCACCACCTTTGGTGGTGGCTGCAGCCCACCACCAAAGGTTCCACTAGGTTGTTCTTGGTTCCCTCAGCTCACCACCTAGCTGGCTACCCAGTGCAACCTTAGTTTGAGTCTCAAGCTCTTTTGTGGGCCCTCTAGTTCAGCTGAATGTTTGTCCCATTTCCAGTGTGCAAACAACAAGTTTTAAGTGCTTATTTTGATCTAACAGCTTATTCTGTGGACCACTTTGTATGATTATAGCTTATTACTGTGAAAATAACTTGTTTACATCCAAAAGTTCCATTGTGGACCCCACATAAGCTCAATTGAGCTTATTTTCTTATTTGGTCAATGAAAGTCAACTGTCATAGCTTTTAGGCTCCATAGTGCTTATTTTTAACTTATAAAAAAGTTGTTTTCATAAAAGTTTGTTGTTTTTAGTTGTAAAATAGATTGGTAAAAGAAAAATCCAGAAAAAAACAATTTTAATTTTAAGTGATAGTTTCTATTTAATGTAATTTAATTTTAATTTTCATTTTTAAATTTTTTTTAAGTACTTAGCTATTTTATATTTTTCTTAAATTCCTCTTATATTAAAGTATTTATAATAATTTCCTCAGATTTTTATTTTATCATTCAGTATTTATTAGGATTAATCTTAGTTTTATTAATTATTAATTAATAATTAGTTTAAAATAGCATAATTAGTTTTTATTATATAAAACCTAGTTTTTATATTTTTCTTAGCTTTTATATAATGTAAAATAATTTTAGAAATTTTCTTGTAATTTTAACTGTTCATTTTCTATTTTTCTTAATTTAAAATAGTTTAATTAGGTAATTAATAATTAATTAGTAATTAATTAATAGAAAAAGCACAAAAAGACAAAAATACTTATTTTTAACTTTAAAACTTATTTTTAGTTATTTTATAATTTTAGAAAATTTATTTTCATTTTTCTAGTATTTAATTAGTATTAAATTATATTTAAGTGTTTTTAATATTAATAATAAGTATTAAATAGTAATTAGTTAATAATAAATAATTAAATAGTGTAAAAATTTATTTTCTTTTTCTAAAAATTTTCTTTTATCTTTTAGTTTGTAGAAAAGTCATTTTCACCCCCTGGGGGTTTCCAGATTTCATTTTTCACGTTTTGTTTCGTACGTTTACGTTTTATTTAAACGTGAACGTACGCGTTTTAGGTTTTAATCGTTTCTGGTTTTTCTGACTTTCCAATCTTGTTAATATAGTGTATTTAAGCCATTTTCTTTTATATTCCAGTAGTGTAATCATTACAACTCACTTATACCCATTCCTGTCCAATTTCACCCGATCACAAACCCGTTTTAATACCATCCACACCTCGTCGGGACATAACGACCCGGGGAAACCACTATATTCCGCGGAGATTTGGTCTGAGACGTTTGACTTAGTTGACCATCACCTGGTCAATTTAGGTTGACGGTTTCGCACCATCCCGTTTTTATTCTATGTTTATTTTATGTTTTTGTTATCTTTCATTTATTAGCTTAAGTCGAGTCTAGTTTTGGCTTAGCAACACCATATTGTACATGTAATTAACCAAGATTTTTAACTCGCCACCAGTAAAATGTCACACCCCTAAAATACCTGAATGGCAGCGGAATGGAATACCTGAGGGTGTAACGGATCATAGCACACAAGCAAGGAAATATTGAAAGACCTAAAGTGTCGTTTTAAAATTCGTCGTTTGATTCATTCAAAATATAATCAGAGTTATAAAGACATAGGTCCCAAAAGTTGGAAAAGTTTACGGAAACAAGTTTAGTACAATCAAACGACATTTGAACATAAGTGCAAGAAAGTCCGAATGAGCCATATCATCCTTGTTACACAAAGTGACTCCATGCAATGCCATGAGAATATGCCTTAGTTACCTGAGAAATACATTGCGAAAAACGGTCAACATAAAGTTGGTGAATAATCATAGGTTTATAAGTAAAATCTAGTGTACATATGCCATAAGTAAAGTCAAGAAATAGGATGTCCGGAAAAATATATACATTGGCTCTTAAGCTCATGACCCCGAAGCTAGACGTTACTTGGCCCCAATGAGTGTTTACCAGACACTCTAATAATAAAGATATGAAATGCATCTGTAATACTGTTGGAGCAACCCAAACACAGATGGAGGAGTCACCCTCAATAGATCTATTCACTCACACTCGCTTGGAACTTAATTAACGGTTCATGAAATAATAAAGGGGACTTGTCAAGACGTGGTAAATAAGGCAACATAAGCAATGTATGAATTTTATACTTAGGCATGTACACGAAAATAAGTAATGCAATGTATTCTCCCCCGTGGGATTTGAAATCAAAATATAGAATTAAAACGGGGCTATGAAACTCACCTCGAAGTGATGGTACAAAGATGGTACAATGATGTAAGAGTAGTCGGGACAATGAGGCGCGTACACTAGCCGCAATCTAAATGAATAATCGCGATCTAATTAAGATCAAGCCGTAATGTAGTGAATGCACATGCACATGATACCTATACCACTCGTAATTTAGAAATACTAGTTATCGTCATAGTAAAATAGTTTCAATACTTAGGAAAATAAATCCATATATAGGAGTATATAACTTGTCGTGTTATCTCGTAAGAAAGTGTTAGCGTTAAGTTCCTTGTATTGAAAACCTTGAAATACGTCGTTAAGTCGTATAAGTATTCTCTTGGGTCATACGTATTCATTTGATAAGAAAATAGTCCTTAGTAATATTTTCTAGAAAATATACCGTTTAGTACGTACGTTATTATTTTTATTTGTGACTATATATATATATATATATATAGTTTTGACGACGTTAAAATGGGTATAACTTGGTCGTTTTAAGCTCGTTTTCCTTGTTCTTTATGTCCACGGATTCGTCTTTGTATATAATAGTATATTTTTGATAACTCGGCTCCTCTAGGTTATGTTTAATGCCTCTAATTGAACGGCGAAATCTGCCAAACAGCAAGCAGTTTTTACAAAAATAGTTTTCGTCGTTAAATTTGCAAAAATCATATCTCCTTCGTTATAAGCTCGTTTTAATCCGTTCTTTCGCCCAAAGTTTCGTTTTTGAATGTATTTTCTAAATCTTTGGTCAAAACTTAGTCACCATCTACTGATTTTCCCACGAAATTAAAATAGGGACAGTAGGTATATCAAAAGTTTCAAAAACCATTTCCAAGTCTCCAAACTAGTTCCATCTTCCATCAAACCACTTTCAAACACCACAAAGCTAGTCTAAACCTACCATACACCTTCTTAGGGTGTCATGGGTCCTTAAACATCATCAATCCACTAGGTCTAACAAGGGTTTCTTATGTGTCCATTTCTAGGGCTTGAAAGTTACATATGTACAAAAATGGAGTGGTATAAGTTAATGCATGTATGAGATCTTGTAAGAAAAGTATATAAACATAATAATAACTTGTAAAAATCATAAAAATGAGTTTGTTTACTTACTTGATGGTTTAGAGAGTTTAGATGATGAAAAACCTACTAATCCTTGAGTTTTTATTTCAAAACTCTAACAAGGATGATTATATGAACTAGTTTATACTAAGATCTTGTAAAATTTGTTCTCCTTGCTCCTTGAACACCCTAGTTCGATCCACCCTTAAGAGAAATGAGAGAAAAGAGTTTGCTTGCCTTGTAAAAAATGATTTTGTGATTAAAAATGGATGAAAAGTTTAATTTATACTTGGAGACAAATGTTTGGTGGGCATTTAAGTGAGTTGGTGTAGTTGCAATGTATTAAGACCAAGGGGGGGGGGGGGGGGGGGGGGGTTGGCCGGTCCTAAAGGAGGGAAAAGGGGAGGGTTTGTCTTGGGATTAATTAGGGAAAATTAGTATTAGTATTATGTAGTTAAGTTAGGTTTAGGTTTAAGGTTTAATCGGGTACCGGGTTTGTTAGAATTAAATTTTATCGAAGTTATTCGGGATGTAATAAAGTCGTAAAAATTGTAAAAATATGTCGGGTACAAGTACGGAGAGTTTGGGTGATTATTGTTTAATTTTGGTGAAAACCGTCGTTATTAAGTTAAACGTACGATACGTAATAAATAAATTTCCAAAATACCGGGTAAACTAATATTATAATTTTTATATTATAAAAATGAGTATAAAAATATATCGGGACAATAGTCGGGAGTGTCAGACATGTTAGACACATTTATAGTTCGCGTATTAGTGTTTATTTAAAATAAACGTACGTAAATCGTTAATTATACCAAAAGTATAAATTTAATTGTCCTACGAGTGGAATAGTATGCAAGTGCCCTAATGATGATGTGCAGACTATTTCTAGTCCGTATGAAATGTCCCTGATAAAAATGCATGAATTCGCTCCTGAACCAATACGGTTACGCGAATTTGAACACTCGTAAACTAAATTTACGATGACATGAGTAATGCACGTGAATAGTGGTTTTCTCTCGGAAATGAATAGTGTCAAGTGAATAGTAAAATTTCTGAATGTGTCTCGGAATGTCAAATTGACCTCAAAAATGATGAATAGTAAAATGATGAATAGTGATCGATGAATAGTAATTTGTGAATAGTAGAATGTCGAAGTTTGGAAAAATGACCTGAAATTGTGGGTTGTGACATAAAACTTCCTTTATCCAACAAAACCGTGTAATTCATATCCCTACACCTAACGTTATAACCCTTTAAAAGACCTCTTTGATAGTTTATCCTAGGTGCTTACGCCATGTGGTGGAGGTTTGATCCTTTCCCAAGCCTATGGTAATCTATTTTGCTATGACAGGTAGTGAGAGATATCTTCCATTTCCATAATGTTATATTACTTTATTACACCCGAGAGATGTGAGTATCTAAACACTATTTGTGAGGTGCTTGTATATGACCTCCGTGCTTGTCTATTGGTCTTTAGTGGAACGATTATTTGTTGTAATTACTTTTATATTAGTGTTAAATGACCCCTAACTTGTCTTTTGAGTAGAATAAAAGCGCATTTGCTTGAGGACAAGCAAATCTCAAGTGTAAGGGTATATGATGAGGCGAAAAATGATCCATTTTTAGGGGGTCATTTAAGCCCGAATCCGACTTTATTTGATCAAATATTGCCCTAAATCGTTCCTTTTGTGATTTTAGGTGTTTGGAGAGTGAATTCTGGAAAAGAAGCCATTTTGGACGTTTTTGGAGCATAAAAGTGAAGAAAACGGCTAAGTACCAAATTTCCATGCTGAAGATACAAGGTGACGGCGTCAAGACTACCATCTTGACGGCGTCAGACATGAGGAATTAAACACCGAAGGTGGTGACGGCGTCAGAAGGCTTCATGACGGCGTCAAAGTGGCAAGAATAAAATACCGTGGGTGGTGACGGCGTCACATAGGCCGTCATGAGTGGATCAAGGCCGTCCGAGGAAGTATATGGCGGCGAGGTGACGGCGTCACATGCAACTCTTGACGCCGTCAGCCTGTTTTTCCTATATATAGTTTTCTAGTTTTTTCATTAAAAAAAGGAGAAGTTTTGGTGAAACCCTAAAGACGATTTTGGTGCCTCTTTTACAGGTTTTTCAAGGGTTCCAAACCCTTGAGACCTTGCATTGTAATTGAGATAAGTGTACTTTCAATTCAATCAATATGTCTATGTGTTGGTTGTTTATATCTTGTTCTTATCTCAATTCTACTATGCTAGGCTAGATCTCTTTTGTGTTTGCTTAGATCTAATGAAACCTAGATGTTGATTATGTGTTGATTACTTGTCTATTCTTGTTTTGGATGAATGATATTATATGTTAGGCTTAAGAAAACTGGCAGATCTCTAATTGGTAACATGCTTGAACGTCTTAAGAAACATGAACCGAGGCGTACTAGGTCTTTATTGGTTGTATTTAATGCATGAGCCACTGTTTACAATCCCTATAGTTGTGTTGGGTCATGGTGTAGGAGGAGATAAGAGCTCATAGAGTTGGGGAGTTATGTATGCCACCCCACGAATGGTATTAAGGAATACAATCCGTCATCCATACAAGTGTAACAAGTAATTAACATGTAAAAGATATCTAGGGAGTAATGAAGTCTAAGTAAACACAATTTCTCCAACCACTGCTCACAACCTTAGTATAATTTAGTTTATTTTCATTTTTATTATTTTATTTTGATTGCATCTTAGTTTTGGGTTAGTTGAATAGCAACTAATTCCGCCCACTCTTCCAAAACCCGAGATTTTACTTGCTTTTATAAAAATATAAAAATACAAAAATAATCATCTTTCACCTCTAGAACTATTAATTAGGTTTTCTAATCCTAGCGACACTATTCCTAAGCTGAACGATCAATCCCCCGGTACTTGTCACTATACTATACTACAACGATCAGGTACACTGCCTGGTGGGGGTTGTAAGCTTCTCGAGATCCCTCGAGAGGTAAAGCCTGTTGCGATTCCCACGCATCAGAGCTGCTCTTCCAGAAATGAATCCCGAATCTCACTCTTGTCAAATTCGCTACGGCTGGGATTTTCGCGTCGAGAGATGATCAGCTGCTAGATTCTCTGCTCCTTTCTTATCACGAATTTCAACATCAAACTCTTGTAACAACAAGATCCAAAGAATTAGTCATGATTTAGTGTCCTGCTTAGCAAAAAGGTATCGAAGAGCCGAATGATCTGTAAAACGACCGTTTTTGAAAGAACAAGATATTGACGAAATTTACCAAAAGTGAACACTACGGCCAATAGCTCCTTTTCATTGGTGGTGTAGTTTTCTTGAGCAGGATTCATAGTTTTGCTAGGATAGTATATTGGCTGGAAGTGTTTGTTAAGCCTTTGGCCTAATACTGCTCCAACAACATAATCGTCGGCGTCGTACATGATTTCGAAGGGCAATTCCCAATTAGGTGTAACCATGATCGGAGCTTGGGTGAGTTCCAGCTTCAACCAATTGAATGCATCCTTGCATTCTTGAGAGAAATCGAAAGGGGCATCCTTTACAAGCAACTGAGTCATTGGTCGAGCTATTTTAGAGAAGTCTTTAATGAATCTCCTATAGAAACCGACATGACCCAAGAAGCTACCTATTGCCTTGACTGTAGTTGGATAAGGTAGCTTAGATATAGCTTCAATTTTTGCTCGGTCCACCTCAATTCCATTTCCTGAAACTTTGTGCCCGAGCACAATCCCTTCTTTGACCATAAAATGGCATTTTTCCCAGTTTAGAACCAGGTTGGTCTCCTTGCAAAGTTTGAGCAGTTTTTCGAGGTTAGCAAGACAGCGATCGAAAGAGTCTCCAAAGACCGATAAATTATCCATGAAGACTTCCATGTTGTCTTCCATTAACTCGTGAAAGATTGTGGTCATACATCGCTGAAAAGTGTCGGGAGCGTTATATAACCCGAAAGGCATTCTCTTATAGGCGAATGTCCCATAAGAGCAGGTAAACGTGGTCTTTTCTTGGTCCTCAGGGGCGATGGGGATTTGGAAGTACCCTGAGAACCCATCTAAGAAACAGTAGTACTCATGCCCTGCTAATCTTTCCAACATTTGGTCTATGAATGGGAGAGGAAAGTGATCCTTGCGGGTGGCATCATTTAGCTTGTTGAGGCAACATGATCAAGATCTCTTTATGTTTTAATGATGACAAATAAACCATTGAAACACATAAAATAACAAACGTTAGCTCAAAATCGCCGGAGCCAATGTATGCTCCTGGCGCGCTGCCCGCGCGTCAACTCGCGGGTGACGCGCCAGGACACTGTATGGTTCCGGGCGAATTTTGAAAGTCGGCTTTCCCCTTACCTGAAAAATGTGGATCTTTCAATACAGGAATGAATATGTTATGTGCTTAATTGAGAACACTCGAAACGAGTTTTGAGACTTGAGAGATCCTACTTTTAAAGTACCCATTTACGGGAAAACGCCAACTCATGTTTTCTAACTATCACCTCTAGCCTAGGCTTTTCTAAACTTAGGGAGCTTGTATATTTCACGTGACATCGTGTTGAAGCATCCATATGCTCATATCCCGTGCTTACGTCTTCTCTAATTACGCAACGGGTTTACTCCCTTATTGGTCAAACTAAGTCAAAGGTCACTTTGCGTAAACGCATCCTTTCCCACTTGGGATATGCTTTACATCAATGCAAAGCACTTAACGTGTTTGAACCAAGGTATTAGTTGAGAACATCGAGTCATGGAAAGTCACGAGATATGAACCTATGGATTCTCGACGTTGTGTTACTTGAACTTATAAGTAACTTATGATTTTCTCAACTCATAATCTTAATTGTCTAAACCTTTTCTTCTTAATGACAACTAGATTATGTCTTAATCTTCTCTTAATCTCATTTCTACTAAAGACAAATCCAATCATATCCAAATCAGATATTCTCTTACACAATCTCTTACACTCTTACATATTCCCTTACACACTACATCTCAACCATCCATTCCCTTCCAACACATCTCAACCTTTCATTTTCAACACATGCCAATTGTTTGAATTCCTAAAGAGGCTCCCTTGATCTTAACCATTGAATTCAAACTAAACACATCTCAACCATCCATCCAATCTCTTCTCTATACCATCACATGTGTTTAATCCAAGCCATCCATTTCAAACTGAAACCATCTCAACCATTGATTCACCCTTTCCCCCCAAGCAAAGCGTATTCCTTTGGAATATCACTTCTCAATCCAAACACAAGGCATCTTTGATCCTAGCCATCTATTTCAAATCATCACATCTCAACCATCCAGATTCAACACATGCCAATTTATTTGAAACGCATAGGAGGCTCCCTTTGATCTCCACCATCCAATTTAAACCATCTCATCTCAACCCTCCATCTCATTCTCCCCCCCCCCCCCCAAAGCATTGGAATATACCTTGGCATATTCTTTCTCTCTTTTCTATGCCATGTGAGGAGATACACTTTAACCCCTTCCAAATTATCCTATCTACACTTTATACCCTTGGTAATTTGGTTTTCTTATAAACACTTCACAAAACATTCTTCTAATTGGTTATTTCAGTTGGTAAACCTTAGAATGATTAATGTTAAGGTTTAGTGTGAAGTACAATTGGGGGTTTAGCAAGGATAGGTATTTATAAGATCCAAACACCCGACACTTGGGAAATTCTTACAGACGCCTGGCGCGCTGCCCGTGCGTTGACGCGCGGGTGACGAGCCGGCCTCGGTAAATTTTCCCAAGTTTTGGTTCTTGGCCTATAAATACCACCCTTGCCTCTTGTATTCCTCACCCCTTGCCATTATTCTTTCTCTCTAGATTCTTTCTCTCTAAACACTCTCAAATCTCTATCTCTATCTCTATCTCTAATCTTGTGTTCTTGATTTTCACATTAACATCTTTGAAAGAACCCATCTATTTGCAAGGGAAGAATCACAAGAACCTAATCCACTCTTGTGATTGTGTCGAGGGTCTTCTTGCTTATACCCTTTCTATTACAATCGAGTCTCTAGGTTAGGTTAAGGCTTGGTTGAACAAACATATATTCATTCATTCTATTGTTTGTAAGGGAAGTCTTGTGTCTTGGTGACAAAGCCTAGATCATTGGGGATCTAGTTGGGGTTTGATACTTCCGGTGGGAAGTCTTGGTAGTGATCTTTGTAATCCTTAGGTGAAGTCGAATCGCGAGATTCTTTTGGGTGGTTTCCGAGGGCGGAATACTGTTGGGGAGTAACTCCTTCTTTATGAGCATCGATATTGGTGAATATCGGTGGAGTGAATTGTAATGGTTTGTAGTCCACCGAAAGGATTATACTATTGAATAGTATTGGAGTCGCGGATTCGCAACTGGACGTACGGATGGTATAAACCCCCCATCCCCAACCAGTATATATCGTTGTGTTCTTTCATGCTTTATATACTTTGGTTGTGTTAATGGTTGTTGGATTATTGTACAAACACTTGGTGTTCTCTATGGGTTAAAGTCTTTAAACTTCTAAAAAGTCAAAGAAACCGTAATTCACCCTCCCCCCTCTACGGTTCTACAATTGGTATAAGTGCGGTATACTCAAGCTTTTGAGTGTTAAAACCTTCCCGAGAAGTCGTTTTAAGTCCAAAACTTCTTTCCCAATAATCTAAAATCCTAACTAAGATTATTGGTAAAGTAGTGTATAGATCCATGGCTCAAGAGAACTACGTTGAGGGGTGCTCTATGCAAAGACCACCTTTGCTGGAGACCAATGGGTTTTGTTTTTGGAAAACCCAGTTTGAGACCTATGTTAGGTCAAAAGATCTTGATTTATGGGAAATTATTCAAAATGGCAACTTTGTGTTCATGGTGGAAGACCCTGAAACAAAGTTGTTAGTGGAAAAGCCCAACTCGGATCTAAAAGATGTTGAGAGGAGAAAGCTTGGTAAGAATGATGAAGCCAAGATGTTAATCTAAAATGCTCTACCTCGAAGGGAATTCGAGAGAGTTCATATATGAAAGACCGCCAAGGAAATTTGGCGTTCACTCATCATTACACATCAAGGTAACTCACAAGTCAAAGATTGCAAGATTGACTTACTCATCCAACAATATGAGAAGTTTGTGATCTCGGATGAAGAGACCATTGACAATGGTTACACACGGTTCAATGCTATTATCACAAGCCTCACGGCTCTAGATCCTAGGTTTTACAACAAGAACCACGTGAGAAAGTTTCTTTGAGCTCTTCCGGTTAAGTGGAGGCCAAAAGTGACAGCTATTGAAGAAGCCAAGAACTTGGTGGAATTTCCTCTCGACGAGCTAATTGGGAACCTCAAAGTGTATGAAATGATTTTAGAAAATGACAAGGTTGTTTCTAAAGAAAAGAAGAAAGAGGTTAAGTCACTAGCCCTCAAAGCTAAAGTCACTAGGGAACAAACTAGTGATGATGATGATGATGAAGGAAGTGATGAGGATGACGAAGAGTACAATTTGATGGCTAAGAACTTTAGGAAGTTCCTTAGAAGAGGCGGCAACTTTAGGCGCAGTAATAGAATTGGAAACCAATGGAATGATGGAAGGAACAACTTTGGTAAAAGTCGAGGTGGTGACAACAAGGTTGGTGAGAGCTCTAGACGCACACAAGGATGCTACAACAGCGGAGAAAAGGGTCACTTCATAAATGAATGCCTTAAGCCTAGAATGAACAAGGCATTCGTTGGAGGTGCATGGAGTGATAGTGAAGATGAAGATCAACCAACAAAGGAAGCTACTTATCTTATGGCTCAAGAAAAGCTTGAGGTTTGTCTCAAAAGTGATCTACAACCGGATGAGTGGATAGTGGATAGTGGTTGCACTAAACACATGACCGGGAATAGAAGATTGTTCACATCGTACACGGCGTATAATGGGAATCATGTCACTTTTGGGAGCGAACTTAACGGAAAAATTATTGGCAAAGGTAAAATCCCTTATGATTTCATTGTAATTACCAACGTTGAGCATGTTAGAGGTCTAAACTTTAATTTGATTAGTGTAAGTCAACTTAATAATGATGATTGTGAGGTAAAATTTACTAAAGTAGATTGCTCTATTAGTAAAAATGGTGTTGTACTAGCTAAAGGTCGTAGGCGAAACAACTTCTACACTTTTTAATCATAGATTATTTGTAAGAATATATGTATCTCAAATATGGTAAATAACCCAATGCCTCGGCTTAGGAAGTTAGGTTTTTGATGAGGCGAAAAATGATCCGTTTTTAGGGGGTCATTTAAGCCCGAATCCGAATTTATTTGATCAAATATTGCCCTAAATCGTTCCTTTTGTGATTTTAGGTGTTTGGAGAGTGAATTCTGGAAAAGAGGCTATTTTGGACGTTTTTGGAGCATAAAGTGAAGAAAACAACAAAGTACCAAATCCAAGCTGGAATTACAAGGTGACGGCGTCAAGGATTTACTCTTGACGGCGTCAGAAAGGATGAATATTTTACCGAAGGTTGTGAAGGCGTCAGATGAAGAGATGACGGCGTCAAAATGACCAAGATTAATTTACCGAGGGTGGTGACGGCGTCACATAGGCCGTCACGATTGGATCTAGGGCGTCCGAGGAAGTATATGGCGGCGAGTTGACGGCGTCAGATTTTACTCTTGACGCCGTCAGGACGATTTTCCTATATATAGTTTTCTAGTTTTTTTCATTAAAAGAGAGAAGTTTTGGTGAAACCCTAAAGACGATTTTGGTGCCTCTTTTACAGGTTTTTCAAGGGTTCCAAACCCTTGAGACCTTGCATTGTAATTGAGATAAGTATACTCTTAATTCAATCAATATGTCTATGTGTTGGTTGTCTATCTTTTGTTCTTATCTTAATTCTACTATGCTAGGCTAAATTTCCTTTGTGTTTGCTTAGATCTAATGAAACCTAGATGTTGATTATGTGTTGATTACTTGTCTATTCTTGTTTTGAATGAATGATATTATATGTTAGGCTTAAGAAAACTGGCAGATCTCCAAATGGTAACATGCTTGAACGTCTTAAGAAACATGAACCGAGGCGTACTAGGTCTTTATTGGTTGTATTTAATGCATGAGCCACTGTTTACAATCTCTATAGTTGTGCTGGGTCATGGTGTAGGAGGAGATAAGAGCTCATAGAGTTGGGGAGTTATGTATGCCACTCCACGAATGGTATTAAGGAATACAACCCGTCATTCATACAAGTGTAACAAGTAATTAACATGTAAAAGATATCTAGGGAGTAGTGAAGTCTAAGTAAACACAATTTCTCCAACCACTGCTCACAACCTTAGTTTAATATTAGTTTAATTTCATTTTCATTAGTTAATTAGTTATAAAGTAGTTTTTGGGTTAGTTGATTAGCAACTAATTCCGCCCACTCCTTCAAAACCCGAGATTTTAATTGCTTTCATAAAAATATAAAAATACAAAAATAATCATCTCTCACCTCTAGAACTATTAATTAGGTTTTCTAATCCTAGCGACACTATTCCTAAGCTGAACGATCAATCCCCCGGTACTTGTCACTATACTATACTACAACGATCAGGTACACTGCCTGGTGGGGGTTGTAAGCCTCGCGAGATCCCTCGAGAGGTAAAGCAAGGTGCGATTCCCACGCATCAGTTTTGCCGACAAGCTAGTAAGCAATTTACCATTGTTGAGTTTTGAAAGGCATTATTGTGATGCATGTCTAGGGAGTCAAGGACAAACTAATAATAGTAATTAAAATAAAGTGGCAACTAATAAGGTTTTAGAGTTGATTCATTTGGATTTGTATGGTCTATCTCCGATCCAAAGTTATGGAGGAAACTTCTACACTTTAATGATCATAGATGATTATTCAAATTACACTTGGATATTATTCTTAGTAAAAAAGATTGAGTCTTGAATAAATTCAACATTTTAAGAAAGAAACTTGAAAACCTACTTGATTGTTCAATTGTCTCAATTAAAATAAATCATAGTAGAGAATTTGATAAAATGAAATTTGGAACCTTTTGTGAACAACATGGAATATCTTATAACTTATCGGGCCTGTTCACTTCTCAATCGCTTGAGATTGTTGAAAGAACACATCGTGAGTTAATAAAGATGTGTCGTGCAATGCTTGACGAGCAATCCATTCCATAAAAGTTTTGGTGTCATGCCCGAGATACCACATGTTATATCTTTAATAGTGTTCATATAAGAAAGATCGTTAATAAAACTTGAATAAAAGGACTCTTAGATCACAAAACAAACAAGATTTGGTTTTTGGCATGACATTTTTCAAGTGTCCAAATTGCTTTGGGATAGGTTTTGATGTTAAAACATGCATCTTAAGAGAACAATCTTTAAGTCAAAGTAAAATGTCTTTGTGTTGTTTGTAAGCCTTTTAGGTGCTATTAGAGCTTATATGTTTACATGATTAAGGCGTATATGGAGGCATGGATGGAAGCTTAATAAATGTCTTCCAAGAGGAAAGATATGCATCAACTCATTATTCAAGCTATGATTGTTAATATCCAAGATTCTACATGTCTATACAATGTGCATTGAAAAAGGAAATTTGACACAATTTATCTTGCTTAATCTCGATAATATTAATTTTGTCATAGCTTCCAAAATTAGATATGATATTCATCACAACTCACACTTGTGTTGAAGATTTTATATCTAGTTCTTCTTGTTCACCTTATAAGATAAATACATGTTGCATACCTAAACTTAAGTGAATAATGCTTCACTGCTTAAAATTTGATGCATAGCTTAACAATTTATGGTACATGCTTGAAAAATAATGGTAGGTAGTATGTGTATTTTGTCCACATATCACAACTTTAGATCAACTAAAACACTCATTGCTCTTTGAATAAATCTTCTCATGATCATAGCACATTTACCTTTCCTATATATTCTCTTCCTCTTGATCTTCACAACTTGTACACCTAATGAGGAATCTTAGTACTAATTGCCTTAATACCCGTTGGATAATAGGAGTGATCACCCATATGTAAACCTCACTCTACTATTATTTAAGGATTAGAGATCTTGTCTAAGCATTACACCTAAAATCTCAATCTAAGTTAAAAATGAATAACCAACCACTTTCTCCGAACAATGTTCTTGACAATTTCATCCTCCAAAGTAGTGACACCAATTCCTTGAGTTCAAACAATGGAAGTGAAGAAATTGCTAACAACAATGTTGTTCCTCAAGCTACAACCAAGAGTGATGGGATGGGAAATGGGTGGTTTATGCAAAACAACCAACAACAATATCCTAGGATCAACCTTGAAAAACTAATGCAAGATGATGTTTGGAGCAATCCACAAAATGTTCAAGTCACATCACCCCTAACCAGGGGAATTGGTGATGAAGAAGTTTGGGAAAAGATAAGGAAGCCCTTAAGCCCAAAATTTCGTGAAGGCAACCATGCAATTTGTTGCGAAAACACATTTGACATGCTTAATGCTATTAAAGATCATAGAGAAGAAACCCGTAAAATGATCAAATCTCTCCATGACGGAGTTAAAATGCTTCAAGCATTGGCCTCAAACATAACATACATTGTGCATCAAGAAAGGGGTGTTGACACTTGTGAGGACAATCTTGTAGATCACAAGAAATAGTTTCCTTATAACATGTATTGTCTAAGTGTGTTTGTTAGATGCTTTGTACGTATTTTGTGTTACTTGGATCTCTTGGTACCATGATCTAGTTGTAACTCTAGCTTTCAAGCTTTATAATAATAATAAATGCACTTTCCTCAACCTTGTCATGCTCAACAAATGGTTATTGGAGTCATATGGGACAGATATATATACATTATTATGTGAACTAACCCATGTTGCAAGTTTTCAAATGATAACCTAACCCATTTTGAAACTTTCACATGTGAAGATTTCTTGTTTGTTGCATATTGTGATTTCTATGTGTATCTAGGCCACCACAAAGGTGAGGCTCTTGACCCATGGATCCCGGCCTTGAAACAATGGGGAGCAACGATCTAAGTGGAGCTATGTTCAAGGGGGAGCACATTCGGATGCATATACAAGCTATCTCATTTATCCCACAGGCCCAAGTTCAAAACCTGGTTTGATTGGTAGTCCCGTCTTTTTGATTCGACAAAAGGGGGAGAAAGAAAGCAAGAGCGTGAAGGCCATTCAAGAAATGTTAAAGGCTTCACCGAATTACAAGGCAAAGGTCAAGACGCAAGCTAAACCAAAGGCGCGCTTTTGTCTTCGCTAAGTTTTGTAATTTTATTTGCTTTCAGTTTTTATTTGTCATCATCAAAAAGGGGGAGATTGTTGAGGCAACATGATCAAGATCTCTTTATGTTTTAATGATGACAAATAAACCATCGAAATACATATAATAACAAACGTTAGCTCAAAATCGCCAGAGCCAATGTCTGCTCCTGGCGCGCTGCCGCGCGTCAACACGCGGGTGACGCGCCAGGACACTGTATGGTTCTCGGAAAATTTTGAAAGTCAGCTTTCCCCTTACCCAACAAATGTGGATCTTTCAATACAGGTATGAATATGTTATGTGCTTAATGGAGAACACTCGAAACGAGTTATGAGACTTGAGAGATCCTACTTTTAAAGTACCCATTTACGGGAAAACGCCAACTCATGTTTTCTAACTATCGCCTATAGCCAAGGCTTTTTCTAAACTTAGGGAGCTTGTATATTTCACGTGACATCGTGTTGAAGCATCCATATGCTCATATCTCATGCTTACGTCTTCGCTAATTACATAACGGGTTTACTCCCTTATTGGTCAAACTAAATCAAAGGTCACTTTGCGTAAACGCATCCTTTCCCACTTGGGTTATGCTTTACATCAAGCCAAAGCACTTAACGTGTTTGAACGAAGGTATTAATTGAGAACGTCGAGTCGTGGAAAGTCACGAGATATGAAACTATGGATTCTCGACGTTGTGTTACTTGAAATTATAAGTAACTTATGATTTTCTCAACTCATAATCTTAATTGCCTAAACCTTTTCTTCTTAATGACAATTAGATTATGTCTTAATCTTCTCGTAATCTCATTTCTACTAAAGACAAATCCAATCATATTCAATCATATCCAAATCAAATATTCTCTTACACAATCTCTTACACTCTTACATATTCCCTTACACACTACATCTCAACCATCCATTCCCTTACAACACATCTCAACCTGTCATTTTCAACGCATGCCAATTGTTTGAATTCCTAAAAAGGCTCCCTTGATCTCAACCATTGAATTCAAACTAAACACATCTCAACCATCCATCCAATCTCTTCTCTATACCATCACATGTGTTTAATCCAAGCCATCCATTTCAAACTAAAACCATCTCAACAAGTGATTCACCCTTTCCCCCCAAGCAAAGCATGTTCCTTTGGAATATCCCTTCTCAATACAAACACAAGGCATCTTTGATCCTAGCCATCTATTTCAAATCATCACATCTCAACCATCCATATTTAACATATGCCAAATTATTTAAAAACCATAGGAGGCTCCTTTTGTTCTCCACCATCCAATTCAAACCACCTCATCTCAACCCTCCATCTCATTCTCCCCCCCCCCCCCAAAGCATTGGAATATACTTTGGCATATTCTTTCTCTCTTTTCTATGCCAAGTGAGGAGATACACTTCAACCCCTTCCAAATTACCCTATCCGCACTTTATACCCTTGGTAATTTGGTTTTCTTATAAACACTTCGCAAAACATTTTTCTAATTGCCTATTTGAGTTGATAAACCTTAGAATGATTAATGTTAAGGTTTAGTGTGAAGTAAAATTGGGGGTTTAATAAGGATAGGTATTTATAAGATCCAAACACCCGACACTTGGGAAATTCTTATAGACGCCTGGCGCGCTGCCCACGCGTTGACACGTGGGTGACGCTCCGGCCTCGGTAAATTTTCCCATGTTTGGGTTCTTGGCCTATAAATACCACCCTTGCCTCTTGTACTCCTCACCCCTTGCCATTATTCTTTCTCTCTAGATTCTTTCTCTCTAAACACTCTCAAATCTCTATCTCTAATCTTGTGTTCTTGATTTTCACATTAACATCTTTGAAAGAACACATCGCTTTGCAAGGTAAGAATCACAAGAACCTAATCCACTCTTGTGATTGTGTCGAGGGTCTTTTTTCTTATACCCTTTCTATTACAATTGAGTCTCTAGGTTAGGTTAGGGCTTGGTTGAACAAACATATATTCATTCATTCAATTATTTGTAAGGGAAGTCTTGTGTCTTGGTGACCAAGCCTAGATCATTGGGGATCTAGTTGGGGTTTGATACTTCCGGTGGGAAGTCCTTGTAGTGATCTTTGTGATCCTTAGGTGAAGTCGAATCGCGAGATTCTTTTGGGTGGTTTCCGAGGGCGGAATACCGTTGGGGAGTAACTCCTTCTTTGTAAGCATCGATATTGGTGAATATCGATGGAGTGAATTGTAACGGTTTGTAGTCCACCGAAAGGATTATACTCGTGAATAGTATCAGAGTCGCGGATTCGCAACTGGACGTACGGATGGTATAAACCCCCCATCCCGAACCAGTATATATTGTTGTGTTCTTTCTTGCTTTATAAACTTTGGTTGTGTTATTGGTTGTTGGATTATTGTACAACCACTTGGTGTTCTCTTTGGGTTAAAGTCTTTAAACTTCTAAAAAGTCAAAGAAACCGTATTCCCCCCCCCCTCTACGATTCTACATAGCTTTCTATAATCAATGCACACACGCCAACCAGTGACTGTCCTTTGGGGCACCAATTCATCGTTGTCATTTTTCACCACTGTCATCCCTCCTTTCTTTGGTACAACCTGTACAGGACTAACCCACGGACTATCTGAAATTGGATAGATCAGCCCTGCATCCAAGAGCTTGATGACTTATTTTTTCACAACCTCCTTGATGTTGGGATTTACTTGCCTCTGGGGTTGCACGGTTGGTTTATAGTCCTCTTCCATAAGGATTTTATGCGTGCAGAAGGTCGATTCGATCCCCTTAATGTCGGCTACACTCCATGCAATGACTCCCTTATATTTTTTTAAAACTCCTAGGAGTTTATCTTTCTGTCCATCTTCAAGGGAAGAATTTATGATTACTGGGAGTTGATCTTCTCCTTGGAGGAAAGCATATTCTAAATGGTTCGGGAGTTCCTTGAGTTCTAACTTGGGTGGCTCGATGATGGAGGGTTTAAGTTTGTTTTCGGGTTTACGTAGCTCGAGTGGTTCAGTGACTTCCCATCCGGAATAGAAGGAGACTGCGCTAACACCCTCTGTCTTGTCCTTCTCAAATACGGGTAGGAAAGCTTCATTCCGTAAACAGCCTTCTTCGATTTGTTCATCAACACAGCCATCAATGACATCGGTTAATTCATTGACCTCTCTGATGAAATACAGACGGTTAGCCGCTTCGAGAGAAAGGTTCATTGTATCCTTAATATCAAAGGTTAAGCTGTCGGCTCCTACTCGCAAGGTTAACTTGTCGTCATGAACATCAATGACGGCACTAGCGGTGGCAAGAAATGGTCTCCCTAAGATAATGGGCACTAGGTCATCCTCTTCCTTTTCCAAGATTACAAAGTCAACCGGAAATTTGAACTTCCCTACTTTAACTAGCACGTTCTCGCATATCCTTAAGGGGTATTTGACTGATCTATCAGCTAGTTGGATGTTCATACGGGTTAGTTTCAATCCGGAATACCCTAGTTTGAGGAATACCCTACCTGGGTCGACAACCTTTTTCGGTAGTCCCCTTTGGATCACCACCGAACATTCTTCTCCTAGAGTAAAAAGACCCTCGAGTTTTTTTCTATTGGCAAGTAATCTATTGAAGTATGTGCTATATTTGGGCATATGGTAGCATGCATCAAGGAGGGGTATGGTGACTACTGAATCCTTTAAATATGACAAGAATCTTTTATTATCATTCTCAATCTTTTGATTCTTGAGGTGACATTTGACTCAATGGCGACAGGGTGTTGGCTCGGATAAGGAGGATCCTTAGACATTGTTCCGGCTCGGGTAGTAATAGCGAGCAGGGGGTCTTTTTGGCTTACGTGGGGCTTGTTGTGACCATTAAGGGTAGCATTAAGTCCTAGGAATCATTTTTCTATGTCATTTGCTTGTTCGGTGACGAGATCGTCAAGCCCTTTCAATAGTAAGCCTTTTTCATGGGTGAAGTGTCCAAGATCATCCTCAAAAGTGCTCCTAATTTTGAAGTCAGGACCTTTCTCTCCCTCCTCTCTTCTTGTAAGATTTCCCCAAGGGGTAAAATCATTGTTTTGGTAAAAAGTCAAAAGGGAAGGATCATCGAAGATGTCATGGCTTGACAAGCACGCATGTTCGGTGGTGGTTTCTCCTCCGCATTCTTCTACTTCATGCGGGCCCCCACAGTGGTCGCAAATCAAATACGGGTTTGACATTCGTTTAGTTGTTCGCGACCCTGCTAGGTATGATACCCTCTTGTGAAGCTTCCTCAGCCGATTCTCGGGAGAGGGTGTTTGTATGATTTTGGATATACTCATAGTCGAATCGGGTTCATCCCAGGTATCGTCCTGGTCTTGAGCATATTCCTCAATCCTATTCCACCCTTCCTCGGCTCTTAGATTGGCTATTTTTCCTTTTATCGAATTATTGATTCTGTTCTGGTCGTTTTGGGAGCCGTTGTCATAGAAGATTTGGACAAGAAGCCAACGCTCGATGCCATGATAGGGAACTTGTCTTATTAGATCCTTGAATCTAATCCATGATTTACAGATGGGTTCATCTTTTCCTTTATGGAAGCGGAGGATTTTGTCCCTAAATTTTGAGTTTCTCCCTGCTGGGAAGAATTTCTAATAAAATTTAGAGATGAGTTGCTCCCATGTAAAAATGGACTCAGAAGGAAGTTTATCGTATCAATCCTTGGCTTTTTCTTGAAGGGTAAAAGGAAAGAACCGTAATCGGGACGTGTTTCTAGTGGCCCCATCCATATGGAGGGTGTCCACTATCTTCAAGAAATCCCTAACATATTGAATTGGGTCATCAGTTTGCAACCCATGAAACTTGCACACACTTTGGACAAGCCAAACATCGGTTGCACGCAAGACCTCATTGGTGCGTTCGTTTGGAAAAACAATGGCATTTGAAAAGCCGCGAGGGTTCAGGGATGAGTAATCCTTAAGGCGCATAAGGGTAAGAGTTTCTGGAGAGTGTCCATATCGTGGTAGGATTGAGAGCTAGGGGGTGTAAGGTGATGATCGGAATCTTCTTCAGAAAAGGCCTCATCAAAGTTGATGACTACACTAAATGGTTCTGATGTTGGAAGAGATTGCCTTAGCCTATGCATCTCCTTTTCATGTTCTGCGTAGGGTGGAACAAGATTTCTTAAGGAACTACGACTCCTAGTGATTCTAAGATTAGAGAGATCTTCGTTTACCATGATGGCCAAGGAAGATTTAAGCAATTGGGTCGGGCAGAAAAAGATAGACTAAAGGAGATCTATAAAAATAAAATAAAAATCTTACTAGAAAGGAATCTAGCAAGTAGACCTAATAAAAAGAAATTTCAACCTAGACAATAACTATTCTCTGGCAGCGGCGCCAAAAACTTGATGCGTGGAATTGCGCCTACACAAATGGTTTTACCTCTCGAGTGATCTCGAGAAGCTTGCAATCCTCACCAGGCAGTGTACCTGACCGATGTAGTATAGTGTAGTGGCAAGTACCGGGGGATTGATCGTTCTCTTGGGGAATAGTGTCGTTAGGATCAAAACTTAATTAAACTAGGTCTAGAGGTACGGGATGATTCTTTTTGTAGTTTTATAGTTTTTTATTAGAAAGCAAGTAAAAATCTTGGGTTTTGAAAGAGTGGGCGGAATTAGTTGCTAGTCAACTAACCCAATTAACTACTAATGCAATAAAAATAAAATAACAAAAAAATAAATGTGGAGAAAAAACAATAATGAGAGAAAAGTGTTTACTTAGATTTTACTACTCCCTAGCTATCTTTTACTAGTTGATTAGTTTGTTACAATTGCGTGGATGACGGGTTATATTCCTTAATACCATTCGTAGGGCTATGTATGATCTTCCCTAACTCTATAAGCTTCTACCTCTTCCTATGTCAAGCCGACTACTAGCTCCTAACATGGCCTCCTTAGTAGTTACTTATGCATTAAATACAACCAATTAATCGTAGTACACATCCGATCATGTTTCATAAGACGTTCAAGCATGTTACCAATTGGAAGTCTGCCAGTTTTCTTAAGCCTAAAATCGAAATCATTCATCCATTATAATTAATAACAAACAACCTACCAATAATCAAAAGCTAGGTTTCATTACATCTAAGCAAACACAAAGAAAACCTAGCCTAGCATGTTAAAGTAAAGACAAGCATAAGATAGAATCAAACAACACATAGACATATTGAATGATTATTGGAAGACTTATCTTTATTAGAACATGGATGATAAAAGGGTGAAAAACCCTGTAAAATTCGACCTAGGGTTTCCCCACAAGTTCTCCCAAAAGTCTCTCTAAAATTCTCCTCTAATACATGAATATTAGAAAACTATATATAGATTTTAGGGGCTGACGGCGTCACGTGTAATCCTGATGCCGTCAACTCGCCGCAAAAGAAACTCTCGTATTGCCTAGATCCAGATTTGACGTTGTCATGTATTATTCTTCTCATGGCCGTCAAGAGTAAATTACACGTGACGGCCTTGGTGACGCCGTCACGTGTTAAAGTCCAAAAACATTCTGGCGTGTCTCGTTATATCTTCATATCCACCTCTTTGCCAACATGTGACGCCGTCAAGTATAAGACGTGACGCCTTAAGGTACTATTTCCAGCTTGATTTTGGAGACTTTGTCGTTTTCTTCACTCTTCGCTCCAAAAACGTCCAAAATGCTTCCTTTTCCAGATTTCTTCTCCAAAGTACCTAAAATGACCAAAGGAACGATTTAGGGCAATATTTGATCAAATAATCTTGACTTAGGGCTTAAATGACCCCCTAAAAGCGGTACACTTTCGTCTCATCAATGAGTTTCCAAAACTAAAATACAAATCCAAAGTAAATCTAACTGAAGATAAATCCGAAGTCTAATCCAGAAGCAAAAGGAATCTATCATCAGGGTAGTCCACTAAGAGCTTCTATGCACTCTTCACTCAATCCCAGCTTCAAATCTAAAACCTACCGCAGGAAAAGAAATGCGGCTGAGCTTAAAAAGCCCATTGAACAGATAACCAAAACGAATAATCAAACACATATGAGTACAGGGAAAGGGAAACATAAGCTCCTGCTTAAATGAATATCATATGTCAAATAAATAACAGATTAAGGATCAAGTGAACAAAATGTCATATATCATAAGAAGCAAAATAGAAGTGGGTCATAAGTACCATAAGGAATTCAAAGACTCAAACGAAATCAAATCATCATACAGAAATGCCCAATGAGCTCAGAAAGCATGCCACATGCTTAGTCACATAATCATAATCATATCATATCTATATATCCGTCAAATCATAAGTTGTACAGGGAGCTGCAGACTCCAATGTACCAGAAGTGAAATGGAGTGCATGACACGCACAAACCAATCACTAAATCCAAAACATAACTGAACAAACCTAGGATGCTCCATACGCTCCCTGCAAAACAAAATACATATCCCAGTACGAGACTAAACATACATATACATAATGGCCATGTGCACAAATATCATAACAGAACAGAAGGGAACGTCGTGGATCAATCACACCTCCACAGAAAGTGTCATGTCATTGGTGACTCAGTGACATGGTCATGGTACCTCCATGACTAGTTAGCTCAGGCAACAGAACAAAGTAAAGCTATCCATATTCATAACGAAACAATCATATCATAATCAACAAAGCGTATCAAACTGAACAGAATCTCATATCAAATGAGATAGCAAACTGAATATCATAACAAAATGGATAGCAAACTGATTCATATCATAGGGGATCATATCCAACAAATCATATCAAACATAATCATATCAAAGCAAATGAATCAAAGTCGAGGATCGAGAAGTCATGAGAACAAAACCCTTACTGAGAAAGGGTAGAATATCTGTACCTCAAACCCCAATGAAACCATATCAGAAAACACATGGATCGGAAGTTACTCCTTCTTCATCGAATCTACACGAATTAATAATCATCTTATTATTTAAGAATCATTTCATAATTTAGTACTGATTCAGTACTTATTGTTGTTCAGATTGACATAATTCAAGGTTTCCTTCTATTTATAGCAACTTTCCAGATTTAGCAGGTTTCCATAATTAGTAAGTTTCCAGATTTAGTAAGTTAGGTTACTATCCATAATTAGTCAAATTAGAATTTCAAATAAATACTAGTTAACTTTAGGGTTTAAAGTGTAATTACTTTCATTAATGACCAATTAGGGTTGGGTCAAAACATGTCAGATTAATTATCCTAATTAATGTTTGATCAGGGTTTAAAATGAATAAAGAACATGGTACATACCCACACTTAGCATATTTATACAACACACACTACATGCATGATTTAACCCGTTCTCCCTTACACACGTACTACCACGTATGACCAATATTTAACGAGACAAAGCATAGGATTTAACGAGACAAATAAGCCTTAATACCTTAACCATATATAGATTCGACCAGGTTCACAAATAGTACTCAAACACACACACACACACACACACACACACATGATAACATGCATGCAATTATCCAGATTGTAACCCACATGACACACTCTTGCTACACACCCATGCACACCTCTCAAACCTTAACTCTCTCAAATACCAACAACAACGAGAACCCATTTTACCCTAAACCTAATGAGACACACATATTTTTACCCTAAAACCTAAACGAGCACACACCCTTCTTGGTACACTTTAACGAGGCCAACTCCTATCCAAAACTACTAATCGTCTACCAAACCAAAACCACGACCCTTGACCCTTTTCAAATTTGTCTATAACCTGTTAAACTATCTCCTTTGACCACTCAAAACTCACGCAATATTACACCACTCAACAACAACCTAAACGAGACCAGAACATGAAATAACGAAGCCAAACAAACCTAATTAACCCTTTACTCCTTTTATGATCCGATTTACACACTCCTTTTTATGGTTTAATTTACGGGTTATTAGACAAATATGTTACTAAAGTTTGTCAAAATGTTCACCTAAGTTACTAAAGTTTTTTTCGTTACAAAGAGGTTAGTCAAGTTAACGAGTTTATTATATGGGTTACTTAACGTTTAAAAAAGTGACATTCTTGTTACTACGAGGGTGGGCAACCGGATGACATGTCGGTTCCCTTGTCCACATCAGCATCATAGTTTAAAATGTTACAAGGAAGTTACTATAGTTTACGGGTTTATTAAATAGGTTACTGAACCTTAAAAAAAGTTACTATTCATTTTTTTTTTTTTTTTTTTTTTTTTTTTTTGTTGTAATTTTTTTTTATTATTTTTTTACGTTTTTCTCCTTAGTACGTCTTTGTACATTTTCTATCCGTTTTTATACGTTTATATACGTTTTCTTTTCGTACTTTCCTTACATTGTTTTTACGTTTTTGTCCATTTTTATACGTTTTTGTATACTTTCATCCGTCTTTTTACGTATCTATCTGTTGTCATACGTCTTTACATTCATTTTTTTTACGTTTTGCATGTTTTTTTTACGTTTTTGTTCATTTTCTAATGTTTTCGTATGTTTTTTAACGTTTTTGTCCCTTTTTTTACGTTTTCGTCTGTTTTTTTTATGTTTTTGTCCGTTTTTTACGTTTTCGTCCGTTCTTTACATTTTCGTACATTTTTGTATACTTTCGTCCGTCTTTTTACGTATCTATCTGTTGTTGTACGTCTTTACATCTGTTTTTTTACGTTTTCGTATGTTTTTACGTTTTCGTTTGTTTTCTTACGTTTTCATCTATTTTTTAACGTTTTTTCCTGTCTTTTTACGTTTTTGACTGATTTTTAAGTTTTCCTCCGTTCTTTTACGAAGTAAAAAACGAACGAAAATATAAAAGATGGACGAAAGCGTAAAAAACATTCAAAAAGGTAAAAAACGAACGAAAACGTAATAAACCAAACTAATTAAAACATAAAATAACAGATGAAAACATAAGAAGACAGATAAAAACGTAAAAAAAAAAAGACAAAATCATAAAAGTAAGGACAAAAATGTAAGGAAACGGATGATAACGTAAAATAATGGATGAAAAGTAAAAAAACAGAGTAAATCGTAAAAAAACGGATGAAAACGTAAAAAAAACTGACGAAAACGTGCAAAAATGGACGAAAACGCGTAAAAACGGATGAAAACGTAAAAACGGACTAAAATTTTTTATATATAAGCGGTCGTTAGTTTAAAGGATGGACGCTGCAATGGTAATTAGCCAACCATAGGGACGCTTTTTGCAATCTTGGCAAAGCACAAGGACTATTTTTGTATTTTACCTTAAAAAAAAAAAAAAAAAAAAAAAAAAAAAAAAAAAAAAACCAAACCTGTAGTAGAAGGTTAAAACATGCAGAGTAACTTATATAACCGGTTACCAAACTTAAGTAACCTATTTGTAACGGAAAAAACATTAGTAACTTAGGTGAACATTTTGGCAAACTTTAGTAACATCTTTGTCTATTATCCCTTTAATTTACATACAAACGCATTACATCCAGTCCGCACGACACACACAATACAAGTTAACGAGCCTAAAACTTCACATAAAATCACACATGATTAGGCCATTATCCACGAAAACAACCTTTATAGATCGTATTTTAGTGCTTAGTGACCAGATCAAGGCGTGCACAATAAGCATGTTCGGATGGTAAAACATAAACAAGAATTGACCAACACATGGTTCATATATACATCACTTCATGTGGCATTTGTATAAGTTATTCATATACTTGTGCATGTGACGAATGAATGGAAACAAAAGGAAATGGATATACCTTCTAACTATCGAGACCAAGAAAACAAAAACAGTCCACGAATCAAAACCCTTCGAACAGAATTCCTGCACACAATCACAACCTAGCTATACCCCTTCGTAGCCCCTGGACCTTGAGAAAAATAAGAGCGGATTTGTATATGTGTTTATATTAGGGTTTGGTGTATGAGAAAATGGGGTATACAGTTTATGATATAAGGCAGCGAATTGGGAGATACCATGGGCTAGAAATGCGGAGATTGGTGGGGGGGATAGGAGAGACTTATTCCCTTTCCATATTTCCACTCAAATGAGGTTGTGTACAAATTTTAAATATGTTTAGCCCCTTTTGACTTGTTAAACATGTGATATTCTTAGTGCATATGAGTTGTGCGAAAATTCATTTGTACTTAGGTTATAGTCTTATATTTGTAGTCTTAAATTCGTAACATAGGTTTACTTTAGGTTATTTTCGTATTCAAAAGTTCAAATGTCGCTTCATGTTTTAGGTTGTTATATTGTGTTCTTGTACGCAAGGATTTGTACTCAACTCCAATAATCAGTGTGTTAGAAGAACTCCTTTAGAATGCAGAACAAACACTGGTTCAAATGATGGATTCCTTGTAAGAAATGGAGTAAAATTGCCTGATTTTCGCCCGTACTTTTGTTGAAAACCAAGTGCAATGCGAAGATCGATGCTCCAAAAATTGTTCATGTAACGCATATGCCCACTTATTTTATCTGCGTAAAAATATCCGCCGGAAAAGTTCTCCTCTTTACAAATGGTGGATCAGTATTGGTTGATTCAGATAAATGGTGTGATAAAATCAAATCAAGTATATATATTATAGTATTACTCAAGAAATCTGCAAAGAAATACGGATAACCCGAGGTCGTAGTCCGTGTGAAGGGTGAATGGAATTTTGAATTCCCGATTCGTTAAACGTGTCGTGAAAGTGGTAAAAAGTGATTTCAATGAGATTACACTAATGAATATGAAAATGAAGCACAAATAATCACTTAAGCATGTAATTCAAGTAATCAAACCAAAAACGTAACGTAAAATCAAAAACGTGAGCTTAAACGTAAATAAAACGTAACCGCACGAAATAAAATGTGAAATTTAAGCTACACTACTCCTACGGACTTGAAAATAATTTCTAAAGTTAAAAATGATAAAAGAAAATTTTGAGAAAAAGAAAAATATTTTTTTGACTTTTTATTTAATTTTTATGAATTAAAAACTAATTTAACTAATTAAAAATTAAAAGAAAATGGAAATAAAGTGAGAAAAATGTAAAATAAATTTTTGAAAATTGTGAAATAACTAAAAACTAATTTTAAAACTGAAAACTAATTTTTTTGGCTTTTTATGTATTTTTTAGGAATTAAAAACTATTAAATCTAATTAAAAAGTAATAAAAATGCAACTAAAATGGAAAATAAATGCAAAATAAATTTCTAAATTTCTAAAATAAATGAAAACTAATTTCTCAAATATTTTTAGATTTTTTTAAGCTTTTTCTGATTTTTTTTGGGATTTTTGGTAATTAAAAAGTATTAAAAATTGATTAAAAATGAAAATTAAATAAGAAAAATAGTAAATAAAGTCAGAAAAATATGAAAAATTCAGGAAAATTCTAAAATATTACTCTAATGCTAGGAAAAATTTTAAAAATTGAAAATAAGCACCGGAAGTGCTCTTTAGCTTAAAACAGATTAAGTAAAAATGCTTACTATTAAGCAAACTTTGACCAGAGTTGACCAAACCTTGTTCAAATGTATTTTTGACTAAATAAAGCTCAAATGAACAGTAATGAAACCAAAATGAAGCTCAAAAATACATATAGGGCTCAAACAGATGAAATAAGGAAAATGAAATAAGCAATAGGCTAACAGATTAAGCAAACAGACAAAAGCTCAGTGGAAAAAGTAACTCTAAGCTCAAATGGACTTGTATAAGCAACAATTCTCAAAATATGATCACCCAAGCTCAATAGCAGCCCTATACTAGAAAACAGATTCTATGCTCAAACCTCTCAACTAAATAAGCAAATAAGATTGAGCGAATAAGCTCAGGGGTACAAACTTATGGGGGCAAAACCCTCACTAACCAACTGATATTACAAATTTACCACTAGATCTGATTCCCAATCCAATTTGATGGCCTAACAATTACCTAGAAGATTGGTTGAAAACTGATGCACAGGGGAATATGTGAGCCAAACAGACAACTTCAAAGTAAAATTCCAATAAGCAAATAAGTTTCAAATTTCAAATTTCTTTTTGATTTAGTTTCCCTTACTGCCAAAATCCTCAAAACATCAAACTATAAGTAATTCCAATCAGAAATGAACTCTAAAAAGGATCTCAAAATAATGACCAAAAACTGAATTTCCAACAATTTTTTACTTTTTGATGCAACAAATACTTTGACTATAATGGACTTTGATTACTCAATTCTTTACTGAAAATGTTTTATAAAGCTAGTGAATGACTTAATTAATCTAAAACTCAAACTAATGTAACTACTTTTAGCTTTATGCAACTAATAACCTAATTGTTATGCAAATATAGGAGAGACAAATGGAAATTTTGACTTTTATGTAGTAACCAACTGATTTTATGCTTGATTATACCTAAATGCAACCTAAGTGACTTAACTAAACCAACCACAACCTCTGAAACAACAATAATCTCAGCAAACCACTATGATACAAACACCCCTTGTAGTGACTGTCTCAACTAATGACTCACTCACATCTAATTCAGATCAATCCAAATCTCCAAAATACTATCAACTATGATCAATAATACTTGTAAGAACCAAAACCACAGATCTCAGACACAAATCAATCACAGAAACTCAGATCCAACAGATAACAGATATATGAAACAGAAGCAAACCAAATTCAAATAACTGATTACTAAATGAGAAACAAACTGAGATTAAACTAAAATTTATCAAACTAAGACAGAATAATATTAAAAGAGCTACACTACTTATTAACTATTTATGCAGAATCAACTAAAATGAAAATTAATGGGAACTTACAAATCCAATTCCCCCTCAGCAAAACAGAGGGGGATTCACTAAGCTAGCATGTCTTTAAGACAGGCCAATTGACTCCTTTTGGCTGTCTACTACTCCACAATCAGCTGGCTTATTTGAAATAAGCATATGTTGACTTTTGTTTGAATTTTTGGAATTTTGAGAATAAGAACTGAATAAGCTCACAATAAACTACAGTAAAGCTTATATGAGCTTATATTAAACGGGAAATAAGCTTATTGAAGCTTGAATTTAGAATTGAAACTATTTTTGTAATTTTTCTGATTTTTTATATATATATATATATTTTGGTTTTTTCTTAATATAAATGAAACAGAAACATAAATGAAATATTTAAGTAAACTAAAAATTACTGAATTAACTAATTAGACAGTAAGAATAAACAATTTAAACTAAAGAAATAAAGACAATAAGCTAAAAACAACTGAATTATATTAATTATAAGAAGTTGAGTACAAAAGCTGAATTGAGATTACAATAAGGGAAATAAAACACAAACTATATTAAAAACCTACTACAGAAACTACACACTATGACTGATGAGGGAGGGGGTATTTATACTTGAGGCTTGGAAGTGCCAGGGTTTGATGGAAGAATCAAGAAGCTCTCTATTGTGCTTTCTCTTACTCAATCTTTTCCCTTGATTCTTGCTTTGATCATACGCGTCAATTGAAGCCCTTGGATCATGTGAGTGCGAGGAATGAATCCTGCGTGTGCTACTTCATTGGTCCACGTATCCCTGACATTCTCTGTCATGCGTCAGCTTCTAGAATCAATCAATCAAAGGGTAATAATTGGTACGAGGTGGTTAATTTGAGCGTGGTGAATAGTTAGGGTTCTTGCCACAGTATTTTTTTCTGGGTAAAAAGGGATTTGGGGGGCGGGTGTTTTAAATTGGGTAATTTTATTAAAGGGGCGTTGACCGGGTAAAGAGGGGTTGACCGGGTAAATTAGTTTAGCAGACCGGGTATATTTTTAAGGGAATGGGCTTTTGGTTGATTGGGCTTTAGTGTATTTTGGACTAGGCTAGTATTATGGATCCGGTTGTGCATTGTAGTAGTATTAAGGACCGAATTTGTAATTATGCAAACAACAGGGACCAATTCTGTATATTTTCAAGACTTTCTTCCAAGGGCTAATATTGTCACTTTTCTGAATTATGGAGGACCACTATTGACTTTTCTTCAATCTATCTTTGAGGGACCATTTTTGTAATTATCTGAAAGTGCAGGGACTGAAGTTGCCATATTCTTCAGACTTTGATCAGGGACTAAACTTGAAGCTTAATGAATCTCTGAGGACTTCTTATGACATTTTGAGCTTTCTTTGATCATTTTGCTTCCCCGGCTCCGGCTTTTGACCTTTTTCCAATCTCGTGCTCGTTTTTGTCGGTTTTGACTTTGTTTTTGTCCAATTTTCACATATCTGTACCTGCACATACACAAATACAAAAACACACATTCTCTTGGCATGTTTGGTTAGTATTTGGTGTATCTGGTCTGATTTAAGGCCTAAAAAGGATGTGTGAATAAGCACACATCAAAATCCCCAGACTAAGGTATTGTCGTGTCCTCACGCAATGTCATCACCTCATGCTTAAGAGATAAATAATTTCAAAACCTCTCTTTACTGACGTTGTAAAGTAGAAATGATGTTCAAAAGAGATATCAAAATCATTTATTCCCAAAAACGCTCCGTTCTGATTTTCATGAATAACAACTACTACTCTTTTTGTATTTTTCATTTTATATATGTGACGGTTTGCTTGACTTTCATTATCAATTTATATCTGTTGATAACTTTCAGGGTCTACGAGTAGAAACACTTCTCACAGAGAAGAGACCATACGGATAAAAATCGTCATCCTTGATTTTTCACAAGCCCCCAAACTAAGCGTAAAATCGAAATCATTGTTTATCCACAAGTTAGAAGCTAACACTACCTACAAAAGTTACTTGTGTAATTACCTCTTGTTCCCAAGCCCTAAGTTTTGTATCTCAAGATTTTATTTTGTGAGAAATGAATTGCTTCATATTTTCTCGTTTTGATAGTTGTTAGTCCGATAAGAGCACAAAATTTGAACGATAAGTAGTTTCCAAACTTTCCCTCGAAAACCCTTGTATACAGAAATCGGGTCCACATGAAGGTCTCTGATTTAACACAATTTTTGGGGGGCCCCCTTTTTATTTACTGCCGAAACATTCCATGTTTGAGACCCGAGATGGAAGCTTTTTATTAGGGAAACCCCTGGAGTCGAAGCTTGGCTTTTTTGCATAATTATAAGAACTTTAATAATATTTGGTCCTTAGTCCTTTATTTCAATTACAACAACGGTTTTTTGAGCCGCTAAGATGTAAGAGCTTTATTATGACCTTGGATTTATATACGCTGCTTTTTTATAGCTTTGGATTCCTCTGCCTTTTTATTGGCTTTGGATTATTATTATTATTGGTATTCATAATCATATGCCAAACCCCGAGTCCTACGGCCTTTACTAAGATCACAACATCGGCTGCGAACCGGCAAGATGCAATAGTCTATTTCACCGTAACACTGGCAGTACCCCTATGTGTACCAAACCCCCATATGCAGAGATTTTGTTGGGAACGACAAAAAACTAAGTATTGCCCAAACCCCATACACTTAATTAATCCTAGAGATCTATTTTTATTGGTGTGCAATCTTATGGGAACAAGGAGGCCACAAGTACCTTTCGTGGGCTCTAAAGAGATCCAACGACTCCACGTTTAGCACGAAACTTCTAAATAAACTCTATCATTCCTCGATCTTCGCAAATTTAAAATCCCAAGTAATGAGATCCGAGGATGCTTAGCCATAATCTTTTGATTATATTGGTTAAGGGAGACAAGCTAGGGCTCAACATGCCCGGTCAAGTCGGAACATTTATTTCAACTCTCGCCGGTAGGAAAGTCAAAACAAGGTGTCAAATCTTATTATATTATACCATATATCATATCATTTTTTTTAATAAAAAGGTGACAAAAATTTTAAAATTTTGGTGGAAAAACGGAGTTGCGTAAGTTAACAGCTCAGACGAAGGTGCAAGGTCAAATCGAATCGAAGATTCACCCCCCCCCCCCCAGACTAAAGTGAAACATTTTCCTCAATGTTTTAAGGGTACGGGTAGTCTTACGTAATATCTAAGGCTGTTTATTAAGTATGCCAAGAGATAAACATTAGTCGATAAGATTTTGGATATGGTGAATTTCCAAAAGAGCAGCGAAGAATGAGACTCGAGTGGTGAGAACGACAAAACACGAGCACGAGAGTCCTCAAACTTCGGGGAAATTCCTGAACATTCACAAACAACCACGAAAACACGAGTTTGGAAAGGGTCCCCCACTCACGTCAAGTTACTTAAGAAATAGAAAATAAAGAAAATGAAATGGATAAGCATGGGGTGCCTCCCACGAAGCACTTGTTTTTTATTACCGAGTCACATGAGCTTGACTCGATCCCTGAATTTAGTTATCCTTAGGAAAAGTTTGGAGATCCGGGACAACCATGGGTGGTATGTCCCCTCCGAGGTAATGTTTGAGACGATGACCATTCACCTTAAAGTTGGGACCATTAGATTGAGCAAGCTCGATGGTTCCATAAGGAAAAACTTGGGTAATGGTGAATGGTCTAGACCAACGGGTTTTAAGTTTTCCCGAGAATATCTTCAATCGAGAATTGAAAAGAAGGACTCGATCACCAATGTTGAAAACGCGATCTTTAATCTTAGCATCATGATTCCTTTTTGTTTTCTCTTTGTAGATCACAGAATTCTCATAAGCTTGATCACGAAGCTCAACTAATTCATTCAATTAAACTTTACGATGATCACCCGCGGTTTGAAGGTCAAAATTAGCATGTTTCAAGGCCTAGTAGGCCTTGTGCTCAAGTTCAAAGGGCAAATGGCAGGCCTTCCCGTAAACTAGCTTGTAAGGAGTGCACCCAATGGGTGTTTTGTAAGTGGTACAGAAAGCCCATAATGCATCATCTAACTTATCAGCCCATGAAGCACGATGTTCTCCTACGGTCCTCTCTAAGATACGTTTCAAGCCACGATTGGAGACCTCAACTTGACCTCTCGTTTGTGGATGATAAGTTGTAGAAAGATGATGTGTGACACCATATTTAAGCATAACTTTAGCGAATTGATCATTACGGAAATGGGTCACACGATAACTTATAATAGCACGAGGTGCACCAAATTGGGCAAAGAGACTTTTAAGAAATTTCACTACAACTCGGGCGTCATTGGTGGGGAGCGCCTTCGCTTCAACCCATTTTGACAAGTAATCGACGGCCACGAGTATATATTTATTTCCTTGAGAAGACGGGAATGGACCCATGAAATCGATACCCAGACGTCAAAAATTTCACAGACTTGGATTGCATTTTGAGGCATCTCGTCTCTCTGAGAAATTTTTCCTTGACGCTGGCAAGAATCACATGATTTCACCAACTCATGAGCATCCCTATAAATCATCGGCCAGTAGAAGCCGGAATCAAAAACTTTCTTAGCGGTGAAATTGGCACCATGATGTCCCCCAGTGGGTCCATTGTGGCATGCCATGAGAATTTCAGCGGCTTCCTTGCCGTGAACGCACCGCTGGATCACTTGATCCGCACAAATCTTAAACAAATAGGGGTCGTCCCAAAAATAATGTTTAACATCTTTGAAGAATTTCTTCTTTTGTTGGAACGACATCCCTTTACGGATGAAATTCCCCGTATGGTAATTCGCAAAGTCAGTGAACCATGGGGTACTAGGATCACAATGTGATAAACTCCCAAGTGTCTCGAGAGGAAATGTTTCGTCAATTTCCTTTTTCTCGAAATCACTTTGATGGGGATTCTCTAAATGCGAAAGGCGATCGGCAGCAAGGTTCTCAGCTCCTTTTTTGTCTCGAATTTCAACATCAAATTCTTGAAGGAGTAGAACCCACCGCATCAATCTTGGCTTAGCGTCTTGCTTTGCCATTAAATACTTAAGAGACGAATGATCCATATTGATACGTAGGAATTGCGCCCTCGCAACAGGTTTTACCTCTTAAGGGATCTTGAGAAGCTTACAACCCCCACCAGGACGTGTACCTGATCGTTGTAGTATAGTATAGTGACAAGTACCGGGGGATTGATCGTTCAACTCAGGAATAGTGTCGCTAGGATTAGAAAATCTACTAAACTAAGTCTAGAGGTGAGGAATGATTCTTTTTGTATTTTTATATTATAGAAAGCAAGTAAAATCTCGGGTTTTGAAGGAGTGGGCGGAATTAGTTGCTAGCCAACTAACCAAATTATCTAAAGATGCAATCAAAATGAAATAAAAGAAATGAAAAACAAAACTACTTATACTAATGTGGTGGTGACAATAATGAGGAAAGCTGTGTTTACTTAGATTTCATTACTCCCTAGATATCTTTTACAGGTTAATTACTTGTTACAATTGCATGGATGACGGGTCATATTCCTTAATACTAGTCGTAGGGTCATGTACAATATTCCCTAACTCTATAGGATCCTACTTCACTCCTATGTCGAGCCATTAGAAGCTCCTAACATGGGATCATTAGAATTCTCCTGCGCATTAAATACAACCAAATATCGTAGTACACCTCCGATCATGTTTCTTAAGACGTTCAAGCAAGTTACCAATGGAAGTCTGCCGGTCTTCTTAAGCCTAACATCGAATACAATCATCCGTAACAATTATAAACAAGCAATCAACTCATAATCAACTTCTAGGTTTCACTACATCTAAGCAAACACAAGAAAATCTAGCCTAGCATGTTAAATAGAAGACAAGCGTAAGATATAATCAAACAACACATAGACATATTGAATGATTTGGAAGAATACTTATCTTTAATTGAACATGAAAGATTCAAGGGGTTGAAACCCTTGAAAAGATGACAAAATTCGGCCTAGGGTTTTTCCCTTAAAAGTTTCACACTCATGGATGAAATTTGGAAAACTATATATAGATTACAACTTGTGACGGCGTCATGTATTGAATAGTGACGCCGTTAGCTCACCACCTTTATAAAAATCATATTGCCTAGATCTGATTTTGACGCCGTCATGTGTAAAAATCTTTTGGGCCGTCACTAATGTTTCGACCCTGACGGCCTTGGTGACGCCGTCAGGTCCTATAGTTGAAAACTCTCTGGACCGTCACGTGTACTTTCCACTTCCACCTCTTTTGTAACTCTTGACGCCGTCATGTAGAAGATCTTGACGCCGTCAGGTACTGTTCCCAGCAAGGAAAATTGAGACTTTGCCATTTTCTACACTTTTATGCTCCAAAAATGTCCAAAATGCTTCCTTTTCCAGATTTCTCTCCAAAAGTAGCTAAAATGACAAAAGGAACAATTTAGGGAAATATTTGGTCAAATAAACACGAATTCGGGCTTAAATGACCCCTTAAAAGCGGTACACTTTTTGCCTCATCACGTATACACTATGCTTTTCTTTAAGAGCAAATAAGGTCGAAACTTTTCAAAAGCGTAAATGACGACTAACATTTCTTTTTTAGTAGTCGTATAATGGTATTGAGCATCGGTCATTGTTTTACTAGCATAGTCTATCGGCTGAAAATATTTTGACTTACGTTGCCCCAGGACTGTACCAATAGCATAATCGCTAGCATCGCACATTAGCTCGAAAGGCAAGTCCCAATTGGGGGAAACTAAGATAGGAGCCTCCGTTAACTTCTTCTTGAGAATATTAAATGCTTCAATGCATTCATTTGAGAAGATAAACGGAGCATCCTTTTCAAGTAAGTGGGTCAGGGGCCGGGCTATCTTAGAAAAATCTTGGATAAAACGTCGGTAAAAGCCGGCATGACCAAGAAAACTTGTAATTCCTTTAACGGTTGTGGGATGAGGTAACTTTGCAATCACGTCGACTTTAGCTCTATCGACCTCAATCCCGGATTTAGAAATCTTATGGCTGAGGACAATGCCCTCTTTAACCATGAAATGGCACTTCTCCCAATTTAGAACTAAGTTGGTGTCTTCGCACCGTTTCAGCATTCTTTCTAAATGGGAGAGGCAAGAAGTGAAAGAATCTCCACAAACCGAGAAATCATCCATGAAAACTTCCATGGTTTTCTCAATCATATCAGAGAATATAGACATCATGCACCTCTGAAACGTGCCTGGAGCATTGCATAAGCCGAAAGGCATACGTCGGTAAGCAAATGTTCCGTAAGGGCAATTGAAAGTGGTCTTTTCCTGGTCTGGAGGGTCAATCGGAATTAGAAAACAACAAGAAAAGCCATTGAGAAAACAATATAACTCATTTCCCGCTAAACGTTCGAGCATTTGATCCATAAATGAAAGTGGGAAATGGTCCTTGCGAGTCGCATCATTCAATTTACGATAATCAATACACTATCTCCATCCGGTAACAAGACTTGTCGGAATCAATTCGTTATCTTCATTAGTCATTACGGTCATTCCACCTTTCTTTGGTACACAGTGGATTGGGCTAACCCATGAGCTATCCGAGATTGGATAAATCATTTCGGCATTGAGGAGTTTGATAACTTCCTTTTTGATAACCTCATGAATTTTTGGGTTAACCCGTCGTTGTTGCTGGACGGAAGGTTTGTAATTGTCTTCAAACAAAATCTTATGCGTACAAAAACGAGGGTCGATACCCTTGATATCGGAAATTTGCCAAGCGATGGCACTTTTATGCTTCTTGAGCACATCTAAGAGACGGTTCTTCTCCTCATCTTTAAGTTCTTTTGAAATTATGACGGGAAGTTTATCGGTTCCTTCTAAAAAAGCGTATTCAAGATGAGGAGGTAAATCCTTGAGCTCGGGCTCCGGAGGATTCTCAGTAGACGGCTTAACTTCTTTAACATCGGCCATTTTAAGAACATCTCCCTCCGGGTTGCAAATGGAATGATCAATTTTCGGTGAAATTGAATCATTAGAAAGAAAGGCCTCGATCTCTTCCAAGATGAAATCACTTCCCTCAAACGGAGTACGGGAAGGGGAGGGATTGGAAATGATTGCTGCCGAAGAAGGAGTGGGATTGCCACTCGAAGCATTTTCGGTAGAACCAAGTAACTCTTGAGCATACTCCTCCATAACTTCATCGATAACATCAACTCGGTTTATGGAAAATTTGTCATAATCAGAGGAGTACCTCGCTGTTTGATCCAAATTAAACGTTACGGCTTCAGTACCAATGCGTAGGCTAATTTCTTCATCAAAAACATAAATTAACGCACGGCCAGTCCTTAGGAAACCTCTCCCGAGAATGAGAGGTACCCGTGGATCAGCATCAAAATCAACAATGACAAAATCGGCAGGGAAATGAAACTTTCCCACGTTGACGAAGACATCCTCAGCTATTCCCATTGGGCGGGAAGTAGTTCGGTCGGCAAGCTCGAGGGTCATGCAAGTTAGAGTTAAATCGGGTAAAGACAACTTTTTCCAAATGGATAACGGCATTAGGTTAATGCTAGCACCAAGATCGGCCAAGGCGAAGCATTGAACCATCCCAGGAAAATTGCAAGGAATGAGAAATCGACCGGGGTCTTCAAGCTTTTCGGGAAGCTTTTTGAGGATAACCACCGAGTAATTCTGATTCATCTGGATTTTTGACATTTCAAACAATTTTTCCTTGTTACTCGAAAGACCTTTTAACATCGAAGCAAATTTAGGCATCAAAAGTATAGCATCCGCGAGACTTATATCAAAGTGTAACTCTTGAAAAATCTGATAAAACTTTTCCATCTAGTTTTTATCTCTTTCACGGTGGTTTTTTTCATTTAAACGTGACAGATAAGGCAATTTTGTTTTAACGGGAATTTCTTTTTTAGTTTCGTGAACAACTTTATCTTTTCCTTTTGATGTTGGGACCACCGGAGGTTGGATGTTTTCGGTCCTTCCATTGTTAATAGGAATTCCCGTATCTGTTGTCACCTTGGTTTCACTGGGCGACTACCTTAGGAGAAGAAGAAGAAGAGGTAGTTGGAGCCGTTGGTCCATCGATTGTAACACCGCTCCTAGTCGTGATCGCTTTTGCATAGCCCCTCGGGTTAGCGATCGTGTTGCTTGGAAGAGTACCCGAGCCCGAGGATTGATCATTTAAAGACTTTTTCAATTCAGCCATTTGATTAGTTAGCATTTTATTCATTTCCTCTTGACTTTCATAAACTGTTTAAGTAACTCATCCGAGGACGACTGATTTTGATTCACAACTGGATTTTGAAAATTTTGTCCACGGTTATTGTTATTGAAACCTTGATTCTGAAAATTTTGATTTTCATGATTGTAATTCCCATGATTAGCATTTTGAAAATTTCCATAATTTCCTTGAAAATTCCCTTGATTCGGGCCTTGATTATAATTCCCCCGATTTTGATGAAAACCTTGATTTTGATTTTGAAAACCATTGTTCATCCGGTTTTAATTTTGATTTTGGTTAAATTGAATGTTTCAGTTTTGCATGTTATGATTGACTTGATTTGGTTGATTGAAACCGGGTGGTCCAATATAATTGTTCGAACGGTAGCTAAGAAGTTTTCGGTCCCCCTGTGGTTGGTAAGAGTTACCGCCCATATTGTAGGTTCCCGAAGTAGCATACACATTTTCGTGAGTGAAGCCACAGGAGGCTGGGTACTCAAAATACGAATGAGGACCACCACAAGTCTCACAAACATGGTTGACCATATTGACTTGATGGTTTTTGACTTGATTAGATGATCTTTCAATAGTAATTAATTCAACTTTTTTAGTGAGAGCAGCTATAGCATTCATAACTTCATCATTTGATTTGCTACTAGCAGATGAAGTTTGAAGCTTGTTTCTAGCTATTCTCACTTTAGCTTTGTTCTCAATAATTGTGAAAGCATCTTGAATGTTTCGGGTTAACAAGTTCCCACCCGCAGCAGAATTGAGTGAGTCTTGATCGGCAAGACTCAACCCATTGTAGAAAGTATCAATCTGATGCAAAGGTGAAAACCCGTGATTCAGACATTTTTCCAACAACTCCTTAAAGCTATCCCAAGCTTCGCTGAATGATTCATCGAAAGCTTGTTGAAATCAAAAGATTTGAGTTCGGAGATTAGACGTTCTTTACGGAGGGTAAAAATGATTCACGAACTTTGATGCAAGATCATCCCAAGTATGAATTGAGTTTGGTGGTTCCTTTTCAAGCCAAGTCCGGGCTGCTCCCTTGAGGGAGAAAGGAAACAATTTCATTTTTACCACATCATAAGGTACTTGGTTTAACTTAATAGTTTCAGTGATGTCGGTGAATTCCTTATGTGAACATAAGGATCTTCACTTTCTAAACCGTGAAATGAGAAACTCGTGATGATGTTGAGTAACCCGTGATTAATCTCAAATTGATTTGCAGTGATATCGGGAATCACGATGGCTCTCCTCACACCATTGAATGGTGATTGGAGTTGTTCCTCCATCGGACGTAAGTTGTAAGCCGGTTAGGGTCCCATCGGAGGGATCCCGTTGTTTTGAGCACCACCCATCGGCGGGGGTCCCAAGTGTTGTTCGTTCTGGTTTATTTTCTCCGTGTTTGGGACAAGAACTTGGTGTGTGTGACGAAACAAACTTTCCGGATTCGAAAGTGGAGAAATAAGACGTTTAGAAGTTGAACGGGTGTTCATACACCACAAAAATCACAAATTTGAAAATAAAAGAAAACTCAAAATGGAAAAGGAAAATATTTTTGTATATTTTTTTATTTTTTGGAAAGCAAAATTCAAAAACTTAAACTTTTGTTCTCTTTTTCAAACGTTACGTTAATCTAAACCACCAATTCAGTATCCACCATGATCTAATAGGCTAATTTGAATCAAAACCACAGATCTCAGACACAACTTAATCACAGAAACTCAGATCCAACAGATAACAGATATATGAAATAGAAGCAAACCAAATTCAAACAACTGATTACTAAATGAGAAATAAACTGAGATTAAACTAAAATTTATCAAACTAAGACAGAATAATATTAAAAGAGCTACACTACTTATTAACCATTTATGCAGAATCAAATAAAATGAAAATTAATGGGAACTTACAAATCCAATTCCCCCTCAGCAAAACAGAGGGGAATTCACTAAGCTAGCCTGTCTTTAAGGCAGGCCAATGGACTCCTTTTGGCTGTCTACTACTCCACAATCAGCTGGCTTATTTGAAATAAGCTTATGTCGACTTTTGTTTGACTTTTTGGAATTTTGAGAATAAGAACTGAATAAGCTGACAATAAACTATAGTTAAGCTTATATGAGCTTATATTAAATAGGAAATAAGCTCATTGAAGCTTGAATTTAGAATTGAAACTATTTTTGTAATTTTTCTGATTTATATATATATATATATATATATATATATATATATATATATATATATATATATATATATATATATATATATATATATATATTTGGTTTTTTCTTAATATAAATGAAACAGAAACATAAATGAAATATTTAAGTAAACTAAAAATTACTGAATTAACTAATTAGACAGTAAGAATAAACAATTTAAACTAAAGAAATAAAGACAATAAGCTAAAAACAACTGAATTATATTAATTTTAAGAAGTTGAGTACAAAAGCTGAATTGAGATTACAATAAGGGAAATAAAACACAAACTATATTAAAAACCTACTACAGAAACTACACACTATGACTGATGAGGGAGGGGGTATTTATACTTGAGGCTGGGAAGTGCTAGGGTTTGATGGAAGGATCAGGAAGCTCTCTATTGTGCTTTCCCATACTCAATCTTGTCCCTTGAATCCTGCTTTGATCATACGCGTTAATTGAAGCCCTCTGATCATGTAAGAGCGAGGAATGAATCCTGCATGTGCTACTTCATTGGTCCACGTGTCCCTGACATTCTCTGTCATGCGTCAGCTTCTAGAATCAATCAATCAAAGGGTAATAATTGGTACGAGGTGGTTAATTTGAGCGTGGTGAATAGTTAGGGTTCTTGCCACAGTATTTTTTTTCTGGGTGAAAAGGGATTTGGGGGCGGGTGTTTTAAATTAGGTAATTTTATTAAAGGGGCATTGACCGGGTAAAGAGGGGTTGACCGGGTAAATTAGTTTAGCAGGCCGGGTATATTTTTAAGGGAATGGGCTTTTGGTTGATTGGGCTTTAGTGTATTTTGGACTAGGCTAGTATTATGGATCCGGTTGTGCATTGTAGTAGTATTAAGGACCAAATTTGTAATTATGCAAACAATAGGGACCAATTCTGTATATTTCCAAGACTTTCTTCCAAAGGCTGATATTGCCACTTTTCTGAATTATGAAGGACCACTATTGACTTTTTTCAATCTATCCTTGACGGACCATTTTTGTAATTATCTGAAAGTGCAGGGACTGAAGTTGCCATATTCTTCAGACTTTGATCAGGGACTAAACTTGAAACTTAATGAATCTCTGAGGACTTCTTATGACATTTTGAGCTTTCTTTGATCATTTTGCTTCCCCGACTCCGGCATTTGACCTTTTTCCAATCTCGTGCTCGTTTTTGTCGATTTTGACTTTGTTTTTGTCCATTTTTCACATATCCGTACCTGCACATATACAAATACAAAAACACACATTCTCTTGGCATATTTGGTTAGTATTTGGTGTATTTGGTCTGTGTTGATATAAATAATGCGTAAAAACGTTATTAATATTTTTCAATATCCCTATGTTTTGACGATCACAAAATATAAAATCATTAAACGTAAAATCATTACGTAAATAAGTATTTAGTGACAAAATATCATTATATCCAACTAATTCACTTAAGGTATGAATAAACAAGTGCCTAATACATTTTATGATCAAAGGAAGGTTTATTTACTAATTACAAATTATATAAAATGGTATAAACATTTTATATATTTAAGAAAAATATTTTTGGTAATTAAAGGAAAATGTTTATTTCATAATAATTAAATGAATTCAAATTTTTAACCAAATTCAGTTAAATTTTCACCAAATAAACTTTCTCCAGAAAAGAAAAAAAATCTGGCCGTTTCAAATGTGCGGCCCCCTTAATTTTAAGGGGGCTGACACACAATTAAGGGGGCCGGCATACGCTCCTGTGTCAAATTTCTTTGCCTATAAATACTGGTTCAAATCTGAATTTTTTCCTCACCTTTTGCACTAAAACTTTCTGTTCTAATTCTCTCAAATCATCTTCCTAAATCCTTTGATCATAAACATATTAGTTCTTGTTTCAAGTGATCTAATCCTTCATCATTCAAAGTGCAAGAGAAGAATACTCCTCCAACATCTTGTTAAGAAGTATTGTAGGCTTGTGTATATTGTAAAGGTGTAGAAGTTGTGCAATAGATAGATCTAGGTGTGCTAGTAGTTGTAAATAGAAGTAGTTGTGTTGGGTAGAAGTAGAAGTAGAGTTGTGAAAGAAAAGTAGTGAGGTTGTGTGAAGTAGTGTAGTAGTAGTGGTGTGTATAAGTTGTGAAGAAGGTTTGTAGTGGTGTGAGATTGGTTCTAGCTACTATTAGGACTCGACATTTAGCTTAGTGTCGTAAATTGGTGTAAGCAAAAGTTGTGTAAGGTTTTCTCCGCCATAAGGGAGCTTGTTGACGTAGTGAAGAAAACTCTCGAGTTAGGTGCTCGGGGAGAGAAGTAGGGCGAAGAGGTGCTTCGTAGCCGAACCACTATAAATCCTTTGTCTTGTGGTGCGATCTTTCCATCTCTATCTCTCTACTTATTTACTTATATTATTGTCATTTCATTTCGTAGATATTAGTTTATATAAGTGTTGTTTATTGATCTCACATAAAACTATAATCGATTATTTTTCAAACAAAGTTTTTATAAAAATAAAATTGACGTAAAACTATTCAACCCCCCCCCCCCCCCCCCTTCTAGTTTTCCACAATTGGCATCAGAGCCAGGTTAAAGAAGATCTTTAAAATAAACTCTATTTTAAAACTTGAAATCGATCTATGGAATCGGAAAAATATTTATAAGGGAACATGACATTTAAACCACCATATTTTGAAAATACAAGTTTTCTTGAATGGAAAAATCGATTCGAAAGTTATGTGAAATTAATAAATCATGATCTTTGGCATGTCATTTCAATTGGTAATTTTTAATCAACAAAAACCACTTTTGAAAAACAAGATAATTATTTCAAAATAGTTCTTGATAAAAATGATATTGCTAAAATGATTATATACAAAGCTTTACCAAATATTGAACATGAAAGAATATTTTTTTGTCAAACGGCAAACGATATGTGAAAAAGTCTCTTAAATTTTAACAAGAGAAATGTCAAGCCAAAGAAAAATTTATATATAAAATTGTTGAAAATCAAAGTATAATAGATAAGTATTTAGTTGAAATGAGTACAAGTGCTACTAGTTCAAATTTTGCATGTATAGGTAATAATGACGAAAACCCCATGAGTCATACCAAGAGCAAACAAGAAGGGTGTACAAAGTCAACGATCAAATATAATAATGATGACGATTATAGTTCCGAAAGTGAACATGAAGAATATGCAAAGGTCGTTAAAGAATTTGAGAATATTATTAAGAAGCGACTAAAAGCACAAGATAAAAGGAAAACCACCCGAAGAAGAATTTCTAGTGACGAAGTCGAAACAATGAAGCACAAATGTTTCGTGGCTCATGCACCTGATGAAATATGTCTAGGAGTAGATTTGGAGCCTGATGAGTGGATAAAGGATAGTGGATGCTCAAGACACATGACGGGGAATCGCAAGCTATTTTCTACATATAAGGCAATCAACGGAGGTAATGTTGTTTTTGGTAGTGATCATCGTGGAAAAATCATAGGCAAAGGTACGATCTCTCAAGACTCTCTAACTATTGAAAATGTTGAGCATGTAGATAATCTAACTTATAACTTGCTTAGTATAGGCCAAATATGTGATAATAAGTGTAGGGTTACCTTTACCGAAAAAGATAGTGAAATAATTAAGGATAAGAAAGTTATAGGTAGAGGAATTAGGAAAGGAGGTATATATGTTATGAAATTAGGAGACAAACCGGAAGATAAGATATGCCTAGCTACTATAGATGAAAACTCCACTTTGTGGCATAGGAGATTAGGTCATGCAAACATGCAACAAATACAATCTTTAGACTCTAAGGAACTAGTTAGAAACTTACCTAGCCTAAGATATGATCAACACTTTTGCGATGCTTGTAAAATTGGAAAACAAGCACATGCTAGTCACAAAGCTAAAAATATGTTATCCACAACTAGATGCTTAGAACTACTTCATATGGACCTTTTTGGTCCATCCGTTGTGCGGAGCTACGGTGGCAATCGTTACACCTTAGTTATAGTAGATGATTATTCTCGATACACGTGGACTAGGTTCTTAAGTGATAAAACCGAAGCCTTTGAAAAATTTGAGATATTTAGTAAAATGATACAAAATAAGTTAGGATGTTCTATAGTCTCAATTAGGACGAACCATGGTAGGGAATTTGATAACGAAGTACAATTCGGAAAATTTTGTGATAAGAATGGAATATCTCACAACTTTTCCACTCCACGTACTCCGCAATCAAATGGGGTAGTAGAAAGAAAAAATAGGTCTTTACAAGAAATGAGTCGAACGATGTTAAATGAACAATCTATCCCACAAAAATTTTGGTGTCACGCCGTAGATACATCAACATATATACTTAATAGGGTTTCCATTAGACGAATCTTAGGAAAAACCTCATATGAATTATTAAGAGGTAGAAAACCTAATATATGCTACTTTAGAGTATTCAGAAGTAAATGCTTCATTCTTAATACAAAAGACTGTCTCACTAAGTTCGACCCTAAGGCTTACGAAGGAGTTTTTCTAGGATATTCTCAAAATAGTAAGGCATATATAATTCTTAATAAACATACCATGAAAGTAGAAGAATCCCTAAATGTAACCTTTGATGAAACTCCTCCACTACCTAAAACATTACCCTTAGAGGATGATGATGTTATAGAAGAAAAAGCTATTGAGGTTAGTAAAACTAAACCCTTAGGTAATGATCTTGAAGTAGAAACTTTAGAAGAAAACGAAGTTGTAAATGTTAAAGAATCAAAGTCACATCCATTAGATAACATAATAGGTCACCTAAATCAAAGAACACTTAGATCACAAGCTCAAGATAAAAATAACTTCTTTTGTTTTGTGTCAACAATAGAATCTAAGAATATAAATGAAGCCTTAAAAGATGAAAGTTGGATTATGGCTATGCAAGAAGAATTAAATCAATTTAAAACAAATAACGTTTGGGAACTAGTCCCAAATCCTAGGAATGCGACCATAATAGGAACTAAGTGGGTATTTAGAAATAAATTAGATGAAAATGGAATAGTAACTAGGAATAAAGCTAGGTTAGTCGCCCAAGGTTATAATCAACAAGCGGGAATTGATTATGACGAAACCTATGCTCCTGTAGCTAGATTAGAATCCATTAGAATCCTTTTAGCTTATGCCTGCGCCCTAGATTTTAAGTTATACCAAATGGATTTGAAGAGTGCATTCCTCAACGGTTTTATCAATGAGGAGGTTTATGTGGCACAACCTCCGGGATTCATTGACTTCGCAAAATCTGATTATGTTTACAAACTAAAGAAAGCTTTATATGGTCTTAAGCATGCTCCAAAGGCTTGGTATGATAGACTTAAACCTTTCCTAGTTGAGCATAATTATTCCATGGGAATGGTAGATAACACTCTCTTCACTAAAAGAAGTTACCCAAATATCATCATTGTTCAAATATATGTCGATGACATTGTATTTGGATCGACTTGTCAGGATATGTGTGATGAATTTGCCAAAATCATGCACGATGAGTTTGAGATGAGTATGATGGGTGAACTAAACTTCTTCCTAGGATTACAAATAAAACAACTAAAAGATGGAATATTTTTTAACCAATCAAAATACATTAAGGAAATGCTTAAGAAATTTCACCTAGAAGACTCAAAACCACTTAAGAAACCTATGTCTACGGAAGTGAAACTCACAAGAGATGAAGAAGGTGAGTCCGTAGATAACACTAAGTATAGAGGAATGATAGGTAGTTTACTATACTTAATAGCAAGTAGACCCGATATCATGTTTAGTGTTTGCCTTTGTGCCCGCTTTCAAGAGGATCCCAAAACCTCTCACCTAGAAGCGGTTAAGCGTATCTTCTGATACATTAAAGGCACTATAAACTTAGGATTATGGTATCCTAAGGGATCCGGCATAGAAACCATTGTCTATGTGGATTCGGATCATGCGGGAGACTACGTGGATCGGAAAAGCACTAGTGGTATTTGCACGTTTATGGGATGTTGCTTAACGTCTTGGTTTTCCAAGAAGCAAACCGCTCTTGCTATTTCGACCACCGAAGTTGAATATGTAAGCACTGGAAAGGCATGTCAACAAGCACTATGGATGAAACAAGCTCTCGTAGACTATGGCATTAGGTTAGAACACATTCCTATGATGTGTGATAATAAAGGAGCAATAGATTTAAGTAAGAATCCCGTTCAACACTCTAGGACTAAACATATAGAAATACGTCATCACTTTCTTAGGGATAACGTACAAAAGGGAAACATAACGATAGAAAAGGTAGCCTCGGAAGATAACAATGCGGATATATTTACTAAGCCCCTTAAGCGTGAATTATTTAGCCACTTGCGTTTAGGATTAGGAATGATGGAACAAATAGATTAAAATTTTATTTCTGAAATTTCATGATTCTGAAAAAAAAAAATTCTGAGTGTCAGATGGGCGGACCCTTTAAATCTATAAGGGCGGCCCTCTTAAAATTAAGGGGACTGGCCTCACTTTAAGGGGGTCGGCCATCTGAGCATTAAAAACATTGAAATTTCCTTTTCTGTCTTCTCGAGTCTGAGTCTAGGATTCTGTTTTGCACAAAAAAATCAGGAATTGAGATATTTTGTTTTTGCATATATATTTCTCAAAAGAAAACCTCAATTCATTTTGAAATCATTCTCACGATTAGGAAAACTCATTATTGAATAATGGTAAAATCGTTTTTCTAAAATCATGCATAACAGTTAACATGAAGTGTCAAAATATATAATCAAATATATATCTTTGGCAATCATGGACTAAGCAAATTAAATCAAGGAGTTTTTGGATTGCTTCTTAGGATACATGTATTTCTTTGCATTAGGAGTCGAAGCAATCGCATCTCCACATTTGTTGCATATATGCACACACTAGAAAAATGTCAAGTATCACTTGGTCCTAATTTGTTCCATCATTAGTTTCTCCCTAACTAAGTTGCCTTATACTTTATTTGTTGCCTTAGGATACATAACTTGCTTATTTGTTCTTTATCATTATTGCCTTTGCATGAAAACTATAATATTTGCTTAGTTGCCAACATATATATACTTTCCATGCATACTTCATCAAGATAATATTTGTTTAGTTGCCTAAAGAGATGGACTTGCCCAAAACCAAACCTAAAAACAAACATCTTCCTGGAAAAACCTGTGCCAAAAACCATTTCTGGCAATCTGGGAACCAAACATTAGGCGGCCCCCATAATTATAACGGGCAGCCCCCTTAAAATTAAAGGGGCCAGCCATTAATTAAGGGGGTCGGCCACCTGATGGTCGAGGTTCCCTGTTTGCTTTCTGCTTTTTAGCCCATTTCACCCTATTTTGATTCCCCACTTCCCTAAATTCACAAACATACTTTGTCTATCAAATCTACCACATATTATCCTTCCATAAACACCAAATCATCACACTATAAATACCCTCATTTATCATTAATCATCACTCAATCCATCATGTCTTCCCCCAATCATCCGAGAACCAAACCCACAAGAGGTGCAAGAATCACCGTCAAACCCGTATGGAGAAGAAAACTTGACACATGTCAAAAATTCTCGTCCATTAATGATGTTGTCTCCAACCAACCAACAACTAAACATTCACTTCACCCAAATGATACCTTCACTCTACCTCCACAAGACAACCTTACTATCTCACTCACCACAAATCTTCCAAATGATCCTTTTGAGGAACATACTCACTCCCAAGACCACATCCATCCTTCTCATCAAGTAATGAATCCTATGTCTAATGTCCAAACATCAATCCCCAACAATAACCCAACTCCTCCATCATCACCTTCCTCCGAACATAAAAAGTTCGTTGAGGAGCTCAAAGAAGCCCATGAGCTTGTGCTCTCCTGGCCCTACATCTTGCTCAACGCAATTTGGTTCAACAACCCTCTACCACTCCATCCTCACCATCCACCAACATTGTCCCACTTGAGAATCATGTCAACAATCGTCCTTGTTGTATTTTTCTCCAAAAACAAACCATTGCTCTCAATGAGCACTTCACTTGGATTAAGTATCTCCTCACAAGGTCTTCCCCACCACCATCACAAACACAACAATCCAACTCTTCTACTCCAAGCTCACCTCCATCAACCACTCCAAACTCTCCAAACAAAATTCCCACCAATGTCTACCTCCACTAAATCAATGCTCCATGTTTCAAATCTCCAAGCAAGTCCTAGAGACCTCAAGATGGCAACTTAGTGTTATCTAGTGTAGTTTGCTAAGAAAAACATATATGTATGCTTATGTAACATTGATTATGTTTTTCAACATAATCTAATTTTATGAATAATGAATGCTTGTGGAGATTTATTGTTTGCTTTTTACATGCTATCTAGTTATATATTTAGTTTATTGCATTATATATATATTGTTTGTTCTAAATATTTTTTCAAGCATTCCATATCTCGATTTGTCATTTAACCTTAAAACGAGGGGGAGTACATATCAAGGGGGAGCTCATCCGACTTCGGGACAACCTTTTTGATGTTCACAAAAAGGGGGAGAAGTGATATAAACTCACTAAATACTTGCATATATAATAATTTTTGATTTAATGAGTTTAGATTTTGTAATCATCAAAAAGGGGGAGATTGTTGATATAAATAATACATAAAAACGTTATTAATATTTTTCGATATCCCTATGTTTTGACGATCACAAAATATAAAATCATTAAACGTAAAATCATTACGTAAGTAACTATTTAGTGACAAAATATCATTATATCCAACTAATTCACTTAAGGTATGAATAAACAAGTGCCTAATACATTTTATTATCAAAGGAAGGTTTATTTACTAATTACAAATTATATAAAATGGTATAAACATTTTATATATTTAAGAAAAATATTTTTGGTAATTAAAGGAAAATGTTTATTTCATAATAATTAAATGAATTCAAATTTTTAACCAAATTTAGTTAAATTTTCACCAAATAAACTTTCCTCAGAAAAGACAGAAAATCTGGCCGTTTCAAATGGGCGGCCCCCTTAATTTTAAGGGGGGCGGCATACGCTTCTGTGTCAGATTTCTTTGCCTATAAATACAGGTTCAAATCTGAATTTTTTCCTCACCTTTTGCACTAAAACTTTATGTTCTAATTCTCTCAAATAATCTTCCTAAATCCTTTGATCATAAACATATTAGTTCTTGTTTCAAGTGATCCAATCCTTCATCATTCAAAGTGCAAGAGAAGAATACTCCTTCAACATCTTGTTAAGAAGTATTATAGGCTTGTGTATATTATAAAGGTGTAGAAGTTATGCAATAGATAGATCTAGGTGTGTTAGTAGTTGTGAATAGAAGTAGTTGTGTTGGGTAGAAGTAGAAGTAGAGTTGTGAAAGAAAAGTAGTGAGGTTGTGTGAAGTAGTGTAGTAGTAGTGGTGCGCATAAGTTGTGAAGAAGGTGTGTAGTGGTGTGAGATTGGTTCTAGCTACTATTAGGACTCGACATTTAGCTTAGTGTCATAAATTGGTGTAAGCAAAAGTTGTATGACCTTAGATCTAGCTTTATCACCTAAGAATATGATGTTAGAGAGAGATGGAAGAGCTAGAGAGAGAGAGGTGGAGAGCACTATGTGTAAAATAAACCTTGAATAACATGAACTCCCACCCTTCCTAACAAGCTTAGGAGGGTATTTATACCTTTTACATAAGCCACCATGGGCTTTCTCTTAGGCCTTCTTTTGGGCCAAGCCATTAAAGCTTTTACATAACCTTAATAAACTAGCATTTCACTAACTATTACATGAATATATTTAACTAAATATTTGACTCAATAATGATCGTCACTTTTAATCCTAACAATCTCCCCGTAAGGGACGATCATTGAGATCTCTCTTTGATTACATAAATGATCAACACTTCTAATGCTAACAATCTCCCCCTAAGGGTGATCATTGAGATCTCTCTTTTGTGACATTGATCTTTGATCTTTGAAGCTTGTTCTCTTTGAACTTTGAGTCTTGTTGTGTAATAGTTTTGCTAGTTCCTTTGTTCCAATCATGCTTTGTGATCTTTCTTGCCTTTGATCAACATCTTTACTCTGTTGTCTTTACGTCTTTTCCAACATGCTCATACTTTGTTTGACTTTGAATCCTTATGAAGTTCTCTTTTCTTTGACTTTAATCTTTGTTTCTTTAGTTTGTAGATTCTTTGACTTTGACTTAGAAACGTTCTGAACTTTGCTTTGCTTTGATCTTTGAAGAGAGCTTTGCAGGGTATGAGCATGTGGATCTTTGAGTGATGGTAACGGTCTTTCTCCAAGGAACATTCATGAGTACCTGCATAAAACAGTTAGCAATAAAGTATCCGGTACTTACAGGTTCGGAATTAGAGATCGTCAACAGCATAGTGTGAAGACTCCTTCTAACCCTTACCAAGGTCGTTCCTGAATCAGATACCCCTTAAAGGGCTTACTAGATCCACCAAAGTACATCAATGATTCAGGTGAGTTTCTGGAGATCACCCCACAACTGTAGACCGTTTGAGACATAGTAACCATCATGATAGATAAGGCAAGATCCGTAGATCTCATAAAGACTCTTACAACTTGTGTCCTTTTTGGCGAACACAAGTGTATTCATAGGAAGTGTATCCTAAGAGATCTTATGATGAATCTCGGGGCTCTAGACTCGATAAGTGTACATTTGGTTTCCTATGTGGAGATTAGGGAGAGGTCTCCTACTTCAATATCAACCATCTCTAAGAGATAAGTTGATAAATTACACTGGTTCCCCGTGAGAATGAAACAAGCTCTTTTAAGAGAACTTGAGTAGTTAAGAAGGTTTAGTGCAGTGCGTCACTGGGTCCATGACATCTTGTCTTCAATACCGGCGTCACCTTAGTAACAACCAGTAGCATATGAGTTGAACCCGGTGTCTGCCCTAAGGTTGAACATATGGAGGGCTATTTCTTTTCACCCTTTCATTTGCTTTTCTTTTTAATTCTTCAACCCCTTCTTTCTCCTTTCTCATTTTCTCCTTTTTCGAATCATACCTAAGGACTTCTAATTCTAATCTAATGGAATTTTCCTTGGGTAGATCCCTCCGGCTCTGGCGGATCATAAGACGGTTTTTCCTAACCTTAGTCACCTTATAACTTCATGACTATCCTATTGTTGCCATCAAACCATTTGTGAAAATCTCTCAAAGTGTTTATGATAATAAAACACATTGTTGTTACCACTTCGAGAGTCTTGCATTTCATTTGAAGGACTCCCCTTCACATGTGCTCATGGAATTTTAAGAAATTTGCACATGCGTGAGGAGTTTGCACTTTTAAATAGATCCACTTTCAACAAACATGACCGATTCAAGACACGCTTACATCACTAGTTAGACTAGCTTGAAATTATTACCCGTCCTGGTCAAGTCCAAAGAAAGTTTCTCGAAACGGTACATTTCTACTAAGACAAATCCATTTCGAGACACACTTACGTGGCTAGTTAAAGAGTTCCATTGTCAGCTTTTAGGTGACAACTAGCTCTAGTAACTAACTTGATGTTATTACCCGTCGAGGATAAGTCTTTTCGATTACAAACTTTGGTTGTTTCGTCAATTCTTGGGTCATTTCTGAGTCGAGCTCGCACAAGATTCAAGACGATCACATTTTAATCACATTTCTCCCCCTCAAAAATAGCATATCCATGGTATTTTTGTTACAAATTTATTAAAACCTTTTCTTTTTGGATAGCATATGGGAGAAACGGATGTTTGTAAATTCCGAATAAATTTCTTTTAAGCATGACCTTTTTGGAACTTCTTATTATTACTCCCCCTCAAAAATAGAACATTTTGAGTAAATTTAAGCTTTTAAGGATTTGAGGAAGTAATATCTTGAGCAACATCATGAAAAGTTTTGAAAACCTTTTGAAATATTTTCAAAATTCTGCTCAAAAATTAAGAAGACTTTTATAAGCTTTTTGGTGAGAAATCTTCTTTTTAGGATTGTCGCACAGAAATGTACAACAGGATCCTTTCTTTGAAAGTTACGGGTTATACACTGTTATGTGTGCATAAGCCATAATGTTTTTAGGATAAGTGCTCAAAGAATATGTAAAACCTTTGTTTTGATTTAAGCACTTTCCTTTCATTGAAGAACGAGTCCTTACCTGAAGTACTAAGAAGTCATTATGTTGAAGTTCGAGTCCTTAGCAGAAGTACTAAGAAGTAATTATGTTTTTGGATTAGACAACAACTTTTGGAACCCATTTAAGCACGGCGCCAACGAGTTTACCATATTTTGAAATCCATTTGAAAGTTGTGTCAATCCGAGACAAAGAAGTTGAATTCTGATTGATGCTAAACAGTCAACCTAAATTGACCAGAAATATGGTCAACAAGGTCAAACAGCTTAGAGTCAATGCTCCGCGGAATATAGTGGTTTCCCCGGGTCATTATGTCCCGACGAGGTGTGATGGTTATAAAACAGATCTGTGATCGGGTGAATCTGGACAGAAAGGGGTTTGTGAGTGATTAAGATAAGGAATCTACAAAGAAATAGCTTAAACAAGCTATATACATGATTACGTGAAAGTTAGATACCTAAAAACGCTTGAAATCTAAAAACGCGTACGTTTACGTTTTAAATAACGTAAACGTACAAAATAAAACGTGAAAACTGAAATCTGAAAACCCCCAGGGGGTGAAAATGACTTTTTTACAAACTAAAAGATAAAAGAAAAGTTTTAGAAAATGAAAATGTATTTTTACACCAATTAATTATTTATTATTAATTAAATACTATTTATTACTTATTATTAATATTTAAAATACTTAAATAGAATATAATATTAAGTTAACACTAGAAAAATGAAAATAAAATTTCTAAAATTATAAAATAACTAAAAACTTATTTTAAAATTAAAAATAAGTATTTTGTCTTTTTGTGATTTTTCTATTAATTAATTACTAATTAAACATTAATTACCTAATTAAACTAATTTAAATTATTAAAAATAATAAATGAACAGTAAAAATTCTAGAAAAATTTTTAAAATTATATTATATTATATAAAAGCTAGAAAAAATATAACAACTAGGTCTTACTTAATAAAAATTAATTATGCTATTTAAAACTTAATTATTAATTAATAATTAATAAAACTAATATTAATTCTAATAAATACCAAATGATAAAATAAAAATCTGAAAAATTTACTAAAATTACTTTACTATAAAAGGTAATTAATAAAAATATAAAAATGCCAAGTACTTAATAAAAATATAAAAATGAAAATTAAAATTTAAATTACATTAAATAGAAACTATCACTTATAATTAAATTGATTTTCTGGAATTTTCTTTTGGAAACTTGTTTTACACCTAAAAAAAACTAACTTTTATGAAAACAACTTTTTTGTAAACTAAAAATAAGCACTTGAGAGCTTAAAAGCCTTGACAGTTGACTTTATTTGACCAAGGAAGGAAATAAGCTCAAACCAGCTTGTGTGGGGTTCACTAGGGTAAATTCTGGTTCAAACTAATGTGTTGGACATGTATGAGCAGGTTTCACTCAAATAAGCTTATAAGCCAGAATAAGCAATTCCAGAAACCAATTATCACTCAGAAATGGGACAAACATGAGGGGCAATTCCAAGTGGGTCCCAAAGGTCCTAAGGTCAAACAAATGGTCAAAGGAGGAAGAGGGACAGGAGGGGGGTTGAATGGAACAAAGATTGGGTAGTGGGTCCCACTGAGGTGACCACAATGAGCCACCAAAGGTGGTGGTTTGATGGTGTATCTGCTGATGCAGGGTACACAGCTCCCCTGCAACCTACTTTGGGGGGCTGTGGGGCCCAGGGAAAAAATCTTAAAAATATAAAAATTGTGGGATCTTGAAGATGGGGTATTAGACTACAAATCCTAAAAAGCACAATGTCCAAATCTCAACAGAAAATTCTAAACAAATCCTACTATTTTGGTGAAAATCTGAAAAAGGTACATTTGACTATTTGTATGAACATGTAATTTTGACTTAATTGGACTTTGAATTGAATCTAAAGACTTATAATGTAGTATTAAGCTGCAAGTTACCTAATTTAAACTATAGAATATACTTATGCATCAATGTGGTGAGATTATATCTCCTAACTCTTAACAGTGCAACAAATATGAACCCAAATCCTTGATTTTGACTTTTTGTTTTAAACACACAAGGTTTTATGACTCTTCTGACCTAAAGGGACCTAATGAGACATGTTGACACCACAATTAACAACTGAGATACCTAAGTGATCAGTATACCCCACTGATCCAAACACTACCTTAGTTTAAGTGAAAATGAGATTCTCATTGCTAAAATCTATTTGAGGCCATGATTTGAAAGCACAATGTTACATTATGATGAAATGGGCTGGTTTAAGCAAAAATACACAGAAACTAACACCATATACTCCCAAATCATTAACAAGCTGTTTTGATAGTGAAATTGCAATAAGGAAGCACAATGAAATTCAATGAACAATTACACTATATTAAGCAATAATACAACTAACTAACACCAAACAAACATAAAGGACTCATAAATTATCATCCAATGAACATGTCTACAGTGATACACAAAGAAAAATTAGAAGTAAGGCTTACAATGGTGTTCAACTGAGAATTAAGTACCAAGGGACCAAACCACAGCCTAATAGCTTCCACAAGCTTCTAATACCTTAAAAATCCAAATTCCTTCAGGCTTCCTTCTTCAATCTTCTTCCACACTTATTTTCTATTTATTAGCTATTTTTGAGGATTTTTAAGTATTTATGCTAAAACCCTTTTTACTGATTACTGAGCTTAAGAAGGGTTATAGATAACCTATTTAGACTTAATGGAGCAACAAACAACACTTTATAACACTTCTAAAGCAACTATGAGATTTTGAGTGAATTTGAGCCAAAAACTGAGGTTAAGCAAAATGTCTGAGGTTAATGATTGAAATAGCTTTAAAGTACATTAAAAACTTGAGATTACAATGTAAAACTAAAATTCATAACATAAAATGGAAATTACATGAAAAACGACATTACTATACTACACTAAAAACTATTCTAGCTAACTGATGATTCTGCTCTCCTTTTTCTTGACTTATAAAGGCTCTGTCATGTCTCTCTTTCTTTCCCACTTCATTACAGCCGTTGGATAGGCTTCTTTTGATCACAACCCTTGAAAGAGGTTTTGGCGGGAAAATTTGATATTGGGAGATTTAGTGGAGCAGGTTGTGCATTTAATGAGGGGAAGGGTTGGTTTGGGTGTAGGTGAATGATATTAATGAGAAGGTGGGGTTGGTGAGAAAAATGGAGAAGAGGGGGGAGACATGTAGCAGATAATCAGGGAATGTGGGGAAGGAGATGGGGGAATGGTGTTTTGACCCTGGGATTGACTTATGTTGACTGTTTGACCCTGACTTTGACTTGTTGACCTGGGTGGGTTATTAGTTTAGGATTGGGCTTGTGGTGGGCTAAGGAGGGCTGTGTTTAGTGGATTAGGATTTGGTTGGGTTTGGTTTTGTTGGGTAAAATAAAAATAAGGGTCCGTTTGATTATTTGTACCACAAGGACCAAATATGTAAAATACCAAAAGTTTAGGGACTGAAAAAGAAACTTCCCCAAATTGCTCATGAGGACCAATAATGCCAAGATTCCAAAGTTCAATAACAATTTTGCATTTTTCACTTTTTCAAAATTTCCTAGGGACCAAAAATGATATTTTTCAAAGTTAAGGGACCATTCTTGCCATTTTGTCAAAACTTTTATCCAAGGGCATTTCTTGCCAAGTTTCATATTCCAAAGGACCCTGATTGATTTTTCTTTCAAAAATATCCCACTAGGGACCAATTCTGTCAATTTCCAAAACTCCAGGGACCAAACTGTAAATTTCCAAAACTTTCCAATTTTTCACCAAAGGACTAAATATGACATTTTATGATTTCAAAATGACCTTTGGTGACTCTTCTTTCCAAATAAGTGCTTAGGGACTATTTTTGCCAATTTTTGAAAGTTGGGGGACTGAAATTGCCAATTTTGCAAACTTTGCACGTTTTTCTTCTGTTTTCACTCTTTTTGCGTCTAAAACATATAAAACACAATTTTGAAATATTTTTAGTATTTTGATGCATATCTGAGTGTTTTTTGTATGTTTTGCAGTTCAAATTTGACCAAAAATGATGAGTGTTTGAGCACTCATCAAATTCCAACGAGGACTGAAAACCGGTGTTTCATTTTTTTGAAATAAAGCTCGTGGAATCAACGGTGATTTAAAACTCTTTTGCTTTTGAAAGTTGTTTGAGAAACTTGGTGTCTCTCTTGGAGTTTTAAAACTTGAAGAAGAAGTTTTCCATCCATTGTTGAAACTCGGCGTTTCATTTCGAAAATTCGTTTTTGAGATGAATGGAAACCTTCCAGAATTAGGATTTTTCCAAGCATTGCCATTCCTTTGTTGTAGCGGAAGCATTTCAAAGTATGAATATTTCAAATGTTTTGAACGGCTTTGCTTTGGTTTCCACACTGGCTTTACCGGAGTAAAACGAGAGTATTGAGTTTGAAAACCTTGATTCTTTTCTTTATGAGCACTTGCATTTGAAACCTTTTGAGGAGTAAATGTTTCAAAAAAATTAGGTCTCTTTGAAAATTTCCTTCCTTTTTGCAAAGAATAGGTTGTAAACTGAGAAACCTTTTTCGAAAACGGTTTGGAAGATTCACCCGTGTAAACCTTCTCCGAAACACTTACTTGTGGTTTAGACTCGTTTGAAACTTGATATTTTCCTTTTGACCGGTTAAGAACTTTAAACTTTGCTTTTAAGGCATTGTATGATGTTCTCAAATCATTGTATTCTTTTTTAAGAGAAAGATGATCTGATGATGCCAGTTTTTCTTGCAAAGAAGCATTTTGAATTTCAAGATGTGCAAAATATTTTTCATATTTGTCTGTTTCGATTGAAAAATCATTTTTGGCATCACCAAAATCCTTGGTTTGTTGTGCAATTGTTTTTTCCAATTCAACAATTTTCTTTTGAAGCACAGATTTTTCTTTTTCAAAAAGATGATTTTGTGTGATATGAGAGTCAGATTTGGTTGAAGTTTGATTCTGAACTCTTGATCGCTTGATTGAATCAAACAAGTTTTTGTAAGTCTATTTCAAATGCTCATTTTCTTTTTGTAATGATGCCACAACATGTTCCAATTCAAGATTTTTTGTATCAAGTTCGTCAAAATCAAACTTGATATTGGTATCATCACAATTTTCTTCAAAAATCTTTTCTTTTTCTTTAAGCACTGATGGCAAAGAGTTTTCAGAAGGCATTTTCTCATTCTTCTCTTGCAGTTTTAGTTAGAAAGAGATACTTTGTGCTTCGAGTTTTGCAAGATGTTTCTCAAACTGAGCAGTTCTTTTTGAAAGTTCTTCTTCGACATCAGCTGCTTCTTTTGAAAGCTCGGTGATTTTTTTTTTGAGATAAAGATTTTCAGATTTCAAAGAAGATGTTCAAAATGCACATTCTCATACTCATGGCTGACAGATGCTGACTTGAACGACTCTATTTGATTTGTGAAAAATTCTTTTTGAATGTCCAGAATTAAGCATTTTTCATCAAATTCGTCTTCAAGAGAGTGAACGTACTTTAGATCTTCTCTCATTTCAGTTACAAGATATTTTTCAAAGTACTCAAAACATAAGTTGATATCTTTCACACGAGGTTCAATCTCATCTTTCAAAATCTTTTTGACTTCTAACTTAAGGCGTACATCTGATGCAAGAGGATTAGAGAAAACGTTGTTTGTGATGTTTTCTTTCTTAAACCAAATGACCTTTAACGTTTGCTCAATGTGATGTTTAAGATTACAAAATTGCTTCCTTGCTCTATTTTGCTATAACTTAGCATCATAAGTAGCAAGTTGAGCTCTTTGAAAAATCTTTTCACATTTGTGTCTTTCCTTTCGAAAGGACCTTTTGGTATATCAGTCAATTGTGTACAACCATACACAAAGCCGTGGTACGAGAGTGGGTTTTTTGTTTGTGTTTTACTTTCAAACGTTTTTCCTCTTTAGATTTTAAAATATCTTGAGACTCAAACAAAAGATCATCTGACAATTCTTTTCCCATATCATTAGCGTTATACAAAATAGGTGTCAACTTTTGCACTTTGTTTAAAAAACAAGGTTTTTCATTTTCCACTCTAGCATTATTCACAAAACCAATCCCAGATGTTTGTTTATCAACCTCCTCATCTTTAGTAGGCAGCATGTTGATAGTCTATGAAGTCTGTCCCAATTTTCGAAGTTTATTTTCAAGATCATTTGTTCGTTTCAAAAACTCTTGATTTTCATTCTCAAGTTTTGTATTAACAATCTCAAAATTTGATGTGGTTTTCTGAAGCTTTGAATTTTTACTTTTTAAATCATTGTTCTCTTTTAAAAGCGCTTGAACCTTTCTGTTGTTAAGAACCATTTGAGCATCCAGATTTTGAATGAAACGTTTTTCACGAAGAACAGCTTCTCTATAACCACCTTCAAGTTCCTGATTTCTTTTTAAAAGTGGTTTGACAGACTCTCAATACATTTCAAACTTTTGAGCGTGAGATTTAAGGTTTGAGATTTCAATTTCAAGTTCAACATTTCTTGTGGTTGCATTTTCAAAACGTTTTTCCATTTCCTTAAATCTCTCAATCTCTTTGTTCAAAAAGACATTCGCTTGCTTAGCTTCACGATTGTCGTTTTTGCACTTGTCAAGTTCATGTTTGAAATTATTGATTAATGAAGCAAATAAGGCACGATCTTGTTCATAAGAAGATCCATCCTGGGCAGGCTCACCTCTATTAGGATCCATATCTGGAGTATCAAAAGTGATATTACTATCATCTTGTTCCACCACATAAGTATCACTAATAGACTCAGAATGCTCAGGATGTGTCTGATTATGAGCAAACACATTATCGAACACAACACCATTATTGTTTGAATGTTGTACCGTAGCCAATATCTCTGTGTCTGATGAAGGTCTGATGTGATCATCCTCGGTATCCCAAACAGCTTCATTCCTTTGTGTACCATCAACATCCGAATCATAGCTAGGACTGCTGCTTTCAACCTGCTGTTCTGAAGATGAATCACTGCCCTTGAAAACCAAACTAACATCTGATGCACGACCCTCTTTGACTGTTTCCTCTTCTGTTTGAAAATCTTTCTCTATCTCTTTTTCAATCACCTCTGTTTCCTTTAACTGCATCTCTCTTTCAATTAGCTCTCTTTCTTTAAACTGCATATCTTTTTCAATCTGCTCTCTTTCCCGTTTCAGCTTCTCAATTCCATTTAACTCAGCTTCCTCAGCATCAAGTATCTTTTCGAGTTCCCCCATGTCATTTATGCATTGAGTTCTGAATGTCGAATAGCTTACCTTAAATTTTTGGTAAAATGCATCGATAAACTCTGACTGGTTCATTATCCAAGTGTTAGAGATACTCTGAAATTGTGTTTGGATCACTATAAGAGCTTCCCTGCAGTCACATGTATGAAGTTCTTCTTCATTGAGTAGTTTTCAAGTTGATTCAGGTTTTGAATGAGTTTTTCTTGGAAATAATGAAATCGGTCTCTGACGTAGTATTCAAATGCTTGATCGAACCTTGACTCATATCCAAATATGTTTATAACCTTCTCAATTTGTGACTTGAATGCTTTAAACTTTTTCTTAAAATCTCTCTCTTGGATTTGCACTTTCATTTCCATTGTGTAAACGATGTGTGATAAAGTTGATCTTAGGATCTTTTAAGATAACAAAGGTTGTTGTTTGAAGATTAGATGTTTTTGGCGAAGTTTGAAAAACGTATATGGTAGATTTTAGTGATTTCGAATTTTCCCTCCAAAAATATTTTGAAAATTTTCTCTCCTAAAATTTGAAAATCACTATAAAAGGCAATTCTAAGGTTACCAGAAAATTTTGAGTTTTCAAAATTTTGACGCCAAATTTTACCGAAAAAATTTGAATTTTGGCCTAAAAATTTGATTTTCGGGCCAAAATTTCATCGTTATACCAAAATTTGAATCTCGCGTAAAAATTGAACGTTTAGTCTCCTGTTAAAAATAAATTTTATTCAAATTTTCAATTTTTTTTTTTACTAACTCGGTAAACCTTTGATCTTGTCTAACTCGAAACTGCTTCTGTTACTCGAAAGGTTTGTAACTCGCTAAGAATTTTGTAACTCGGTAAAGCTTATGACTTCTAACTCGGTAACAGTTTGTAACTCGGTAAAGATGTCTAACTCGATAACCCAATGAAATTTTGGCAGCGTTTCATTTAGGTAAACACAAGAGAAATCCTTACTCGATGAACGATAAGGAACCAAGGCTAACTCGCCAAATTGTAACTCGACAAAAGACTATTTTAACTCGGAAAAAATTTGTAACTCAAAATAAATTTTTTTAACTCGATAAAATTTTTTAAACTCGCTAAAAAAAAATTCAAACTCGATGAAAAAATTTTTCTAACTCAAAAAAATTTTTCAAACTCAATAAAAATTTTTCAATCTCAATAAAAAATTTTCAAACTCGATAAAAAATTTTTCTAACTCGAAAATTTTTTTTTTCAAACTCGATAAGAATTTTTCAAACTCGATAAAAAAAATTTCAAACTCGAAAAAAAAAATTCAATCTCGAAAAAAAAATTTCAAACTCGGAAAATTTTTTTTCCTAACTCGACAAAACACAGATGAACAGTAACGAGATCCGAAATTTTCACCCTAAAACACGATTTTTCACCCAAAAACTATCTAAAACAACCTAAAATCATCCCTTGGCTCTTGATACCACTTGTATGACCTTAGATCTAGCTTTATCACCTAAGAATATGATGTTAGAGAGAGATGGAAGAGCTAGAGAGAGAAAGTAGAGAGAGAGGTGGAGAGCACTATGTGTAAAATAAACCTTGAATAACATGAACTCCCACCCTTTCTAACAAGCTTAGGAGGGTATTTATACCTTTTACATAAGCCACCATGGGCTTTCTCTTGGGCCTTCTTTTGGGCCAAGCCATTAAAGCTTTTACATAACCTTAATAATGATCGTCACTTTTAATCCTAACAAAAGTTGTGTAAGGTTTTCTCCGCCATAAGGGAGCTTGTTGATGTAGTGAAGAAAACTCTCGAGTTAGGTGCTCGGGGAGTGAAGTAGGGCGAAGAGGTGCTTCGTAGCCGAACCACTATAAATCCTTTGTCTTGTGGTGCGATCTTTCCATCTCTATCTCTTTACTTATTTACTTATATTATTGTCATTTCATTTCGTAGATATTAGTTTATATAAGTGTTGTTTATTGATCTCACATAAAACTAGAATCGATTATTTTGCAAACAAAGTTTTTATAAAAATAAAATTGACGTAAAACTATTCAACCCCCCCCCCCCCCCTTCTAGTTTTCCACAATCTGATTTAAGGCCTAAAAAGGATGTGTGAATAAGCACACATCAATAACCAAAAAGTTTATTAGAAGCATATGTAATTAATGTATTACAATGACTCAATGTTTTATGTTTTTAGTGTTAATCTTTGAAAAATCAGGTAGTGTTCATGATGTTATTGAGTAGTGGTGGTGATAGAGGGTGGTGGTCGTGGTGGTTGTATAATAAAAAGACATAACTTAAATTGTAAATTGTGTCCCTAAATTAATAGTGAACAACGAAATGACAATAATTGTCACACCCCGCCACGGCGGAAACGCGCGGGTGTAACTTCATGGATATCATCACAACACCTGGTGTCAACATAGAGAACAACTACATGCACATAAATAGAGCAATGTACCAACACACAGTATTGTAACAATACCCAAAGATAAACAAAATAAAATCCAAAAGGTAACTTCAATAAGTTTGAAAGTACCAAACATAAAACATAAATGTATCAAATCCAAAACCAAATAAAATCAAATCCCTAAACATAAATAAGTCTCCATGCAACTAAGTCTCGCCTAATTGCTGCCCTCAACTTTGGCCTTAGAATGCTCACCTGAAAATGATGCTTAAAATGTCAACATAACGTTGGTAAGATTCATAGGTTTAGACTCAACACACTAGGCAACCGAATTTACTGTGATTACAAAATATAGCTGGACAAATAATTATAGTTATCATATAGCTACATGCATTTGCAAGTTAATATCCACACATAAAGGCAACCACACTCACAAGGCAACCATTAGGATGGCTCGTGTCCCCCGATCCCATAATTAGTACCCATCAACATATCATCAATTAGGTCGCATGCGCGAGCAACAGGGTAAGCACCCTCCCAATTGAATCCCAAAAACCAGTAACGAGTAGGAGTATTAATCTCCAATTGGATACTCCCCCCCAATTGGACCACACAGCATTATCATCACATTATCCAATCCACATAATTTGGTACGAGTAGGAGTATTACTCTCCAATTGGATACTCCCCCCCAATTGGACCAAACATATATATCCACACAAGCAAATAATCACACATAGCATACATACGACAACATTATAAGTCCAAGCTCTTTAATACCACACACATAATCACAGTAAACCAAAACATTTAAGACAAGCATCATTCCCATCCCAAGTTTAAAACAAAGTAAAAATATGGGACTATGAACTCACCTTAAACTCCGCAGCTCCACAAAACAATACACAATCTATAATACACAAAAATAATCCACATTACATAAGGTCAAGCTAAAAGCTACAACCCATGTAATACACATATGATGGATGTCTAAGACTCATATGACCCACCATGGATCTCCTAAACACCACACTAACCACTATCATAACTTAATACTCACTAAATCCCTTGCACTCTAAAACTCAGAAAACGCAGAATTTTTGAGTACATTCCCTCACATGAAATTATGACAAATAAAGCTTAACAACTCACACCAAAAATTTACCATGGTCTCTCATATGCATAGAAGCTAATCCCAGAAGGTCATGTACCAATAACACACACAAGTATTCATATAAAATTCAAACTTGTCAACTACTCAAATTCGGATCTGAACGCACACCAAAAAGTTTTGATTTTTAATAATTACTTCCATAAGTTTTTATCGCGAATCCTCTTCGTGGTAGTCTAATATAACCTAAAACTTAACTATTTCAGAAGACCAAGTCAAAATACCACTTTTACAACCACATACCACCCACAAACTTTTACCCAAAATCTGTCCTGGTTTGACAGCTTTGACACCTTAACAAAGAAAAATCAAAAGACCGACTTCCCGACCTCAAAATTGATCGTGGCTGGACTTTTTGGAAATCTCTTTCATTATACTACAATTTGGACTTAAAATTCGTGATCTAACTCATCACCATCTGTTATGTACACTCACATCTTTACAGCCTTACAAATCTGTCCAAACCCTAACTCAATAACTAGCATGTTTTACGCTCAATTCCCTTAACCATTAACCATAATATTAACATCTAATCATCCTAATATGTTTTACTTCAATAATTTACAGAAGTATATAAACCCTAGATTCCATCATATTAATTATTACATGAATCATAACAATAATTGATTAATTACACATAAGGGTTAAAGATTTTACCTTGATTCTTGATTTTTGCTAGACAATTATGAAACCCTAATTTTTTCCCTTGGATCCCCCTCTTGTGTCGACTTTAATGCAGGAAAAAGGGATAGGGGAGTTTTGATTTTGTATTTATAATTAATTTGGATAATCCCTAAAGCTTAGAGTTGTATTTGGTATCAAATTTGGTTTCCTTTTTCCCCCTACTACCCTTAATCGGCCGCCCCCCCCCCCCCCCCTAAATAACATATTTTTTATTTTTTTTTATTAATTAATTTATTACACTCAAAACCTCATACTTTTCATATTTTATGTATTCCCATAACAAAACCTAACGTCTTTCGCGATAAACCTTAATTTTACGACAAACCGGAAAATATTCATTTTCAAAATAAAGTTTCCAAAAATAGATTTTTACACACTCCATGAGCATTTCCTCACAAAACCAACATCCCCGTAACTTACTAACGCTCAATAACTTGAACGAAGACTCGTTACACAAAAACTCAAAACGCCAAATATACACAAGTCATTTCTACACCATATAAGTGATCAAAATGAACTTTCCCAAAATCAACATTATCAAAAATCACAACAACAACAACCACAACGCGAAGGGATTTAGTGCTAACTTAAATACTAACCACACTATAACACACATTAACACCCATAAAACTACCCAAACACCCCAAACAAAGTTAGATTAACTCGAGGCTAAAAGTCTAACTAACCTGCTAAAATCACGGTTGTTACATCATCCCCCACTTAGGGAAAGCTCGTCCCGAGATTTAACAGCTCGTATCATCAGACTCCTCAGCAAACAACTTAGGATACTTAGCTCTCATTTGATCCTCACGCTCCCAAGTAAACTCAGGACCACGTTTGGAATTCCATCGTACCTTTACCAATGCAATCTTACTACGCTTCATACTCTTAACTTCTCGGTCCATAATCTCAACAGGTTCCTCCATAAAGTGAAGCGTCTTATCAACCTTAATCTCATCTAATGGCACATGCAAACTAGCATCCGCCAAACACTTTTTCAAATTAGACACGTGAAACGTATCATGCACACCACTTAATTCCTCAGGCAATCTCAACCGATATGCCACAAGTCCAATCCTTTCTGTAATCTCAAACGGCCCAACATATCTAGGTGCTAACTTGCCTTTCTTACCGAAACGCACAACACCCTTCCATGGTGACACCTTCAACATTACAAAATCTCCAACACTAAACTCCAAAGGTTTGCGACGATTATCCGCATAACTCTTTTGACGATCTCTCGCAGCCTTAAGTCTTTCCTTAATCTGGAAGACCATATCCGTAGTCTCTTGTACCAATTCAGGTCCAATTAACTGACTCATCCCAACCTCTGCCCATAACACCGGGGATCTACACTTCCTCCCGTACAACATCTCAAAAGGTGCACATCTAATGCTTGAATGATAGCTGTTATTATAAGAAAACTCAGCCAAAGGCAAATGAGTATCCCAGCTTCCTCCAAAATCAATAGCACAAGCGCGAAGTAAATCTTCTAATGTCTGAATCGTTCGCTCACTTTGTCCATCGGTCTGTGGATGATAAGCAGTACTCATATCCAACCGTGTATTCAAAGCCTTTTGCAACGACTGCCAGAACCGCGAAGTGAACCTACTATCCCGCTCTGAAATGATAGACACAGGCACACCATGCCTTGCCACAATCTCATTTATATAGATCCTTGCCAACTTCTCCATCTTGTAATCTTCACGAATGGCCAGAAAATGTGCAGACTTCGTCAATCTGTCCACAATAACCCATATCGTGTCATGCCCATTACTTGTGCGAGGCAATTTAGTAATGAAGTCCATAGTTATATTATCCCACTTCCACTCAGGAATTGGCGGCTGCTGCAACAATCCAGAGGGTTTCTGATGTTCAGCCTTAACCTTCAAACAAGTTAAACATCGACTGACATACTCAGCTATTTCCCTCTTCATACCCGGCCACCAATAAGCATCCCTAAGATCATAGTACATCTTATCAGACCCTGGATGAATCGAGTATCTCGTCTTATGAGCCTCATCCATGATCACCTTTCTCACGTCTCCCACCCGTGGAACCCATATTCGATCTAAGAAATATAGTCCACCATCTTCCTTCCTTTCCATCTGTTGATCTAAGCCACGCAACATTTCAGCCACAAGGTTCTCATCCTTGCAAGCTTCCTCTTGTGCTGCCAATATCTTACTCTTAATCCCCGACTGCAATGTTATGCTCATAGCTCGCACACGCCTTGGCTTAATTCTCTCCTTTCTACTCAACGCATCGGCCACCACATTCGTTTTTCCAAGATGATAACGAATGTCGCAGTCATAATCACTTAACAGCTCCATCCATCTTCTTTGACGCATATTCAACTCCTTCTGATTAAAAATATGCTGAAGACTCTTATGATCGGTATAAACCATACTCTTCGTGCCATACAAATAATGTCTCCAATTCTTGAGAGCAAACACCACCGCACCAAGCTCTAGGTCATGAGTAGTATAATTTTTCTCATGAACCTTGAGTTGTCGTGATGCATAAGCTATCACCTTTCCCCTTTGCATTAACACACATCCCAATCCTTGATTCGACGCATCGCAATATACCACAAAATCATCTGGCCCATCAGGTAATGTCAGAATAAGTGCATTACACAAACTATCCTTTAACGTCTGAAAAGCCACTTCTTGCTCATCTCCCCACTCATACTTTTTATTCTTCTGAGTCAACATAGTGAGGGGCTTAGCAATCTTTGAAAAATTTGCTATAAATCTCCTGTAATATCCTGCCAATCCTAAAAATGAGCGTATCTCAGAAGGTGTCGTAGGAGCCTTCCAATTCTTGATCGCTTCTATCTTGCTAGGATCTACATGTATACCTTCACTATTCACTATATGACCCAAAAATTGTACCTCTTGCAGCCAAAATTCACATTTAGAGAACTTAGCGTACAATCTCTCATTCTCCAACAACCCAAGTATCAACCTTAAATGCTCCCCATGTTCTTCCTTCGACTTAGAGTAAATCAGAATATCGTCAATAAACACAATTACGAATTTATCCAAATAGGGTCTACACACACGATTCATCAAATCCATGAATACCGCTGGTGCATTAGTCAACCCAAATGGCATAACCGTAAATTCAAAGTGTCCATATCGAGTTCTAAAAGCCGTCTTGGGAATGTCCTCTTCGTACACTCTTAACTGATGATAACCAGATCGCAGATCTATCTTTGAGAAAAATCTCGCACCCTGCAACTGGTCGAAGAGATCATCAATTCTAGGTAAAGGATACCGATTCTTCACCGTCAATTTATTCAACTCTCGATAATCAATACACATTCTAAACGAACCATCTTTCTTCTTAACGAATAAAACAGGCGCTCCCCACGGAGAATGACTAGGTCGAATAAACCCCTTATCTTGTAGTTCTTTCAACTGTGCAGCCAACTCTTGCATCTCCGTAGGTGCCAATCGATAAGGAGCCTTCGCTACCGGTGTCGCTCCAGGAATTAACTCAATACGGAACTCCACCTGCCGTATTGGCGGTAATCCGGACAAATCATCAGGAAAAACACCCAAAAACTCACATACAACTGGAATATCCCCCACTTTGAGTTCTCTAGTCTTCGCACTCAAAAGGGATTTCAAATTCTTCTCCACGCTTTCTCCTTGTACTCGCAGCACAACTCCGCTTTCTAATGGAATTCGAACCACCTTTTCAAGGCATATTACTTCAGCTTTATGCCTAGCCAACCAATCCATCCCTACTACCACATCAAAGCTACCATGTCCTAAGGGTATTAAGTCAATCTTAAACGCAACACCCTCTAACACGATAACGCACTCACATATAATTTTATCAACTTCTACTTCTATACCACTATCTATTTCAATCAAAATACTAGGTCTAAGTTCACTAAACTTAACACCCAATATTCTAGTAAATTCAATAGTAGCAAAACAATAATCCGCACCCGTATCAAATAACGTAGTAGCATAATGACCATTGAGAGAGAACGTACCAGTAACAACATTCGGGTCTTGGCGCGCCTTGCTTGCATTCATTGTAAATGCCTTTCCCTTAGCTGCATTTCTATTAAACCCTTGTCCTTGTCCTCCTTCAATAGCCAATTGGCTCCCAGGCCGTCCAAACATTCCAACCAGTTTGGGACACCAGTTTCACATATGATCAACACTACCACACTCATAGCATGCCCTGCGAATAACCCCTGCGCCAACTGAGTTGATTGGAGTCGCTTGAGTAATCACAGCACGACAATCCCTAGCAAAGTGTCCAGGTTTGCCACACCTGAAACACCCACGACATGGTGTGTTCTCGTGATGACAGTAACCACACTTAGCACATCTAGGGGCGTAACCAACATTTCCCTTCTTCTCATTACTACCAGTCACAGCAGTAGAAGCTGTTCCCACATAACCCGCTGCTTTTACAGAATCCGTTGCTACGAACCCCTTTCCTTTTCTTGCTTTCTTATTGTCACCACTAAAACCAGCTGTCTTAGTAGTAGTATCAACTTCCTCTCGCTTCTTCTCTCCCGACTTTGCCAGTGTTCCACTCCTAACTGCTTCATCCGTTAATGCCCCAGCCTTTTGAATAGCACTTAGAAGCGTTGTCGGCTCAGTCGCCCTAACCATCGAACGAATCTGTGGAACCAATCCATGGATATACTTCTCAATACGCTTTGATTCAGAAGTTACTAGATGAGGAACCATCCTAGCTAACTCATGAAACCTATCAGTGTACCCCATATGATTAGCTCCAACCATAGTATGATTCCACAATTCTTCTTCCAACTTTTGCAACTCATTGATTGGGCAAAACTCCTCCGTCATTAAGGCTTTGAAGTCCTCCCAAGTCATCCCCAAAGCCGCAACTCATCCCCTTGCCTGAAGTTGCGTGTTCCACCAGGTCAACGCCTTGTTAACCAAAGAACTAACCGCATACTTAACTTTTTGGCCCTCACTACATCCACTTATATCCATCACAAACTCCATTTTCTCTATCCATCGAGTGAGTGCAATCGCACCACCCTTTCCATCAAATTCCTTAGGCTTACAGGCCATGAACTCCTTGTAAGTACACCCATTATTTCCGCCTCCTCCACTTCCAGCACCATCAGGATGAGCTCCACTGCCTATCTGCGCACTCAATTGAGTCACTAGTTCAGGCATTAAAGCTTCTAGCTGCTGGTTGATCATTTGCTGAAAGATAGGGTTGCTATTCCCAACAATGGGTGTCAACTTCTTGGACTTCTTGGGTGTCCGGTAAGCTCCACTCATAGGTGACTTAGTGATAGGTCGTCTTGGTTTCCTTGGCGCCATTTCCTAAACACGCAGGACAATAGAACCATTAGAGACCATTCACAAGATTCTATAATCTCCATAATCCTACTCAAATCATCTACCTCCCATAAGCATATCACCATTGATTCAATGTAACATTGGCTGTAAGTCCACATATGTCGTGATACATTTATAATTGTGTTGGCCACCCACAATTTTAGATGTATCCTTCCACATGTGTACTTACTTCCAAAACCACACCTAACAATAGTAACATCTTATAACAAATAGCACCCAATCACTACTAACCAAAATATACACCCATAATACACATAATATACACACCATAAATATCCAAACTCGCCCAAGGCTTCTCATTAAAACACGGGATAAATCCCAAAAATCCGAAGGAATTTACATTCCAACATATAATCAATGTCAAAACAACTCAACAAGACCATAAAACATTAAAACATAACATAAAAAAAAAAAAAAAAAAAAAAAAAAAAAAAAAAAAAACAAGTCGTACGCAGTTCGAGTCCTATCTAAGACCTAAAACGGAGTACGTGCAGTGGACTCCAAGTCCAAATCCACTTCCTCCTCCTCGCTCACCCATCCATTCTTATTTCCATGATTCTGTGGTAGAGGATGTCTTGCAAAACCATCTTCACGATCTCTTAACTCTTCATCTATCATATCCACAAAATCATACAATCCTCGGGGTCTAGCCCATACTCCCCCATCATCTTCCAAAAACTGAGGACATTTGAACGGGTACTTGGTGGTGAAGCCTTCCTTATCAGCTACTTTTGTCTCATATCTTTCCACCAATTCTCCATTCACATTCTCCAATGTCATCTTCTCCTCAATCACACATGGTACTATGCTAGCGGGGACCAATATCCTCCTGTTGGTTCTCTTCATCTTCCCAACTCTCTTGCGTCCCTTAGCAACTACAGTAGCCCAACGAAGTGTCTTTCTTGCAGGAGGTGCCATTCTATAAATGACACACACACGTTGCTAAGTATAGGGTTCGATAGACGTTCAAAAACTCAATAAAATAACTCATAATTTAGGAAAATAAACATGTAAGATATTATTATACTTACACATAGGTCCTAAATGCAACTATATGAGGGACTCCTAAGCTATAGTCTAGGTTAAACCACCTAATTCTCTATAACCAAGGCTCTGATACCAATCTGTCACACCCCGCCACGGCGGAAATGCACGGGTGTAACTTCATGGATATCATCACAACACCTGGTGTCAACATAGAGAACAACTACATGCACATAAATAGAGCAATGTACCAACAATCAGTGTTGTAACAATACCCAAAGATAAACAAAATAAAATCCAAAAGGTAACTTCAATAAGTTTGAAAGTACCAAACATAAAACATAAATGTATCAAATCCAAAACCAAATAAAATCAAATCCCAAAACATAAATAAGTCTCCATGCAACTAAGTCTCGCCTAATTGCTGCCCTCAACTTTGGCCTTAGAATGCTCACCTGAAAATGATGCTTAAAATGTCAACATAACATTGGTGAGATTCATAGGTTTAGACTCAACACACTAGGCAACCGAATTTACTGTGATTATAAAATATAGCTGGACAAATAATTATAGTTATCATATAGCTACATGCATTTGCAAGTTAATATCCACACATAAAGGCAACCACACTCATAAGGCAACCATTAGGACGGCTCGTGTCCCCCGATCCCAAAATTAGTACCCATCAACATATCATCAATTAGGTCGCATGCGCGAGCAACAGGGTAAGCACCCTCCCAATTGAATCCCAAAAACCAGTAACGAGTAGGAGTATTAATCTCCAATTGGATACTCCCCCCCAATTGGACCACACAGCATTATCATCACATTATCCAATCCACATAATTTGGTACGAGTAGGAGTATTACTCTCCAATTGGATACTCCCCCCCCAATTGGACCAAACATATATATCCACACAAGCAAATAATCACACATAGCATACATACGACAACATTATAAGTCCAAGCTCTTTAATACCACACACATAATCATAGTAAACCAAAACATTTAAGACAAGCATCATTCCCATCCCAAGTTTAAAACAAAGTAAAAATATGGGACTATGAACTCACCTTAAACTCCGCAGCTCCACAAAACAATACACAATCTATAATACACAAAAATAATCCACATTACATAAGGTCAAGCTAAAAGCTACAACCCATGTAATACACATATGATGGATGTCTAAGACTCATATGACCCACCATGGATCTCCTAAACACCACACTAACCACTACCATAACTTAATACTCACTAAATCCCTTGCACTCTAAAACTCAGAAAACGCAGAATTTTTGAGTACATTCGCTCACATGAAATTATGACAAATAAAGCTTAACAACTCACACCAAAAATTTACCATGGTCTCTCATAAGCATAGAAGCTAATCCCAGAAGGCCACGTACCAATAACACACACAAGTATTCATATAAAATTCAAACTTGTCAACTACTCAAATTCGGATCTGAACGCACACCAAAAAGTTTTGATTTTTAATAATTACTTCCATAAGTTTTTATCGCGAATCCTCTTCGTGGTAGTCTAATATAACCTAAAACTTAACTATTCCAGAAGACCAAGTCAAAATACCACTTTTACAACCACATACCACCCACAAACTTTTACCCAAAATCTGTCCCGGTTTGACAGCATTGACACCTTAACAAAGAAAAATCAAAAGACCGACTTCCCGACCTCAAAATTGATCGTGGCTGGACTTTTTGGAAATCTCTTTCATTATACTACAATTTAGACTTAAAATTAGTGATCTAACTCATCACCATCTGTTATGTACACTCACATTTTTACAGCCTTACAAATATGTCCAAACCCTAACTCAATAACTAGCATGTTTTACGCTCAATTCCCTTAACCATTAACCATAATATTAACATCTAATCATCCTAACATGTTTTACTTCAATAATTTACAGAAGTATATAAACCCTAGATTCCATCATATTAATTATTACATGAATCATAACAATAATTGATTAATTACACATAAGGGTTAAAGATTTTACCTTGATTCTTGATTTTTGCTAGACAATTATGAAACCCTAATTTTTTCTCTTGGATCCCCCTCTTGTGTCGACTTTAATGCAGGAAAAATGGATAGGGGAGTTTTGATTTTGTATTTATAATTAATTTGGATAATCCCTAAAGCTTAGAGTTGTATTTGGTATCAAATTTGGTTTCCTTTTTCCCCCTACTACCCTTAATCGGCCGCCCCCCCCCCCCCCTAAATAACATATTTCTTTATTTTTTTTTATTAATTAATTTATTACACTCAAAACCTCATACTTTTCATATTTTATGTATTCCCATAACAAAACCTAACGTCTTTCGCGATAAACCTTAATTTTACGACAAACCGGAAAATATTCATTTTCAAAATAAAGTTTCCAAAAATAGATTTTTACACACTCCATGAGCATTTCCTCACAAAACTAACATCCCCGTAACTTACTAACGCTCAATAACTTGAACGAAGACTCGTTACGCAAAAACTCAAAACGCCAAATATACACAAGTCATTTCTACACCATATAAGTGATCAAAATGAACTTTCCCAAAATCAACATTATCAAAAATCACAACAACAACCACAACGCGAAGTGATTTAGTGCTAACTTAAATACTAACCACACTATAACACACATTAACACCCATAAAACTACCCAAACAAAGTTAGATTAACTCGAGGCTAAAAGTCTAACTAACCTGCTAAAATCACGGTTGTTACAATAATACCCTTAGTGACGAGGCACTTAACGAGAAAAATAACAAAAGTTAGCTCTCGGTGGCTGTTTTGCAAAAAAAGAAACATTAATGTCGTTTTTGCAACAAAAAATTTTCTCGGTGTCATCCTTGCGCATTTGGGATACTTTAGGGACCATTTTTGCAATTTACCCTATAAAAAATTATAAAAATTAAAAATAAAAAATGGAAAAAGGAAGGGTGTGTCACTTGTAAAAATAAGGGGCATATAACCTATCTCCTCTCATACCCTTTAATATCAATCATGAGAGCAACAATGACAAAAGAGCATCCATAAATGGTCAGACACACCCAATAACCACTTGCAAACACCTTCTAACCCCACTGCAACCCATAATCACACAATCACACTTTAACACTGGTACCTCATTTTCAAGATGTACCTGTTGCTATCCACTATAATGATTCCTTGTCAACATTGAGAGCCACATAAATTCTAATACATATTGTAGCATCATTTAAAATTGGTAAACATTCTCTATTTTTACCTGGTAACACACTGAGCCAAACATGTTGTCGCCTAAACTGAATCCACACAGATACTGTTCAAACTGGTGAAGCATCACATGAATAAAAACCATATGTCAATGTAAACGAATATTTCGAGGATCTCGTAACCATTGTTGCCAATCTATTACTTTATATTTTTTTGATCTTCACACTATCCATTTGAAACTTCTGAGTTGAGTGTCTTTTAAACTCATGTTGACACTTGATACTTTATTGCCGAATACCCGGGCGTTTCTTTCTTTCCAAATGAAGTATCCGAAAGTCCATATAACTGTTTGCCAAATAAAGGATAATGAATTATGAACATTAACTTTTCCGCTATGTGATAAAATCTTTTATATAATAAAACAAAACCCCAAGTGGGGACTTTTTCATTTCAAAAAAATCAAATCATACCTTATTTAGTAATAATTTTATTTAAAAAAAATATTTTCTTATTAGCTAACATTTTATATTTATCCAAGTAGAAGATAAATACAAAAAATATAGATAAGATGCAATTAACAACAGGATTAAAATTTTTAAATAATTATCTTTAATAATAAAAAACTATTAAACATTATAAATTAAACAAAACAAATATCAAATTATTTGTTTTTTAATAAATAAAAATATATGATTCAAAAAATCTAAAAAAACTCGCGCGTGCGCGGGCATTATAACTAGTATCATCAATAGAGAAAACATTAACACTCCCCGCCTTTCACAAATTAAATAGTTTGGACCACACGCTCATTGCTAAGTCACAAGTGACTAGTCAATGAGTACATGACAAAGAACCGAATCCAAATCAATGCCTCTTCTATCGAGTTTCACATGAACCGGAAGTCTACCTTTGCGCGCCCTCCAAATGAAGATGTTGATCTTTTTAGGAACTAACTTATTCCAAAGCGTGTCATGGCCACCACTCTCCGCTTGAATAATCTTATCCTAGATCAAACTCGTGAGCATTTTGACTTTAAATACAACATCTCGTCGAGCGTCCACCACCATCTATCCCTACAAGTATTGTCAACAACAACATATCGCAAAGCCTCAACTAGTTCATCAAATTCTCTACTCACCCTCCCGCAAATAACTCTATTCCAATCTCACACCCAAGACTACCTATTGTTATCCCAAGTTCCCTTATCCATAACGCTAACCTCCTTTTACTATCTAAAGGGTACAACCTGGGAAATCTATCGCGAAGTCTCCCATTATCCACCTATTTATCCTCCTAAAATCTAATCCCCCCCATCCCCTAATAATCATGTGCACTAAGAAGTAAAGTCCATCCTTAACCCATTGATCTCCGCACCAATCTTCACAATATCGTTCAACCCCCCCCCCCCCTCGAGCCCCATACCCCCAACATGAATATCATCAAAACCCCCACATGCCCCATATATACTTTTAATGACCCTAGCCGATAACCCTCCTCTTACCGTCCTAAATATCCACCACCATTTACCTAACAATGCTAAATTTTTTGCCCTAAGAGATCCAACATTTAAACCCCATCCCGAGTGAAGCACGAACTGACTCCTATTTGACCCAAGAATGTTTTTTATCCTACCCAACCCCACCCCAAAAAAGCTTTTCCGAATACTCTCAAGATTTTTTAAAACACTCATAGGCACATGGAACATCAAGAAATAATACAATGACAAGCTATTGAGGACCAGTTTTACCAGTGTTAGACGACCCCCAAAATACATCGTTTTTTCTTTCCAATTGGCCAACCGATTTTTGAATTTTTCTACCACCGGTTTCCATGCATTCACCTGATTCATATTTTCACCAATTGGTAGTGATTAATTAGAGCCTTAACTACACAATCTTGAATGCAGATAAAGTCACATATATAGCCGAGAAAATATGCATGTTATGCACAATAATATCATAGTCCCATAACTTTTTTATATCAATCAAAGGGTAACCAACATATAATACAACATAGTAATAGGAAAATTAACATAAACAGTTGTATAAACACAACACTTATCATGCATATTTAGAAACAAAATCTATATAAACACAACACTTATCATGCATATTTAGAAACAAAATCTAAATAATTTCTCATCAAAGCTAATACGTGATTCAAATTATCATGTATATTTTTCCCACAAGAATTCCATGTCCATTTTAGTCTTGCAATCAATCCAGTCGTTTGAAGGGTATAGGCGTAGCAACAAGTGGTGTTGCCTTAATCAATGTAAGCCCACAAACATCATTCATATCCATTTCCTTTTTGGGATACGGTAGCTTCCAATCGAAATGATACACAAATGAGGTTATTATCAAACTTACCATCCTATGAGCCAAAGGCAATGCAGGACACCTCCTTCTTCCAGAACCAAATGGTATAAACTCGAAATATTGGCCTTTAAAGTCAATTTTGTTTCTTAAGAACCTGTCCGGAGAAAACTCCATCGGATACTCCCAATATTTCGGATCCCTTGCCATGGCCCAAGAATTTACAAGTATTTGTGTGTTTGTTGGAATGGTATAGTTTCCAATCTTAATTTCCATCATAGTTTTGTGAGGTAATATCAGTGCCGCTAAGTGAAGTCTCATTGTTTCCTTGATGACAGCTTGCAAATATGGCAAATCAAGAACTTTGGATTCTTTAATTTTCCCCCCTTCGCCAAGTATTTGGCACACTTCTTGACGGACTCTCATTAACATATCAGGGTTAAGTAATAATTCACTCATTGCCCATGTTATTGTGCTTGACACTGTATCTGTTCCCGCCATGAACAAATCCTGTAATTTTAATGAGGGTTAATTATCTAGAAATGTAGATATCTTTTTTAGTAAATTGTATAAATTGTCCCTAATGTTTAATGAAATTGCATGTTTTGTCCCAACCATTTCAAAAATGCAGATACTATCCTTGTGGGAAACCTTTGTGGCATATTTTGTCCCTGCCTTAAAGTTAAATGACTAAAATTCCCTCGGCTTCATCCTCTTTGAATTCCCTACTAAATTTTTTTTAAGAAAATTAAAAAAATAAAAAGAAAATCATGAACACTAGCTAAATTTATCATTTTATAGATAACAAAAAACACAATCACTTCTACAAGCACTTATTAAAAATATATAGTTACATATCAAGAAACCTAATCCAAAAATCACATATTACTAATCGTCAGATTTATTAATTCCAAACTAAATATCCCAAATCAACATAATCTTGATTCCTTGTTCTTAAATCTCCCACCACATCTAATGTATATTTTTGTTTATACACTACTACCCAAAAGTAAATTTCACAATAAACCATATAAATAAAAATGCGAGATCCGACACCACCCACCACCACTGTAACCACCAGATCTGATATCTGCGGCAGTGGTGGTGGCGACAGATGGTAGAGGGTACCAACGATGACAGAGGGTGTGTTTGTTGTTGTTGTGTTGGCTGTTGAAATTGATTGTTGATTGTTTTAGGTTTTCTAATATGCAAAAAATTTGTTTGTTTATTGTGGGTTTTGGTTTATGATAATTTGTGCAAATGAATATTAAATTAAGGATGTATGTGGTTGTGGGATTTGATTTGAGATAATTAACTTGGTGTGTGGTTTTTTCGTGTGCAAGTATGTGCTTTTGCTGTAATATTTATATAAGCAATTGTGTATTAGGTATTATAATTTAGAAAACAAGTGTGAGTCTTTCTCAAGAAAAATAAATTTAAATAACTTTGAGGCATTGACGAAATATGCCCTAAATGTTTCCCACATGGATGGTATTTGCAGTTTCGAAATATTTGGAACAAAACATGCAATTTTGTCAAACTTCGATTTATGCATTTTACTCTATATTTTTAGATAATCATCACTTTTAATAAACTGCTTTGTTAATAGCCTTACATGTTTTAGTTTTTGCTATTCTAATATTAAATTAAAATATCTGATATCTGATCGCAAAAATCTCAATCATAGTTGATTATGTAATTCAGATTATAATACATATGATAATGATCATAAAACAAAAAATCTAATGATATGTTTGTTGAATGGGGATAGGCATTGGTTTTTAGATCAAAAGAAAAAAAAATGATGTTTGTTTTAATCTTTTGGATTTATGTTTGAGCTGTATGATAAAATTTTGGGCAACTTTTAAAGCTGTGAAGCCAGATTTGTTTTCTTTCTTTTTCTCTCATTTTATACTTTAAAAAATAATTATTTTAAATAAAATATATTAATTTACATTACATCAATATATTTCATATCTATCTATATTAATATATAAAACATTTAAGTCGTGGGGTCTATAAAATATTAATATAAAAAGATGCAATCATAAAGTGACATATGTCACTTCTCAACTAAAAAATCACATTTTATTTTCAAATTCAAATATGTTTTTATCTATTTTTTTTTTATGATATAACTTCACCGTATTTTCTATAATTTTGTGTTCTTTACTTTAATATCATTTCGATATATTTTTATGAATTTTTAGTTTTTACATTTTTTGTGGGTTTATTTTATTTTTATTCAAATTCTTTACGACTTCAACCTTAATTTGAATCAATACAAACTTGATTCGTTAAAATTATATACCTTTGGAGAGAGTATTTGACGGGTAAAAGAGTGTGAGGATCTTTGTATATGTGCGAATAATGATGCCAATATTGTGTTACGGGAAAGCTACGGGAAACCCAAACAAACACATACAACGAACACATATATATTTGGAGTTTTGTGAAACGAATGCACTAAACAGGTAGGGAATTGCGGGGAGGGTTGGGTTAGCAATTCATTCACTGGGCGCTGGTGTTGTTTAAGCATTCCATGTTTAAAAAATTAATGATCTCTAAACATTTTATATTTAACATCACATACCATGTTTAAAATGGTTAAAAATGTATAATTATGGAATACATAAGTTCGTTATATATATATATATATATATATATATATATATATATATATATATATATATATATATATATATATATATATATATATATATATATATATATATACAGTAAAACCTCTATAAATTAATAGTGTTGGGACATGGATATTTCATTAATTTAGCGAGATATTATTATATCGATAAATTGATAATTTATTAATTTAAAGAGGTTTTACATATGATATTTAAATACTAGATACAATGTATACTCGTTAGAGATGAAAAATGAATTTGAAAAACAAGTTTCAATTAAAATTTTATGAATTCATATTCACACTTTATGAAAATAAAATTAACATTTTTTTTGTTGCAATACAAGAAAACAACACACCAACACTTTAGTGCAATGAGGAGATTTTGAGATAAACTCAATATAGATTTGAAGTTAAAAAAAAAAAAAAAAACGACAATGAATTCATTTTTTATTAAACAATCTTAGGATTTTGAAGTGTATCTCTCACACAGATATGAAATTTTTAGTAATTATTATTTTATAGTTTCATTAGGACTAATATATATACACTTGGGTTTCAAAAAAATTATTATCTTATTATTTTATCAATTGGGGTCTAAATTTCTACTGGTCTCAAGTTGGGACTGGACAAATTATTAATTTTATCGAGGTTATTAATTTATCGAGTATTAATTTATAGAGGTTGTTAGCAACAGAGCCAATATAGAATGCTTAAACAACAGCCAATGAGTTGTTGTTAGCAAACCCTTATATATAATATTGTTGTGTGTATTTGATAATTTGTAAGATGAAATAGTAGAAAGTTGTAGCAAAGCTCATCTTTTAAATATTTTAGTATCTCTCTTCTCAAAATGTTACATCCATGAACCACCCCAATACCTAGAGGCTCTTCATCACCGCCAACCACGACAGCCACCGCCGAACCTTACCTTAATAAATACAAATATACACTATACATTTTTCTATACCTTTGTTGCATGTCATATAGTGTAAGAATAGTAGAACCCTTTTAAAACCCATCAAAACATAAACTTCATTTCAAACCAAACAAGATCCGTGGTCACGCCTCACCAGAAACAAAATTAAAACCTATAAAAACTTAATATATAGTTGAGTGTGATACTGTGTTGTGGCCACCCTCGCCGGAAATACCTAGTCCCATCGTTGACCACTCCCAACCACAATCACCATCTCAACCTGTGGTGAAGGCGTAAAGATCTTGCCGGTTGCCAGACGGAGGAAGGGAGGAGTGATGAAAGGTTGAGATGGTGATGGTGGTCGAGGGTGGCCAACGGTGGGGCTAGGTTTTTCAGGCGAGGGTGTTAAAAAATAGGTTATCTTTTGCTTGATTCAACAGATAGAAACATAGCTTCATTTTTAGGTTGAAGATGAATTATACTACATAATTGTCAGAATAAAAGATAGTGAAAAATAAAAAATTAAATATTTATGATGCTTTGAAAATGTGCAATGCCTGACAAGTTTAAGAAGAGTAAAATAATATGGGTCTAAAATGAAAATTCAGGTTTTGTTAGTGGATATAAGGTCTACTTATTAGGACCCTAATATAATTATATTTATCGCCGTCGTTATGCTCGGATATCGAATTATATAATATTTAACTAGAATGGTACCCGCGCAATGCAGCGGCGGGTACCGTGTGATTATATTTTGCGTTATTTTGTTGCACGTTTAATTAGTTGTCTTCATGTTTTATAAGTAGAGATATTAAAGATGTTTAAGTCAAATAATTTTAATTTGAACAACCAACTACTTACTAACAAACTTTCTAACCAACTTACTTCCTAAAAAATTAATTTTGAAATCTTTCCATTATAAGCAAGAAACAAATCTGAATTTTAAGTTTTTATAATTATAAAATAGTCTCAAATGCATTATAATGTAGTATAGATTTTCTCTCTATCTTTATTATTTAATTTCATCAAATCCAAATCAAAATTTTAATCATAAACTCATCAACTTACCAAACTTGCCCTAAAGTTTTGCCTTGCGTAATAGGAAGTAAAATAATACTAGTAGTACTTTACCACAAATAAAGCCTTGATGTGTATGAGATTGAAGGTGACATCAGTATCTCGACTATAATCCAGAAGCGAATCCAACAAATCACCAAACCTCGGAAGTTTTGACCCTCGATGCTTTAGTCTGTCATTTACGAAACCTTCTATCACTTGATCCAACCAGTCGAAAGCCTTCTTTGCCTGCGCTCGTAAGTTCTGCGGGTCCAATGGTTTCAGCACCGGAAACATGTCTGCTATGTTGAACTTCCCTTGCACCTTCATTGCTGTCTCCACAGCAATTTTAAAACCCTCGAGTTCATTCGAGTCGCCATAGCTTGCCACGTCCTGTGAAAAGAACGTGTTTGATATCTGGTTGAGTGCCACTGCAAATGCTAGCTTTCCAATGTCCACCGCCACCTTTTTGCGCCCAGACTCACGTAAGAACTCGAGCATACCTTCTACCACGTTTTCTCGAAGTTCGTTGAGGCTGTCGAGCTTATGTTGGTTTGTTAGATACACCTTAAGGGCTTTTCTGATTGTTCGCCATGTATCATTTGGTGACATCCATAGGACAGCTGCTTCAGGATGTTTATACGCAGATATGACGTCTGGGACAACACGACCAGCGCATACTTCGTCGTTGCGTTGGAGGATTTCTCTAGCAACATCTGGTGTCGACGCAACGACACTAGTGATGCTTCCCAACCGGATGGTCATTAATGAACCATATTTGTTTGCGAGCTTGGCTAGGGATTCGTGACGTTTCGGCCCAATATCGAGGAGGTTACCGATTATAGGGAGGCCGACGGGCCCTGGTGGTAGTCTTCTCCTCCTGTAGAGGTTGAGGCCATGGAGGAAGAAGAAGTAGCAAATGATGGAGTAGAGAATTAGATTTAGAAACTCCATTGATTAGTTGTTTTGTGTGTAGCACAATGGTAATAATAAAGTCTCATGGTTTTCTATATATAAATTAATAAAGATAATAGTTACAAAATTGATTGGTATTAGTGTAGAAGAAGATAGCTGATTGAATTGACTGGTATTAGTGTAGAAGAAGATAGTTGATTGAAAGGGAGATGATTTGCACACTTCATCAATTGATTGAGACACTCCAATTAATTGTGTTTGGACTTTTATACCCTCATAGGGGTGAAAGTATAAAGGTAACTGTGAGGGATAAATGTTTAAACACAATAAATTGGAGTGTCTCAATCATTTTATTGAGTGTGCAAATCACGAAGTGTATAAGATAATTTTTCTCTAAGCATTATTTTTGAGTGGCTGTCATTTTGTTTTGCAAGAGTGTCTGCTGCTAGTTCATGTCCACACAAAAGAATTTTATTTGTAGAAGGAAATATGTTTTCATTGATGGCACATAGGGCTGTAAACGAACCGTACGAACGCGAACGGAGCCCTGTTCATTTAATTTTAACCGAACAAATAAACGGATACGGACGTTTAAACAGACAAATTTTCTTGTTCATGTTCGTTTATTAAGAAAATGAATTGTTCATTTTCGTTTATGTTCGTTCATTAAGACACTAAACGACCACTAAACGAACATAAACGATCGAACATAAATGAAAATAGATAAACAAACATAAACTTTATTAAATTCTTCACAATATATTGTTTTATAAGTGTTGCTTTGTTTAAACAAACCAATTTTTTAAATTATAAAATTAAAAGATATGACATATGAACATAAATAGATAAATAAACATAAACGAACTTTAACGAACGCCTAATCGGACGTTCACGAACATAAATGAACGAACGAGACTTTTGTTCATGTTTGTTCATTTAACTAAACAAACGTAAAATATTGTTCATGTTCGTTCATTTAATAAACGAACGAACATAAACGAATTTTTTACCGAACGGTTCATGAAATGTTCATTGAACGTTCAGTTCATTTACAGCCCTAGACTGGCACATGTTGTGATATGTCAAGTCATTTTTCTATGTATTATGATGGTACCATGATTTCAACATCTTGTGGAAATGAGTTTAGCGGGATATAGTGAATGGTCTAAAGTAGGTATTAGTAGTTTGTTTTAGTTTTTCCTGGGTCCTATCTTCTTTTAATTTTCCTGATTATTTGAAGAATTGAAGTGGGATGCATTTAGTTTGTATTTTGTTTTCTTTTTGAGGTTTTAATGCAATTGTTGTCTTTAAAAAAATAAAAAATAAAATAAAATAAAATAAAATAAAAAATCTCTAAAATCTACTAAAGCAAACCTTATTTTGGACAAAAGTTGACACCAAAAACAAAAACAACCCCAATAAACAGTCCCTGTAAATGGACACCACAAAGCTATTACATCTCATAAAAAACACAAAATCAATCAAACATGCAAAAATCATTCATCAAAAAGTAATAACATCAGGCTTACAATCCAACATTGCAATATGCAAAAACCTTATAACCCTTTATTTTTCATGCCATTTATATAACTCTGCCAGCTTACTTTTTAAATCTATTAAAAACCCTCTAGACATAACATTGTGGAACACTTTAGTTTCTAATTACACTAAAAGTTATATGTTCAGTGAAGCTATAAAAGTATATGAAAACCTAGTGCATTTTAGTACTAATTTGAAACCTGATAGTTATACATACCCAAGTGTTTTAAAAGCTTGTAGTGGGTTAAAGGATGGAAATTTAGGTAAAAAGATTCATACCCATTTGGTTAAAAATGGGTTTGAGTCAGATGTTGTTGTTATGAGTTCGTTATTCGGTATGTATGCGAAATGTGGGATGTTTCGGGTTGCGGTTAAGGTGTTTGATGAAATGCCCGAGAGAGATGTGGGGTGTTGGAATACGGTTATTTCGTGTTATTTACATGATGGGAAGTATGCGAAAGCGTTGGAGGTTTTTGGGGAGATGAGGGATTGTGGTTTTGAGCGTGATTCTGTGACGTACACGACTGCTATATCGGCTTGTGCTAAGGTTATGGATGTTGAGAGAGGGAAGGAGGTTCATGAGGAGGCGGTGAGAAATGGGTTTGGTTCCGATGGGTTTGTTCAAGCTGCTTTGGTTGATATGTATGGTAAATGTGGTTGTTTAGAAATGGCTGTACAAGTTTTTGAGGATATTGAGTTTAAGAGTTTGGTTTCGTGGAACTCTATGATTGCAGGATATAGTTTGAGAGGTGACAGTAAATCGTGCATTCATCTTTTATCTAGGATGAATAGAGATGGAATTAGACCGAATTCCACAAGCTTAAGCAGTTCATTAATGGCGTGTTCCAAATCAGCTAACTCGAAACATGGCAAGTTTATTCATGGGTACATAATAAAAAACAACATAAAGTTTGATACCTTTATGTATACCTCGTTGGTAGATGTTTACTTTAAATGTGGAAAAACTTCATCAGCTGAATACATCTTCAAAAAAATGCCTAAAACAAACGTTGTAGAATGGAACTTAATGATTTCTGGATATGTGGCTGTAGGGTCATATCTTGAAGCTCTTGGCATTTACAATGACATGAATGCAGCTGGCATAAAACCTGATGCCATCACGTTTACCAGCATATTGGCAGCATGTTCGCAACTTGGAGCACTAGAACGGGGTAAGGAGATTCACAAATGTATCATTGAAGGGAAATTTGAATCAAATGAGATAGTCATGGGGGCACTTTTGGACATGTACACTAAATGTGGCGCTGTGGATGAAGCTCAACAAGTTTTTAGTCGATTACCCGAAAGAGATTTAATTTCATGGACTACTATGATAACAGCGTACGGGTCACATGGACGGGCTTTTGAAGCACTTAAACTTTTCCAAGAAATGCAGGATTTTAATATTAAACCAGATAGAGTTGTGTTTCTAGCAGTGATTTCGACATGTAGTCATGCAGGATTGGTTAATGAAGGGTGTTATTATTTTAATCAAATGGTTAATGATTATAGTATTAAACCTAAAATTGCAGATTACTCGTGCTTAGTGGATCTCCTTGGTCGTGCCGGAAGATTACACGAGGCTTATGCAATTCTGCAAAGAACTGCAAGCATCCGAGAGGATGTTGAGCTTTTGAGCACATTGTTTTCGGCTTGCCATATACATGGTGATTTAGAATTGGGTGAGAAAATCGGCGGTTTGCTTGTTGATAAGACTCCTGATGATCCGTCAACATATATTGTGTTGGCTAATATGTATGCGTCACTCAAGAAATGGGATGAGGCAAGAAAAGTGAGGTTGAAGATGAAAGAGCTTGGATTAAGAAAGAATCCTGGTTGTACTTGGATTGAAATTGATAAAAAGATTGTACCATTTTTGGTGGAAGACAAATCGATCCCTCAAGCAAGTTTCGTGTATCAGTGTTTGTCAGTTCTTGCTGGTCATATGAACAAGGATGAACTTTTGTTTCAGAAGACAATATCAAACATGTAGGTTAGCCAGTTACTCCGTAGTTACCAAGAAGATAACTGTAAAATTTAGACAGGATTTGGTAGAATATACATCGTTGTTTACTATTTAAGAACTCAGAATAATTTGATTTCCTTGTAAATGTACATATACACGTTTTACTGGTATTTTATTCGTGAAATACTTATCTTTGGTAGAATACACATCGCTGTTTACTACTTATCTTTCGTGTATATATACGCATTTTACTGGTATTATTCGTGAATTTGATCTGGTGAATTTGATTGAAAATTCTAATGCTTTCGAGTTTCAGTTTGTTGTTCTTTCAATTTGAAGATATATACAGAGCAGAGTGTATCTTTGTATGCATTAAGATATTATTGGATTAGATGATTTAGTAGCTTATATACTTAGTTAATACTGGATTTAGTAGCTTATAAACATTATAAACTGATTACTGAGACTGGATTTTTTTAACGGGTCAAAACTGGAGTTTTGCTGTCATAGTGGGTTAACGGGTCAAAACAGGATGATCGAAGACTGAAGCTTATTAGAATTTGATCTGCATTGATATAACTGATTATTGTTATGGCGAAGTTGTTTTTACGTGTTGATCTATTAATAACAGTTTACCAAATATAAGCATACTCTTTTGTTACAGTTTGCCAAAACCCCTTTAAGTAGATGGATTTCTTTACTACTAGTACTTAATTTAATATTGGTCAAGATTATATTTACATATAATCTGTGGGTAAACACCAAAATCTGTTGTGAGTCACTGTGCTCTGACTTCTAACCAAAACTACATGAAATTCACATATTGGCAACTGTTATTGGTCAATATTAGATTGCAAGTGATCTGCCTAATTCAACATTGAAATTTGTTTTATTTAGTTTTGTAACAAACTTATATGATAGCATAATAATTGAATCTAAACATGTCCATTTTTCACTGTTTATTATACGTGTTCATCGTTAACTAAAAAGTATGTCTAGCTGCTGCAACAAGTATGAATTTGTTTATTCATTCAGGAATTAAGCCCCCTCAAATCGCTAATGGAAAAGCAAAAAGGTCGAAGCCATTATCCCATCAACTCGTCATTTTTTCTGCAATTGTGGTTCCGGAAGTTCTGCTACTCTTATGTTGTGTCGGCTTCATTGGTTGAAGGAGGACGAATGTCAAGAAAGTTCAAGGTACCCAAACAGCATTTCTTAGAATTATCACTTGTACTTGTCATAACTTAAGCACTTTTTCTTAACATATAGTCATATACAGTACATAACACCACAAACAAAAAAAAAAAAAAAAAAAAAAAAAAAAAAAAAAAAAAAAAAAAGCAAAGTTCTTTTGCAGACATAATAATTATTTTAAAAGTTAGACAGTTCTCTACCCGTTTTAAACAGATACCGGTACCGGTTTAAGATATGGTTCTGGGAACGGGACTTTAAATTTAAGTCGGGAAAGAATCCAGTAAACCGAAAACAGTGCCAGTACAGTACCAAAATGGCACCACGCTCATCCTTAGTAGAAAACAAAGTATGCTGTTCGCAGCATTTCAGTTTACAACATGATGTAGTTATTTATATTGCCTTATACGGAGTAGTAAACAACTAAATTCATTGATTTAATGCTTGTTGCCCCATTTGATTAAAGGAATGTTTGGATTTGTGCTTGTAACCTGCTTATTTGATTATTTCAACTTGGAGTTGCAATACTAATAACGTTTTAGTGTTTGGATGAACAGATTATGTTTTTCTATTATCGCATTATAATAGTTTCAAAGAACCGTAACAAAAACCGAATATCTTAAATTAAAAGATATCATTTATAAAACCTAATGTGAAATCTAATTATTTTATATCACAATGTCTCACCCAGTTTATCCACGAATTTCTCAAGTTATCAGATTCGCCAAACATTCAGATACAAGATAATTACAACTACACCTGGTAGAAACACATCCAAACACTTTCTTTAACAATTCATATAATCAGAACCGATCATGAATCTTATCATCGAGTCTCATATAATCACCTTTAAAACACCTATCCAAAGTGCAAACACCCTTAACGCAGTTTGAACAATAGCAGAACTATGGAACAAGCTTGCAACTTTTTATCTTAGGGTTAATGGCATGTAATAGCAACGTACTTTCCCATTTGTTCCATTATCAGATACGAACCCAAAATATTACAAAAATACCCTACAAACTTATATATTTTTGTGTCGATATCATACTTTTGCTTATGTGGCATGATTGGCAACCGGCTAAACAGGTTAAAATTAAATACGTGGATTTTTTTTAATTTTTTTTTTCTCACCTTCTTCCTTAGTAAAAACCCAGCACAGTTACCGGAAACGCCATGGGAGGCCGTTTTCTGTGTTGTGTCAAATAGGGTAACCTGCAATGCTTAAATTTATGCGGTGTCCCAAGATCTACTTAATTGTTAGCTGTCAACCTATAAATATTGTCTTACATTAATGTCGTATCTTCCAGCAAACTATTTTCAAGGAACCCATTGTCAATGTTAGACTTCGTAACTTTTTTTAGCAGCAGATGAGCAATTTTATTTCAAAACAACGGATAAGCTAGTTAATTAAGACCACATTATTACAGGCCTAAATCGAACACACAGTGTGCTAGATAAGTTTCAGCATAAACGAAGCATTCTAGCTAAAACATGTAACAATCTAGAAAGTTTCAGCATAAAAGATTACCAGAAAGTGGCCGGAAGAAGTGGAGAAGATGACCGGAATATGATTACCCAATTTTGTAGGTTAAATGATGATATCGACACAAAAATATATAAGTTTGTAGGGTATTTTTGTAATATTTTGGGTTCGTATCTGATAATGGAACAAATGGGAAAGTACGTTGCTATTACATGCCATTAACCCTTTATCTTATCAATCCAAGAAACCAATGATGATTTAGAGTTTCGAAACCCTAAAAACCCATGCTCTTTGCTCTTGTTCATAATATCCAACATACAGTCATTACTAAGTACAACATCTACAAACCACCACCCTCCAACCTGGTCCAATTTAGTAGCCAAAAGCTCATTTTTCATCACGATCTCATCCCAGACGGGTCCTTTATCTTTCATCATCTCCAACATACTTTTACTATTTTCACCATCTTGAAACCCTCCATTTTCAACGCCAAATTGCTCAGCCAACACTTTCCAAAGATGCTTCCATTTGAATACATCACCATTACTAATATTAAACGCTTCGTTTTTTGCATATTCATCCACAGCTGCCCATATTTGGTGCTCAGCAATCAAGTCAGCATCAGAGGCGTCGTTGTAGCTATTCCACACCTCTTTTGTCCCTGGAAATCTTAATGGTTCACCACCCTCATACTTACATATCGCGGCAAAAACACATAAACTACCTAAAATATTCATCATACTATACGGTGAGAACCCGAAGATCAATCCTGGCCTATGAACTGACCATGTTAATCCTTCTCTTTTTACCACTTCGTTAAAGATAATATCTTCAAGTGTGTAGTAGAAATTATGGTTTTCAAGCCTGGGAAGATCTTCATAAAAAGGTGGATCATGAGACACATTATTAGTATCACCCCATTGTTCAAATGGCCCAATATAATGCTTACGACCCGTTTGCAAGCATATGTGTTGTAGATTAGGGGCGTTCGGGATTACAGCATTTAGGACATTTCTCAACATTTGCCCGTTGATCTCACAGTTTTCTTCTTCTGTTGAGCAGTTAGCCCGTGTGACGTAAAATATATTTGTAACGTCTGTTAGGCTTGATAGTTTTGATTGTGTTTCTTCTGCATTTGTGATGTCACATTGGATATATTCCAATGGGTAGTCAGCATTCCACAGAGGTCTAGGGCGACGTGCGACGCCATAGACCTTCCAGGGCCCACCAGGGGTGTGGTGGAGTAGGGATGAGCAAATATACCGAGAACCGAACCGGAACCGACCCAACCCGAACCGACTTTTAGAACCGCGGTTCGGTTCTTGGTTCTTCAATTCTTCAAATTTCGGTTCTCGGTTCGGTTCAGTCCGGAACCGCGGGTATCGGTTCCGGAACCGAAGAACCGCCCACAATATAGATTTTTTCATCATGTTATCTGGAATGTTACTTTTGTTTTGCTAGAGAGTAAAATAGTGATGACCTTAACATTTATTCAAGAATGAGCCTAATACCCATCTTACTATCATGGTTCAACACTTCAACATGATTAAGTGAATTTTAACCCACAATAATACTCTATTTAACGCATTAGTTTTCCATGCTAAATACCAGACAACAATAAATAATTTAAGTAGCTCATCTATATAACAACTTAGCCTTAAGATATGACTGCAGATTAACTTACTTTCAATTTTTTTACCTAGCTTTTTAATTACTAGAGACACTCTAAGTATGGCTAGCTATTAGCTAGATAGGGATCCATATTAAATCGTATATATAAATCGTTAACTAATAATTAAGTATGCATGGTTTGATACTTTTCATTTTGTTACCACTTTTAACAATAAACAAAAACCCGTAATATAAATATACGCAATAACTTAAAGTCTTAAACATTTGCATGCAACACACTCTATATTAAGCTGTCACATATTCCTTTTGCATGTTGATCTCTTTACACCATGGCCACGAAGACGAACACCATTTATCCTCGTGATCACCTTCTTATTTACAAATTTCGGTTCCAATCGGTTAGACCCGCAAGGAACCGAACCGAACCGAGAACCGAACCGAGACATGTTACTCGGTCCGGTTATCGGTTCCTTGGCCATCCGTTTTTCGGTTCTCGATTCCCGCGGTTCCGGTTCGGTTCCGTGCGGTTCTGAAACCGCGCTCACCCCCAGGTGTAGTGGTAGGATCTCGGCTAGGCTATTGCCAACAATGCCAGTGACTCCAATTATTAAAGCATGTCTAAGGTATTTTCGTGATTGATTTCCATCTTCAAGTTTTCTCTACATGCATGTAATTAGGAAATCATTACTTATTGAATATGAGTTGCCAAATAACAACAATGTGGATACGAGAGAGATAAAGGAAAGACTTACCCTTGCAGCACCCACGAATCCTGATCGCCACCAGCTCATGGTTTATATTCTGATTTTAGGAAAGAATGATCTGCATACAAGATACAATGTTGGAATGTGGAATGAACATGAAGATTACAAGATATTGCCTCCAAACAAATTGGGCTAACAGCCACATAAATATATACTAGTAATAAATTTTTGTCCCTTCTAAATATTTTTAAGATTTTCATAAATACTAGACGAGTACCCGTGCATAGCAACGGAAATTCCTATCGGCATACAATTAACGATATGCAATATTGTGTTAAGTGTTTCGTGTAACATTCAAAATAGAACGTGACAAGATCAAAATGTAATTGCAAACGGTTGTAACATGCGATAATTCAACTTAAGCAAAAATTCTTAACATTTATCAAAAAACATATAAAACATTTAGTGAAACCGAATAAAATATTACACTACATGTGTTCTAATAAGAATAACAAAAATGTCAACAAAAGGATTGTTTGCCGTGTAGAGTGAGAAACCATTTATGCTATACAATTGCCATGCCGATATATTTTTGCACTTATGTTTTATTATCATGCATGTACTTATGCTTTAAATCTCATGTTCCATCATGATACTTCCAACTGCAAATAATCAAGTTCTTGGACATAATAAAAATCGTTTTAATACTTAAGATCCAAAGTAACAAGATTCTTCATGTGCATCTTTATAATTTATTTAATAATTGCCATGTTTCCTTCAATAATTTATGTATATATATGTAAAGGTAATTGTCCTGTTTCCTTCAATAGTTTTAGTGTCCATTTTAATGTTCTAGCCTTTCATTTTAATATACGAGTATCCGTGCATAGCAATTGAATTTTATAGCGGCAGATATTTTAGTGATAAAATAGTTTATTGGTTATAAAAGAGTAAAAGTTTTAGGATTTATTAAACATAATGTTTTGAAACCCGGTTCGACCCGGGTGGTTCAACCGGTTAAACCGATCGAGTCGAAAATGGGTGAATTTAAACCGGGTCATCCTAGCGTGTTGAGTCGAAAAAACATGTCAAATTCAACTGGGTCAACCCGTTGGTTTGAAGCATCCCGGGTCAACTCGGTTTTCGATGTGTATTAATAGTTTCTTTTGAAACACATGTTTTCAACATTTTACTTTTTTGAGTTTTCACTTTGATTATTTTTGTTTTATAGATAGTATCGATGTTAAGTTTCAATACTTCCATTTATATGTTTTAAGTTTTTACTTTTAGTAGCTCATATGTCGTTGGTAGCAAATCTTTCAAATTCATTTTTCTATTTGAATTCCAATAATAATAATGAAGAAGTAAAAAAGTATTATTTGTAATTTAAAAGTAATATCCATATTCGTAATAGCTTCATCTTTTATATGCGTACTATTTAGGTAGTTAGCCTCAAATTTTTTTGTTTTGATTTATGTAATTGTGAATCTATCATCTATACATCTGTCAAAAACTTCTTTTGTGCGGCTCTATAAAATATTACGTTTTTTAATTTGGTATTTAGAAGTCACTTACTGTCAAATTTTGGTCTTCATTTATCCAACTGCGTGAAGTCAAGTCTTCATCATCTATACATCTTTTAAGTAACACAAAAATATGTTTCTTAGTGACATATTCACTTTAACAAAAATAAATGATTTGCACTTATCTTAAAATCTTTGATCTAAATAAACGATTTGCACTCATAATAAAGGATTTGCACTTATATTTGGTCTAAGTTGAAAATAAATGATTTGCACTTATCTTGTATTAAAAAACACGATTTGCATTTATATTTAAATACATTCCTAAACTATTTTTATACATATGGAACAGGTATTTGTAAATTACACCATTGGCATAAGTTTCAAATAAGTTTCAAAAATGATTGTCGTATACTTTCCGTATATGTCACCAATTTAGTTATCTCATTCATTGACTAACATTCATTTGACATTCTTTATTCTTTTCTTATTCGTAATTCCATATTTACAAGTCAATGACAGACATCCATTTGACATTCCATATTTACACATCCATTAAGGACATTCGTTTGACATTCCAAATTAACATCAGTATGAATTATTTATATACATCCATGTGACTTTGTTATTTTTAATGTGATTAATAAAGATGGAGTATCAATTTTTAATGACTTTATTTAATTAGTGTTCTTTTTAACATACGTTTACATTTGATCAATTGGTTAAATGTCGATGCATGCATGTGTTTGTAATAAAAAATAATTTGAATTTTCCCGCTTAGTTAATTTAACACAGCAAATCGCATATTTGTATGGCTGTATAATGACATTTGTTTCCTTAGATAATTCCACATTTGACTTTATAATTTGCATGCCAATATGTTTCCGTATGTTACACATGTTGACTTTTTCAACTTTATTAACTTTGCATATTGGTTCCTTTATTAACTTCGCATATTTAACTATTTCCTTTATTAAGCAATTGAGTTTTACAAGGAGTTTCACAAGAGTATTATGAGCATCGACCAAAAATTAAACTTTCACTTTGACTACTTTTCCATTATAAGTAGTTAAGATTAAGATTTAACCATCAGTAAAACAAAGAGAGACTCAGATTAATTGTATGTGCAATATAATAATATCATGGCATGAAACATCATAGGCTTTTTTTTTTTTTTTTTTTTTTTTTTTTTTGTTAACATGGGTTTCCGACTCGACATTGCGAGCCGACTAATCCCACGGCGACTACCCTTTTGAATAGCCCGGAGTCGGCGCAGGTGAACCTCCGTGGCCACAAATGAAACATCATAGTTTGCCTAGCCAAGCTACAAAAAAGCATATTATTTAGAACAAAGAGTTAAGTACATTTTTGGTCCTTGTGGTTTGCCGGGTATAACACTTTTGGTCCAATAGTTTCAAAAATCCCGGATCCTCTCCTGAAATGAAACACCCGTAACGGGTTTGGTCCAATTTTCATGACTTCGTTAAATTGACTATGTTTGACCGTTAGTTTTAGGGGTATTTCTGTCATTTACATATTTTATTACACATCAGTGTGCATACACAAACACAGATACATAAAACACAAACACAAATACACAAACACTAACACTAATCTCTCACTCTAAAATCTTCTCTTCCTTCTCTCTACCTTTTTTTGCCACGAGATCACCACGGATCACCACCCCCAGCATCACCGGATCATTTAGTTAACTCTTTTAATAATGGACTAAACTGCTACCACACCACACCACTTCTACATCACCTCCGGCGACACACCAACCATCGGATCTATCCGGATCTCTTCACCTCACCTCCACTCGAGGATATCGTGTCCGACCACACCACGCACAGATGACCCACGGTGTCTTGACAACAAGAGTGGTGATTTTGTTCTTGCCGGCGGCGGTGGGTGTTTTGTTTATGCCGATGGCAGTTGGTGGTGGTGTACTGTTGTAGCTTTATTTTTCATTTATTTGGGTTTGATTTGGGAGATTTAGTGTTTTGAAGTGGGTATTGGTTGATTAAGAAAAAAGTTGTTAAGAATGAATGGATGTTGGAGATGAAGGGGATTTGATGGTTGTCGAGTGTTGGTGGAACCACACTGAGATGATAAGGAAAAATGAAAAAGATGGTTTGTATTAGTTTGTTTGTAGATTCTTGTTTGTGTTTATGTGTGGTAAAAAAATGATAGCTTTGAATCCTTGCTAAGAACTCAAAATGGATATGTGGTAGTGTTTGATTATGTTCTGTGTTTGTGTTTTTATATAATAATAATAATAATATAGGAAAGAGAAATAATAAATGGAGGGTATTTTAGTTATTTTCATTATTAAGATGAGGGTATTTTAGTCATTTTATGTTTTTTTAACGAGTCAAACTAACAGTCAACGAAAAATGGACCAAACCCGTTACGGGTGTTTCATTTCAGAAGAGGATCCGGGATTTTTGAAACTATTGGACCAAAAGTGTTATACCCGGCAAACCACAAGGACCAAAAATGTACTTAACTCTAGAACAAATAATAATCATCGCTGCCAAGTATAGAAAACAACACACATAGGTTAGATTCGGCCTAACATAAGACCACTATGAAAGTATCTTTGGTTTTAAAGACTTTAAATAACATAGCAACCACAAAATTTCTACACAAATACCATCAACTCAATCCTGTTAAACATCATATCATCTTTAGATCTATATCATTTTAAAGCCTCAGACAACTCATTTGAATCTAAAACATCAAACATAAATGAACTATATATCATTCACCTCAAACCATATCATCGAGCTCACTAAAAGAAAATACCCAAAAACCTATTTTATTATTAAAAAAAAATAAAATAAATAAATAAATAAATGAAACTCCGGAAAACCCAGATTAAAAAAATACGAAAATCAAATTAATTATAAAAACTTATTTAAAAAAAACTAAAAAAAAAAACATAATTATAGAATTAAAAATTAAGACCCACGAATATTAATAAAAATAATTAAAAATTTTGAAAAATTTGATTTTAGGTAAAACTTTTAAAAAGTCCAACTTAAAAATAAACATAAAAACTCATATTTATTTAAAAAAAAATTAGAGAAATATGATTTATTAAAAGCATACAAAAAAGATTTACAAACAGTATCAATATATACAAAATATTGTTAAATAAAAAAAAAGGAGAAAGAAAAAAAGAAAAAAAAAAGAAACATACATGTCCAACGATATCAACTGATTTTGGCGACGAAAATGATGGTTGGATCGGAGGTGTCGGGTCCGGTGGCAGAAACAACGGATCTACAAAAAAAAATTAGTCAAAAATGTTACAACATTTCAGATCTGTAAAAATGATATGGATCTATATAAAAACATTTAGAACATGAAACAATTATAGATATATAAGAAACACAAAAAAGATCCCTAAAAAAACAGTGGGTGGCGGTGGGTCTCATTGTGGTGGGTTATGGTGGTGGGGTTCTCGGTAGTGTGAGTCACGGTGGCGGTAGGGGTCGCCGGTGATGGTGGTGGGCTGAGATTTGGGAGGTGGTGGTGTAATGAGAGCTTTTTTGTTTGGTGTGTGTGAGAGAGGTGAGAGGATGAGCTTTTGTGTGTGTTTATGAGAGAGAAACGATTGAAAAAATGAATGAGTGTATTTCTTTATATAATGAGATCCACAAGGGTAATATGGGGATTGACCAAAAGTTAAGGATTTCCACTTTTCACATTTGACCAAACATACATTATAAGTAGTTAAGATATACCGTAATACTTATAAACTTGTCTCATAATAAATATATTGATATTAGAGGTGAGTTATTTTAAGAACCAAGTTTTTGTTACATACTAAGTGACAAATCCCCACAATCCATCTAGTTTGATCTAATGGTGGGGATTAACTTAAGATTTAATATGGAAATCTAAGTCCATGTCTTTTTTTTCTTTTCTTTTTCTTTGTGTTTTTGTCTTTCTTATTTATTAACTTTTTTCTTAACATTTTTTTTTTTTTGCCTTTTTTTTTAATCACGTTTTGTTAGATCCTTTTTTTTCCTTTATTTTTTGAATCACGTTACTTAAAAAGTTTTTTTTTTCTTTTTTTTTTTTTTTTTTTTGCCTTTTTTTGGAATCACGTTACTATAATCAAGTTTTTTTTTTTTTTTTATTATATAAATTCACGTTTTTTTCACTTTATTACGTTTTCGTCCGTTTTTTTCTGTATTCACATGTTTATATACGTTTTCAGATGTTTTTATCCGTTTTCATCCATTTTTTTACGTTTTCGTCTGTTTTAAGACGTTTTTATACGTTTTCGTCCGTTTTTTACGTTCTCGTCTGTTTTCAAACGTTTTCGTCTGTTTTTATACGTTTTCTTCCGTTTTTATACGTTTTTGTCCGTTTTCATACGTTTATATACGTTTTCATCCATTTTCGTCTGTTTTACACGATTTTGACTGTTTTTATACGTTTCTGTCCGTTTTTACACGTTTTCGCCCGTTTTCATACGTTTTCATTCGTTTTTTACGTTTTCTTCTATTTTCAGGCATTTTTGTCCGTTTTTGTCCGTTTTTTTTACGTTTTCGTCTACATTTATACGTTTACGTCTGTTTTTATACGTTTTCCTTCGTTTTTTGTTCGTTTTTATACGTTTTCGTCCGTTTTTATACGTCTCCGTCCGTTTTTATACATTTTTGTCCTTTTTCATACGTTTTCGTCCGTTTTTGGACGTTTTCGTCCGTTTTCAGACGTTTTCGTCCAAATTTATACATCTTTGTCCATTTTTAAACGTTTTCGTCCGTTTTCGTATGTATTCGTTAGTTTTCTTACATTTTCGTCTATTTTCTTACGTTTTCGTCTATTTTTAAATGTTTTCAACCACTTTTAGACGTTTTCATACGTTTCTGAATATCACAAGTGATATTCTGAATATCACAAGTTATTTTCAACTAATGTTTTGTAACATGAAAATCACTTGTGATATTCAGAAAATCACAAGTGATATTCAGAAAATCACATGTGATATTCAGAAAGTCACACGTCATATTCAAAAAATCACAAGTGATATTCTAAGTATCATAAATGATATTCTGAATATCACAAGTGATTTTCAACTAATGTTTTGTAACATGAAAATCACAATTGATATTCTAAATATTACAAGTGATTTTCAAATAATGTTTTGTAACATGAATATCACTTGTAATTTTCTGAATATCACTTGTGATATTTAGAATATCACTTGTGATATTCAGAATATCACTTGTGATTTTCATGTTACAAAGTATTAATTCAAAACTCACTTGTGATATTTAGAATATCACAAGTGATATTCGGAATATTACTTGTGATATTCTGAATATCACAAGTGATTTTCAACTAATGTTTTGTAACATGAAAATCACAAGTGATATTCAGAAAATTACAAGTGATATTCAAAATATTACAAGTGATTTTCACGTTTTTTTTAATTCACCTTTTTTTTCACTTTCATACGTTTTCGTTCGTTTTCATACGTTTTCGTCCGTTTTCATACGTTTCTGAATATCAAAATTGATATTCTTAATATTACAAGTGATATTTTGAATATCACAGAAAATCACTTGTGATATTAAGAATATCAATTGTGATATTCAGAAACGTATAAAAACTAAAAAAAAACATAAGAAAAAAAACGAATACGTATGAAAGCGTAAAAACACGCCTTAAAACGTATGAAAAATTGATGAAAACGGACGAAAACGTATAAAAACTGCCAAAAACGTAAAAAAAAACTGCTGAAAACGTATGAAAACAGATGAAAATATTTGAAAATGGACAAAAGTACATAAAACGGACGAAAAAGTTTATGAACGTATGAAAACGGACAAAAACGGATGAAAAAACATATGAAAATAGATTAAAACGTCTAAAAATGGGCGAAAACTTATAAAAGCAGACGAAAACGTAAAAAAAACAAACGAAAACATATAAAAACAGATAGAAACGTATAAAAACTACCGAAAATGTACGAAAATGGACGAAAACGTTTGAAAAAGGAAAAAAAATGTACAAAAACGGACGAAAATGGACAAAAACGTTTGAGTGTCACAGAATATCACTTGTGATATTCAGAAACGTATGAAAACATCTAAGAATGGCCGCAAAAATTTAAAAACGGACGAAAACCTATGTAAATGGATGAAAACGTTTGAAAAAGGACAAAAATGTAAGAAAACAGACGAATATGTAGGAAAAACGGACGAAAACATCTGAAAATGTATAAATACGGACGAAAACGTCTGAAAACGGACGAAAACGTCTGAAAACGGACGAAAACAGAAGAAAACGTATGAAAATAGACGAAAACAAATGTAAACGTAAATAAACGGACAAAAACGTATAAAACGGACAAAATCGTGTAAAACTGGACGAAAACGTATGAAAATTGACGAAAACGTATATAAACTTATGAAATCGGACAAAAATGTATGAAAACGGACGAAAACGACTGAAAACAGATGAAAATGTATAAAAACGGATGAAAACGTATGAAAACGAACAAAAACGTCTGAAAACGTATAAAAAACTGCCAAAACGGACAAAAACATATGAAAACAGACGAAAACGGAAAAAAACGGGCGAAAACGTATAAAAACGGACGAAAACGTCTGAAAACAGACGAAAACGTATAAAAAGGGATGAAAACGTCTAAAAACAGACGAAAACGTAAAAAATGGACGAAAACGAACAAAAACATCTGAAACGTATATAAACATGTGAAAACAGACAAAAACAAACGAAAACATAATAAAGTAAAAAAATGTGAATTTATATATTAAAAAAATAATAAAAATAAAGAAAACTTGATTTAAAAAAATGTGATTCAAAAAAAAAAAAAAAAAAAAAAAAAAAAAAAAAAAAAAAAAAAACTTGATTTAAAATAACGTGATTAGAAAAATTCAAAAAAGAAAATGATCTAAAAAAAGTGATTAAAAAAAAAGGCAAAAAAAACGTTAAAAAAATGAATAAAAAAGAGACAAAAAGACAAAGAAAAAGGAAAAAAAAAACAAAAAAAACAAAAAAAATGGACTTAGGTTTCCATATTAAATATTAGGTTAATTCACACCATTAGATCAAATTAAATGGATGATGAGAATTTGTCCCTTAGTATGTAACAAAAAACTAAACCCTAAATAAACTTTTCTCATTGATATTATCGAATAATTATAGTTACAATTCTATCATACAAGATTGTTTTAATCCCGTGTTAATGTGAATGTAATAGAAAAGCCTTGTTAATATCAAATATCAATAATCTTAAAAATATATATATATATATATATATATATATATATATATATATATATATATATATATATATATATATATATATATATATATATATGCTTCTCTAGCCCCATTCCATCAATGTTATAACCACAAGATTATGAAGTCAAGTCTTGAAAATCAATTTCTTGCTTTCCTTTTTTAATGGTTATGTAATTATAAATGTGTTTGCCAAATAACCAACATTATTGGTTTATTACTTAAAATTTATCCGTACATCATCTGTTATTTTATTGGTTTTGCTAAACACTGCTCATTGGGCAATGTTTAAGTGACATTAAACAATCAGTTTTTTCTATATTTAAAGTAATTATGCATTTAATGCACATTAAATGAACATAAAAATTAACTTAAATATATGTTATTTTTTATTTAACAAAGTCCAAATTTCCATTTATATTCATATTAAACATTGCCCGGTGGGCATTGTTTAGCAAAACCCTTATTTTATAAGTAAAAACTAAAACCAATTTAATTGAGATCTTAATGATAACTTAAAACTTTTTTTAGTAAGACCCCGCGCCCCACAACGGATCACCAGTAAAAATTCCTCGTTTTAAATATAATTGAAATGAGTTTGGTTTTCAAGTATATATTTTTATGTATAGCTAAGCTTTTTGAGCTTGTGCTCGTACCTATGTCGTCATGAAGGTTCATCATGCTATTGGACCGAGTTTGAACTTAGACTAAGGTCGTCCAACCAGTAGCTTGTATGCATAACAACAAAAATACCCAATCTCAACCAGAGCAATAGCTTGTCTACATCACTGCATGTTTGAAAATGGAAGTTAAAATGTTGAAACATTTCTCTATACATGTAAGTGTCTCCGTGTCCAATCTGTGCTATAAGTTACCTATAGGCTATAACAACTCTTTTGTCTTCAATTTATTTATTATGAACCCAACAACTCAACTTCCCAATAAAGTAGCCCAATATGTGCAACTCCATTTTTGGAAAAGAATTCCCAAAAGTTAGCAGCAAGTGAGGGTAGGTTAACAATTAACATTATCAACATACTTGCTCTGGCCTCTATCCTAATACACATTAAATTTACATATATATCTGCATGTCTATATATATAACTCACCATTCCATGCACCCTAACATCATCAATACAAGCTTTTCATCATCTTTCTTTTTCATCTCAAAATCACATATCCTAATCACCTCTTCATCAAATACCAAAAATGAAGGCTGGTCCACTACAACTTGGTGTTGCTCCACCAGCAAATAGAGGCGTTTCCATACTTGACTTTTTCCTTAGGCTCATCGCCATCGTTGGAACACTAGCTAGTGCAATCGCTATGGCTACGACCAACCAAACACTTCCGTTTTTCTCTCAATTTGTTCGGTTTAGAGCCAAGTTCAACGATCTCCCTTCCTTCACGTAAGTTTTAATAGTAGTCGTAGTTACATCTCCAAAATTTGGACACTGGGAGCTCTTATCACTAGTACAAAGACAACCTCCGGCGTCGACTTTTTTTTAACCGTGCCGACGTCGTGACGTCGGCAACATACCTTCTCGACGTCATGTCGTCGGCAGGAACTAGTCGACAGAGCCGCGTCGGTAACGTCCCTACCGACGAATAACGCCGACGACAGTGTGGGACCCACATGATTTTTGGTCAAACGAATGGGGTGTCCGACATTTTGTTACCGACGTCAGGTCGTCGGTAATGTAATAATTATTTAACGCATTAATTAGATTAACTTAATTTAGTCAACGAAAGTCAAATTTTTTTGTAAATGGTGCCGACGACATATAGTCGGTACCGTTTGAAATTAGTCACCATGTGCGTTATTATGCCGACGACAGGTAGTCGGCACTGTTTGAAAATAGTTAATATGTGTATTATATTTCCGACGACATATAGTCGGCATCGTTTGAAATTAGTCACCATGTGCGTTATTATGCCGACGACCTGTAGTCGGCACCGTTTGAAAATAGTTAATATGTGTATTATATTTCCGACGACATGTAGTCGGCAAGAAGTTATACTGCAGCCTGCGCAGCTGCCCTGCCCAGATTTTTGCCGCAAAATTGTGCAGCAAAAATCTACCAATTCCAGTTTCATGTCCTGCTCTCATAACAACACATTCCAACACAAAACAATGGCTAAAACGACTATAAAGTTTATAACGGCTAAAACGGTTATATATAACCACTAAACAATTAATAAACTTTACAAAACGGCCATAAACTTTATAACACCCTCAAAATACATCATAAAGTTTACAAAACGGGTGTTATAATCGCTAAACGTAGCTACTATATCTACAAATGTTGCAATATCCTAAGTGTTCAAAGATAATAAGATTGGGGTCGTCCGGACATAGTTCCAAAGACAAAACAACACAAAATAATACCTCTACAGCCCATCGTCGTCATACAGCCCCTCGTCGTCATCCTGATCATCATCAGAACTCCCGCTGCGAGAGCCACTCCCGCTGCCAGAGCCACTCTCGCCGCCTGAGCCCTTCGCGGGAGCGCCTGCGCCGCCTCCAGCTGCATGACGAGAACCACTCTGGCTAATAAACGCCTCCCATGTTGGGTTTGTCGAGACAAAACGTGTCAACAACTCAAGCTGCTTCTCAGTTTTCTTGGCTTTCTTTCTTTCTTTCTCCTTCTCTTTCTTAGCTTCATCCACTATCGTTTTAAATTCATCAATCTTCTCCTGAGCTTCAGCAAGCTTCCTGTCAAGCTCGGACGTACCTATAAACGAAATAATCAAAATTTAAAAACGGTCATTTCAATACATAAGATTATCCAACTTTAAATACCTATAAACGAAATAATCAAAATTTAAAAACGGTCATTTCAATACATAAGATTATCCAACTTTAAATACCTGGTGGAGCTGGAGGCGGCAAGTCTACCCGTGGCCTCTTCAAGAAGGGTACCACCTTGCCGACGCCGGGTATATGGCCACGATGCATGCCCCCGGTTACCCGAGCAAATATCTCCTCCTCCGTGAGGCACGGCTCGTCTGCCGGCATATCGGATCTAGGCTCCCGTAGTCGGACCATCTCTTCCTGTGTAGTTGAAAAAAAATGAGAAAATTAATATATTAGTCGGGTTAATTACTAGATTATGTTTCAATAAATCACTAAGTGCGTGTTTGGAAAAAATAAATAAATAAATAATGATACTTACAAACCGAGCACGAGCCTCGTCCTGCAACCAAACACCATTCTTGAAGTGGGTGTCAAGATAGGTATCGAACATGGACGGATACCGGTGGTCCTCGCTGTTCTCGAACTGTATAAATATATACGCATGCATATAGGATGAAACAAATTAAAATGACTAATCAAACACCATATATATTTTATTTAGTATAAATACTTTTAATTAATATATTATTAAAATTAAATAATCTTATAAAAATAAAATGTGTCTTACATATTCGTGTCGAGATGCGGCAAATGATTTCGAACCGTGGCGGCTGAGAATCTTGTTCTTCTTTCTATTCTCTTTGTTCACAGTCGATCGTGTCTGGGCCTTCTCCGTCATGTACTGGTCGACATACTTGTTCCACTCAGCCGGCTCCAAGTTCGGAGGAGGATTTCTTCTGATCTCGTCCACTCTCGCAGCCCCACCCTTTCTCGTAAAGTAATCGCGTTTCAGATCATGTTTATTGTCACGGTATCGGGTGGCGAAATATGCTATGAGCGCCGACCGAATGGTCTCCCACTCCGGTCTGGTCTTGTGGCGCTCCAAATTGAACATACGCTGCAATCAAATATAGTTAAAATTAATATAAAGATATAAATAAATAAATAAATGTTAATAAATGTACACATTCAAATAATTAAATATAGAGATATAAATAAATAAACAAATTTAAATAAATATGCACATTTAAATAAATAAACACGGTAACATAACAATATATATAAAAGGAAAATGAAATAACTGACCCCGACGCTTGGAAGGAAGTTAGCCGTCAGCTCCGGTTCTATATTGTACCAGGAGTCATAGTGTAGCGGCAGCTGTCGAATGAGCTCGCCGACGTAATTGCCAAACCATGCTTGGTTCGTGCCCACATGAGTGTAAGTCCCCTTATCACTAATCTCAAAGTCAATAGACTGTAGGCCACGAAGTCTCACGGCAGCCTTGAGCTTCACATTCTTATTTTCTTCGCGTGGTCGTTGCCTACCGCCATTCTGACCTCCCCTACCCCTACCTCCCCCCCTGGCCCGACCTCCTCGGCGGGGTCGCCCTGATCCTGCAATTGGAGTGAGTGAAAACGTCATAAAGTAACTTATATAGATATATGTAATAATAACAAAAATTAAAAAAAAAATAGAAAAAAATTTACCTGTTGCGGTGTGGTGTGGTGTGGAGGTGTACGTGGTGTTGAAGAAAGGAGGGTTGGGGAAGAAGAAGAATTAAACAAAGGAGGGGTTGGAGAAGAATTAAACGATTGAGGAGGAGGAGGAGGAGGTGCACAGTGGTGCTATTGTGTGGAGCTGCGGTGTGGTGTGTGTGGTGTGGTGGTGTACGTGGTGTTGATAATCGCCGGAGGAGGTGGTGTGGTGTGGTGGTGTACGTGGTGTTGATAATCCCCGGAGGAGGAGGTGGTAGTGGTGTCGGAGGAGGAGGAGGAGTACTTTTTTATCGCCGGCGGAGGAGATAAAAAAGTTATACGTTTTTTTTTCTAAGTGTTGACCCCAGATCTACTTTTGTTATATCCTTTAATATTACCGACGACATGTCGTCGGTAAAGTAAAGATATTTGTCGTTTCTAGTTTGGCGGGATGTATGAAATTTTGGTGAAAATTTTGGCGGTTATATTACCGACGACAAGTCGACGGTAATATTATAAATACTTTTATAAAATTAAAAAAATAAAAAAAAAATAGTTTTATAAAATTAAAAAATAAGTAGTTAAATTTTTTATGGTTATATACGAGATGTTTAACGAACGAGCCGAGATGTTATGGTTATACATGAGATGTTAAACGAACGAGTCGAGATGCAATGGTTATACATGAGATGTTAAACGAACGAGTCGAGATGCAATGGTTATACATAAGATGTTAAACGAACGAGTCGAGATGCAATGGTTATACATGAGATGTTAAACGAACGAGTCGAGATGCAATGGTTATACATGAGATGTTAAACGAACGAGTCGAGATGCAATGGTTATACATGAGATGTTAAACGAACGAGTCGAGATGCAATGGTTATACATAAGATGTTAAACGAACGAGTCGAGATGCAATGGTTATACATCAGAGTCGAGATGCAATGGTTATACATGAGATGTTAAACGAACGAGTCGAGATGCAATGGTTATACATAAGATGTTAAACGAACGAGTCGAGATGCAATGGTTATACATGAGATGTTAAACGAACGAGTCGAGATGCAATGGTTATACATAAGATGTTAAACGAACGAGTCGAGATGCAATGGTTATACATAAGATGTTAAACGAACGAGTCGAGATGCAATGGTTATACATGAGATGTTAAACGAACGAGTCGAGATGCCATGGTTATACATGAGATGTTAAACGAACGAGTCGAGATGCAATGGTTATACATGAGATGTTAAACGAACGAGTCGAGATGCAATGGTTATACATGAGATGTTAAACGAACGAGTCGAGATGCTATGGTTATACATGAGATGCAATGGTTTTACCTAACAACTTTTTTTCTACCTAACACCTTATCCTCACAATATAAACACACACACACACACATACTCATCTCACTATATCTATATCTAGCAGTTTCTGTTTTCTGGCGACACCAGCATTTTTCGGCCGCCGGAATCTTTTTCTGGCCACCACCTTTTATCATCTCAACTTGTAGATCGGGCCACACCGGTCACGATTCAACCACTCAACCTCACAACCACAAACATACACTGTTATCATGGTGAAGAAGATGGCAGAATTTGAAGCTTTTCTTTGTCCTTGTGAACGAGGAGACGTGATTCTGCGAGAATCGTGTAAATCTTACTCCCGTGGTAAACTATACTATGCGTGTCCTTTCTCGCAGGTGAACAATTACATATTTTTTCTTTAAATAATTTGGTTAATTAGTTGTTAAAAATAATAGTTTTTACTCTTTAACAGCCTGGGACAGATGACCATGGATGTATTTTTTTTTTTTTATGGAAGGAGGAACGACTCGCCAAAATGATGATCGGTTCTCTAAGAGCTTCAACATCAAGCGGTTCTGGATCTGCTCCAAAAAGGTGCTCAAACTGTCATGAAAAAAATCTTAGAATAAACTTGCTGGAGGCACAAAAACAGGTGTTGGAGGCACAAAAACAGGTGCTAGAGACAAAATTAAGGGTGCTGGAGGCAAAACTTGACATGGCAACGTATCCCAACCACGACCACGCATGTCAGTCGGATGCAATACTCCGTGACCTTGTAGGTGACATGGATAAATTTCATATGTAGTACTGTTATCGTTGTTATTGCTATTGTTTGCTGTTGTTGTTGATGTTTTTTATGTTTAATAAAATGTTGTTGTTGTTGTTTAATAAAATGTTGTTGTTGTGGAGCAATAATTAGAACTGAAGGAGCAATAATTATCAAACACAAAGGCAAACTGTTTATTTAAAACAAGCAAGAGTTCTTAACCACATGCATTTTCATACAGACTCAAACTAAACAACTCGACAACCAAACTAAACAACTCAACAACCAAAGGAAACAACTCAAACTAAACAACTCGACAACCAAACGAAACAACTCAAACTAAACAACTCGACAACCAAACGAAACAACTCAAACTAAACAACTCGACAACTAAAACAACAGATCAAACGAAACAACCCGTTTATTTTTTTTTTTGCGGCTACTTCCCGCTTTACTCGAACTCGCACCATCTTTTCCCTTCCTTGCTCTCATTTCCTTGATATGTGCAAACGTAGCTTCAAGATTTGTGATCCTATTTCCCAGATTATCAAGTTTTGTTTCCAACGTACTTTCAGCTTCGTCGTCACCTCCAACAGCAGCAGCTTGAGCTTCAGCAGCATCTAGCTCGTCCATGTACTCTTTGTAGTACGGCTTTTTCCTACACCATTCGATAATCTTGTCTCTCATCCACGGTTCAGCATCCTTAAAATCACCATATTCCTCATAAACTGAATGACCAAAAGTTAACATAACTTCATTAAAGAGGAGCTCGTGTGACAAGATTTTTGAGTACTCCTCTTCAACTGTGCAACCACGCCAAGTCATGTGTGTCTTGTAAGAATTGACGATTGAATTATTTGTGAGATGTGTAAAATGAGACGGAAATAATTTTGTGAAAATGTATATGTAGATGTGTAAAATGAGACGGAAATGATTTTGTGAGAATGTATATAGGTAAAAAATGAGACGGGAATATATTTGTTAGGTGATATATAGGCTGAATTTTTGGAGAGATATTCCCGTCGACATGTCGACGGGAACAAAACGCGGGAAAATTCCCGCTCAATTATTAGCTATAATGTACACGCGGTTAAAATAAGTGCCGACGTCATGTTGTCGGCGTCGTTAAGGCGGGAAAAAACCCCGCCCAATTATTCGCTATAATTCACAAAAGGGAAAAACCAAAATTTTGACTCAAATTGTTACCGACGTCATGTCGTCAGCGTCGTTAAACTAGTTGCTATTAATTATTAATCATTGGTTAATCCCACGCTAACCACAATTTTTTGTGTATTTATATATCACCGACGACATGACGTCGGCACGTGTTTTGGCGGTCAAATTCCCGCCTATTTTTTCACCAGGTTTATCAATAGTCAAACATGTTGTTATTATATCGACGACATGACGTCGGTAATATTCTAGATTAAAAATTCAACGCAGACTTGTCTGGGTCAAGCCAATTTTTTGTCGTTTAGCGTATGGTGCCGACGACATTGAGTCGTCGGCATTGTGCTCGTCGCCTGTTCTCCTGATTCTTGTAGTGTATGAGTCATTTAGTACTAAAGTCTAGCTAGTAGCTAGTTTACATCTCCAAAATTGTTATTATGATGCAACATCTGAAACATATTTGTTACAAGGGCATGGGCCTTAATCTGAAATACTGCATGCATCAGCCATCATCCAATAATAAGTTGATGTGTGCATTCAGTATTTGCTAGGATCCGTAATCACACTAGAAGCAAACATAATGTTTTGATAGTTTATCGATTTGTCTTCATCCATGATCACTATTAGACTTGTTTATATCGTATGCTTTTTTTTGTAGAAGATTTCTTACTAACGAGATGAAATAATGGTTTTATGATATTTGTCCTTAAAATCAGGTTTTTTGTGGTCGCAAGTTCCATAGTGAGCGCGTATCTCATTCTTTCTCTAGGTATCTCGATCCTACACATAGTGAAGGCTCATGCAGTGAACTCGAGGGTCCTCTTGCTTTTCCTTGACACGGTGAGTCTTAAAAACCCGTCTTTCAAGTGATATTACCTTGGAGGTCATGACTTAAATATATCAGATGTGGCAATTTTTACCTATTTACTTATGTATAAGCGATTTGAGTTATGTTTTAACTCAAAGTGGTCAAATGGGTCTAAAGTGGTGAAAATTGTGAAATTATTGTTATTCAAAAGTCTAAATCATTATTGTAATAGTATAGTTACTGGAATCATATACCCTTTTGACCAATTAGTGAACCTGCCCAAGCTTTATATCAAATTCGGCATAACTAACTCGATGGTGTTTATGTATGCAGGCAGCTATGGGATTACTGATGGCTGGTTCAGCTGCAGCAACGGCTATAGTGCAGTTGGCACACAATGGCAACAATAAGGTTAACTGGTTTTCAATCTGTCAACAGTACAACGATTTTTGTAAGCGCGTGTCTGGATCCTTGATTGGGTCATATGCTGGAGTTGTCATGTTGATCGTTTTGATCTTGCTTTCGGGCGTGGCTCTTTCTCGACGTTGATTTTTTTCGCCTGTGGTCATTGTTTCTGTACTTGAACTTCTAAAAGTTATTGTATATATGTTCTTTTGACTTTTCAATTGGTTTTTTGTGTATATTTTCTGATATATTTCACCCATTGTAATATTTGTAATGAAATTTGTGCTCATTTGTTCAGCTTCATTTCTGATTCTTGTTAGTTTATATTTATGAAAATGTTAACGAAAAGCAAGTGTTCATGAGAGAACAATTTAAAGGATCCTTAGCTGAAATTCGATCTAGACTTCATTTCTAAGACCCCATTTTACACATCACTGAATACATACTTTCGATTTTGACACATTCAATATGACACAAACTTAATAAGGCTCACGAGTATTAGTACTCAGTTACGACTAACAAGTCTACTCAAGTAACTCGAATTGTTAAGATATTATTTTCTCCTACTATTTTAAATACTGGTTAGTTGTAAATTATTTATAGGATCCTAGTTGATATCATGAAAATCGTAGCCTATGTTCTTTCCAGTCGCACTCAACAGCAAATCCGTTTTCGAGTCTGTATCTAGTAGCTCGCTGGTTACTTTGACTTTATTACGCACTGGTACCAACATTATGCACTACATTTCCTTGCTAGCAATAACTTATACTCCGTATTTGTTTTAAAAAGTGTCAAAAGACTGCTTAATCAATTGAAACAATATCAGTGAGAGAGCTCTTTTTGAAAATGTAACACGATTATTGGCCAATTGGAAATCAAAAACCTTCCTTTGGTCAAATTAAAAAAAGAAAATCATGTATGACAAGAAAAAAAATTTATATATATATATATATATATATATATATATATATATATATATATATATATATATATATGGGGACAACATAGCTACAATACAATGTAGCCAATTGGCTACATTTCCTTTGAAAAAAAGGGTGGGGACAGGGGGAAAATATGTGTCTGGGAATTACTGCAGGGACTAAACTGTATATTATTAAAACTTTTTTCAAAAGAAATGTAGCCAATTGGCTACATTTGTAATGTAGCTATAATTTTCCATATATATATATATATATATATATATATATATATATATATATATATATATATATATATATATATATATATATATATATATATATATATATATATATATTAATTCTCATTGTCGGTGCATACAAAAAGGATGGCGGATACTAAAAAAATGAAAATACTTTAGGCCTGTTTATTTAGCCCATCAACAGCCCATCATTTATGTTTACTTTTAGTCCGTTTATGGTATATGGTCCAATAAACAAACTTCCACCAAACCTCACTGTTGGTACACTGCAAGCTTTACCCCACAAGCAAAAGCAACGACAACCTAAAACACACAGTAGAAAACAAACTAACTTCGTCGCAACGCGGCGGGTGCCTCCTCCTTGTTAAGTATAAAAATACATGCGTGGAGTTTGTAAAAATATTTTTTTTTTGGAAGGTTTTGTTATAAAAGCATGAGTAAATTGCATAAATTGTCCGTGAACATTGGCCAAAATGCACGTTTCATCTCAACTAAGGACGAAAATTTGTTCAAAGGTTTTCCACAGTGATGATTTTTGCACTTTCGAAATGGTTGGGATGAAACGTGCATTTTGGCCAAAGTTCACGGACAATTTATGCAATTAACTCTAAAAACATGGATACTTGAAAGAGTGAACTTTAAAAGCACTTGGGTGAGAGAGTATGCATAATGGAGCATCTTTCATCAAATTTTCCTATGTAAATGAATACACGATATTATATATATATAGTGACTCATTTTATTCATTCTTATGAGTTTAAGCAAAGATATCCGAAAAAATATGCTTTTACTTTCCATGTTTAATAACGACCGATGGAATTTTTATTTATAGCTTTAACATGTGCGTATACGGGTTTAAAATTAAATACGGAACAAAAAATAATTATTAAATGTTTTACATTATTATATAGAAAAGTATGCACAGGGTTAAAAAAATAACATGGCTAAAATTATTATTAACGGGAAAATAACTGTAACAAAATACGAGTTACTATGATATGTAGGGATGGCAACGGGACGAGTTTGGGGCGGGGCGGCCATCCTCATCCCCAAACTCAATTATCAAAGTTTTTCTCCCTAAACACGCCTCGATCCCATCGGGGAACTAATTAGGGCGCCCCTTCGGGGCACGATGCTCCCCAAACTCACCCCGTATTAATCGGTGATCTTATCGGAGTGTCCTCTTTGGGTGCAATTCTCAACTGAAGCCGCAAACTAACAATATGTGTATCGAGCAGGCGAAGATTCCCCGCTCCTCACCTCAAACCCGATTAAAATCCTCGTTTAAGCCAAAACCCGCCCCATAACCCGGTTAGCATGACCCGTCCCGTCTCAATTAGTTCGAGTTTCGGATTATTATTATTATTATTATTATTATTATTATTATTATTATTATTATTATTATTATTATAATAAAACCATCGCTTTTATTATAAACATGAAAAATTACACAAAATTGGAGGGGGGTCTAGACACAATCTGAGCTCCCACTCCTTTTTTAATACAAAAACTAACTCGATGAACGAAATAGATACGCTTAAAAAACTACATTACTTCTTAAAAAAAAGTTTCGGAAGTAAACAAATATTAATTGATATTATGATAATAAAAAAATTATTTAAAAACCTATACGTGCACAAGGTATTTACCAGTAACACTAAATTCCTAGCCACCCCGTTATGATCAAGTCAATTTCCATGTGTTTTTTGCTTAAAAAATGTTGACGAACAAACTATCTCCATCTAAAAAATAATAAAAATAAAAAGAATATTCTCTTCGATAAAAATATATCCGAATCTTTATTTAAAAAGTTTTATATTAGCCTGAGGGGTCATCTTACAACTAAACAGAAGTAAAAGGGTGCAAAACAGTCAATTTAAATAACTAGAAAAATATGACCGTTGTAAACATGGAAATAAAATTGACCGTTACAATTTCAGGTATTCAAAACCCTCTAAATATCCAACAAGTCTAAATAGATCCCACCCCTAATCACACATTTCCTTCTAAATCTAACCCCTAATTTATTTTTCCAACGCTTTTCGAATCCACAATGGCGGAAATGAAAGAAGTTCACAACCACATTGTCGAAATCCCACTGGATGGAGACCAACACAAGCAAATAATCTCAGCCATAAACGCTATAACCGTGATACAAGACCACCCGTTAATGGAAATATCCGAATCCCCGGGTCATTTATTACTTTTGAAACTTTTACAAAGAGAAGAACATCTTTCTGGTCGTCGAATAGCCTTAAAAGAAACAAAGTTGGATACTCTCAGACGAGAAGTATTCCAACTTTGTTTATTTTTCGTTACGTTTCATGGTCTTTTTTTGACCATTTTGTTCACGTCTTTAAATAATGATGTGGGTGTTAGTGTTTGTAACAAATGGTGGATACCCTTTATGGCATCTTTATCTTTTTGTATTGTTTTGGTGTTTTTGGTACAAGTGAAGCTTTTTAGGTATTGGAAAGTGTATGGGGACATTTTGAAGGAAAAGAGTGATAATCGGGGTTTAACAAGATGTATACAAGAGTTGAGGATGAAAGGTGTTAGTTTTGATTTGTCCAAAGAGACTGGGAATGGAAAGAGGATGAAGAGTTCGAGTGTCGAGATTAAATGGAAGCCGATTACTTGGTGTTCCAAGTATTTTGTTACTATTTGCCTTGTTTTGGCTTCGGGTTTGGTTCTTCCTCTATGCAAATTTATAATTTGTGCATAAGGGAATGTAACAAGTTCGATCTGCGAAAAGGGGTTTTGAGGAATGAAGCGTTTTGGTCCGAATGACGAATCCATGAAACGGGCCAATGATGACAAGTGTGTGTTTGTTCGACGGGATTTTGACAAGATGGTTAAACAGAAGGGTGACACAACTTGTGTTATTCGATCATATTGAAGTATAGCCTTGATGAGATTTCTTTATAGGTTATTTAATTTATTAATTTTTAGTAACAGTAGCATAATGATTTAATTTAATTTTTTATTCTATATGTAATTTACAAAAAGAAATAAAAGTATGAATATATTGTTTGTTTTGTTCTTTATGAATAAATGTTTGATTATGTTTTTATGAAGTTTACTTTCCGGTATTCTTTAATTCATTTCACACTTTAGATATACCAAATAGTCAAACAACTCCACATACTTTTATATCACGTTTTAAGTAATGTAAAACATAACAAAACATTGAATATGTATGATTGGAGTTGTGAAGATATTGGGTTGGACCAAAAGCAAGAACGGACCTACTACATTCACACACCATCATGAAGCATGCCCAACCACGCAAACATGGTGGGGTGGGTTGTCCAATTCAATTCATGCAACTATGCCAGTGCCAGATTGCCATAGTAATCTTTCACTTTTTACCTCACAAAAGTTACTAGTAGAAGCATTTGGGGGATGGATGGCTTAAATTTTTTTATTATTTTATTTTATTTTTCTTCTTCTTCTCCTTCTTATTCTTCTACTTATAATTAGTAGACAATCATCATTAAAGTAAAGCATTTTTTAACTAGCATATAATTTGTGAAGGGTTTTGTTTTACACAACTCTTATACATTTTATTATAGTTTTACTACTATCTTGGATGAGACAACATAACTATTTAATTTTCATTGTAGGTTTTTTATTTTTTATTTTTTTATTATTTTTATTTTATTTTAGGATAATAACATTAAAAAGCATCATTGCATGTCCAAAAATACTAGAGTTAATTTCTTGAAAATGTATTATATTTGTCACTTTTTGTTATTGTGTGCACCGAACTTTATTTTTCTTATTGTGTATATTAAACTTTCAAATTTCGATTATTGTGCGTATTTTATGACAATTTTACCCTTACTTTTTCAAATTTCAAAGGGTAAAATGATCATTTTACATGACTGAATAGTCACAAAATACACACAATAATCAAAATTTGAAAATTCAGTACACACAATAGAAAAAAATAAAGTTCAATACACATAATAACAAAAAATGGTAAGTATTATACATTTTCAAGTAATTAACCCAAAATACTATTTTGGGTTATATGGGTATTGAACTTTTAATTTTGGACTTTTTGAGTTACTTTGTGACGTTTTTGCCCTTCAAATTATTAAAAATTTAGGGGAAAAATGTCACAAAAGTACCTCAAAAAGTCAGAAATTAAAAGTTTAGTACCTTAAAAAGTCCGAAATTGAAAGTTCAATACTCGTATAAGCAAAAAAGTTTGTTTGATACCCAGAAGAGTATTTTTAGACAAGTATGATGATTTATAAAGTTATAATCACTTTTTTTTATGTTAGGCTAGATGGCAAGGCATGATGATGCCCTCACCATTTTGCAAACTCACGCATGAACCACCTTGTCTACCTCATCCACTCACGTGTGACTCACTCCTCTCAAGACGATTTTTGGTGAACGGTTCTCCATAAGTGTTACTTGATGTTTTAGTATTTTTATTTTGTGTGTGAGTCGTAAGGTATTTAGTGAGATATATTTGTATAAAGTGTGTATTTTAATGAAGTGTGAAGTTAGAGGTGACCTTGACTACTACTAAAAGATGAGTGGGAGTGAGGAGAAATGAGAGGAGAGGGAAAGCTGAAATAACGTTGATGTGTAAGATGAAATTTTGTCTACCTTGCCTTCTAGCCTTAGTTTTATCCTCTCTTGATGAGACAACAATATTACTTAATTCACATAATTAAAGATGATCGTTTTGGTACATACGAAAATTGTAATAATAGACAATTATTTTGAAAACGAGGATTTTTATGTTTTTATTTTATTTTTTATTTCAAAATTTAATTGTCCACTACTAAATATAGTTATAGAAGTTTGATCGAGCTTATCATATTATTCTTGCTTGAAATTGTTATTACTAACTTTAAAGAATACATCAATTAATTAAATTAAGGGTAAAACTGACATTCTGACAAAAGTAAAAGAGAAACCAGTAATAATTATATTTTTTTTAAATTGTGTATTTTTTGTCGGGAGACAATAATATTTTTTGTCGGGAGACAATAATTTTGACATGAATATAGTATATAACTAAACACAACAAAATGACAAATTCAAAAAACCAACAAAACGGCGAAAACATATACGAAAAAAAAATACAAAAGTCACATAGTGGGTTGGGGGGAGGGGGGGTCATCGTTTTAGAATTACAAACTTTAGTAGAAACAATATATTAGGGGAAAAACAGACAATCACATATATTAATTGTGTACTCGTGTATTTAAAAGATCGGTGCCATGTAAATGAGTGTTTTAATAATTTTTCTTTTTTATAACTCGACTTAAATAAGTAATACGCTCAAATAATAAGCTTATAAAGGAAAAAAAAAAAAGTAAAGACTAAAATTGTTTCATGAACTTATATGTTAGATTTTATAAACTACGAACCGATTTAAATTCATTAAGAATAATATACCGGTCTTTATGATTTATTATGCATATGTATATTTTTCATAAAAATTTCATTCTTTATTAGTAAATATTATGCGTTACGGATAAAAAGTTTAAGTAGATTATACATAATGAGTTTTTCATCGGTCCAGAGTGCATAATAAGACTGAAATTATAAATATACAAAGCATTGATGGCTTTTACAAAAAAAAAAAAAAAAAAAAAAAAAAAAAAAAAAAAAAAATTGTTGCCTTTTGGTTTTCGAATTTTCTTAAACTCATATACCTGTTACACAAAATAAAACAAACTACCCTATGTTTAAAAATAATTACAACAAGTGGGAAGGAGCCCGCTGCGTTGCAGCGGGAATTTTCGAGGAATTTTTGCGATAATTATTTACGAATAATGTTTGGGTAGGGCTTCTCGTTGTAAGATCGTGGTATGTTTTTTGCCGACATGTGTTGTATTTATTTGGAACAAACGCTGTGTGAAGCAATATATCTGTAGTTATCGTACGACGGTTTTTTTAGAATTAATTTGTGTTGCGGCGGGGCTAATTTTAACCATTATAGTTTTAAAAACTTTAGAATAATTCAAAAGTTATTTGATAGGTTAAGGGTGCATTTTGAAAGTTCTTTTATTTATAAACTATATATATATTAAACTTCAACATTTTTTATAAAACCGTACGTACGTCAAAAGTATATCAATATTGAGCTTGTTTTGTTCGTTATCGAGAGACCTTTTTGCCAGTATTTTTTATTTAAGAAATCGGCAGATATCTGTTAGATATTTGGCAAATACAGTTTGTTATATAAAAAAGTTGTAAATATTAAGAAGTTCAGAGTGTGTTTTGTAAATTTTCTTTTTTTTAACTAATATTCTAATAAACAAATATTTTTTTTTTCTCTTCGCTCGATACAACTATCGCTCTATTATATATATAGATAATTATTTTATTATATATACTAAAAGGGGAAACCTCCACTGTAGCAAATCACTGTAGCTACAGTGGACGAAATAGTACCACATGCATTTTAGTCCCTGAAGTGAAACTGTCGTTGCAAGATAGGTCCTTTGAGGACTAACGAAGCAACACACTGGGGACTAACGATGCAACACGTTGAGAATTTTAGGGACTTTTTACGTAAAAAAACATATTATTTCCAGAATTATTTTGTACCTAACGAATTTACAAAAATGGTCCCTCAGGTTAGCTGTAAATAGCATCGTTAGTCCCCCATTAGCGATATTTTGTAAATTTAGTCCTTAATAATTTTTTTCCCGATCATTTTATTTCGATTTTAAATTAGACACAACATTCTCACAGCAACGCGCGGGTGCCCCACTTGTTCTCACTAAAGGCCTTAAAAATGAAAACCATGTTACCAACAATAGGTTATTTTGTTCCGAAATAATAGAAAACAAATATCCAAACCCCTGTATAGCGGAATCAGGGCGGATTTTAAAGTGCCATGGAAGCCTGATGAAATTTTGCTCCTTAATACTAGTTTTTATAAAAGATCTTATATCTTAATTACTTATAATGTAGATTTAGTCAAAAGGGAAAAGTGGAAAACTGAATTTTCAGTCAATCCCCATTTTGCCCTTTAATTAATGCTCTTGAAAGTGAAATCTTGAAAGTCAAGGGTGAGAGAAAATGAATTGTGTAATTAATGATTTTATTAAAACACCACATAACTTAAAATTACAATAATTTATTCATATGGTACAACCAATTAAAAGCATCTATATCAAATTAAAAACAATCAATTAAAACACCCCTTACTAAAAAAGTACAATAAAATTTTCATAATATACAATTTAAACAAGCTACAACATAATATAAAATATAAAATAATTAAACACACTAATTAATGTTATTTTTAAAACACCTTAAAATGAAAAGTATATGTTATTATACACATTATACAAATTAATAAAACACACAAAACTTTATACAAGCTAACAAGTTGATGTTGCATATAGTTTTGAAAACTGGACCGGACCAACGGGTTCAACTAGGAAAAACATATAGTGTTGAAAACTGGACACAACGGGTTCAGTTATTAAAAGCATGACTCGGTTTAAATCGACCCGTTTTTCGACCGGAACGGTTCAACCGGGTTTCAAAACATTATGTTGATATGAGCTTAAGTATCAAAGTCAATAAGTCAACACATTTAGTAACTGATTTTCATATCAATTTGGGCGGGAAAATCAGTTACTAAATGTGTTGAGTTATTGACTTTGATACTTAAGCTCATGTCGTTTAATCCCTAAATCTTCAAACTTTTATTAGAGGTGGCAAAACGGGTGGGCACGGGCTAAAATGGCACGGGTTAAAACGGGCACGGGCTAAACGGACAAATTATATATCGGGCTAAACGGGCACAGGCTAAAACGAGCAAATTATAATTCAACTATTAAAAATATTCGGAACGGTCCTAAAAACCCCTTTAATTCATCTTGTAAAAAAATTTCAAGCATCTAAGTCTTAACTATATTTAATTATTTTTTCTTATAAAAAAAATAAAATAAAATAAAAATAAAATAATCTGACTGCAAATTTGAGAAAATCTGCTGGGACAAATGAATAAAAATGCAACTAATTAAAAAAATGATAGTAATTGCTTGAAAGTTGAATTGTGTGGTTCGAAAGCCCATCTAATAATATCTGTTTTTATCTTTTGCCTGCAAGAGCCCATCAAATAAATGCAAGGGGGCAAAAAACGCCCCAAATTTTTAAAAAAATGTCAAAAATCGCTCAAAAATTACAAATTGGGCAAGATTTGCCACCCCTAACTTTTATTATTTTTCATTTATAACCCATAAACTTTCTTTTATCACTAAACGATTTGTCGTTATAAAATCTCGTTGCTATGCACGGGTATTCGTCTAGTTATTTTAAAAGGGCAATTCCATACCCAACTTAAACCTCATAATTCCATATTTCTCCAACACATGCTTTAAAAGCATTGTACATGTGCACTAAAAACTTGTGTTTTGGATAAATATGGGATTTTAATATTTAGATTGGGTAAATATGAAATTATCCCTATTTTAAATATGTGGAAAACTAGAAGGGGGGTTGAATAGTTTACCGCTTTTTAAATTCTTTTTAACTTGAATATCTTTAAAAACTTTTACGTTTGCTTAAAGATATAAACACAACGTTATATGTTTGATTCTTTGAAAAGCTTTTCATGTGAATAACAATTCTAACTTTACTAGTTTCATACTTTGAAAAGCTTTGCTTGTGATGATCCTAACTTTGCTTATTTAGTTCTTTGAAAAGCTTTATTTTTGTTTGAAGATATAAACACATCTTTACTTGTTTAGTTCTTTGAAAAGCTTTATATGTAACTAGCAATTCTAACTAAAGATCAACATGTAATAAGCAAAGACAAAGAAAGAAACGATCAAACCACAACACGATTGTTTATCGTGGTTCGGCTACAAGGACTCTTTTTCCTTGCCCTACATCCATGCCCCGAGTTTTCAACTCGAGAGTTATAAGCACTAATCAACAAGCTCCTTTCACCGGCGGAGAAAACTTTTACAACGTCGCTTACACTTTTACCGACACTAAGCTAGATGTCGAGTTCTTTTACACGGGTACAACCACTCCCATCGTCGCTTACACTTTTACCGACACTAAGCTAGATGTCGAGTTCTTTACCAAGGGTACAACCAATCCCGTTAGTTCTTTTACAAGGGTACAACAACTCCCGACACATTACGTATTTTGAGGCCTAAAATACTAACCACTTACTTCTACATACATGACACAAATGAAGTATAAACTACCAAAGCTTATGCATGACCAAGCTACCAAGACTTGCAACTTGAGAGTTGAAGCTTGTAACTTCTTGAATGATCTTGTGAAGTCCCTTGCTACATAAGAGAATCACACAAATCAAAATGTTACTGAGTTAGTTGAGAGAGTATGTGAAAATATGTCCTAAAGGGGTTACTCAAAACTAACAAATGGTTTGGTATTTATAGCAAACCATTCTGCAGGTCTGGGAAGGGTTCCGCCCGTGTATCTCCAGGGTACCGCCAGGGCTGCAGTTGGTTTTTGCAATAAATCTTTCAAACCAAACAAGGTCACATCACATTACTCCTAGTCAAACACAAGACTTGCAAGCAAGCATAAGGTTAGTCAAACACTCTTTCTTACCATAAATGTATATGGACAAAGCTTGCCCTAAATGTGATGTGACATTACTATTTTAAGAAATAAATGTGATGTGACAAGACACTTTCTAATTTAAGAAATAAAAACAATGTTTTGTTTAAAAGGAAATGTAAACCTTAGTTAAACAAGACTTAAACACTTAAAGTGATGATTTACTTATAGCTAAACTTCATACTTTGTCATTAACAAAACTTAGCAAAGATCGAAAAATATAAATAACGTTTTTAGGCGATATTTGTATTAACAATCTCTCCCTTTTTGTTGATGACAAAACATAAACTTTATTTATAAGTAAGTCACTAGTTTTAGTGTTAAGTCTTATAAAGTTTTTATAAAAACTTGTTTTTGCAAAGATGAGGTGATAAGCACAAGTTTATATAAATTCTCCCCCTTTTTGTCGAAACAAAAAGAAGAGTAGCGAAGCGGAAGTAAGCACTTGCTCCCCCTTGGACGATACTCCCCCTAAATGGAGTGCCAAGAGAGGAGACATGGATTTTGAACCTACAAGAAAAAGGTTAGTTGTCGCACAAGACAAGTCATGAAAGCATTTCATGTTTAAAACACAACTAAGAGTTGTGAAGTGAAGTAATACAACACTCATGCTCCCCCTTGAATATTACTCCCCTAAATGGAGTATCAAGGAAGGGAAACATGGATAATGATCCTACAAAAAGAAAGGTTAGTTTCTAAAATACAAGATATATGTATGCTACCATATCAAGGAATAGTTCACTCATCAAACCTAAATGGTAAACAAACAATGCAAATCTTGTAGTAGAAAGAGATTCATTTCATGTAAAATTTTGACTCTTAAAAAAAGTCAAAGACAAGAAATTTGGATTACACCATCCTACTTCTAAAAATAAAGAAAAAATAAAAATAAACTAAGAACATAAAAAGCTACAAGGAAATCATTATTTTCCTTAATGAGAAACATTTTCCAAAAAGAAGGTTAAGGTTGTTTAAGGATGAAAATGTGGGTTAGAGGGTTGTAGCGGGCTTTATTTTGAAGGTTGAAATGATGACACAGTTTTGGTTTATTGGTTTAAATGGGAAACATTTTCCAAAAGAAACGGTTTTGTTTCATTTTGGAGACTCTAAGGTTGAGGTGTGTGAGACGAGGATTATAGAAGATCCAAAATGTGGTTTAGTATAAACCTCATTTCTTCGGATAGCTCACGAATTTCCCTTCGACACCCTTCACTAATGTGAGCGGTTCTTTCGCAATGATTGCAATCATGGTGGGGAAAGTTTGGTGGAAGAGTGGTTTGATATGTTGGTGGTGGATGGTTTGAACTTGAAGGAGCAAAGGTGGATGGTTGAGTAGTGTTTTTGCTTCCTTCATTTGTTGATTGAAGTGTTGTTTGTAAAACCATAATATGGTTGATTTGAGACTCAACCATACGTTTGAAGGCATGAAGATGGTTTAAATGAGTGTCAATCTCATTATTAAGGTTTGGAGGTTTTTCCCATATGGATGCTTCTATTTTCTTATAAGAAGAAATTAGAGATTCAAATTGTTGGGAAGGTTCTTGTGGTGATGGTTGTTGTTGTTGTGGTGGTTGTTGATTTTGAACAAAATGGCGGAAACTTGGTTCGCCGATAGGATTGCCATGAAGGTCTTTGTAAATTGGGTGAAACACAAATGATTGTGAGTGGGTATGACCTTGATCATTTGGAAAAATGGATGGTCTAGCATAACGGTAAGCCAACCGTTCTACTAATGATGGTTGATGGGGTTCATCATCTAGTTGCTCACTAGGTTGTTGTTGGGTTTCCATTTGAGCAATGGTGTCAAAGAGTGACAAGGATGGTGGACTTGATGATTTGGGTGATAGGTCTTCTAAAGTTTCCAAATAATGTTGGTGGTGTATGAAAAAGTTCCATTGGTGAAATTGTTGGTGTTTGAGGTGATGGAGTTTTTGATGGTTGAGCTTGTTGAGAAGGTGATGATGAATCACTTGAAGGTCTAGTTGTTGGAGGAATGGTGACCATGTTTGTGTAGCAATGTGTTGGAGAGGGTGTTGGAGTATCAAGATTAAGCAATTCTTGAAAGGTAATTACATTGGTATTACAATGTGTTGGGGATTGTGTTGAGGTAGTGAGGTTAAGGAAATCTTGGATAGGTGAAGAAATGTTAAGCGAAGCATCACTTGAAGAAGATGAGCTTGACTTGACAGTTTTGTTGAAGCAACAAGGTTTAACACTAATCCTAGTGGTTTTTTAGAAGGATTTTGATGACTCGGATGATGTGTTGGATTTAGTCATTTCAAAGGTGTGGTTTTGATGTTTTGTGAGAAGAAGTTTTAATGGTGATGGTGTGATTTGAATTGTTGCAAAACTTTCCAATTTATAGGGTGGAGGAGATGTTGAAATGGGTGTTTGGATTTGATGTTCTACCATTCAAAGATTGAGGTTTCAAATGATTTACAAAGTTTTCATGAACATGTTAAATCATTGCATGTCAATCCAATGGAATAAGGTGGAGTGAAAGACTAACATATGCACTCAATGCTTTGTGATCATGGGATGTGATTTGGTTGAAAAAGTTTCAATGGTTTGAAGGATCTTTTAAAAGGGTTCCTTTGGTTAGTTATGTTTCAATTTGAATTTTTGGAGGGAAGTGGCTTCCTAATTGTTTTAGTGAGTGAGAGTTGTTCTAATATGGTTTTTGGAGTTAATGGAAGATGTTTCTCACTTAGGATAATGGTTTGACACTTTACAAGTTTTGGACTTAAGAAAAATGGAAAAAATTTCTGCAGGTGTCTGGCGGAACCCTCAGAATACACTGGCGGAACCCATTTGAGGGTACCGCCTGGTCCGTTGGGCCATTTTTGGGATTCCCATAAAATACTGGCAGAACCCAATTTTGGGTACCGCCAGATCCGCCAGAGCTCCAAAAATAGGCAGTCCGCGTTTTTGACCCGCGAGACGATTTTCAAAATTTTCGAAAACTCCTAAAATTAAAAATATAATGCATATCTGGTTAGGAAATGCAAAAAATGAACATGTAAATACTCATATCATATGACTTTGACCGGGGGCTAGCGATATTCACTAAACTTAGTGAAATTTGCCATAAGCATAAAAATTGACAAACACCTCAAATATTGTCATTATGCATAAAAGTTCATACAAACATAATCCGAAAAACCCTGAAAGTGAAAAACAAACAAATCACGTAGTTTAACACATAAACGGTTCTAAAGCATTCATAAGCCAAACACTCCTTAATCTTCTCACAACCGGTCTATCTTCTTATTGAGCTTGTTTAGGTACCTTCCAAAGCATTTGAACATTCCTTTGGTTTGCTTGAACTCTTCGGATGCATTGTCAATGGCGGGGAGTGCTTGAAGGTATTCTAAAGGAGGTAACTTAGAGTTGGGAAGTTTATCGCCCTCGCTCATGCCGGATGATGATGATGATGGTGTAGGTGATCGAGTACGTTTGCCCTTACCTTTGAAAACTCGTTTATCACTTAAAGGAACGAAGATGTGAGGAACGAGAGAATAGTCAAGGCGCATTCCATTATCGTTAGGAGGAATAAGTGAGATTGCTCTAAAAAGGCGAGTAAGAAGCATTCCATAGGGAAGAGCGGTTGTTCCAACTAAGGGTATGTCGGCCATTCTTTTGGCTAGGTAGTAGGCTAAGTTGAAAGGTTGACCGGTGGAAATGCTATAGAGCATGTAGCAAAGGCATGTGTTGATATGATCTCTATTTCCTATGGTACTTATGACGTTAGCTCTAAGGATTTCTTCCCAATTCTTAATTTGTGGTTTAAGCTCATTGAGCTCCATACCAAAAGGATCCTTATCTACAATATTCCCCGAACGATTCACCCTAGTGGTAGAGGTTCTAACAAAGAGATGTTCCCTAATAGTTTCCTTACTAGCAAGAGGTGTGTCGTATGGATGAAAACGCTCAATCGAGTCAAGGCTTGAAATAGGCAACTTATCCGTGTAGAGACAAGTACCTTCATTTGTGACACCAAAAATGATAACTAAATCTTTTAGATCTATGAAATTGGGTATTTGATTTGTTGTGAAGTTTAATGATATCTTACCAAAATCATTTGTGGAGAGGTTTACGGTTGCATAGAATTCCAAGATGAACCTAGGACAAATTGGCTCATCGATATCTAGGAGACAATCAAAGTTGATTGCTGGTAAAGTTTTGGCGAATAGATGTTCCTTCAATGGTTCTACCTTCGTGAACATAGCGTTTTTCAAATGCCTTAAAGGTTTCTACTTGAACCGGGTTGAGACCTTTGGTCCTAAGGTGTTTGGGCATGTACTTAAGGGTTTCCTTGTGATCGGATTTGTTTGCGAGAGGCATGTTGATTCCTAGAAAACATAAAATTATATGTTAATGACTTTTAACAATGTGAATGTTCTAATGTGTTCCTATATGCAAAATAATGTGGAGACTTGGTTATCTTGACTCATTTTGATTCCCAAATTGTTTTGTTATGCAAATTTTGTTGTAAAAACAAAAGATAACCAACACTCTCCTAATTGAATGTGTCTTCGATTGAATGTACCCGAAAATACATATTAGTTATGTATCCCCTTTAGCATTCAAGAGATAGTATGCAAGTGATGTTTGAATGATGTTTTTCATTTGTTTTAACAATGTGGTGATGAATCATGTTCTAATTTTGGGATGCGATTTTTGAAAGACAATTCACTTGGTGTGTTTGGCAAATCAAAGTAACAATAAAAAGGATATAATTCTTAACTAATTGAAAACATAATTGACTAGCCACCAAGTTTTTCATGAATCAATAAGTTTTATGCATAAACCCTAAGATTCTAGTTAATGATTGTAAATAAGAATGTTATACTTGAATCAAAAATGCAATTGTGATTAGAATACTTACAAAGTTAGTTGGATTTGAAGAAATTGGATTGAAAGCCCTAAAATTCGTGAGGATATGTGTTTTTGAGAGGGTGATGGCTGTTTGAAAGTTAATGTTAAAGTTAAGAGGCTGTTTGGTTTTGAAATTAAAAATAAAACAATCTGTGGCTTTGGCGGACCAGGCGGAACCAAAAAATGGGTTCCGCCCGTATGGTCTGAGGGTACCGTGGGTGCTGCAGGGAAAAATTCAAAAGGTGTTTTCTTGATTTTTGTGGTTTTATCCTAATGTTCAAAACTAAGGTTTTAGGTCTTATGAGTCTTTGACTAAGCCTAGGAATTATGAATGCTTCACATTCAAGAGATTTTGTGAAGCGTTGATGGAATGGTTAACGTAGAGGACTTTCTTAGTTAAGACGTTCCTCAATGAACAATCTTACCAAGGCGATGATGATGGATCACAATATGTCTATTAAGAACATAATGGATTGAATTGTCGCCGAAGTTGATGCTTCCTTTGTTGAAGGGATAACAATGTTGATGAGATGAATTATGTTGTCGACGTGAGTTAGCTTGTTCAAGTGGAGCTTGTTGATGTGCTTCTCCATCCAAAACATTTTTGAGAACCTTACGTGTTTTGGAGAATCATTGGGTAAGCAAATATAAAAGTGCAAGTACCACTTGTGCTTTTCTTATCAACTTATTACCGACATAATTCCATTTTGCATACACTATGGTTTTTATTCCCGTTCTTTTGGGATACCATAATCCTAGTTGTGTAGTACCTTATGATGTATCCAAACAAGCTCAACTAAAGAGTTGTTCAAGGATCTTCTTTAACACGAGCACATAGACAAATGCTAAACATAATTTTGGATCTAATTGTTATGATAACAAGTAGTCTTCCGAACATTTCTCTACGTTTAGTTTTACCTACAGATTTACTAATCTCATTCTTGACAAGTCATCAATAACTTAACCATTGAGAACAAGAGAGTAACTAAGAATGTCTTTAAGTTAAAATCCCTTGCTTTTGGAGTTTGCTTTTATTATCAAAAAGACTTTCAAATATTGACACTTATAATCACATGATTACTTCGAAACGTATATTTTGTTTCACTAGTTGTTTTACTGTAAATTCCAAAAATTGTTTTTGTTGAATTTGTTTAGACACAACTATGATCTATAAATCAAGTTTTATAACTATTGCCAATTTTGCTTGATTCAATGTTTGACTCAAGGTGAGAAGATGTTATTTTGTACTTTTACTCCATGCTTGTCTTGCCATCATTGGACTTTCGACTCAGTCATCATCTACCAAAGATGATATCTTAGAAGGAGGAGATTACTCGTTAAATGTTATATTCAACGACTCCTCGACTCTTTGGGTTTTCTTACTTAAGAAACTATGAACTCTATTTGTTTTGAAAAAGTCCAAGAGGTACAACATCATGAGACTATGTGTCACATTTGATGTGTAAATCCTAGATGTTGAAAACTCATTTTCTTTCACACATCCTAATGTATGCTAATGTGATTTATTTCACCTTGTGTGTTTTATGTGAGATTATCATAAAGGAGTGATTGAAGAAAAACACAAATAAAGACTCAAAGTATGGTGTTTGAGAAAGTTGTTTAACAAAGGTTTGTTTTGCAAGCATCACAAAAGTGTTAGACATTTTAATACTTAGGAAATTCTTAGTTAGCTTACTTGTAAGCAAGAGTTGAGTGAGACTCACTCAAGAGTTTCTCGTGTTTATCTCTTGATGCTTAAAGAACCAAAACACCTTATATCTTCTACTAGTACTAATGACGAAATTCCTTGTTACCTAGAATCTAATCTTAGTCATTACTAATAGCAAGTAAACACTTTTAGAGTATTACTAACAACACACATTCCTACACATAATGCTAGAAACAAGAGACAATCAAAGTCGAGTTGAAGTAATGCGTACCTTTCAAATTGCATAGAGATGCTATCAAGAGGATAATCACTACGCGTAAAATCTTGGTTTGACGACACGCTTCGAAACTCAATAACTCATGTATCCAAGAAGGTTAGATAATCATATAAAAGCATAGAGAATGATAATCCTAATCCTTTTATCATGAGTTTCTATTAGAGATTGAATTATCTCTAAATCTCTCTTCTAGGTTTGACAAATTTTACTTACTTTGTTTATTAGTTAATGGTGCTTTTGAGTTAAATCCTAAGCCGATTTTATCTTTAAACAACCTTTGACTCCTCAACAATCTTTCAAGGGATTTTGAGCTTTCATCAAATTTAACTAATGATTTATCTTTCTCATTTTGCTTTTTAATCTTATGTTTGTAATCTAGACACAATTTACATTCTAGATCAATTTTAACATAACTCTCAATTCTAGACATTGTATCTTCTATCAAGATTTCCTTTTCAAAGATATTCTTAAAAGATTTTGAAGACTCGTTCTTGAAGATAATTTTTAGGTCCATGCTGCATAAACGTTTAGACTCATTTTCTAGTTTAGAAAACTCTATGATAAATTTGTCAAAGCAAAAGTGTTTGGTTTCAAAGTGTACTTTGCTTGATGTTTCAATAAATTGACAATTAACTACCGGATCATTGTCTTCGTCAACATCCATTTCATTCCATGATACGCAAGCAAGTTCATCAAAACACACGTACTCATCTTCAATTGTACCTTCATTTAAAACATTTAAACTAGTAGCACATGTATTAACTTCTACTAAGTGTCTATCAATTTGTTTTTCTAAAACTTCTAATTTATATGTAAGATCAAATTTATCATCTTTGACTTGACATATTCCTTGATGAAAGTTGATTATATTTTTCCAAATATCATTAGCCGTTTGACAAAAATACATTCTTTCATATTTGGTACTAAAGCTTTATAAATCATTGTTTTAGCTTTAGTATTTTTATCAAGTTTAAGATAGTTATCTTGGTTTTCAAAACTTGTTTTCTTTGGTTTGAAATCACCAAAAGAAATAATATGTCAAAGATCTTGATCAATTGATTTCACATAGTTTTCAAAATTACTTTTCCATTCACGGAAGTTTTCTTTTTCAAATAGCGGTGGGTTTTGAATAGGTTGCCCTTCTTTGAGATTTACAAAATCCATGGATCGATCCAAGTTTTAAAATACATTCTATTTTAAAGATCTTGAGTAACGTAGCTCTTGATGCCAATTGTGGAAAACTAGAAGGGGGGGTTGAATAGTTTACCGCTTTTTAAATTCTTTTTAACTTGAATATATTTAAAAACTTTTACGTTTGCTTAAAGATATAAACACAACGTTATATGTTTGATTCTTTGAAAAGCTTTTCATGTGAATAACAATTCTAACTTTACTAGTTTCATACTTTGAAAAGCTTTGCTTGTGATGATCCTAACTTTGCTTATTTAGTTCTTTGAAAAGCTTTACTTTTGTTTGAAGATATAAACACGTCTTTACTTGTTTAGTTCTTTGAAAAGCTTTATATGTAACTAGCAATTCTAACTAAAGATCAACATGTAATAAGCAAAGACAAAGAAAGAAACGATCAAACTATAACACGATTGTTTATCGTGGTTCGGCTACAAGGACTCTTTTTCCTTGCCCTACATCCACACCCGAGTTTCCAACTCGAGAGTTATAAGCACTAATCAACAAGCTCCTTTCACCGGCGGAGAAAACCTTTACAACGTCGCTTACACTTTTACCGACACTAAGCTAGATGTCGAGTTCTTTTACACGGGTACAACCACTCCCATCGTCGCTTACACTTTTTGATGAGTGTGTAAATACTCATCATTTTTACCAATTCTGAACTGCCAAAACATCCAAAAGCACTCAATAATGAATCAAAATAGTGAAAATATCCCAGGAAAGTGTTTTACATGTTTCAAATGCAAAAATACCAAAAACAGATGAAAAACACATAAAGTTTGCATAATTGGCAGTTTCAGTCCCCCAACTTTCAAAAGTTGTCAAATCTAGTCCCTGGAAGTTTAAAATGTAAGAAAAGTCAACCCAAGGCAAAGAAAAGTCAAAATTTATCAAAATAAGTCCTTGGGTGATAAAGTTTGAGAAAATTACACTTTTACCCCTCAAAATCCAAAATTGGCAAAACAGGTCCCTGGAGTTTGTGAGATTGGCAGATTTGGTCCCTGGTAGATTATTTTGGATGGAAAAGCCATTAAGGGTCCTAGGGAATTCATAATTTTCACTATTAGTCCCTGGATTAAAAGTTTAAAGAAATTACATAATCAGTCCCTGAAGTTTGGTGAATTGTCAGTTTTAGTCCCCGGGTATTTAAAAAAAAATAAAAATATCAAAAATGCCCTTGTACTATTCACATGAGACAATTTAAACCCTTTTTATAACTTTGGAAGACTTGCCAAATCAGACCCTAAACTTTTCACCAAATTACATTTTTGGTCCTTGTAATTTAAATAAAAACCAAACGGACCTATTTGTTATTTACTAAACCAAAACCTAACCCAAATCTAAAACCCAGTTACACCTACAAGCCCACTCCAGGCCCAACCTAAACTAAACCCAGTCCACACCCAAACTTTTGACCCGAGTTTAATTTTGACTTCGGTCAAACTCTTACCTCCACCTCCCTTTCCCTCTCTGACCTTCCCCCACAAACACCACCACTTGCTCACCTCCCCTCTCCTCCAATCACAAGCAATGACCCCCCACAATTAATGCCACCACCCCCTACACCTACCCTTTCACACCACAATTAATGCCCCCTCCTCCTTTGCGTGTATCAGACCAAGCTGCAAAAGCATATTTTCCCGCCAAAATACGTGGAACCTCATGAGTGGACCAAAGCTTGAAAAGAAAGGTGGGATTTGATCAGAAGCTTGTGGGAACCCTAATGGGTGCTTATAAATAGAAGATGGATGCAAGGAATAGAGTAGTAGTTAATTTTAATTTTTAGTATGTCGTGTAATTGTAATTTTCAATTTTAGGTACACCCAAGCTCTTAAGCAGTGGTAACCTCTTTATTTTATTGTATTGAACTCATTTCAGTTATAAATTTCAAGTTTCTCTTATTAATTCATGGTATGCAGTTTTAATTCATTTTCTATATCTTGCATTACATCAATTGTTGTTTTAGTAGTTTGTCTTGGACTCTTAGATACATATAAGCTCCCATATAGCTTATTGAAGCTATTAGTAATCAGTAAAAGCAGTTAGTAATCAAAAAAAAATCCAAAATACAAAAAAAAGTCAACTTAAGTCAAAATAAATTGTTCTTGGAATTCACAGCTGGAGCAAGGTGAGAAATGGAAGGCCTTGGGTTAGAATCCCATGGGGGATATTAGGAAAAGGTTCATGGTTCTTGGTTCATGGCATAAGCTGGAATGCACCTTTGTAAGCTCATTTTTATGTTTTAGCCTTTTACTGTGTACTTGCTTTTAGGTTTGCTAATTACTGTTTTTAATGCATCATTGGTGTTATTAGAATAGATAATAACTCTAAATTACATGCTTGTTCAATATATCTCATGGTTGTTCTTTGTTTCATTTCCACTGTGTATTGCTCAATGTTGATTACCCTTGATTATAACTGTCATTGACTGCATGTTTAAGCTCAATTAGGTGTAATTTGTCTAATTACAATAGTTTGAATTGGTAGAATAGCTTAAATCAGTCCTTGGTAGTGATAACTGAATTCAGTTGCATCATTAAGGAGTGTTTGGATAATGCTGATTTGCTGTACTCTTGTTGCTTATTAGGGTAAAAGTTGGTTTTAATCAATTACTTAGGTTCATAAAAGGTCAGGTTGACCATTGGTTTTGTCACAATTAATCTAGAAAGTCAAAATCCAAAACCAAAACCCTTGACAGTTAACTGTCAAGGATTGAAGGTCCATAAACCCAACCATTAGCTCATCTCTTGTAGGTTTAGCTTAAATTAGGTCTATTGTAGCTTATAACATAATTTTCATTCAGTAGCAACCCATAGAAGTTCATAAAAGTCAACTAGTTCAAGTTTCTTACAAAGTCAATTTATACATACTCAGATTTTCTCAAATATTGGGAGAATTGTTTAGAATTTAGGATTGAGATCTAGGCTTTGAAATTTGTTTCTAAATACACTCTACCAGCTCAACTTTGATTTCCCACCTTCATCATATTTTTAGCATTTTTATAGTGGGCCCCACAGACCCCTAAACTAAGTTGCAGGGCAAGGTTGTGCCCTGCTCACCCAGTCACCACCTCACCACCATCACTTGGGTGGTGTTTTGTGACCACCATTGTGGACCCCAGACCCCATAGATAGGTTTTTCCAACCCCCCTCCTAGTAGACTTCTAGGTTTGACCAGTGGTTTGACCTTAGGACAAGTGGACCCCACCTGCATTTGCTCACCAAGTTTGTCCCTAATCTGAGTAAACTGTGGAAGTGTGAAGTGCTTATTTGCTTGTGTTCAGCTTATTTGAGCTTATTACTTGCTATTTTCTGTTTGTTTAAGCTTGTCTAACTTAGTTGCATCTGATTTCACCATTGTGGACCCCACCCAAGGCCATTTGACCCAGTTTGACTAAACAGTCAACCAAAGTCAACTGTTTAAACAAAGGGGGTGTCACAGCTTATTTATAAGCTATTTCAAAAAGTGTTTTCATTAAAGTTTGTCAATTTAAGGTGTTTAGTAGTTCTGTAAAAGAAAAATCCAAAAAAATTAGTTTTAAAATAAGTGATAGTTTCTATTTAATTCAAGTTAAGTTTAATTTTCATTTTTATATTTTAATTAAGTCACTAGTGTTTTTATATTTTTATTAAATACCTTAGATAGTAAAGTAATTTTGATAAATTTTTCAGATTTTTATTTTGTCATTTAGTGCTAATTAGATTTAATTTTAATTTTCCTTACTATTAGTTAATATCAAGTATTAAATAGCTTAATTAGTTTTTATAAGGTTAAATCAAGTTTTTATAATTTTCCTAGTTCTAATATAGTATAATAAGTTTTTAGAAAATAAAATTTGATATTCTACTGTTCATTTTCTAGTTTTCTTATTTTATTTGTTTAAAATAGACTTAAGTTAATTAATAGGTAAATAATTAGTAGATTAATCTTAAACATAATTTTTAGAGTTTTTTATAATTTTTTAGGATTCCTGTAATGGTTAAGTAATTTTATAAATTTTATCTTAATTTTCTAAGTTAATTTAGTATTAATATAAATTAAAAGTAGTTTAATTAGTTTAATTAAGTTAAATAGTTTTTAATTAATTACAAAACCACAAAAAGACAAAAATATTATTTTTAATTTTTTATATTTTCTTTAAGTTCTAATTTAGGTTTAGAAAATATTTTTGTTAATTTTTAGTATAATTTAAATCATTTGTCATTTTTAGTTTATTTAAATTAGATTTTAATTTAGATTTTAAATAGTTTAATTAATTAAATAATAGTTTAATATTATTTTAATCACTTTTATAATTTCTTTTTCATTTTTAATTTTAAGTTTGAAAAAGTGTCAAAAGCACCCCCTGTAGTTTGATAATTACCAAAAACCCACTTTTCCAGTCCGATACGTGATCTTAATTGTGAATTTGTGCATATATCTGGTATCTGATTATTGTGAATATTATATCTGTTTGCCAATACCAAAATAACAGTAGCAAAATCAATTCCATATCATCTGGGCTACTGTCCTCAGTCCCACTCACTCATAAACGATTCCAAAAGCACCATTTCAATCTCATCGGGACTTTAACGACCCGGGAATACACTATACTATCACCGGAGTATTGATTCTAGGCTGTCTTTGACTTGTTGACCTTGGTCAATAATAATCAGACGGTTCGGAACCAATCAAAATTTGGCGCCGCTGCCGGGGAGGTTGTTGCGTGTTTTAAAATCGTTTTAAGTTTAGTGGTTTTCAAAACCCTCCCTGTAAAAAGTTTTGTAAAAACAAAAATCATATCAAAAACGTTCATTAACACTTTTCCTGAAGTGTTGAAAAACACCAAAAAAATTAAAAACAATCAAAAACAAACTGTGAAGTTAAATTACTTCGTGTTCTTTAAGATTACAACCTGAAACAGTTGGTTTAAGGTAAGTTCTGACATTAAATTGCGAACTGAAGAGGAAACCTATTTACTTCCTCCCGCCAGCCTGCGAGTAATCTTAAAGGGACGATTTCGGTTAACGAATCAGTTCCAAAAATATTTCCCAAGTTTTCTGCACACACACCCATAAGCCTAAATCAGTTTTTCAAAAAATCAATTAATAAACCTATAATAAGTTCCCAAACTTAAGATTAAAACCTGCCTTTGTATCCCTGTGAGTAGTGTACCTTTTTCAAAGAAGCTGCTCACTTGTGATTATTGGTTTAAGTTCACTGTGGTTTTGCCTCGAACTTGTGTTGAAAAAAATTGTTTTTAGTGCATGCGCACTCGGTCTCAAACAAAGAATAAAAAACAGAAAGACGTACCCGAGCTACGTTCTAACACAGAAACCGAAATGGCCGCTGGGCCACCACCACCACTTTTACCACCCCCTGACCCTAATAGGGTTGAGCCAGCTCCCGATCTCCGAACTATGGAGGAGCTGTGCCAACCTACCATGCAAGGGCGGGGTGGGCCTATTGCACCACTTACTATTGGGGTTGCGGACTTTGGCCTCAAGCATCACATGATCCAACAAGTCCAGAATTCGTGTCAATTTCACGGATTACCGGGTGACGATGCCAACAAGCATCTTGACAAATATCTTACGGTCACCCAAAGCATGAAACAGCATGGTGTCACCGATGATGCCCTTCGGCTATACCTCTTCCCCTATTCTCTCGCTCATCATGCCACTGCATGGTTTGACCGACTTCCAAAGAATTCTATTCGAACCTTTGATGAAATGGTAACCAAGTTTCTAGCAAAATATTTTCCACCATCCATGGTTACCAAGTTACGTAATGATATCAGCAACTTCCGGCAACTTCCCGATGAGTCTCTTTTTGAGGCTTGGGAACGTTATAAGCTAGCCATTGATCGGTGCCCTAACCACAATATGTTACAAGTTACCATCATAGATACCTTCTATAATGGTCTGACATTGAGGCACCGAGACATTCTCAATGCTGCTGCTGGTGGGACCTTTATGAAAAGGCGTCCCGAGGAGTGCTATGACTTAATCGAGAACATGACTGCCCATCATAACTTTTGGGATTCCTCTGCGGAGAGGGAAGCGTCATGTCATTCCGTTACTCCCTCATCATCATCATCTCCTGAAATAATCGCTCTTACCAAAAAGATGGATGATATTTCTACGGCTGTGTTGAGAATGAACCAAACGATGCAACATCAGGTTCAAAATCAACAAGTGAAAGCCGTAGCCCGAAGTTGTGAAACTTGTGGGGGCCCACATCTGTATTCCGAGTGTCCAGCTACTGCTGAATTTTCTCAAGAGAACGTTTATGCTGCTAACGGTTCCTACAACACGGGGGGTAATTCTTACCAACCGCAAGGGGACCGTAATCTCTTAAGCTATCGTTCCAACAATTTTCTCGGACCTCCCGGTTTTAACCAAAATCAAAACCGTAACACGAATCAGAATTTTAGCCAAGGTCAAAACTCAAATTTCCAAAACCCGAACCAAAATCAAGGCCAGTTTAATCAAAACAATTTTCAAAATGGCAATCAAAACCAAGGTTTTCAAGGAAATTTTCAAAGAAACCAGAATCAAGGGAATTACAATCAGGGTAATTTCAATCAGAGAAACACTTTTCAGGGTAACAACAATCAAAATCAAGGGAATTTTCAAAACAACCGTGTTCAAAATCCCCCTGTTCAAAATCAAAACGTTGTTCCACCCTCGTCTTCCTCCGATGCTGAAATTAAACAATTCATGAAAGCACAAGAGGAAACGAATCGGTTATTGATCAAGACGATCTCTGATCTTCAGAAGTCTTTAAATGATCGACCCTCGGGCTCTGGTACATTACCGAGCAACACGATCACTAACCCGAGGGGCGATGTCAAGGCGATCACTACCCGAAGTGGGGTATCATACAATGGACCCTCGATTCCCTCTACCTCTTCTTCTCCTCCTAAGGTAGCGGAACGTGAACCTGAGGTCACTACGGACAAGGTACTTCCTACTAATAACGGAGGTATCAACAACGTCCACCCTCAAGTTGTCCCGGTCCCGGCTCGTAAGCCGAAAGTTGTATTTGATCCTCCTGTGTGTCCTGATGAAATCTCAAAGAATAACCCTAAGCCGTCAATTCCATATCCTTCACGAGTGACTGAACAAAAGAACCGCGAAAAAGCTAACCATCAGATGGAAAAATTTTATCAAATTTTCCAAGAATTACACTTTGATATTAGCTTCGCAGACGCTCTTCTTCTCATGCCTAAGTTTGCTTCAACAATCAAAAATCTGATAAGCAACAAAGAAAAACTGTGTGAGATGGCAAAAACTCCTCTTAACGAGCATTGCTCAGCAGTGCTCTTGAAAAAGCTTCCCGAAAAGCTTGGAGATCCCGGGAAATTTCTCATTCCATGTATTTTCCCTGGGATGGTTGAATGCTTTGCCTTGGCCGATCTTGGCGCAAGCATTAACCTGATGCCTTACACAGTCTGGAAAAGACTTTCTCTACCTACTCTCACTCCGACCTGCATGACACTCGAGCTTGCAGACCGTACTATATCCCGTCCTCTCGGCATTGCCGAAGATATCTTTGTGAAAGTAGGAAAGTTCCACTTTCCGGCAGATTTCGTGATTGTTGATTTCGATGCTGACCCACGAGTTCCTCTCATTCTCGGGAGAGGATTCTTAAGAACGGGTCGTGCTTTAATCGATGTATTCGAAGAAGAAATCACTCTACGTGTTGGTGGCGAAGCCATAACATTCAATCTTGATCAGACTTCAAGATATTCTTCCAATTATGACGCTGAAACGGTTAACCGTATTGACATCATCGATATTGCGTCTGAGGAGTATTCTCAAGAGGTCCTCGGTTTCTCATCCAGTGGCAGTCTTTCTACTGACCCGATCATTTCCGACTCTTCCCCTTCCCTCACTCCGTTTGAGGGAAGTGACTTCCTTTTGGAAGAGCTCGAGGCTTTTCTTGCTCAAGATAGCTCAATTCCCGATGGAGTTGATGAAAACTATCTTGACCCGGAGGGGGACATTCTTCTCCTTGAAAGATTGTTAAATGACGATCCTTCACCCTCTCCGTCTCCACAAATACTTCATAAAGCGGAAGTCAAAAATGTTGAAATAACTGAAGACTTACCCGAGGTTGAGCTCAAGGACTTGCCTCCTCATCTAGAATATGCATTTCTGGAGGGTGATAATAAATTACCCGTCATTATTGCCAAAGACTTAAAAGATGAGGAAAAGGCTGCACTCCTAAAGGTTCTTAAGTCAAACAAGCAAGCAATTGCTTGGAAACTCTCCGACATTAAGGGCATAAGCCCGAACTTTTGTACTCATAAAATCTTAATGGAGGATGACTTTAAGCCAGCTGTGCAACATCAGAGAAGGGTAAATCCCAAAATCCACGAAGTTATCAAACAAGAAGTTCTTAAACTTCTTGATGCGGGATTGATTTACCCTATATCTGACAGTCCTTGGGTTAGCCCAATTCATTGTGTTCCTAAAAAGGGTGGCATTACCGTTGTCACCAACGAGGATAACGAGTTGATTCCAACTCGTTTGGTTACGGGTTGGCGTGTTTGTATTGACTATCGAAAGTTAAATGAAGCCACCCGTAAAGACCATTTTCCTCTCCCTTTTATGGACCAAATGCTCGAAAGACTTGCGGGGAATGAATACTACTGCTTCCTCGATGGCTTCTCGGGTTACTTCCAAATCCCCATCGATCCCCAGGATCAAGAGAAGACTACCTTCACATGCCCCTACGGAACTTTTGCTTACAGACGTATGCCTTTCGGCTTATGTAATGCACCAGGCACGTTCCAGAGATGCATGATGTCTATTTTTTCCGACATGATCGGGAAAACTATGGAGGTATTCATGGATGACTTTTCAGTCATCGGGGATTCATTTCAGACTTGCCTCTCCCACTTGGAACAGATGCTTAAACGTTGCAAAGAAACGAATCTAAGCCTCAACTGGGAGAAGAGCCACTTTATGGTCAAGGAGGGCATTGTCCTCGGCCATAAGATTTCGAAAAACGGGATTGAGGTTGACAGAGCTAAAATCGATGTCATTGCCAAATTACCTCATCCCACCACCGTAAAAGGTGTTAGGAGCTTTTTGGGTCATGCCGGCTTCTACCGTAGGTTTATCCAAGATTTTTCTAAGATTGCCCGGCCTATGACCCATCTCCTCGAGAAGGATGCTCCTTTCATCTTCTCCCCTGAGTGTATTGAAGCTTTCGAAACATTAAAGAAAAAGCTTACCGAGGCACCGATTCTTGTTGCCCCCGATTGGGACCAACCTTTTGAGCTTATGTGCGATGCTAGTGATTTTGCCATAGGTGCGGTCTTGGGGCAACGAAAAGCAAAATACTTTCAGCCCATACACTACGCAAGCAAAACTATGACTGAGGCTCAAGGTCATTACACCACCACTGAAAAAGAACTCCTAGCTGTGGTGTATGCCTTCGAGAAATTCCGGTCATACCTAATCTTGACTAAATGCGTAGTGTACACAGATCACTCGGCTTTGAAATACCTATTTGCAAAACAAGATGCAAAGCCGAGGCTTCTTCGTTGGGTTCTCCTCCTCCAGGAATTTGATATCATTATCCGTGATAAAAAAGGAGCCGAGAACCTTGCTGCTGATCATCTCTCACGATTAGAGAACCCTCATCAAGATGTGTCCGAGAAAAAGGAAATAAATGAAACATTTCCTCTCGAGACACTCAATGCGGTTGCTTTTCGTGGTGACTCTACTACCCCGTGGTTTGCCGACTTTGCAAATTACCATGCGGGTAACTTCATAGTGAAGGGGTTAACGTCCCAACAAAAGAAAAAATTCTTCAAAGACGTTAAACATTACTTCTGGGACGACCCCTTCCTCTTCAAAATCTGTGCCGATCAAGTCATCAGGCGATGTGTATACGGACAGGAAGCCACTGATATTCTCAAGGCTTGCCATGCTGGACCCACCGGGGGCCACCATAGTCCTAACTACACCGCCAAAAAGGTGTTTGATTCCGGTTTCTATTGGCCCACAATCTACAAGGATGCCCACGAATTAGTCAAAGCCTGTGATGCTTGTCAGCGTCACGGGAATATTTCACAAAAGAACGAAATGCCACAAAATGCTATTCAAGTTTGTGAAATCTTTGACGTCTGGGGCATTGACTTTATGGGGCCATTCCCATCTTCTCATGGAAACAAATACATACTCGTGGCTGTTGACTACTTATCAAAATGGGTTGAGGCTAAGGCCTTACCCACTAATGATGCCCAAGTAGTTGTGAAATTCTAGAAATCCCTCTTTGCTCGTTTTGGAACCCCACGTGCCATCATTAGTGATCGCGGTACTCACTTTTGCAATGATCAATTTGCAAAAGTCATGCTTAAGTACGGTGTTACTCATCGTCTTTCTACCGCGTATCACCCCCAAACAAGTGGGCAGGTGGAGGTTTCCAACCGTGGTATAAAACGGATTCTCGAGAGGACAGTAGGTGAAAACCGTGCCTCCTGGTCGGATAAACTAGATGATGCACTCTGGGCCTTCCGTACAGCTTACAAAACACCCATCGGGTGCACTCCATACAAGCTTGTATACAGGAAGGCGTGTCATTTGCCGATCGAGCTCGAGCACAAAGCCTACTGGGCCTTGAAACATGCTAACTACGACCTTCATAAAGCGGGTGATCACCGTAAGGTTCAAATCAATGAATTAAATGAACTTCGTGATCAAGCCTACGAGAACTCTTTGATCTACAAAGAAAAGACAAAGAAGATTCACGACTCTAAGATTAAGAACCGAGTTTTCAACGTCGGTGACAGAGTCCTTCTTTTCAATTCCAGATTAAAGATCTTCTCGGGGAAATTAAAAACCCGATGGACTGGACCATTCACTATTGCTAAAGTATACCCATACGGGACTGTTGAGTTATCTCAACCCGAAGGTCCCAACTTCAAAGTGAATGGTCACAGATTGAAACATTATTTTGGAGAGGACACACCACCCTTGGTTGTCCCGGATCTCCAAACTTTCCCCATGGACCAATGAATTCGGGGATCGAGTCAAGCTAGTGACTCGGTGAACAAAAATTAGCAACATATATGGGTTTTCACCCGTATTTCTGACTTCTTTCTACTTTCTACCACCCTAGTGTGGGGGAGTGGCCATCCCCCACCGTTTCAAAAGTAAATATTTTTCAAAATTCAATAAACATGTTTTGTATGTATATTATGTCATTCAAATCCCGGGCTGTCAGGACAGATTTACTACAGTTAATCATTCACAAGTGATTAGCTAGCGTGGTAAACTTGACACAAGCCTGGGAAGTGTATGTATATTATTATTCATCTTCCAGGCTGTCAGGGCGGATTTATTACAGTTAATCATTCACAAGTGATTAGCTAGCGTGGTAAACCTGACACAACCCTGGAAGGTGTATGTATATTATAAACTTTATCATTCAACTCCCGGGCTGTTAGGGCAAATTTATTACAGTTAATCATTCACAAGTGATTAGCTTGCGTGGTAAACCTAACACAAGCCTAGGAGGTAGTGAGCAAAAAAAAAAAAAAAAAAAAAAAAAAAAAAAAAATTGTATGTACAGATAAAATAAAGTGAAAAATAGAAATTTCCACAGTTAGAATCGAATATTAGCTTTTCCATTCAGAGATTCGGCATAATAGCCGGGACTTTGAATATTGAGGACAATATTCAGTTCTAGTGTGGGGGGGGGGGGGGAAATTCTTACGAATTTTATCACAAAACTTTCCAAGTACCCCCATTTTAGGCCAAAATTTTTCAAAATTTTTCACTTTATTCCAAATTTTTGTGGTTATCAGTCCGCCAAAGTCTATATGACAAAGGGATTGGCTAGTCCAGGAGCAAACGGCTCTTGGTAAAGACATCTCAAACCCGTTGATGGCTGGCAGTTTGCCAAAAATTGCATGGTTCCTCAGCTCCCCCGCATCCTCATAAGCAAATGAGCTGGCTAGCCCACAAGATTATGGCTTGTGGTAAAGGCCGTGGAAAAACCATAATTGGTAATCAGCTCACCAAGATGTTGACTTAGTCCATCAAGATGCTGGCTAGTCCAGAAGCAAACGGCTTTTGGTAAAGACTACTCAAATCCGTTGACAGCTGGTGGTTTGCTCAAAATCACACGGTTATCAGGTGTGCCACAGTTCTTACACCTGGCTACTCCAGAAGTGATGGCTTTTGGTAAAGAGTTTCAAATCCATTACTTTTTCTCAAAAGATTGCTAGGGACTAGCAATGTTTTAGTGTGGGGGATTGATGAGTGTGTAAATACTCATCATTTTTACCAATTCTGAACTGCCAAAACATCCAAAAGCACTGAATCAAAATAGTGAAAATATCCCAGGAAAGTGTTTTACATGTTTCAAATGCAAAAATACCAAAAACAGATGAAAAACACATAAAGTTTGCATAATTGGCAGTTTCAGTCCCCCAACTTTCAAAAGTTGTCAAATCTAGTCCCTGGAAGTTTAAAATGTAAGAAAAGTCAACCCAAGGCAAAGAAAAGTCAAAATTTATCAAAATAAGTCCTTGGGTGATAAAGTTTGAGAAAATTACACTTTTACCCCTCAAAATCCAAAATTGGCAAAACAGGTCCCTGGAGTTTGTGAGATTGGCAGATTTGGTCCCTGGTAGATTATTTTGGATGGAAAAGCCATTAAGGGTCCTAAGGAATTCATAATTTTCACTATTAGTCCCTGGATTAAAAGTTTAAAGAAATTACATAATCAGTCCCTGAAGTTTGGTGAATTGTCAGTTTTAGTCCCCGGGTATTTAAAAAAAATTAAAAATATCAAAAAATGCCCTTGTACTATTCACATGAGACAATTTAAACCCTTTTTATAACTTTGGAAGACTTGCCAAATCAGACCCTAAACTTTTCACCAAATTACATTTTTGGTCCTTGTAATTTAAATAAAAACCAAACGGACCTATTTGTTATTTACTAAACCAAAACCTAACCCAAATCTAAAACCCAGTTACACCTACAAGCCCACTCCAGGCCCAACCTAAACTAAACCCAGTCCACACCCAAACTTTTGACCCGAGTTTAATTTTGACTTCGGTCAAACTCTTACCTCCACCTCCCTTTCCCTCTCTGACCTTCCCCCACAAACACCACCACTTGCTCACCTCCCCTCTCCCCCAATCACAAGCAATGACCCCCCACAATTAATGCCACCACCCCCCTACACCTACCCTTTCACACCACAATTAATGCCCCCTCCTCCTTTGCGTGTATCAGACCAAGCTGCAAAAGCATATTTTCCCGCCAAAATACGTGGAACCTCATGAGTGGACCAAAGCTTGAAAAGAAAGGTGGGATTTGATCAGAAGCTTGTGGGAACCCTAATGGGTGCTTATAAATAGAAGATGGATGCAAGGAATAAAGTAGTAGTTAATTTTAATTTTTAGTATGTCGTGTAATTGTAATTTTCAATTTTAGGTACACCCAAGCTCTTAAGCAGTGGTAACCTCTTTATTTTATTGTATTGAACTCATTTCAGTTATAAATTTCAAGTTTCTCTTATTAATTCATGGTATGCAGTTTTAATTCATTTTCTATATCTTGCATTACATCAATTGTTGTTTTAGTAGTTTGTCTTGGACTCTTAGATACATATAAGCTCCCATATAGCTTATTGAAGCTATTAGTAATCAGTAAAAGCAGTTAGTAATCAAAAAAAAATCCAAAATACAAAAAAAAGTCAACTTAAGTCAAAATAAATTGTTCTTGGAATTCACAGCTGAAGCAAGGTGAGAAATGGAAGGCCTTGGGTTAGAATCCCATGGGGGATATTAGGAAAAGGTTCATGGTTCTTGGTTCATGGCATAAGCTGGAATGCACCTTTGTAAGCTCATTTTTGTGTTTTAGCCTTCTACTGTGTACTTGCTTTTAGGTTTGCTAATTACTGTTTTTAATGCATCATTGGTGTTATTAGAATAGATAATAACTCTAAATTACATGCTTGTTCAATATATCTCATGGTTGTTCTTTGTTTCATTTCCACTGTGTATTGCTCAATGTTGATTACCCTTGATTATAACTGTCATTGACTGCATGTTTAAGCTCAATTAGGTGTAATTTGTCTAATTACAATAGTTTGAATTGGTAGAATAGCTTAAATCAGTCCTTGGTAGTGATAACTGAATTCAGTTGCATCATTAAGGAGTGTTTGGATAATGCTGATTTGCTGTACTCTTGTTGCTTATTAGGGTAAAAGTTGGTTTTAATCAATTACTTAGGTTCATAAAAGGTCAGGTTGACCATTGGTTTTGTCACAATTAATCTAGAAAGTCAAAATCCAAAACCAAAACCCTTGACAGTTAACTGTCAAGGATTGAAGGTCCATAAACCCAACCATTAGCTCATCTCTTGTAGGTTTAGCTTAAATTAGGTCTATTGTAGCTTATAACATAATTTTCATTCAGTAGCAACCCATAGAAGTTCATAAAAGTCAACTAGTTCAAGTTTCTTACAAAGTCAATTTATACATACTCAGATTTTCTCAAATATTGGGAGAATTGTTTAGAATTTAGGATTGAGATCTAGGCTTTGAAATTTGTTTCTAAATACACTCTACCAGCTCAACTTTGATTTCCCACCTTCATCATATTTTTAGCATTTTTATAGTGGGCCCCACAGACCCCTAAACTAAGTTGCAGGGCAAGGTTGTGCCCTGCTCACCCAGTCACCACCTCACCACCATCACTTGGGTGGTGTTTTGTGACCACCATTGTGGACCCCAGACCCCATAGATAGGTTTTTCCAACCCCCCTCCTAGTAGACTTCTAGGTTTGACCAGTGGTTTGACCTTAGGACAAGTGGACCCCACCTGCATTTGCTCACCAAGTTTGTCCCTAATCTGAGTAAACTGTGGAAGTGTGAAGTGCTTATTTGCTTGTGTTCAGCTTATTTGAGCTTATTACTTGCTATTTTCTGTTTGTTTAAGCTTGTCTAACTTAGTTGCATCTGATTTCACCATTGTGGACCCCACCCAAGGCCATTTGACCCAGTTTGACTAAACAGTCAACCAAAGTCAACTGTTTAAACAAAGGGGGTGTCACAGCTTATTTATAAGCTATTTCAAAAAGTGTTTTCATTAAAGTTTGTCAATTTAAGGTGTTTAGTAGTTCTGTAAAAGAAAAATCCAAAAAAATTAGTTTTAAAATAAGTGATAGTTTCTATTTAATTCAAGTTAAGTTTAATTTTCATTTTTATATTTTAATTAAGTCACTAGTGTTTTTATATTTTTATTAAATACCTTAGATAGTAAAGTAATTTTGATAAATTTTTCAGATTTTTATTTTGTCATTTAGTGCTAATTAGATTTAATTTTAATTTTCCTTACTATTAGTTAATATCAAGTATTAAATAGCTTAATTAGTTTTTATAAGGTTAAATCTAGTTTTTATAATTTTCCTAGTTCTAATATAGTATAATAAGTTTTTAGAAAATAAAATTTGATATTCTACTGTTCATTTTCTAGTTTTCTTATTTTATTTGTTTAAAATAGACTTAAGTTAATTAATAGGTAAATAATTAGTAGATTAATCTTAAACATAATTTTTAGAGTTTTTTATAATTTTTTAGGATTCCTGTAATGGTTAAGTAATTTTATAAATTTTATCTTAATTTTCTAAGTTAATTTAGTATTAATATAAATTAAAAGTAGTTTAATTAGTTTAATTAAGTTAAATAGTTTTTAATTAATTACAAAACCACAAAAAGACAAAAATATTATTTTTAATTTTTTATATTTTCTTTAAGTTCTAATTTAGGTTTAGAAAATATTTTTGTTAATTTTTAGTATAATTTAAATCATTTGTCATTTTTAGTTTATTTAAATTAGATTTTAATTTAGATTTTAAATAGTTTAATTAATTAAATAATAGTTTAATATTATTTTAATCACTTTTATAATTTCTTTTTCATTTTTAATTTTAAGTTTGAAAAAGTGTCAAAAGCACCCCCTGTAGTTTGATAATTACCAAAAACCCACTTTTCCAGTCCGATACGTGATCTTAATTGTGAATTTGTGCATATATCTGGTATCTGATTATTGTGAATATTATATCTGTTTGCCAATACCAAAATAACAGTAGCAAAATCAATTCCATATCATCTGAGCTACTGTCCTCAGTCCCACTCACTCATAAACGATTCCAAAAGCACCATTTCAATCTCATCGGGACTTTAACGACCCGGGAATACACTATACTATCACCGGAGTATTGATTCTAGGCTGTCTTTGACTTGTTGACCTTGGTCAATAATAATCAGACAGTTCGGAACCAATCACTTTTACCGACCCTAAGCTAGATGTCGAGTTCTTTACCAAGGGTACAACCACTCCCGTTAGTTCTTTTAAAAGGGTACAACAACTCCCGACACATTACGTATTTTGAGGCCTAAAATACTAACCATTTACTTCTACATACATGACACAAATGAAGTATAAACTACCAAAGCTTATGCATGACCAAGCTACCAAGACTTGCAACTTGAGAGTTGAAGCTTGTAACTTCTTGAATGATCTTGTGAAGTCCCTTGCTACATAAGAGAATCACACAAATCAAAATGTTATTGAGTTAGTTGAGAGAGTATGTGAAAATATGTCCTAAAGGGGTTACTTAAAACTAACAAATGGTTTGGTATTTATAGCAAACCATTCTGCAGGTCTGGCGGATACGGCGGACCCCTCAGAAGGGTTCCGCCCGTGTATCTCCAGGGTACCGCCAGGGCTGCAGTGCAATAAATCTTGCAAACCAAACAAGGTCAAATCACATTACTCCTAGTCAAACACAAGACTTGCAAGCAAGCATAAGGTTAGTCAAACACTCTTTCTTATCATAAATGTATATGGACAAAGCTTGCCCTAAATGTGATGTGACATTACTATTTTAAGAAATAAATGTGTTGTGACAAGACACTTTCTAATTTAAGAAATGAAAACAATGTTTTGTTTAAAAGGAAATGTAAACCTTAGTTAAACAAGACTTAAACACTTAAAGTGATGATTTACTTATAGCTAAACTTCATACTTTGTCATTAACAAAACTTAGCAAAGATCGTAAAATATAAATAATGTTTTTAGACGATATTTGTATTAACAAAATACACTGCTCAAAAAATTGTGTTTGTATTGCTAGCTTTATTGATTTCTTAATAAGGAAAGTGAGTGTGTGGTTGTTATGTATGCAAGATTGGGTGTATAACTTGCCTATTACTAGTAGTTTTGTTAAAAAAAAAAAAAAAAAAGAAAAAAAAAAGAAAAAAAAAGGCAAGACTTTGTGACTATTTAGGTTCTTTGATCGGCTAATTTACGTATCCCATCTTGCCTCCTAGCAAAAATCGTCTTTCACACACCCAATTAAAGCGCAACGGTTGCGAAATGTACCTGAAATTTGGAATCACAACTAAGAAATCAACAATTTACTACTAACTCTAAACATTCAATCTTAATTTTCCAATGTAATCGACACCCTATTTAAAAATAGAACATGATTGACACTTCTCATCATTTGGCCACAACAGACAAGGCTAGTAACAACCTTATTTTAACAACTCCTTTGAATCATATCCTTGAAGTTTCTTTTTACATAGTTCTAGCTTAATGTAGGAAAAAGCGTCTGAATATATACACACCATTGGGCATGTTACTCATGACTTTACATCCCTTCTCATTACAGAACTTTACATTATCATGAATGATAGGTATAATTGTCTTTGATTCACTATATGCTACTAACCGATACAAGTTGCTGTGAGTTGATATGAGTCGGGTTGCGTTTAAAAAAAAACACCTGAGAAAAGCGTGGATAAATTTTCAATGGATATGGCATGTGAATCTGAGCGTTCATTAGTTTTCATATCTTACAAGGGTTTTAAGAATACATACTCAAATTGAAAAACGGTGAGTATGGAACACTTTGCAATTGCATAGCATACATAATCGTAAGTAAAAAATAAAATGAATTAGCATACAAAGACAATATGAGTTTTTCTTTATAAGGAGTTTGGATTCGGGTTTTATTTCAAAATGCAAGAGCATAATACTAATTGAGGACCATAGAGGCACAAATGCAGGATTAAATGGGAATACATAATGAACTAGAAAGTGAATTACGATGAACACCCAAACAATTCGATAAAGAACATAAACCATCGAAACCAAAAAATGTGGTGTTTTGTGAATGAAATAATCTAGATAGTCATGGAGTCTTTACAGTTGTTCTTTAACAAAACTACGTAGTTTTGGGCAGGTGCGAAGCTTCAAGTATTTTTAGGGGCGTCGAAGTATATTTAATTTTAAGGGGCTAAATGGTAAAACGTTTTTTTTTTTTTTTTTTTTTTTTTTTTTTTTTTTTTTTTTTTTTTTTTTTTGACTTGGTCTATGACAAAAAATTCATTAAAAACAAAATTTTTAGGAGGAGCCAGGGCTCACCCTCGCCCTATAGATACTCCATCAATGGTTTTGGCAAGTTCTACATTTAAGCTTGCATACCTAACAATCACACACTTGCTTTCCCCTTTAATAACAAGTGAAAAATAAACTCAAATTTTATCAAAATTCAGTCCCTTTTAAATGAAAAGTGCGCCTTTCCCTCACCTTTTTCATATATTGGAGCTCTAAATTTGATTTTAAACGTGTAAATTCCACGATTTCACAATTTAAATTTTGAAATGCCATATTTACTTAACACATATGAAAATCATTATATCTCATTATGCACTTGCAAATTGAATGATAATGATATTTTAAAGTTTATGTTAGATAAATACTATTCCCTCCGTCCTTAAATAAGTACTATTGATTTTTAATGTCTTTCTTTCTTAATTTTGGTTTTAAATTATTTTATTTGTGTTATGTAATACTTGATGCAAAATATATGAATAGATTGGGTTTTAAATGTATTTTCATTAGTATAATTTTCATTAATAATTTAAGGTCAAAGTTTTTTTAAAATAAATAAATAAATAAATAAATAACTTTAGAAATTAATAGTGGACATTTATTTTGGGACGGGGGAGTAATAAATTATAGATTTAGAAAGAAGTATGACATTTCTTCCTACCATTCATGACTACATATTATCCTACTTTAAAATTATGACAAGTTAAAAAATCGATCAACATTTTTAATATAGATAATTAATGCATCACACAAGTTGTATGATTGTATGAGTATAATGATGAGTTAGATTAAAGCTATGTTATAATGATGAGTTAGATTAAAGCTACGTTTGTGTAACAATTCGTATTTTCAGGTTAACTTCTATTCCCGAAAATTTTACTATTTATTTTTACTATTTACTTTCACTATTCATTTTCTGAAATTTAATTTTTATTTCATATTCTCGTGTGATAAATTATTTTCATGGCAAAATAAAAGTTTGACACTCATTAGATCATTTTCGCGAAAGTTATTAAGGAACTACACGTTTTAGGATAAAACGTCATTCAAAAATCCTATGCACAACGAAACTCGACTGCGTAAATTTTCCCCGCATCAGAAAAATGTTTGATACACTCATGATTTATTTGAGAATTAATCTTGACTAAGAAAAATGTGACCAAATAAACCCTCGACCGTGAGAAACAGAAATTTACGTTTTTAAGCGCTTTTACTTAGCCGTAACCTTAGCCTATACCTGCACCACGTTTCTAAGACAATTTGAGTTTTCACATTTTTGGAAAAATTCAACATATTTTTCCCTCATCCTTTGACCAAAAATCATTCCTTGATTTTATAAATCATTCCTTGATTTTTAGGCTTACGGTTTTATGTCTAAAAGACATTAAATACCAACCGACACTAGACTGAGCCCAGTCTAGACATTATAAGTCATTTTAAATCATTATTATCATATTAGAAAAATAACATTTTACTTTTCTCAATTTTACACAATATTCGTACGTTTTACGTATTACGCGTTTTAGACCCGTGTTTCCAGTTTTAGCAGGGTTTGAGCACCCTAATGGAACCTACCACTCATTTTATATTTTATTATGGAGTATAATGACAAGTTTAGTCATTCTTTCAAGTTTCACATTTTTACGATACCCGGTTTTACGTTTAGTGACGTAACAACTTACGGTTAGCATTTTTCGGAGTCAAAACTAGCTACATAAGTTAGATAATATCATCACAAACCAAGTCACTCCCCCTTATCTCATTCAAACCGCCATAGGGGGGGGGGAGTCACCCCTTGTGTGGCTTGATCTCCTTCCTTGTGCTCTAGGATGCATACAAGTGTTCAACTTGCTCTCCAAGTGTTGACTAGTCAAGTTTGTAACCTCCTCAAACTCATATAAGTACCCTCCCCTCCCCTCCTATTTCGTCCATCATCACCACACAAACACTCTTCAATTGCAAATTTACTTCAAGAGTTATTCAAGAAACATAAACTCTAAATCAATTCCTAAACCCTAGTTTAGTTTTGATTCATCAAAATACTTCCAATCTTTTGAAACTTTGGTGATTTCTCTTGAGTTTAAATCTACTCAAGTCACCTCAACCTTCATCATCTCTCTTTCAAGAATACAAGTGTAGAAAGATTGCTTGAAGTGAAGTAAAGTGAAGCATAAATCAATCAAAGTCCTTACCTTACATGTTACTTACCTTTCTTTGTTGAAAGCCAAAAGTTGTAAGTAAACCCTAACATACTTCTTGTTAAATATTATATTCATTCTATTTACATATCATTCATACTATATTTTGTCTTGTGATTATGTTCATGATGTATAAAAATGGGTAAAACAAGTATTGGTATATATATGTTAACTATGTTATTTAAACAAGTAAACTAGTGACTTCCATGGTAAAATCTGACCAAAATGGTATAATTATGATATTGGACAATTACATATTATAGTAGAGGACTTAACAAGGAAACCATAGCAATTTGAACCACTTAAAATGAGTACATGAGTAAAAAGTTATGACCATTTGAAGTTACCAAAACTTTGCGGCAAAACTGCCTAAAAACCTTCTGTAACAGAATTAAACACGCAAAAAGAGGCCCTTCTGGTCCGTTTCACGAAAAAGTTAAAACACGAAAGTTGTCCGGAATCACGTTTTCTTCAAAAACTCAGGAGCACGTATCCAGAAAACCAATAACGAATGAGATTTTCTTCAGTTTCTTAACAGCTATTTTATATACCAAAGTTACTATATAATAGTTATGGTTTAATAAGACCAAGAGGTCTAATGACCTAAATTCAAGACCACAACCATGGCTAAAGCCAAGGTTGAGTCTCAAGACCATGGAACAATGACCAAAGGTCACGGCAAGGCTATGACTAAGTGGCCATATAAACTTACCTAGGCGAAAACATGAGCTAAAGAATTAGCGATAACTTAAACATGCAATTTGGATCTACTTCATCTAAAAGAACCATGAGATCTTACAAGTAATTATCATACAAGATTTAAGAAACTCATTCTAATAACAATCTTCATCCAAAAGTAAACTTTCCTAAGTTTATTTAAATATTGGATATGTAACTTTTCGGATCAAAACTTATATATATATATATATATATATATATATATATATATATATATATATATATATATATATATATATATATATTATCAAATACTACAATAGTAGGGAGCCTCATGTGAGGAGTTCATTAAGTAAACCGTCGAGATGAGTTGTGGATTTACGAATTAAAGTGTCCTGGCTCCTCGAACGTTTACTACATGACTTCTGAATTATGTCGGCCCGAACGGTAGTAAGCGATATATAAACTATACATGTTTCATAAACCATTTCCTTTCAAAGACTTACACTATATACTATATCATGGACTAAATGCAAGACATATATAGGCAATTCTTCATATTCTTTACTCCAATCCTAAGTCGCAACATTCTATTATAGGTTGCTTGTAGAAACCTTCGCGATTCGACCATCACATTCACTACTTGCTATATAACTTAAGGTGAGTTCATAGCCCCACTTTCCATTATTTAATTATTTTACAAACCCTTAAGGGGAATACATGCTATTATTTTTCAACCGAACACAATGCTTTTAAATTGTATGCTACCTGATTGTTTTATTATTACTAAGTACCATCCTTGCTAAATCCAATATCCCTTATTATGAACCATTTAATCACTAGTAATAGTGAGCGCGAGTATTGTGAATAGGCCTATTGGGATTGACGAATCCCATTTGTATTGACTAAGTTCAAACAAATGCATTAATATTTGAAACATAGGTATGACAGCAAAGTACCTACCGGGATAACTCCGCCGATTGATATTGGTACCCGTTAACGTTTTGGTGTCATGAGCTTAGTGTAATAATACGTTTTATGGGCGTATAACAACGTAGCCCATCGTTTTCGAGTCTAATTAACTCACACTACCAACATATTGTGTTCAACCATTAAACAAACTCTATGAATATCACTCAACCTTTGTGTTGACCTTTTAAGCATGTATTTCAGGTCCATGATGATCAAGGATGGCACGGATATTCAAGAGGGCTATAAATTTTATTATCATTCAAAAAACCATTTAATGTAAATTGTAAACATGGAACCATCTGGGACCTCATTTTGTAATCTCTGATATTTATATAATTTGAATGATAAATCTTTTAAAACGACTCAATTAGAGTTCGTTTTCTAGTATTATGACTGTTGTGTCGTCGAGTAACACCCAAGTTGAATTCCGCTGCATCATGAATTGGGGGTGTTACAGTTTGGGACCGAGCTTATATGATCTTATGTGAATTGAGCTTTTAAATTAAGCTACTTTATAAAATAAATTATGTTTGTCATACAAACTTATGAAAGCCTGTATCAACTATAAGAGCATGAGGTACGCTTGGCTGGTAGCCTCGTGCCATCCTACCAGCCGAGAAAAGTCGATGGCGCACGGTTACGCTGGTGGCGCCATCGTGCCTTGCGCCGTGGTGGCCAGCTAGCGCCGTTTTTTTTTTTTTTTTTTTTTTTTTTTTTTTTTTTTTTTAATTTAAATGTGTGTGTATGTATGTTTATAGTGTGTGTTTGGTTGTGTGTATTTGCAGGTTGTCGAGGAAGAAGATGAGACCAAGTTTGGTGTGTTGCAAATTTAGTCCTTGTGGTTTTCTTTTATACTTTTTTGTGTTGACAGTTTTAGTCTTTGCGGTTTCTTTTATACAATTTTTATGCAACTTTTTTTTTTTTTTTAATTAATGAAGTTTATTTTAGTTAATATTGTGTATGTTTTATTTTATGTAAAAAAATGGATGACGACACCACATTTTCTAGTGCCAAGGGTTACAGCCATAATATGGTGCCATGTGATTTCTGATGCCATAGGAATTTTTGCTGACGTGGCAGCACTTTTTCTTCACGGCACCATCTCCACAGCACGAGGGTACCCAATGCTCTAAGATTTCATAAGTTCAAACTAATGCAAATAAGCTTTTAGAGATGAGTAAAGCTTGTAAATAATCAAATTACATAAACACCCTTCAAAATGTTAATGCTAAACACAATTAAGTTTCAAATATATTTGAATTAAAGTTTATTTGATGTATCTTTACATTATTTTCCAATAATAAACTATTGCTATAACTAATTTTTCAAAACCTATATGAAAACTAAAACCTTAACTTTTCAACTTATAATATAAGCTTAAACTTTAACTCCAAACTATTGTTAATTTCGTTAAATAGGCTCGTCCACATGGTATGTGACACATATATTTATTAAAATCAAATGTACTTTTTATAGCATATAAAGATAACCTTATACTATTTCCGTTTCTAAATAAGTTTTTTTTTTTTTTTTTTTTTTTTTTTTTTTTTTTTTTTTTACAATTTTGACCTTCAATATTTTTGTTTGTTTTGTATAATACTTGATGCAAAATACATGTAACACAAACAAAATATTTAAAGTCAAAGTTGAAAAAAAAAACTTTAAATGTCAAAACAGAACACTTATTTAGGATCAGATAGAGTAGTACATATAATGGAGAATCACATTCCAACCATTTAATGCACTAATACATTTCATAAATACAACATTAACCATTACAACTAATAAAACTTTAAGATACAATCCATTTAAATACAACAAACAAAGCATCTAAGACCAAGACATTTAAAACAAAATATTAAACTTGAAATATATACACTCAACCCTTTTACACTTATATGAATATTTTGTTAAAAACTACATGTATATTAAACACGGTTTAGTTCGGGTAATCGCGGATATTTGAAAATAAAACTGTGATAAGAGGTTTTTTCTTATTTCGGTTTGTTAGTTATCTTTTTTTTTGGTTTCGGATTGAGCGGGACGGCACAATTTGTCATTTTTACAGATTTTTTGAACACCTTATCTATAAAACTCAACTTTATGTAAATCAAATAATTGTTTAGAACAATGGAAAAACATTGTTCACTAAACTATTACTTTGTCCATCTCATTTTATAAGTCCATATTTGAAAAGTCAAAGTCTTTTTATTCGGAGTTTGACTGTAATTATTTTTTTTCGTGTTATAAAATATTTGATACAAAATATATAAATTGATTTGTGTTTTAAATATATTTTTATTAGTATACTTTTCATCAAGTATTATATAACACGAAAAAATAATTACAGTCAAACTTTGAGAAAAAAAACTTTGACTTTTTAAACATGAACTTATAAAATAGGACGAAAGGAGTACTATAATAAAAAAACATTTTTAATAAGGGAGTTGAAACATGTGAGGGGGTTGGCAATGGGTGCGGGGAGGCACGGTGCGACATCCCCACCGCACGGGAACACCGCCGCCCTCCCCTCCTTACCGCACCGGATGGATGTTTTTCGGGGAAGCTTACCGAACAAAATATAGACGTTGTGCATTAAAGATTTGGAACGTTGGGCCATTTATGGTTACAAACGGATACTTTATTTTGTTCTATATTAATTTTTTTTTTCTTGATCTGTGATTGGAACGAAGATTTGGAAAGAAGAAGAAGGCGTTGAATAATACAATTTCTGAATGGGCTAATATACATTTCTGAATAAACATTTTGGGCTTTAATGGGCTAATATACATTTCTGAATAAATCACAAATTATATATATACTAAACCCCAAGAGGTTACTGTAGCAAGCACTGTGCTTGCTACAGTACTTGCTACAGTTTTTTTTTAATGGTCGTTAGTTATTTAACGGCTGTTAACTAACGACTGTTATCTTTAACATTTTTTCAAAAAATGCTTTTAACGCAATTACCATAACCCAAAGCCGTTAAATATTTGCAACCACAAACAAAACTTAACCGACACCCAATAACTACTTAAAAAAATATATAAACTATTTCTCTTTTTTTTTTTTACAACCAACGCATAACACCAAACTACTATTTAAAAAACCCGCCGCAACGCGCGGGTTACTAAACTCGTTTATACTATGTTTTGAAACAAAGTTGGTATTGTTTTGAAAATAAATAAATAAAGAAAAAGGAAAAAAAAAGAAGTGAGTGAAGGGTGAGGGGTGTGCCGCTAACAAAAAGTGAATGAGTGAAGGGAAAAGTGGGAGGGTGATGTGGCATAAGGGGATTGGTTGTTTGTGAGTGAAGGGTGATGGGGTGTGGGGTGCATTGCCAACCCCCTGAGCATGTGACATGAAATTCTTGACATCTATAACTTATTGTCACAAAAAATATAATAAATTAAAAAACATGATTCACCGAAAATTTTTATATAAAAGTAACTGCCGGTAAAACGTGCGAATACAAGAGTAAAATCAATAGTTGCTTTTGGCCAAACAAGGAAAAAATAAAATCCAAAAGAGGCTGACATATGAAGCAAGCGTAGACATATAAATGTACCACCAAAATAAATAAATTAGGCATCACACATTTCATTCGACACACACAGCAACACGTACTAGTGTGTGTGTCACTGTAGAAAGAGTGTGTGTGTGTGTGTTTGTTGGTGTACGATTGGACCCTCAATCAATCAACAACAATAAATACAACATCTTCTTTCTTTACCTCTCACCTTCCACCGACGCTATCTTCTTCTTCATATCTAATCTCGTAACTAAATAACAGTCTTTGTTTCTGATCGGAAACTTATTATTATTAGATCGATATGTCTTCGGGTAACAACAGTAGTAGATACATGGCTTATTCACCCTCACCTTCTGCTCCTCACTCTCCTCATCATCTCGCTGGTTATCGTTCTGCCGCTTCTGCCATCGTTGAACAAGAAAAGTATTGCCTTTTTTTTTTTTTTTTTTTTTTTTTTAATGACTGTTTGTGTTTTGTGCTAGATCTTATATTTTTGTTTATTCATATAGTCAATTATGAAATTTATTGTTAGTATAGTGATTAGAGTAGAATGAAAAGTTAGATCAACTACGCGTTTTCTTGATACAAAATTTATGTGTTAGTATCTTGATTTTGACTTTTTGAGGAATGATTTGCTAAATTAGTGCTGAATTTGCTGCGTTCATTCGTGCTAAGTATCGAATTAGATTGGTGTTTGTTCTAGTGATTAGACTGTTAATAAGGATCAGATTTGTGTTGATCTCTCGATTTCCAGGAAAAAAATGAATAGTGGTTATAGAGTTAGATTTAATATCTCATACGTTTATGTTTGATGGCAGAGCAGGGTCTTTTGTATTTGATGGTGGTTTGTGTTATTTGTTTGACGACAGGTATCTCTCGGAGTTGCTATCAGAACGCAATAAACTTGGTCCTTTTGTGCCTGTGCTTCCGCTATGTTATCGGTTGCTGAATCAGGGTAAGTTGGTCAAACTTGCTTTATTGGAGTTCATGGCATGGCATCTTATGCAGTACCGCGTCTGTTTTTACCATTGCAAACTCATTATAGTATAGCTTATACATTTTTTTGCTAGGTGTTTTTTTGTCTTTTAGCCATTGTTTCTAGGTTAGTAAAGTGTTTATACTATTTTTTTGGTTACTTGTATCGTGCTTCATTGTTTTGTTTGTAGCAAAATGTCAGTGTACCAAGTTTAGTCAACCAAGTCTGTTTTTTTTATGACAATGAGTGTGTACTTGTTCGGTGATGATGTCGTTGTTCATTTTTTGATGATTAGTTGGCTGAGGCATATGTCATAATATGAGCAAAGCCATTCGAGGGGTTAGAAGTAGAACCATAAAGGATCATTTTCCTTTAATAAAGGATTAAGTTCCAATAGCGATGGCTGCTGAAGTTCACTCTGCTCACATAAAAATGAGTAGCCGTCTTGACTTCACACGCACATCTTCTGCATATTACTATAACTTAAAACTTAATTTTTCTCAACCGTGTCTGTGCCTATAGAAAAGATGAAAGATTAGCAATGTAACAGGTATTTAAATACACGTCTCTTTAAAATGTCCCCATAAAAGCATATATTAAGTTAGCCTTTAACACTTCTAGTCTAACGCTGACCAGCTTATGATTGGAGGAGGGTTCATTGGTTCTCTTTTTAACAAGCATAGAGGTTTTCTCTTGTAGTTCACATCGTTTGGCATCGTGGAGTGACTATTTTGTTTTGTTGACTTTGGAAAAGAAATGTTCGACTTCTTGCAATGGCATTGGTGGGTTCAGGATTCCCGATCAGGGTAGTCACTTTTATGACAAAAAAGTTTAACGGCATGCACAATTTTTATGCTACTTGGTGGTAGAATAAGAATTTCACGGTATGAACGTGCATAAACAGTGGACCATGTAGGTCCGCCTTTGTACAGTGATAACACTAATCCCATTAAGTTCACCTTTCCAGCTTAGACGGTCGCTAGGTTTTCAATTGAGTCTTTCACTTTTCGTTGTTGTGCATCTTCTTCACATCTCTTTACAGTTGAGTTACTAAGCATTGGTATGAGCAGGATTTTTCTCTTTTGAAAAATCTTATGTTCCATATTGTGGCATATGTCATCAATTAAAGATACAAGCCTTGACATTGTTCAGTCATTAGGCGTTTTTGTTATTGTCTGGATGCTATGCAAGGTTTCAGAGTTTTTTGTCTCATGATATGTGGTGAAATGCATATCAGTCAGCTACGTTCTTTTCTATATTCACGCACCCATTTGTTTAACTTAATGAAGCTCAAATGTTTTTCTTAACTTGTCCAGGTGTATTATTTTTTTGTTAAAGATTGTTGGTTTGATAGGGGGTGCATTGGTATTCAACTGATCCGTCAAAGCACACCATTTTTGTGGTGACTGCTAACTACTTTATTAACTGCTAACTACTTTGTTAACTGCTAACTGGTACATCTTGTTCTTGAAAATTGACATTTTTGGAGCAGAAATATTGCGTGTAACCACGCTGTTGGGGCATACATCAGTTTTAGATCAAAGTGGACTTGAACATGCTAGCCCCCTGGCTTCAGGAGGAATGTTTTTAAATGGAGGAGCTAACATGAACAGATGGACTTCACCAAATCATTCAGAAGTATGGATACTAACCATTAACATAACCTTATGTTAGTCTAATTTCTTACTGCTTTTTAGAAGCATTTCTGACATAATAAATTTACTTTTCATGCTAACTGCATTGACTTGTTTAACTGCTTGCTTTTAATCTTACTTATGTCATGACAGGTAGTTTCAGACTAACATCTTCCAGATTCTTAGATAGTTAACCCATCTTTGTAAGGATATAATACCCATGATGAAGTAAACATGTATTTGTGGTCCCTTTTTCATTTCAATTGTAGCATGTTTCTGAGTGCTTTGCATATCGAGGATGTGTGAGACAATTAGAATCCTGTACCTCTAATGCATATGTATCATGCTTCTTATATTGCTTACAGATCCGGTACATTTATGTCTTTGAGACTTATTATTGAGACCTTTGGTTGTTACCCATTTCTGGTTCTATCAAGCTTTTTAGATTTCTTGGTCATAGAGCCACTGGGGATGCTTTTAACGGTCAGCATGCAGTTATATGAGCCTTGCGGAACATTGGATTGCAGCTATATATGAGCCTTTGCTTAATAATTTGCATATGCTCTCCTTTCTTATTTGTTTATGACTTGTTATACTTCTTTGAAATTTGATGTTAAGAAGACACTTTGGTATGCATGTCCACTTCAGTAGCCAAAAGAAACCAAAAAATAGACATCTGTTTATTTATCTATATATCTTTTTAAGAGCATCTAGAATTCTTTAATGCAGATGTCAGCTTTATTGCAGCCTTCGTCTGCACAGAGCTGGCTTGGTTCGCAGGGCAGTTCATCCGGTCTTGTAGTGAAGAGAACAATCAGAGTTGATATCCCTGTGGATAGTTACCCTAACGTAAGTTTAACACTTGTTTTACTCTAACTGTCAATCTTGAATTATTATTATTATTATTATTATTATTATTATTATTATTATTATTATTATTATTGTTATTGTTATTGTTATTGTTATTGTTATTGTTATTGTTATTGTTATTGTTATTGTTATTGTTATTGTTATTGTTATTGTTATTGTTATTGTTATTGTTAAAGTCTTGATTGATGATGCTGTACTTACAGTTTAATTTTGTTGGGCGTCTTCTTGGACCGCGAGGGAACTCCCTTAAGCGAGTTGAAGTGAGTACTGACTGCCGTGTTCTTATTAGAGGACGTGGAAGCATCAAGGATCCAGCAAAGGTAATAATAATGTTGCCCGAGATTGCATTTGCGGGAATGGCATTCATCTGCATTCTTTATTATTATCTGTTTGCCAGAGGTGGCAAAATTGGCTGGGTGGGTATGGGGTGAAAACATTTCCGGTCAAATGGTTGACTTTGGAGAACGGTATGTCCAAAATTTTTGCAATATTTATATAGGGGCATTTTCAATATTTATAAATAGTCAAGTGTGTTGAAATTGATTACAAAAATAGTATAATTTCAATACTAATCTAGTTCAAATAAAATAGTATAAGCTGATACATATTGACCCATTCATAAGTAAATGAGTCAAAATTGTCACTTCTATGTTTTGCTAGAGAATTGAAGAATCTTGAGTGGTTTTCAGTTGTGGTTTCAAACTTCTCTATCCTTCATTATACGGTATTGTTTACACTTTCAATTGTTTGCTCCATGTAGGAAGAGATGATGAGAGGAAAACCAGGGTTTGAACACCTGAATGAGCCTCTTCATGTAATTGTGGAAGCAGAATTACCTGTTGAAATAATAGATGCACGGTTGATGCAAGCTCGTGAAATACTGGAAGATTTGCTTAGACCCGTGGTATCAACTTACTCCCATAGCTTGTCATTTACTCTCAGAAATTGTGGTGTCATCACTATGGTTCTAAAATCTAATAGAGGTGACAAAATGGACTAACAAGGAGTTTGGGTTAAAACGAGTATTTTGGTGGGGTTCAGGTCAAACTGAAACACTTATTTCCCCAAAAAATTAATAAGTAATAATTAGCATGTCAAATTTGGTTTCGAAGTTTTATTTCTACTTATAATCTATTTCTTAACAAAATGCTTTAGGAGGTTTTATGTGTTATAATACCTTAATGGGTGAGACCTTCAACCTGTTTGGGCCTGTTTCCAGATTAAACAAATTTTTAATTAACCTGTTGTGGTAAAATGACCTGAATAGACCCATTCATTAGTAAATAGGTCGAAATGGACACTACAAGAAATAACTTCTGGTTCTGTGTGTAGGATGAGACTCATGACTTCTATAAGAAGCAGCAACTACGGGAGCTTGCAATGCTGAATGGGACCCTTCGTGAGGAAACCTCTCAAATGTCGGGTTCAGTTTCACCCTTCAACAATAGCCTTGGATTGAAGAGAGCAAAGACCAGAGGATAATGAAATCAAATCCGTGTTACTAGTGGGCTTTCAGAGCTTGCATATTTGGTATATGCGTTACCACACAACCAGCATCTATTGCTGCCTCCAACTGCCATCGGGGCACTGGATACTATTTGCATCCCGTTCTAATGTGTTAATATATGATATGAGGTGTGTCCTTCTGTCAGAAACTGCTAGTTATTGCGAGTATTGTAGTGATAAGACCTTAAGTTGAGAGTAATGTCATAGTGAAAGAGACCTTAATAAGGCTCGAGTATTGTATTGTATTTATTGGTTGTGCGTTTGAGAGTTTTAGTGAAAGTTTTGGTGAAATAGGAGTTATCTGTGAGAATTTGTATACGCTGCTTTGCAGGCTTGTAATTCTAGGCAAGCCTTATACCCCGTCGCTTGATTTCTTAGATGCTATCGTTGGTGCAGATTTCAAATTATTGATTTGGTCATTAAGGTATGTGACGAATCGAACATAACCTCTTGCAGCTGACTTAGAAAGCTGAACCTAAATTTGCTATTAACATTTAAACCTTATATAACTGACTACATATGACCTTCAATTCTTCAAACCTCAATTTGCTGTTAACCAATTGTTTTCCTAGTGATGTAAAAAAAGTTCAAACTTGTAATTGGTTTCAGGGTTGATAGACAAAGTTAGAAGATCTCAAAATCTATGGCAAATTATAAGACAAATCAAAAGCGAAATCTTATTTTCTTCTTTGAGGACGATGAAATATAACAAGGATTTTATGAAGAAAATATAATAAAACGAAAGATGCGGTAAGCCCTTTCAGTAGCCTCTCAGCACAGGACAACTTCTCCAAAATGTGAAGAACGGTGGGATCACTCTGGTCTCATGCATCCTAAAAGATGCCAACTGGACCCTCCTCCAAGGACCTGCTCATGCAATGAGCAATTGTTCTAGTGGCTGTACAGCCTGTACTTATCAGGAAGTGGGCTTTGAACCCTGATCATTTTTTCAATAGGCCTCTCGTTGACAAGTCAATCTGAGCATTTACGGTGAGAGGACGGTACCATTAAGAACTTTAGGACAAGGGTGTGACTCTTGACTCGATCACATAGTAGGTACCCTCTGTTCTAAGCTAGGCAGTGTTTCTTTTATAGAGCAGGGATAGCTGTGACTTGTTGAAAAACATGCTACATGACTTGGGCAATTTAAAAAGAATAATCAATTGATATTAGATATCCGGTTACCAAAATAATTTAAAATTTTCTTTTATAAAACTATAGAAATAGTTTGGTGACTCAAGTAAACAAAAACGCTAAGGACAATCACATAATTAACAAATTTTGATATTACAGCGACTTTATAAGCAAATTTTGCTAGTATATGACAAAGAAAACCGAAAAAAAAAACGTAATATTTTGACTAAGTCGAACAAAAATACAAAGTACAATGGCTTTACTTTTATTCTTGACATCCTCTGTGTAATTCTCATGCATGTTACTGGTTCAGTTTGCTGTTTATATAGACTTTCTTTAGCCAGTTATATACGCATAATACTATGTACACAGATTCCCACAACATCATGGCATCATCATTACAACAATCAAAATGTGTTATTAAATAAAAAGCAATAAGCAACATGTTTAAAGCTACATACTTGTACAAACTACAAACGAAAGATATTACATAACTCCGTCTTGGGATCAAGGCAATTTGTCAAAAGGCTTCATAGCCTTTCCTGCCACTGATCACAACCGTTTGGTACAAGATGACGAGACACAATACTTTGGTATTCATTCTTGCTCGTCTGCTACCTCTTCTTCATCCTCCTCGCCATCCTCGATTCCAATCCATTTCTCGAAGGCAAAGATGAACTCCTTGAAGTTCACCATTCCATTTTTATCCCAATCCATCTCTTCTGCGAATACAAAAAACACAATTTCAGCAACTTTTATAAGCATTCTAGGCGCAAAACAGGTGGTAATTTTGAAGTATTATATTGCTTTAACCGTGTTGAACGGGTCATATAGAAAATATAGCTACGAGAAAAAAGGATTAACCTCCCACATCGAACTATTCAAAAAATTAGGTTATCAGTTATCACTGTAATAATATGGGGATTTAATAATCTGAACTATTTTGAGTGGATTATATAACAAAACGCCCTACATTTTAGAAATTCGAACAAACGTGTTTTGAACCATTACCCACCCGCCCACATTCAAATAAAGAGGGGAAGAGATACCGAATCTTCTCATAGCTATGCGCCCAGAAGACCGCTCGCCAGTAGTAGTTTCATTTATGGCATCAACCATCTCGCTTCGACTAACATAACCATCTTTGTTCTTGTCCAAGAACACAAATGAGTCCACCAAAGTTTCAAAAGCTTGTAGTTCCGGCATCCCCATGCGTGAACTCTATCAGTGTCAAGAATATAACAAAATGAAGGTAAAAAGAACAGAAAAGCACACCAAAGAATGAGTAAACTATATACTGTATTTGTGTAGATGTTAGCAAGGATACAGAATGGGTGGAATCAGGGTCATTCTTCAGAAGATAAACGAGGCACAGGAGCACAATGAACTCTTTGAAGTTTATTCCCATGTCATGGTTTATATCACATTCTTTAAATAAATCACTGATTTCTTCATCTGTAAAATCTATTTCCAGCTTACGAAAGCAATGATTCAGCTCTTTCGGATCAATTGTACCACTTTTATCTTCATCTGTACTTGCAAAATTGAAGATAAAACTGAATGAAAGATGAAATAAATAGGGTGTTTGGATGTATTCAATGTGAAGGGTTACAAGTAGATAATGATATAATTAAAGCTAAAGATAGGCAGATGATTTTACGGGTGATTAGCATCCATAACCAATGTACTTTTTCATTTGTTTCTTTCAAGTCCAGTACATTTAAGTCATTCCATTATGTAACCAAGAGCTAGGGGTGTTCATCGGTTCGGTTCTCGGTTAATTGGTTTATTCGGTTAAAAATTTTTTTTGGGTCATAACCGAAAACCGAACCGAACCGAAAATATCTATGACCGAACCGAACCGAGAACCGAACCGAGGTTCGGTTCGGTTATGGGTCAAAACCGAAAACCGAATTTTGTACTTGAATTACACTATTTATATATATTTTTTTAAATTTAATTATATATATTTTTGGCAAAAAAAAAATTTCAAGCATAAAAAAGTGTTTTTTATATTAGCATAAAATTTTAATGGACATTTTTTATATATAAAATAATATAAATATATAAATAAAAAGACAAATATCCGTAAAAAGAATAAAAAGAAAATTTTTTTAAAAAAAGTTTTCGAAAAATTTCAAAAAAATTCCACAAGATAGGGTATGTTGGTGCAAAAAACTTTTGTGAAAGAAGTTTTTCTAATTTTGAGTTTTTATACGTTTTTTTTAATGCACAAAAAGCGAATTTTAATGCGCAAAAAAATTTTAATGCACAAAATTTTCAACTTGTTTTAGTTAGATGCACAATGTTATTTTGATGAAAAAAGTCAAAAGAAGTTGGGTCCAAAAACGAATTTTTGATGCACAAAAAAGCGATTTAATGCACAAACGTATTTTTTTATAATTTTTTTTCGGATAAAGTATCCACTTTTAGAAAAACTTCCTTCACAACTTTTTCATGCACCAACATACCCGATCTTGTGGAATTTTTTTGGAATTTAAAAAAAAAAAAAAATTTATTTTTATTCTTTTTACGGAAATTTGTCTTTTTATTTGATCTTTACCCTATATATATATATATATATATATATATATATATATATATATATATATATATATATAAATTCGGTTTTCGGTTCAGATAGCCAAACCCATATCCAAACCGAAAACCGAATTTTTAATTCGGTTCGGTTCGGTTTTAACAAATTCGGTTCGGTTCGGCACGGTTTGGTTTTCGTTTATTCGGTTTATTACCGGAACCATGAACACCCCCTACCAAGAGCTCTTAAAACCAGACTTTCAAAAATGATAATTATTATATAAAAAAAGGTACATTAAATTTACAAAACTGTTACAATTGTATATTATGTTGAAAAATGACAATAAGGATACATAAAAGTACAATCATTTAAACGAGGCAAAATAGATAGGTTTGTTGGAGTTTTTATGCAAATGATTGAACAACTCATTATTTCATCTCTATCCCGATAATAAGTTTTCTTACAACTTAGCACATGCTTCTCCATAACTGATTAGCTGTACACTTCTACTCATAAAACTCAAAACTGAAGTTTATATGCACATCCAAACACTGCCATAGAATTCAGACAATTGAAACTAAGCTAAGCTGAAGATTAATTTACTATGTCACGAAATTTTTATGTGCTTACCAAATTGCTCAAATATAGCTTTGCACTTTCTTAGACTTGCGTCAATTTTTGGGAACTTCAGGATTATAGTATTGAACGACTTCATGGAAGTTCCTTTAGATTCTCTGCGACGGATTGTCTCCAAGATTTTAGCTTCAAGCTTGGTTGTAGGTACCGAAGTCTTAGGTGATTCATCGGCCTTGGTGAACTTACCACCCATTGTCAACTAGTAATACAAAGTTCGCTAAAAACCAAAGACTTGTAAGCACCGATAATAGTACAAGAAATAACAACAAAAATACTAACTATCCGCAGCACATCATCCTAATTTGACTTTTGTCAAAGAAGTCATGTCCTTGGAATGAATATCAACGGATATGAATAGGTAAAACTTGTTAACAATTCTTCAATTCTGATCATTCAACCCTTAAATTATCAGAATGGTGGGAAAAGCTTGAAGAACCAATATAAGATAATTTATAAGGTTCTAAAATTTAGGGACAATTAGGCAGTTTTACATCTATATAGCTAATCCGTTGCCACACGAAACTTGATTAGTCAGACAGATGTAAAATCATACCCAACTTTAAGACCCCGAATAATTTATCTTGTTTTGATTCTTCAAGTGGTCATAAGCAACTTAAAAAGTAACTACATTATTGATTCTCTACTTTTGGAGACGAAAAACCAAACCAAATATACAGATTTTGGTCCACTCATTCCAAAACCAGAACCATTCTAACCAACCCACATGCTCCAATTTTTATTTAAATCGCGCACCCCAAATTACATACCACCCTACTTAACCAATGCTCCTAAATGCAAACCGCACTAGAAAAGACCGAATCTTGATAGGAACTTAAAGTTTATGAAGTGCAAGAAACCTAATCAATTAGTCACAGATCCTCAAAATGAAACTACAGTGTGGTCTATCTTAAATTCACTTGTTACCATATTCAAAGATAAAATCAGAAAATCATAATCACTTTACACAATCACAAAAAACTTATTATAGTCACTTCAAGCCACGATAATAGGTTCAAATGCACATCCTAACACCTCCTGAGGCAACATCAGTTTATAATATTCCTACTTTTAAATCGAAGTTGCAATTTGCAAACATTTAATTAGTAGGACCAGAATGTTTGCTAAAGTTCAAACAAATATCCAAGTTGACATAAATAATTACTTGATTTTGAAGCAGAAAGCATAATCCTAGCAATAACATCTTAACGAACAGCATCTACTGTGGATTTTATCAAGAAACAACAAAAGCCTAATTTTTTATGCAATAAAATTCGCCGTTCAAAAAAAAAAAAAAAAAAAAAAAACAGATTTTCGCTAACCAAACAACAAATGGGCGTTAATCTATTATGCAATTAACAAACAATGTGTCCAGATGTCACTCAAGCATTAAATCTTTTCCGTTGGAAACACTACTTTGGTAACTAGTCCTGCAAAAAAAACAAAACTTGTTCGATGACGAAAATGTCCTTCATTACCTATCACTTTTTTTCTTTTTTACTTTACGGGGGTATTTGTGTAAGCTTATTTTTCAGCTTATGGGCTTATTTTCCATCTTTAAGTCAGAAATTAAGCCGATAAAAATGGTCTTATGAGAACATAAGCAGATTTACATAAGCTCATAAGCTAAGCAATCCAAAACACCCTCTAACATACATAGATGAGTATTCTAAAAGGGTGTTTAAGATTGCTTATTTTAGTGCTTATCACATTAAAAAGAGCTTATTTCTTGAAGCAAATAAGCAATCCAAAACACCCTCCAACATCATTTTGGCCATACAAACAAAAACACAAACCTACTTAGACAATCAATAGACTAATAAACATAACTCAACCAAAAAAACATATATTAAAAACTAACAATATAAACTTAAAGTAAACAGTTCTTACCAAAAGTATGAAGAAATGAAAGCAACAAAATGAATGAGGGTGTTTTTGATGTTTGATTGACAATGGAATAAAATAAAACAAGAATATTATTTTATTAAAAACAAGACCCACTAACAAAGATCGATCTAAGTAGTTGGAGTTTAAAAATTATTGTATTGTCAAGTGTGCGTGTCTTGGTGGGTTTGTGTATGTGTTTGTGATAATGTCAACCTTCGTGTCTTTTTGATATTTGTGTTTGGATTTTTATTTTTATTTTATTTTTTGAGAAATGAGTTGGATTTTGTGAAATGGAAAGATGCTCTTTTGTGACATTTTATGGTATGTGTCATGATGTAGTATAATATACTCTGATTAATTATTAAAAAATGCTATAAAAAGTTTACAAAATGTCACACAATAATGTGTCATGTAAACTAGTTGATGCTTAAAAGAGATCGTTTAAAAGTAAATGCCATTAATTTTATAACACAACATTTTATGAAAGTTTTTATTTTTATTTTTTTTATTTTTATTTATTTATTTATTTATTTTTTATCATTATGCCTACCAATCACTTTTTATAAAATACTAGGAGGGTACTTGCGTGTTACGGCGACGAGTGTACTGTGATTAAAGTCCATGCACCAACAAAATAACAATGACGTGATGATTAACTTGAGAAAAAGAAGAAGTAAATGATATCGGTTTATCCGTTTTTACTGGTTCCGATAGTCCTCTCAGGTTTGTTTTCGGACTGCTTTTATTGGCTAGCCGAATCGGTAGCGACTCCGGTTCCCGGTTAAATCGGTAGAACCCGTTGGTCCGGTCTGCTTTTTAAAACCATATGTACCATTAACTTGTTTGCATATAAATTGTATAAAGTTTTGTGTGTTTTATTAGTTTGTACAATATGTATAATAACATGTATTTTTTTTAGGGGTGCTTTAAGAATAACATTTATTATAAGAGTTGAAAAGTTAATAGGTAGTTCGGCTTTATTTATTTATTAATTTATTTTTCATATGTTAAATTACATTGTATTTTTTTAATTAATTTTATTTAAAACATGTTTACAAATGTAATAATGATATTATAACTATACTTATTAAAATTTGCATTTATTTATAATGAGTATGTTGCAAGCTATTGATTCAATAGCAAAAACAATACAATTCGATAATAATTAAGTGTGTTGGCTTTATATTTTAATACTTTCATTTTGGGAAGGTCCTAATTGCTTTATAATGTAGCATAAATTTCTTTGGGTACACATGGTTTCCAACCTTTCAGTTGATTAATCCACGAGGCTTAAGCAAACCATTACATAAACTCAAACCAAGTAAACACTTCCCTTTTAGGAGGTTGATGTAGCCATGGAGAGTTATTTACTCTTCTTGATATAATTAATCAACAAATGTAAGTGATCCAATAAAAAATGTTGAGGCATGACCAACAACAATAAGTTACAGACCTTGAAGCACTCGTTGCCTCCGAGGCCAGCATCTTCAAGAGCTTTTTTTCCAACAACTACGCAACAACGTTGACAATCATCAAGCCTCACATCAGTCTTGCTTTTCAATATACCCATTTGATTTGAACCCACGCATCTGACCAACAAATTGAGTAGTGAGTTTTGAAGCATCAAATCGATCTATGAATTGTTAGAAAAGCGACTTAAACTTTAAGTATTATTTGGTAAATTTGGTAATTTGTGTGACTTGTCCTACAAGTTTATTTAGAATTAGGAAATTAATCTGTAAAAGTTAGTGATGTGTTAAGAAACCTTTAAATTTATAAGACTAGTTTTATTTGTTTATTTTGACTAACTCATGGGTAAAGTATAACCCTCATTGTAATCTAGCAAACAGGTAAGACCAGGTCGTCCCAAGGGATTGATGAAAATTCAGTTTAACAAGTGTTCAAAGAAACAATCCAAAGATTGTCATTATCAATAGACTAGTAAATTCGTTGATTTTAATTTGTAACCAGATTATATTAAGAGCATGTTTATTTAGGCTGAAGAACATGAGAGTAATCACACAAAAGAACAAACTTGCAATCACAAACAAGGCATATAAGCAAGAGATGATTGGTGATCACTCAAACATATAACTATTCAATATATTAAAAAGTCATTTCGGCCTATAATTCTTAATATACCAAATGCAATAAGATATGTTCATGATAGAAGTAAAAACATGTCACTTTCTCAATCAAGTTCGTTAGACATGAGATTAGGCATTAAACAAGATTATGTTTAGGTCGATAAAGGTTTTGTTGGCCAATTTCTACAAGGCTAAGAGCATTGGTAACCTTGGTGCCGTGGCCAAAAAGTACTACAACGTCAGCAAAAATCTCCACAGCACCGGAAACCCCACGACACCACATTTTGCCTGTAACTGTTGGCATCAGAAATTCTGGTGCCGCCGGCCTTTTTTTTTTCTTTTACACAAAATAAAATATACACAATACAAACTAAAAAAAACTTCACTAATTAAAATAAACACATTACATTAATAGAAACTACGATTTAAAATATTAAACTACGAATTAAAAAAATGAATCATGCGAGACATAGCCCTCGTCACTTGAAGCCTCAGACTCTGATAAAACAGGGCCTAACCCCAAGGCCCAGCGATATGGTGCTTCTCTGTTTAGCCGCTCCCTACGAGCATTTTCCTCATCCCTACGAGCACGTGCCTCACGTTCTTCGGCTTCTTCAACCTCTCGCAAGACTTGCATATCTTGCTCGAAGAGTTCTTCATCAGTCAACCCTCTCCAAATGGGTTGGTTTTCCGTCGGTGGATTGTTCACCGGTTGATCGGGTTGTTGTTGGACAATCGGCGGATTGGGCGCCGGTTCATATTCCGGTGTGAATACTGGAAAGATGTCTTCCGGTGGAGTGTTCATCGGTGCATCTGGAATCATGCTGAAGCTTGGGAATTTTTGGAAAAAGTCATGGTGACTTGGGAATTGCTGGGAGAATTCACGGTGAGTTGAGAATTGTTGGGAGAAGTCACGGTGAGTTGGGAATTGCTGGGAGAAGTCTTTGCAGGACATTGTTGTGGAGAGAATTTGTTAATAAATTTTATGTGTGTGTGTGTGTGTGTACATCTGTGAATAGGTATTTATAGGACCCTTTTTTCAATTTGAATTTTGAATTTATCCCGCTTTAAAGTTTGAATTTTCAAATTTGAAAAAATCCCTCTCGGTTTTGAATTTTGAATTTCAAATATCTATAAACCCCTATAAATAATATACCATAACATACTATATTTCACACACTTTAGTTTGTAAATTACAATGACTAATCGTTGGTCAATGGAAGAAGAAAACTTGCTAGCTGAAGTTTGGCTTGAAGTTTCCCAAGAAAACTACGAAAAATGCTCTTTTTGGAACGAGGTTGTAAAAAGATTCAACAACCAGTCTGACGGTGACACCGTAACAAAAACATGGTTACGAGTAAATGGGGACGACTTAGCACTGAATGTAAAAAAATTCAATGATATTTACAAGCATTTGCAGCGTACTAGCCCGGATGACAATAATCGTCTCTAGACTAAGAAGAACATTTTTGAAGAACGCTTTGGTGGGAGAAGTTTCGAATATGTTCACGTGTGGTTCATTTTGAGAAACCACCCAAAATGGGACGAATGAAATGTTTTGTTTTTCATATCGTGTTTATTTTCTAATATGTATCGTTTTTATGTTTTCCCGTATCGTTTTTATCTTTTCCATATTGCTTTTGTTGTATTGAATTTTATGAATTATGAATATGAATTTGAAAAACACAACTTATTCCAACACTAGAGTACAAAAAAAAAAAAAAAAGAAAAAAAAAAGTCCATGGCGTAGGCTGGCCACCACGGCGCGAGTGGCCATGAAGCCAACAGTGGTGTGGTGAGCCGTCGATGTTTTTGGGCTGGTGACCATGGCACGAGCCATGGCACCAAGGTACCTCCTGCTCTAACACCAAGTTGCCATGAGCCTTTCGACCTATTTCTACCACAGAGATACATCAAACAATTAACAATGGTCTAAACACAAAATCATCAAGAGAACTATTCATAGCATCAAAGCAAGCATTCGAATGCATATGTTACAATCACATTACTACATCATCTAAATAAACACAATGCAACTACTCCATAATTGTAGTAACAACTCATAACAATACAAAAAATTCAATAACTTTATAATAGGAATTGTTAAATAAGAATAGTACCAACGATTACAAGAGAGATTGATCAAATAGTTTTCGCAAAGGAAAAACACCACACGTATTCTAGCCTTCCTAGACTCCTTGACAGCACTTGGAGCTCGAATACTTTTGACTTGTAACCTTGATATGGTGAACTTGGTGTAAGTTCATCAATATCCAATTTTGTAGATTAACTTTAGTATGGTATTATGATTCTCCTTTTTCTTGGCCTCTAGTGTGTCTTTTATTGCTCCAGGACATGATACTAACTTCCAATGATCGTTTAATGGAGGCAAATGATCGGCCTCTCAATTAATGCAATCAATAACTCTAGTCTTGTAACTGACAAGGAAAGTGCTCCGCACTTCCTAGAAAGTACGCCGTACTTTGTTTTGAATTAAATCCTTTTACCCGCCAAGTAAGTACGTCGCACAAGGTCTTAAAACCAGCGTACTTGGGTCTTCATTTAAGTATTTTCAATCCAAGTCCTTCCTCCTAACAAATATTACCGTTTTTAATGGTTTTTAAGCCATATTATCAATTTCTTCTCTTAATCCTCCCTGCAACCAGATTAGCACCAATTCTATACAAATAGCATAATATTCTATATAATTTAGTAAATAAATAGTGTATAATTGAGGGAATAAATATGTATAATTAGCACGTTATCAAATCCCCCATACTTAACTTATTGCAATTCCTCAAAAATGTTTTTATTGATTTTATATTTGGAAGAATAAGAAGGTCAAAGAATCATAAGTTAAGATAACGCGACTAAGCATCTCACGAAAATGACAAGTATAATTTACTCACACTCATATATGACGAAATAACGGGTATAAGGAAATCACACTCAATTGCTCAGACGTGGTTTAATTAAATTACCATAAGCTTGTACAAGAAACTAAACTGCACCGACTTGGCGTAAGTACCAAGTAAAAATATCAAAAGAGGACTTTTATTCAGGTTATAACGTAATGCTTAGAGTAATAAAGGTATGGATTAGGCATGGGAATGTTTAATTAAATTGTTTTAAAATAAAATAAGTTAAAAGTCCATAATATTTCTTCATTCCGATTCCCACTTCTCTTTTGGCACATATTTTGCCAAATGATACATTTTTATACTTTTTCTCTTTTTCCTTCAACCGAGAAAATAATTGGTTTCCCCCATACATATTATAAGCACACCACTTCAAATGAAACAAGAAGTTTGCAACCTCCGTACTATGTTAAAATAGTATCACCACAGTGTATTTATTTATTTATTTATTTATTTTTTGACTTCCAACTGGGTTTAGGTTTAAGGCTAATAGGTTGTATGTATCTTTCTTCTTTTTCTGGATTTAAAAGAAACGAAAACATTGGCTCTGAGTGTTTTACTAAGGGTATCTACTATCTAGCACTAAAAGTGAGTGCTACAATAGGGTTTATATAGTGATTAGCTAATCAGTGTAACTAGCTAATGATATATTTATTGGATGGCCATTTGGTGTAGTCCTAATTCCCTCTTTACCATTTAAAATTACTTATACCTCACGAATGCGATCTCACTACGGTCTCGTAAATATTTCAAGTACAAGTTCAAGAATTAACAAATCACCAACACACTCGTAAACAAAGAATCAAGCCCTCTAGGGCATAAAGGCTGAAAATTCCTCACGTTTTAGTGGTAATGGATACGAACATACAAGTAACGTTATCAATTCCGAGTCAAATCAGCTTAAATGACCTAAGATAATCTTATCTTCCAAAAAGTTTAATAAGTGTGGCGTACTACTTTGAAAAACTGATTGATGCTAAACCACCAACTTATATTGACCAAGGAATGGTCAACAAAGTCAAATAGCCTAGATCAATGCTCCGGGTAATATAAGGTATCACCGGGTCGTTAAATCCCGTTGAGGTGTGAATTGTAACTTTAGCGTGCTTTGTGATCGGGTGATTATTCACAGAAAGGGTTTGTTGTGAGAATTATTTGGAGATTATTAACAGAAATAGCTTAGGAAAGCTATGTGAATGATTACGGGAATTGAGGTTGAGAAGAAATCACTTAAAACTTAAAACTAGTACGTTTGCCGAAAACGCGAACAAACGTACGAAAAAGTGAATAAGGTGATCTGGAAAGGCTACTGGTATGAAAATTGACTTTTTACAAACCTAATGATGGGAGAAAATTTTTGGAAATTTAAAATTAATTTTTACACTAATTTTATAATTACTATTAATTAAATACTAATTTTCTAATTATTTTTAATTAACTAAATTATCCTAAATTATAAATAAATATGAAATTTACTTGGAAGGATAAAAATTAAACTTAAAAAAATCTAAAATACTATAAAACTAATTTTAGAAATGAAAATATATTTTTAAGACTATTTAATTAATTATTACTAATTATTAACTAATTATTAATTACTTTTTAATTATTTAAATTAACCTAAATTCTAATTAATTATTAAAATACACTAGAAATTTGAAAATAAAATTTGGAAAAATAAAAAATAACTAAACCCTAATTTTAAAATTTAATTTATATTTTTCTGATTTTCTAATTAATTGTTATTAATTATTAACTATTTAATAATTACTAAAAACTATTTTAAATCAAGAAAAATACTAAATGATGCAAGAAAAATCTGAAAAAATTACAGAAATTATTTTTACACACCAGAAGCCTAGGAAAATTATAAAAATAGGAATTGCTTATTAATAAGCTGAAGAATAAGCCAATTGGCTTAAATAGAAGCTATCACTTCTATTAAGTTGGGCTTATTTGAGATTTTCTTTTTCAAAACTGCTTATTATAAGTTTTTAAGCAACTTTTGTGAAGTGGGTTTGACTGTGGTCAAGGAAATAAGCACTTCAAGTGCTTAAACCCTTGACAGTTGACTTTCTTTGACCAAGAGTGGAAATAAGCTCAAATGAGCTAATGTGGGGTCCACCTTGGTGAAAACTGATGCAAATAAGTACAATGAACAAGTCTAAACAAATATCACACAAATAAGCTGACAGAATAAGCTACAAATCCAGAATAAGCACTTTGGGTACTTGGTTCTGAGACAGAAAAGGGACAGACTTTGGGTGAAATTCTAGGTGGGGTCCACAAGTCTAATGGTCAAACAAAGGGTCAAAACACCAACCCTGGTAGGAGGGGGGTTGTATGGAACCAAAATGGGTCAATGGGACCTACTGGAGTGGTCACAATGAACCACCAAAGTGGTGGTTGTGACTGACTCAGCTGGTGCACAGGGCACACTCTTGCCCTGCAAGTGTTTTCAAGGGGCAAAATAGTCCACTAGAAAAAATTGTAAAAATCAAACAAACACATGGATTTGTAGTTCTACTGATAGAAAACAATCACAACAAATTTCAGATCCTAAAACCACCCACAAAATTCACAAGAAATCAACCCATTTTTGGAAAAATCTGAGTATTGTGTTTTTGACTTTTTGAAAAACCTTGATACTTTGACTTTTATGAAACTCAGATGCTTTTTGTTGCTTGGATGTGTTATGTTAAGCTAAAATTTGACCAACTTAAGCAAGAATACACACTTATGGATAGGTGTGATTGGTTTTGGACTTGAAAATCCCACACAGTTAACTGTGTGGGTGATATTACTTATGATTTTGACTTTTGGGTTTGTAGCTACTAAAAAGAGACTTAATTAGGTGTATTTGGACCTAGAGTGAGCTGAGTAAACAAGCAATGACAACTGAGACCAACCACAATGGCCTAGACAGCTCAATCCAAACACCCCTTAACAGAATATATTATGATGAAACTTGGTTTAAATGAGTCTAATCTACAAACTATTGATCATAACTATTCTAATGAACAACAAATTGAGCATTTTAAACAATAATAAGCAACTAAAACAACTAAAAGAGTAAAGATTAAAAAGTGAGGCTTACACAAGCCTTCCAAGCTAACTGTCAAATACCCAAGAACCACAGACTCCAATCCTATATGGTTTCCACAAACCTCTAACCCACAGCCATACTTTATTAACTGTGCTCCTTGCTTTCTTCTTTCCTTTTACAATTTATTTTATTTTATTTTTATTTTTTTGTTATTTTTGCTATTTTTCTTAAACTTAGGTAAAAACCTTTTTCATAGCTTGAAAACTTATGAAAAATAGATACAAGATGGATTATATGAGTAGACAAATAACTAAATATCAATAAGAAACTTTGAACATTGATTTGAGATTTCTAAGTTAACTTGAAAACTTGTAAAAGAGAGTAAACTTAAAACTGATGCTTCATTAACTTAAAAATAAATTACATGAGTACAAATAGATACTACAATGACTTTTTCTACATACTACTCTAATACAAAGGCTAATATGAGCTCTAACATATATAACGAGCTAAAATTCATCCCTAGGTCTTCCCACATGGCTCCTTTTTGAATTCTGAGAGTTCCCATAGCCTTTTGTTGACCCCTTGACCAAATCCTCACCATTTAATTGCATCTTGATCAATTATAGCCATTGATTATGGTTTTGGCGCCAAAAGGTATACGGGGAAAAATTAGTGGAATTGGTGAGGCCATTTAATGGAACGATGGTGGGGGTTGGTTAGGTTGGTGAGGACATTTATTGTGGGGGGTTTTTGTTGGAAAAAGGTGAGGAGGAGGGGGGACACAGGGCCTGAAAAACGGGGGAAGGGGATGGTGAACAGTGGTCATTTGACCATGTTTGACCCTGCGGTTTTTATTTTTTATTTTAAATGGGAGTGGGCTGGGTGGACTGGGCCTAGGATTGAATTGGATTTGGTTTTGGGTTTTGGTTTTGGGAATAAAAAGGGTCCGGTTGGTTTGTTGTAACAAGGACCAAATTTGTAATTTTACCAAACCCGAGGGACTAAAAGTGTAATTTCCCTAAATTGCTTCCAAGGACCAATTATGCCCATCATCAATAAATCAAGAACCAATTTTGCCATTTTTGATTTTTCAAAATTCCCAGGGACCTATTTTGCCATTTTTGAAAACTCAGGGACTAAACATGTAATTTTGGAAAGTTTATGACCCAAGTGTAATATTTTGTGAAATTTGACTTTCAAAACCTTGGGTTGACTTTTCCTTTCAAAATAAATGCATAGGGACTAATTTTGATAAGTTTTGAAACTTGGAGGACTGAAACTGCCAATATTGCAAACTTTGTACGTTTTTTCTTTGTTTTTGCTCATTTTGCTTTTAAAACACATAAAACATAATCCCTGGGATAATTTAAGTATTTTGATATCTTTTTGATTGTTTTTGTATGTTTTGGCAGTTTAAATACGTCAAAAATGATGAGTGTTTGAGCACTCATCAATCCCCCACACTAAACTATTGCTAGTCCCTAGCAATCTTTTTAGAAAACTTGATGGATTTTAAACTCTTTACCAAAAGCCATCACTTCTGGAGTAGCCAGGTGTAAGAACTGTGGCACACCTGATAACCGTGTGATTTTGAGCAAACCACCAGCTTTCAACGGATTTGTTTAGTTTTTACCAAGAGCCGTTTGCTCCTGGACTAGCCAACTCTTGATGGACAACGTCAACATCTTGGTGAGCTGATTACCAATTATGGATTTTCCATGGCCTTTACCACAAGCCATAATCTTGTGGGCTAGCCAACTCATTCGCTTTATGGGATATGGGGAGTTGAGGAACCATACAATTTTGGGGAAATTGCAGGCCGTAAACGGATTTGAGTTATCTTTACCAAGAGCCGTTTGTTCCTGGATTAGCCAATCCCTTTGTCGGTTAGACTTGGCGGACTGATTACCACAAAATTTTTGAAATAAAGTGAAAAATTTTTGAAAATTTTGGCAAAAAACGGGGGTACTAGAAGATATATTTTGATAAAATTCGCTAGAATTTCCCCCCCACACTTAGAAATGAATATTGTCCTCAATATTCAAAGTCCCGGCTATTATGCCGACTCTTTGAACGGAAAAAGCTAATATTCGAATCTAACTGTGGAAATACCATATTTCACTTTATTTCTACATATATACAACTTTTTTTTTTTTTTTTTTTTTTTTTTTTTTTTTTTTTTACTTGAAACATATATGCATATATACATTTTTAAAACAGCGGGGGGTTGGCCATTCCCCCACACTAGGTGGTAGAAAATAGAAAGAATCAGAGATACGGGTGAAAACCCGTATTGTGCTATTATTTTTGTTCATCGAGTCGCTAGCTTGACTCGATCCCCGAATTCAATTGTCCTTTGGGAAAGTTTGGAGATCCGGGACAACCATGGATGGTATGTCCTCTCCAAAGTAGTGCTTTAAACGATGTCCATTCACTTTGAAATTAGGACCGTCATTTTGAGATAATTCGACGGTGCCATAAGGATAAACCTTAGCGATAATGAATGGACCAGTCCATCGGGTTTTGAGCTTTCCCGAGAAGATCTTGAGTCTAGAGTTGAAAAGAAGGACTCGATCACCAACGTTGAAAACACGGTTTTTGATTTTTGAGTCATGAATCTTCTTTGTCTTTTCTTTATAGATCAAATAATTCTCGTAAGCTTGATCACGAAGTTCGTTTAATTCATTTAGTTGAACTTTTCTATGATCACCCGCCGTTTTGAGGTCAAAATTGGCATGCTTGAGAGCCCAATAGGCTTTGTGCTCAAGCTTGATCGGAAGATGGCACGCTTTCCCGTACACAAGTTTATAAGGCGTACACCCAATGGGTGTTTTGTAAGCCGTACGGAAAGCCCAAAGTGCATCATCTAATTTATCCGACCATGATGCACGATTTTCACCTATGGTTCTTTCTAAAATTCTTTTAATGCCCCGATTGGAAACCTCGACTTGTCCACTTGTTTGAGGGTGGTACGCAGTAGAAAGACGGTGAGTCACACCGTACTTTTGCATGACTTTGTCAAATTTGTCATTAAAGAAGTGCGTACCACGATCACTAATAATAGCACGTGGAGTTCCGAATCGGGCAAAAAGAGCTTTTAGGAATTTCACAACTACTCGGGCATCATTTGTGGGTAAAGCTTTCGCTTCAACCCATTTTGACAAGTAGTCAACTGCCACGAGTATGTATTTGTTTCAGTGAGAGGATGGAAATGGCCCAATAAAGTCGATGCCCCAGATGTCAAAAATTTCACAAACTTGAATTGCATTCTGAGGCATTTCATTCTTTTGTGAAATATTCCCGTGACGCTGACAAGCGTCACAGGACTTGACCAATTCTTGGGCATCCTTGTAGATCGAGGGCCGATAAAAGCCGGAATCAAACACCTTTTTGGCGGTGTAGTTGGGATTGTGGTGGCCCCCCGTGGGACCAGCATGACAAGCCTTTAAAATTTCCGTGGCTTCCTGACCATACACACACCGCCGGATGACTTGATCCGCGCATATTTTGAACAAGTAGGGGTCGTCCCAGAAGTAATGTTTTACATCTTTGAAAAATTTATTTTTTTGTTTGGACGACATCCCTTTCACAATGAAGTTACCCGCAAGATAGTTTGCAAAGTCGACAAACCATGGGGTAATCGAGTCTCCATGAAATGAAACCGCATTGAGGGTTTCGAGAGGAAATGTTTCATTTATTTCCTTTTTCTCGATAGCATCTTGGTGAGGGTTTTCAAGACGGGAGAGATGATCAGCAGCTAGGTTCTCAGCTCCTTTTTTATCACGAATTATGATATCAAATTCCTGTAGGAGGAGAACCCAACGGAGTAGTCTCGGCTTTGCATCTTGTTTTGCAAAGAGGTACTTCAAAGCCGAGTGATCCGTATACACTATGCTTTTGGTCAGAATTAAGTATGGCCGGAATTTTTCAAAAGCATACACCACAGCTAATAATTCTTTTTCAGTGGTTGTGTAATGACTTTGAGCCTCGGTCATAGTCTTACTGGCATAGTGTATAGGTTGAAAATGTTTTGTTTTGCGTTGCCCCAAGACTGCCCCTATCGCATAATCACTAGCATCACACATGAGCTCGAAGGGCAAGTCCCAATCGGGGGCAACAAGAATCGGTGCCTCGGTAAGCCTTTTCTTTAATGTTTCAAAGGCTTCGATGCACTCAGGGGAGAAGATAAAAGGAGCATCCTTCTCGAGGAGATGGGTCATAGGCCGGGCGATTTTAGAAAAATCTTGAATAAACCTACGATAGAAACCGGCATGACCCAAAAAGCTCCTAACACCTTTCATGGTTGTGGGATGAGGCAATTTTGCAATGACGTCCACTTTGGCTCTGTCAACCTCAATCCCGTTCTTTGAAATTTTATGGCCGAGGACAATGCCCTCTTTGACCATAATGTGACTCTTCTCCCAATTTAGACATAACTTTGTGTCTTCACAACGTTTTAGCATGCTGTCTAAATGGGAGAGACATGATTGGAACGAATCCCCAATGACCGAAAAATCGTCCATAAAGACCTCCATAGTTTTCCCGATCATGTCGGAAAAAATGGCCATCATACATCTTTGAAACGTGCCCGGAGCATTACATAAGCCAAATGGCATACGTTTATATGCGAAAGTTCCATAGGGGCACGTAAAAGTGGTCTTTTCCTGATCTTGGGGATCAATGGGAATCTGAAAGTAACCCGAGAAACCATCGAGGAAGCAATAGTACTCATTTCCCGCTAATCTATCGAGCATCTGATCCATAAAGGGCAGAGGAAAATGATCTTTACGGGTGGCGTCATTTAACTTACGATAGTCAATGCAGACACGCCAACCCGTAACCAAATGAGTTGGAATCAACTCATTCTCCTCATTTGTGACAACAGTAATGCCACCCTTTTTTGGAACACAATGGATTGGGCTGACCCAAGGACTGTCCGAGATAGGGTAAATCAATCCGGCATCAAGAAGTTTTAAAACCTCTTGTTTGATAACCTCGTGAATTTTTGGATTCACCCTTCTTTGTTGTTGGACTGCAGGTTTGAAGTCTTCCTCCATTAAAATCTTGTGAGTACAAAACTCATGGTCGATCCCCTTGATGTCGGAGAGTCGCCAAGCAATTGCTTGTTTATGAGACTTCAAAACCTTTATAAGAGCAGCCTTTTCCTCATCACTTAAGTCTTTAGCAATTATGACGGGTAATTTATCATCACTCTCCAGAAATGCATATTCAAGATGAGGCGGCAAGTCCTTAAGTTCAACCTCAGGGAAGTCATCAATTTTCTCAACATTTTTTACTTCCTTTTTATGAAGTGTTTGTGGTAGAACAGGAAGAGGAGAGGGATCTTCGTTTAACAATTGTTCAAGTATGAGAATATCCCTCTCGAGGTCGATCTCTTGGTTATCGATTCCATCGGGAATCGAGTCGCTTTTGAGAAACGCCTCCATTTCTTCTAAGATGAAGTCACTTCCCTCAAACGGAGTGAGGGAAGGAGAAGAATTGGCTATGATGGGATGAGAAGATTGAGTGAGGTTTTCACTCGAAGAATCATCAATGAAACCTAAAATCTCATGAGCATACTCCTCAGTAGCATCATCGATGACATCTATTTTGTTCACCGATTCACAGTCATAATTGGAGGAGTATCTCGATGTTTGATTTAGGTTGAAGGTAATAGCTTCCGTCCCAACACGTAATGTGATCTCATGCTCGAATACATCGATAAGAGCGCGCCCAGTTCTAAGGAATCCCCTCCCAAGAATGAGAGGGACCCTAGAATCGGCATCAAAGTCAACAATCACAAAATCTGCTGGAAAATGGAACTTTCCCACTTTAACGAATACGTCCTCGGCAATGCCAAGAGGACGAGAAATCGAACGATCGGCAAGCTCTAAAGTCATGCACATGGGAGTGAGTTCGGGAAGAGAGAGTTTCTTCCACACAGAATATGGCATCAGGTTAATGCTAGCACCTAGATCGGCCAAGGCGAAGCATTCAACCATACCCGGGAAAGTACAAGGAATGAGGAATTTCCCGGGATCTCCAAGCTTTTCAGGAAGCTTTTTCAAAAGAACTGCTGAGCAGTTCTCATTCAGAGGAGTTCTAGCCATCTCAAAGAGTTTCTCTTTATTACTCAACAGATTTTTGATTGTCGATGCAAACTTGGGCATCAAGAGAATAGCATCCGCGAAGCTAATGTCAAAGTGCAAATCTTGGAAGATTTGGAAAAATTTATCCATTTGGTGATTAGCTTTTTCGCGGAGCTTTTGTTCATTGAGACGTGATGGATAAGGAATAGAAGTTTTGGATTTTGGGTTGTCCCCTGGAGTTTCTGGTGGTTCAAAGACAACTCCAGGCTTACATCTGGTTTCAGGATTAACCTGAGGTTGGACGTGTGCTGTACTTCGTGGGCTAGGAGTTTGCACCTTGTCCTTTGTGACCTCAGGCTCACGATCCACTACCTTTGGAGGAGAGGAAGAAGAGGTAGTAGGAATCGCGGGTTCATCAGATGAAGCACCACTTCGTGTTGTGATCACCTTAGCATCGCCCCTCGGGTTAGCGATCGTGTTGCTCGGTAAAGTAGTACCTGAGCCCGAGGGTCGATCATTTAAAGACTTCTTGATGTCAGAAATCTGGCTGACCAGCAACTTGTTCAACTCTTCTTGGGACTTCATGAATTGTTTTAACAACTCATCAGATGAAGGCCCGGTTGGAACAATGGCTTGATTCGGATTAGGAAAATTTTGAGCTCGATTGTTCGGATTGGGACCTTGATTGAAATTTCCTTGGTTTTGATGATGGAAATTCCCTTGATTCTAGTGATTGTTTCCATGAAAGTTCCCGGGGTTGAAATTACCCTGACCTTGGTTCCGGTTAAAGTTTCCTTGATTTTGGTGTTGGAAACCTTGGTTTTGATTTTGGAAACCGTGACTCTGATTGAAGTTACCTTGGTTTTGATAACCTTGGTTCATTCTATTTTGATTTTGGCCACGGTTTTGGACATTTTGGTTTTGATTAAAACTGGGAGGTCCAGGATAATGGTGAGGACGATAGTTCGGGTCCATAGGAGGGTGGTATTGATTGCCTCCTTGATTTTGGGACCCGACAACAGCATTAGCTTCATATGGAGTACCATCAGTAGCTGTGCAATTGTAGTAGGCATGCGGCTCACCACAAGTCACACAGACTTCCACTTTTTTAACCTCAGTAGGGGGAAGATGTTGTGGAAATGAAACTTTCTTTGTTTGGGCGAGAACCAAAGCTTGGATCGCTTCAGTGAGCTTGTCAAGCTTAGCATCCGTGCTAGATTGACCCACAGAAGATGAAGAAGAAGGACCCGCATTAATTTGAGAAACAATCGGTTTGCTTCGTGTAGAGCTGTTTTCTATGATCTGTAAAGCTTCTTTTGTGGTTCTACTCAAGAAATTTCCTCCCGCGGAGGCATTGAGAGAATCCTGATCAGCTTGGCTCACGCCATTGTAGAAAGTATCGAGTTGCATCAACTCGGAGAAACCATGATGTGGACACTTGCGAAGTAATTCTTTGAAACGATCCCACGCTTCACCAAAAGATTCATCGTATTTTTGAGTGAACTTGGTGATTTCGTTCTTAAGACTCGTGGTCTTGGAAGGTGGGAAGAATTCATTCACAAATTTTTTCACAAGATCTTCCCATGTCTCAATAGATCGTGGAGGTTGTTTTTCAAGCCAAATCCGGGCTTGTCCCTCCAGGGAGAATGGGAAGAGAAGAAGTTTGATTGCTTCACAAGGGACATTTTTGTACTTGATGGTCGAAGTGATTTTATTGAACCATCGAATGTGAGCATGAGGATCGTCCCTCTTAAAACCGTAGAATTGACTTGAGGTTACAAGATTGAGTAACCCGGTTTTGAGCTCAAAATTATCAGCCACGATGGCTGGAACAACAATGGCATCTCCGTAACCCTCGATGGGTGCTTGGAGAAGCTCACACATGGGGCGGTCTTCCGCCATGGTGACAGTGGGTGTGACAACAGTGCGGATCTCAGATCCGACTGTTGGTGCAGAACGTCTACGAGGTCTTCGAGGTTTCCGGACAAGCTCACGTAATGGGCTAGTGGACCTTGAAGAACGAGTGCGCATGCACTAGGGATAAAAACTTTTTGGACAATATTTTTGGTATCGTCCCGTAATCTAAAATCGCTTTTCTTTAAGAATCACCTTAAAAGAAAACCGAATCAGAAAACGTTACGATATGTTTTGTTGTTGTTGGTTTTTTTTTTTTTTTTTTTGGTGTTTTAACACTTTAGGAAAAGTGTTAATGACTTTTTTTTTTGTTTTTTGTGTTTTGATTTTGAAAATATACACAAGTGGTGGTAGTTGTACAGTGAGTGAGGTGAGATAACACTAATCTCGAAAGACGCTGCAGAAACGCGCACACCTCCCCGGCAGCGGCGCCAAAAATTGATTGATGCTGAACCACCAACTTATATTGACCAAGGAATGGTCAACAAAGTAAAATAGCCTAGATCAATGCTCCGGGTAATATAAGGTATCACCGGGTCGTTAAATCCCGTTGAGGTGTGAATTGTAACTTTAGCGTGCTTTGTGATCGGGTGATTATTCACAGAAAGGGTTTGTTGTGAGAATTATTTGGAGATTATTAACATAAATAGCTTAGGAAAGCTATGTGAATGATTACGGGAATTGAGGTTGAGAAGAAATCACTTAAAACTTAAAACCAGTACGTTTGCCGAAAACGCGAACAAACGTACGAAAAAGTGAATAAGGTGATCTGGAAAGGCTACTGGTATGAAAATTGACTTTTTACAAACCTAATGATGAGAGAAAATTTTTGGAAATTTAAAATTAATTTTTACACTAATTTTATAATTACTATTAATTAAATACTAATTTTCTAATTATTTTTAATTAACTAAATTATCCTAAATTATAAATAAATATGAAATTTACTTGGAAAAATAAAAATTAAACTTAAAAAAAATCTAAAATACCATAAAACTAATTTTAGAAATGAAAATATATTTTTAAGACTATTTAATTAATTATTACTAATTATTAACTAATTATTAATTACTTTTTAATTATTTAAATTAACCTAAATTCTAATTAATTATTAAAATAAACTAGAAATTTGAAAATAAAATTTGGAAAAATAAAAAATAACTAAAAACTAATTTTAAAATTTAATTTATATTTTTCTGATTTTCTAATTAATTATTATTAATTATTAACTATTTAATAATTACTAAAAACTATTTTAAATCAAGAAAAATACTAAATGATGCAAGAAAAATCTGAAAAAATTACAGTAATTATTTTTACACACCAGAAGCCTAGGAAAATTATAAAAATAGGAATTGCTTATTAATAAGCTGAAGAATAAGCCAATTGGCTTAAATAGAAGCTATCACTTCTATTAAGTTGGGCTTATTTGAGATTTTCTTTTTCAAAACTGCTTATTATAAGTTTTTAAGCAACTTTTGTGAAGTGGGTTTGACTGTGGTCAAGGAAATAAGCACTTCAAGTGCTTAAACCCTTGACAGTTGACTTTCTTTGACCAAGAGTGGAAATAAGCTCAAATGAGCTAATGTGGGGTCCACCTTGGTGAAAACTGATGCAAATAAGTACAATGAACAAGTCTAAACAAATATCATACAAATAAGCTGACAGAATAAGCTACAAATCCAGAATAAGACTTTGGGTGCAATTCTAGGTGGGGTCCACAAGTCTAATGGTCAAACAAAGGGTCAAAACACGAACCCTGGTAGGAGGGGGGTTGTATGGAACCAAAATGGGTCAATGGGACCCACTGGAGTGGTCACAATGAACCACCAAAGTGGTGGTTGTGACTGACTCAGCTGGTGCACAGGGCACACTCTTGCCCTGCAAGTGTTTTCAAGGGGCAAAATAGTCCACTAGAAAAAATTGTAAAAATCAAACAAACACATGGATTTGTAGTTCTACTGATAGAAAACAATCACAACAAATTTCAGATCCTAAAACCACCCACAAAATTCACAAGAAATCAACCCATTTTTGAAAAAATCTGAGTATTGTGTTTTTGACTTTTTGAAAAACCTTGATACTTTGACTTTTATGAAACTCAGATGCTTTTTGTTGCTTGGATGTGTTATGTTAAGCTAAAATTTGACCAACTTAAGCAAGAATACACACTTATGGATAGGTGTGATTGGTTTTGGACTTGAAAATCCCACACAGTTAACTGTGTGGGTGATATTACTTATGATTTTGACTTTTGGGTTTGTAGCTACTAAAAAGAGACTTAATTAGGTGTATTTGGACCTAGAGTGAGCTGAGTAAACAAGCAATGACAACTGAGACCAACCACAATGGCCTAGACAGCTCAATCCAAACACCCCTTAACAGAATATATTATGATGAAACTTGGTTTAAATGAGTCTAATCTACAAACTATTGATCATAATGATGAGTTCATAAAAACTCATCATTTTTGTCCTGTTTAAAATACAAAAACAGTTAAAAACACACGGAAATACCACATAATACTATAAATATCTTTGAAATGTGTTTCAGGTGTAAAAGGATTGAAAGCAGATGAAAAACGTGCAAAGTTTGCACAATTGGCAAAATCAGTCCTTGAACTTTCAAGAAATGTCAAAAATGGTCCCTGGGAAAGTTATTTTGAAGAAATATCAACAAAAGTCCCCCAGTGATCATAAAATTACAAATTTAACCCTTGAAAGTTCAAAATTGCACAAATGGCAAAACAGGTCCCCCAAGTTTCAAAACTTGTCAGTTTTAGTCCCTGGTAGTTTATTTTGGAAAGAAAAGTCAATTTTAGTCCTTGGGAATTTACAAAGTATCATAATTAATCCCTGGATAAAAAGTTTGAGGAAATTACAAAATTGGTCCCTGAAGTTTCAAAAATGGCAAAAATAGTCCCTGGGTATTTAAAAATGGAAAATTATCAAAATATACCCTTGTACTATTCATAATTAACAAATCAAGTCATTTTTGATATATTTTAGGAAAATTACACTTTTTACCCTCAAACTTTATAAATTGACAAAAATGGTCCCCGGTTAATTTTTAATTTGAAAAAATATTAAAAAAGGTCCTTATAATATTTTAAATGACAAGAAAGGTCCTTTGTAATATAATTTGGAAAACTTTCAAGTTTGGTCCCTGAAATTCAGATTTTACAAGTTTAGTCCTTGGGCTAAACTCTACAAAACTAAACGGATCAAATAAATAAATCCAATTCCAAATCCAAAAAAATAATCCAGTCCAGTCCATAAAATCCACAAGCCCAAAAACTGAGCCCACTTCACCTTTTGTTAACCCTGGTCCTTTGACCCGCGTTGACCAGTTCCACCTCCACCTTCTTCTTCCTCTCCCCCCTCCTCACCTGCTGCATCACCACCCACCATCTCCACCCTACCCCCACCATCTCCTTGCCTCTCTGTCAACCCCACAACAAAACCCACTCCTAAGGTTAACCTTAGGAGAAGCCACGTACTACCCCCACCATCAACACCACACCCCTACCCTGCAACCATCACATCAACCATCCCCAGCTCACCCCTACTCTCCAACTTGTCCCCTACACCTCACATATCCTCCCAAAAGGCATTAATTGCCCTGAGTCAGCCCAATTCAACCCCTACTCATTTTGGCGCCAAATGTAGGTTTAAACAGGTGTGATGAAATGGGACACGTATCAAAGCTAACACATGGTGGGAAAGGCTCAGCAAGACACCTGGATCATGTATGAGGCCTATAAAAGAGAGGAGAAGCAGAGGATTAGGAGAGTTAGTTTTTAAGTTTAATTTTATTTTCTTGTATGTCGAATAGTGTAGTTTAATGTTCTCAGTGTAATTTTAAAGCTTTCAAGTATTAAATTAAGTTAATTCAGTGTATTTCAAACCTTTTCTAATAATCAATTTCAAGTTTTAGTTTGATTCTCAGTTTATGCAGTTTTTATTTTACTTCAAAAATCTTATATAACTTAAATGTTGTTTGTAGTTGTTGTTATGGTTGCATAAGTTCATATAAGTTCTTTATATAACTTTTGCAAGCTATTTGATTAATAAAAATCAAGTGTAGTTATAAAAACAGAAAAATATAAAAAATATTAAGAAAAATAAAATAAAAATAAAAAATTCATGAAGATGGTGATCACAGCTGGAGCAGGGTAAAATTTTGATGGCCTTGGGTTTAGAAGCTTAGTGGTAAGCTATTAGGTGTGTTCTTTGGTCCTTGTTCTTGGTTCTCAGCTGGAAGTTTTTGTAAGCTCACTTATCAATTTCTTTGCATCTTACTGTATAAGTAGTTAAATGTATGAATCTTTGTTTTCTTATGTTTCTGTGATGTGTTTAAGTAGATTTATCCATTTAAACAGTTTACTTGTTCTTTGAATATCAATAGTGGCTTAGAATCTTAAATCTCACAGTCAAGTAAGCATAATTGTCATCTCTGTGTTTCATGCTTGTATCATTGTTGATTTATGCTCATTTGGTCTTATTATATGATACGATGAAGTTTGAAATCAGTGTTAAGTTCTAATACAATCAATTCCTTTGAAATTCAAAAACAGTTCATGTAAAAGGAGTGTTTGGTTTAGTTGGATTCACTGAGTTCTAGCCTGTTGTTGTTGTTGTTTGTTAGTGTAACATATTACTTTTGTTCCATATAGGTTATTTAAACTCTAATAGCCAGTAGTTATTTGTGTAAAAGTCAAAGTGTTCTTCAATCTTTCCTAAAAGTTTTACTGCTTGGATTTTTGAGTGCTTAATCATCATATCAGTTCATAGTTGGTTGTTATAACTTATTTTGGTCTTTAAATAGCTTATTATATCATTTTCATTCAGTAAATTAGGATCAAAGTTCATTATAGTCAAACCTTAGGTTTTCTTAAAAAGTCAAAATTGCATAGTCTCATCAGTTTGCTCAAACTGGAGTGAATTTTCATGGTTTCATGTTTAGGTTTTAGCTTTTAATCTTTTGGATTTAGATAGTTTGCCAGCTTGTTCTTCTTTTCAAATTTTTAGTTTATTTTTAATATTTTTCCACAAGCTTGTGCAAGCTCTCAAACAAGCTTGTCAGCTTTACTGTTGCCCTGTATCATGGGGTTTATCTGTTTCAGCCCATTTTCATAAGCTCAAACTGAGCTTATCAGTGGGTCCCACTTGGTGTGCCTTGGCTTTTTGGGAAGCCCAGCTACCCATCTCTCTAGTTCCTAGCTTATTTTCCTCTTTATAGCTTATATACTAGGGCTGCTCATAGCTTTTTGTTTAACCATTTACATATAATACACTGATCATTAAGTGTTGAAAAGCTTTTTCATAAGCTTGTGCAAAGTAGCTCAGTGGACCCCACCCTTAGCCCTTTGGCTTATTAAGAGCTTATTAGCTCTAGTTTCATTACCTAGCTTTAGTATGGACCCTAGCTTATTGAGTATAGCTTAATTGTACCCAACTTGTGACTTGACCTCAGGTTGCTTACTCAGTCACTCAGTATTGATCACCAAACTTCCAAGTCCTCTCCTAGATTCATTAGTGGGACCCAAGGACTAAATCTTAGCTTATTGAAAAGCCCAACTGCTTATCTAAATAGATCAGGCTTAAAATTGGATCCTTGATCCATTGTGTGGACCCCACACAAGCTTGAAAGTTAGCCATTTGAACCTTGTGATCTGAGCAACTCAGGCTTTGGAGCTTATTTCCAAAGCTCATACTGAGCTTATTACTTAGCTTATTGGTGAGCTTATTGGTCCAATTGATAGATTAGCTATCCAACTTGAAGGTTCACTTTTGGTTTTGGATTTTTGAACCCCCTAGTGGACCCCACACAAGCATGCAAGTTCCCTTTTGGACTGTTTGGTTGTAGCAGAAGTGAGAGTGCTTATTTGAGCTTAGAAGCTTATTCCCCTAGCTTATTGAGTTAGTTTAGCTTAATTTAGATAAAACTCAATAGTTTTTAGCTTATTTAACCTGTTGTAGTTTATTTGTAGCTTGTAGCTTTTAAAAAATCCAAGTTTGTTTCTTTAAACCAACTGTTGAGCAAATAAGCTCATTCTGAGCTTATTTGGCTTTTATAAAAAAGTTGTGTTTTTAAAAGTTGTTTATTTTTAGTGTTTTAACAGTTGTGTAAAAAGAAAATTAAAAAAAAAATGTTTGTGCAAAAAAAAAAAAAAAAAAAAAACTGGGTGTGGGATTCGAACCTGAGACCTCTAGGATAGTAGCATGCTTATGTGCCCACACCCCTTCCACTAGCTCTGGGGCACCAGTTCCGATTATTCTTGCACAATCAAAGTACTTAACACCATTTTGGCCAAATAAGCTTAAATAAGCTGTTTTGGCTTATAACTGCTTATTTGGATAAGCTGTAGTACCAAGCTTATTTTTCCTAAGCTTCTCATTACTAAATATACTAGCTGTAATTTTTTCATAATTTTTACTTTTCAAAAACTAATTATTTTAATTAATCCGAGTTTAAATAGTAATTAGGAAAAATTAGGTAATTAAATAGTTTTAATAATTTTTAGTTAATAACCACATCTTTTTATATTTTTTAAAAGTCTTATAGACCATAGGGTATTTGTAAAAAATAATTTCATAACTTTTACTGTTCATTTCCTATTTTCTTTATTTAAAATTAGTTAAATAGATCTTAAATAATAAATAAGTAATTAATTAGTAAATTAGCCTAAATATAATTTTTAGAATAATTTTATAATTTTTTAGGATTCCTGTGATGGTTAATTAGTTTTATAATTTTTTTATAATTTTCTAAGTTATTTTAGTATTTTTAGTAATTCAAAATAGTTTATATAGTTTAAAAAGAATAATTAGTAATTAATTAATAAAAAACACATAAAAAGACAAAAATATTTATTTTTATTTTTTATACTTTCTTCAAGTTCATTTAAGTTTTAGAAAATATTTTTGCAAGTTTTTAGTTTAATTTGTAGTTTTTATTATTTGTAGTTTAAATTAAAGATAGTTTTAAATTAAATAGATAAATAGTTTTTATTTAAATAATTAATATTAAATAATAAAATAATCTAAAAAATAATTTTCTTTTTAAATTAAATTTTCTTTTAAGTTTAAGTTTGTATAATTTTTAAATTTACCCCCTGTAGTTTAAATTTGCATTAAAACTCACCTTTTTCCCTGTACGTAGACGTGAGTTTAAAGTTGCATACGTTTTTAAGTTCCCATAACTGTTTAAAGTTATTTTCTTATTTGTTTAAATTGTGTAAATCAGTAGTATAAATCAAACTCACCTTTGCCCATTCATAATCACCCGATCCCAAATTTCGTTTTATTACAGATTTCACGCCTCGTTGGGAAATACGACCCGAGGATACATTGTACTCCACGGAACATTAGTCTAAGCTGTTTTTGACTTATTAACCTTGGTTAATAATAATCTGACGGTTCAGCACTGATCAAATTTTGGCGCCGCTGCCGGGGAGGTGTGCTGCGTACAACGAATTTGGAAGCATACGTGGTTCTGAATATCAACTCACTGTACAAATACCATCAGTCTGTAAATTTTTGTAGAAATAAATATCACATAACTATTCTAATGAACAACAAATTGAGCATTTTAAACAATAATAAGCAACTAAAACAACTAAAAGAGTAAAGATTAAAAAGTGAGGCTTACACAAGCCTTCCAAGCTAACTGTCAAATACCCAAGAACCACAGACTCCAATCCTATATGGTTTCCACAAACCTCTAACCCACAGCCATCCTTTATTAACTGTGCTCCTTGCTTTCTTCTTTCTTTTTACAATTTTTTTTATTTTATTTTTATTTTTTTGTTATTTTTGCTATTTTTCTTAAACTTAGGTAAAAACCTTTTTCACAGCTTGAAAACTTATGAAAAACAGATACAAGATGGATTATATGAGTAGACAAATAACTAAATATCAATAAGAAACTTTGAACATTGATTTGAGATTTCTAAGTTAACTTGAAAACTTGTAAAAGAGAGTAAACTTAAAACTGATGCTTCATTAACTTAAAAATAAATTACATGAGTACAAATAGATACTACAATGACTTTTTCTACATACTACTCTAATACAAAGGTTCATATGAGCTCTAACATATATAACGAGCTAAAATTCATCCCTAGGTCTTCCCACATGGCTCCTTTTTGAATTCTGAGAGTTCCCATAGCCTTTTGTTGACCCCTTGACCAAATCCTCACCATTTAATTGCATCTTGATCAATCATAGCCATTGATTATGGTTTTGGCGCCAAAAGGTATACGGGAAAAAATTAGTGGAATTGGTGAGGCCATTTAATGGAACGATGGTGGGGGTTGGTTAGGTTGGTGAGGACATTTATTGTGGGGGGTTTTTGTTTGAAAAAGGTGAGGAGGAGGGGGGACACAGGGCCTGAAAAACGGGGGAAGGGGATGGTGAACAGTGGTCATTTGACCATGTTTGACCCTGCGTTTTTATTTTTATTTTAAATGGGAGTGGGCTGGGTGGACTGGGCCTAGGATTGAATTGGATTTGGTTTTGGGTTTTGGTTTTGGGAATAAAAAGGGTCTGGTTGGTTTGTTGTAACAAGGACCAAATTTGTAATTTTACCAAACCCGAGGGACTAAAAGTGTAATTTCCCCGAGTTGCTTCCAAGGACCAATTATGCCCATCATCAATAAATCAAGAACCAATTTTGCCATTTTTGATTTTTCAAAATTCCTAGGAACCTATTTTGCCATTTTTGAAAACTCAGGGACTAAACATGTAATTTTGGAAAGTTTATGACCCAAGTGTAATATTTTGTGAAATTTGACTTTCAAATCTTGGGTTGACTTTTCCTTTCAAAATAAATGCATAGGGACTAATTTTGACCAGTTTTGAAACTTGGGGGACTGAAACTGCCAATATTGCAAACTTTGTACGTTTTTTCTTTGTTTTTGCTCATTTTGCTTTTAAAACACATAAAACACAATCCCTGGGATAATTTAAGTATTTTGATATCTTTTTGATTGTTTTTGTATGTTTTGGCAGTTTAAATACGTCAAAAATGATGAGTGTTTGAGCACTCATCAAAAACTGGCGCACTTAGTTTAAAATCTGTTTTGTTTTATAAAATTTTAAATTTATTTAAATTACTAACATTTCCATTTTATCTCACCCCCATACTTATTATGAGCATTGTCCTTAATGTGATAAAATATATAAAAATGATAAATGGGAATGAGTGAAATACTTTCCGATTCATGACGAATTCAACAAAATTGTACGAAAGCAAGTGTAGCCTTCATACTTAATTCGTTATCCTGCACATAAACTTCAACAAAACAAAACAAAACACATAATATATATATATATATATATATATATATATATATATATATATATATATATATATATATATATATATATATATATATATATATATATATATGACCATCGAATAAAAGTTTCAAATTGTCTTAAAACAACCAGATATCTGGTTTTCCATGATGACTGTGGTGGAACTGCGGATGTGGAGGGCTAGACGTGCTGAGGTGAGGTGAATTGCTGGTTGGTGGTGACTCCAGGTGGTGCATAAGTGCTGAGAGAAATGCCATGCTGAGCTGCCAAGCTATCAAACACAGGAGAATAAATCTCCCAATGGTATGCATTTCTTCTCCATAACTCTTTCAAAGGAGCTTGCCTCCTCTCAGTCTCACCCAACCTATGATAGATCTCCTGCAATGTAGGCGTTGGAGGTCTAGGGGGCACCAACCTAAACACACCTGGAGCTAGGTCCTCTTCAATCAGCTTCTCATCACTACCAATCAACTCCCTCAAGGTGGTCTCATTCAGCTTCTTGCAAGGTGTGGGTGTAGAGTAAGTAGACAAAACATCATTTGTCAAAAGCCTCATTCTCCTAGCTATCTTTGTCAAAAACTGCCCACAAATTATCTTGCTCCTATCCTGAGTTCCCTTGCCTTTCTTCTTCATCTACCTAGCAATCACCCATGCCACATTGGTATAATTTTCTCTATTCCTATCTTCAAACATACTTAACAAACATAATTCATGCTTTTGAATCTTATCATACCTAGTTGTCCTCTGACACAAACCATAAGCTATCATCTTATGCAACACCTTCAAAACTGGACTCCTAATGTTGTTTGTAGCACTCCTAGACTTCCTCAACTCATCCTCAGTACTAATCCTGCTCTAATACTCTCCTTCCTTGAAATCCCATTCATCTCTCAAACCTTTCTGAAAATAGATTTCAAAACCCTTTCATTCAATTCCTTAGACCTATACAACCCCAAATATCTAGCAAACTCAACTAAACGCAAACTATGAGCTCTTCCTCCCAGTCTAAACTTGATGATTTTTTAGTGCAAATGTCCTCTTGACTCACATCCTCATCCATTTGATAAGTAGAAATGAATTCTTGACAAAGTTCCTTGTAAATAACTTCTTGACTATTAAAAGCTCTCTTCCATGCCTCAGATACAAATAACTCCTCTTCACCACCAGCCTCAGTTAACCTGATCTCCAATATGTCTTCAATCACTTCTCCACATCCCAACTGATTCAACAGTGTCCAATCCACAATGTAGGGTGAATAAATCTCCTTAGTCATCAACCTTGCTAGAACATTATTATACTTTCTCTTGTTGTCCATGTTGCAACCTCTAAATTGTAGATGTTCATAATTCCACTACAAGAAAAACCGCTTTTTGCGACTACAAAAGTAGTCGCTACAAGTGCCACACGTAGTCGCTAAACACCTATTGTGACTACATGTAGTCTTAAAAAACACCGTCTCTTATACCTCATCGCGATAGGTTTGTAGCGACTACCATATTCGTTTCTAGCGACTACGCTTATTTGACTTTGACTTTTTCAGTTTTGACCAAAAAACTATAGCGACACACCTTTAGCGACTACCATGTAGCCGCAATAGGTTTGTTGGCTTTTTGACCAACCCTTTAGTGACTACATGTAGTCGTAAAAGGTGTTTTGACTTTTTGACCAACCCTTTTGTGACTACCTTTTGCGACTACAGGTAGTCGCTACAAGGTTATGTCCATGTTTAGACAACCACCTTTAGCGACTATGTGTAGTCGCTAAAAGTGCCTGATGCACCAGCCAATTTAGGCTGTTTCTAGCTGTTTTAATGGGTCATTCCGACCCATTCCGGAAGCAGTTTTTCTAGGATTTCAACACAAATCAATTCAACACAAATAATAACTTAAAACATACAAATCACATTCACTTAAATTCAACGACAAAACTTCAATTGTTCAACAACAACATAAACTTCAATTGTTCAACAACAACATTAACTTCAATTGTTCAACGAGTGACATAAGTTGTTCAAAAGCATTAAACGTTCCACAAACCAACCTAACAACAACAACAACAACAACATATCCTACTCACCTGAAGGGCCGACATCCTCGCCCGTGTTGGGAGCATCTTCATCAGTATCTAAAAACTGACTCGGGTCAGAAACAGCATGTCGTGGTGGCGGGGTGTTGTTGTTATTATTCATAAAATTATCATACATCTCATGAACTTGAAGCTGACTAGCCGCAACGTGCCTAGCGAATACTGACCGAGATATTGGTGGTTCGTGGGCGTGGGAAGCTACGGACGCAGACGAGAATGAACAGGCCGACAATCACATACCTCGACCCGGATAGAATGCTCGACTCACTCCCAACACTTGGCATATAATTTGTTGATCAGTCATCGTTATCTCTTGTCCTTCTTGGCTCTTACGTATCTTGATCATCTCATTCTGTAAAGTCACAAAACATGGAAGTTAATTTCATAAAAATGAAAAACAACTTATAGGTGACCCATTTTAGCTCAAACGTAAACTAACAAGTAACTTGTCATTTATATCATACCCGTTTCACCCATTTTAGCCTAAATGTGTACATGTTTGGGCTAAAATACAAAAAATGGGTCAAAACGAGTGAAATGACTCAAGTAAACTACAACGTTACTTATTCGTACATGTTTGGGCAATAATGGGTGAAACGGGTGCAATATAAATATCTAATTTACTTATTAGTCCATGTTTCACCCGTTTTGACCTATTTCACCCATTTTAGCCTAAACTTGTGCATGTTTGGGCTAAAATGGGTGAAATGGGTCCAACCAAGTGAAATCATTAAAATGTGTACATTTTGGGCTATAAACATCTAATTTACTTACATATCGTGATTAAGCTAAAGGGCTGTTCCATTTTCCTTTCTTCATATGAGTATCCGAAACTGGTGGATAAGGTCTGGGTATGCATGATTTTTGACCCACTGAAAAAAAAATAATAAGTATAATAAAATAAGTATAATGTATAAATTCCATGTTAAGACCTTCCAAATGCGGTAGGAAGGCTTTTCCTAGCATTATGTAGATATCCACAAGGCAAAAAATAACAGTCTGCAAGTATAAACCATAGCCACAGCCTGCACGTAACACTAATTCACATCTATCGTTGTCCAATTTACCTTACGTGTCCAGATTAATAAACCACTATTTGACTATGTCCAAATTTTATCTCTTTATTTGCACAAATAATACATGTGGTGGGTTGATGGGTTCAAAGATGTTACCACCTTCCATGATGTCGGATGGTAAAGGTTACGAACAAAGACACGAAGAAATAAGATAGACTAAAGAAAACCTAAAAATAAAAATAAAATCTTACTAGAAAGGAATCTAGCAAGTAGACCTAATAAAAAGAAATCCTAACCTAGTCAATAATTATTCCCTGGGCTTCGGCGCCAAAAACTTGATACGTGGGAATCGCACCAGGCTTTACCTCTCAAGGGATCTCGAGAAGCTTACAACCCCCACCAGACAGTGTACCTGATCGTTGTAGTAGAGTATAGTGACAAGTACCGGGAGATTGATCGTTCAACTCAGGAATAGTGTCGCTAGGATTAGAAAGCCTAAAAACTAGATCTAGAGGTGAGGTATGATTCTTTTTGTATTTTTTATATTTTATGAAAGCAATTAAAAATCTTGGTTTCTGGAAGAGTGGGCGGAATTAGTTGCTAATCAACTAACCCAATAACTAAGATGCAATCAAAATAAAATAACAGAAATGAAAATAAAGCTAATTAAACTAGTGGTGTGAACAATAATGGGGAGAATTGTGTTTACTTAGGTTTCATTACTCCCTAGATATCTTTTACAGGTTGATAGTTTGTTACAATTGCATAGATGACGGGTTATATTCCTTAATACCATTCGTGGGGTGGCGTACGTACTTCCCCAACTCTATAAGCTCCTACTTCACTCCTATGTCGAGCCTGCTAGAAGCTCCTAACATGGGATAATTAGAATTCGCTCATGCATTAAATACAACCATAATAACCTAGTACGCATTGGTTCATGTTTCTTAAGACGTTCAAGCATGTTACCTATGGAAGTCTGCTAGTTTTCTTAAGCCTAACATCGAAATCATTCATCCGTAACAACTATAAACAAACAATCAACCCATAATCAACATCTAGGTTTCACTACATCTAAGCAAACACACAAGAGATCTAGCCTAACATGTTAAATTCAAGATAAGCGTAAGATATATTCAAGCAACACATAGACATATTGATTGAATTGAAAGAGTACTTATCTCAAATTGACATGAAAGGTTTCAAAGGGTAAAAACCCTTGAAAGAACAGTAAAATTCGTGCTAGGGTTTCTCCAAAGTTATACCCTACTTGTCCCTCTTTATGAATGAAAATTGCAAAACTATATATAGATTTTACAGGGTGACGACGTCAAGAAGGAATTTCTGACGCCGTCAACTCGCCGCCCATAATGAGATCGGATTGTCTAGATCCAGATTTGACGCCGTCATGTGTATGATTACTCTGGGCCGTCACCATATCTTGAACCTTGACGGCCATACGTGATGCCGCCACGTTTTCTCTGGACCGTCACCACTTCCAACCTTTGTCTTTACTCTTGACGCCGTCACATGAAGACTCTTGACGCCGTCAGGTACTGTTCTTAGCAAGGAAAATTAAGACTTTGCCGTTTTCTTCACTTTTATGCTCCAAAATGCCTCCTTTTCCAGAATTCACTCCAAAAGTACCTAAAATGACAAAAGGAACGATTTAGAGCAATATTTGATCAAATAAATTCAAATCCGGGCTTAAATGACCCCTTAAAAACGGTTCATTTTTCACCTCATCAAATACCCTTACAATTGAGATTTGCTTGTCCTCAAGCAAATACGCTTTTATTCTAATCAAAATACAAGTTAGGGGTCATTTAACACTAATATAAAAGTAATTACAACAAATAATCATTCCACTAAAGACCAAAGACAAGCACTGAGGTCATACACTAGCACCTCACAAATAGTGTTTAGATACTCACATCTCTCGGGTGTAATAAAGTATATATCACAATATGGAAATGGGAACATCTCTCACTACCTGTCATAGCAAAATAGATTACCATAGGCTTGGGAAAGGATCAAACCTCCACCACATGGCGTAAGCACCTAGGATGAACTATCAAAGAGGTCTTTCAAAGGGTTATAACATTAGGTGTAGGGATATGGAATACACGGTTTTGTTGGATATAGGCAATCTTTACTGGTGGCGAGTTAATGATCTTGGTTAATTACATGTACAATATGGCGTTGCTAAGCAAAGACTAGACTCGACTTAAGCTAATAAATGAAAAATAACAAAAACATAAAATAAACATAGAATGAAACGGGATGGTAGTCCGTATGTTTTTTTTCTCTTTTCTTTTTCTATTTTTTTTCTTCTTATTTTTTATTTATTTATTTTTTTGCATACACTTTTACCCTACCATCCAAAATAATACATCATAGGGAATGAACATTCCCCTTACACTTGAATTTTTAAATACTTTACAATAAACTAATCTAATGACTCGAATCAAGATAATTAAAACACTTGGAGTACTTTTAAGATTAACGCACATATGGGGGTAATATGATTTTCTTCCCCATTACTCCATAACACAAGTACTTTACCCATGAGTCCCAATCGTCCCAAAACAATATGTTCAAGGATATGACTCGACTTAGCAACCATGTAATCAATTAGATAATTAACTAAGGGTTTAAACATGTAACGATAATGCACTAAAAATGAGGGCATACACGGAAGGCTAAGGCGACTTGGGTGTACATTTAAGTGGGTTGTAACAAATTCTTCTTTTAAGTAAGATGCTTAAAGTTAGAAACGAAAAGATAGGCTCGGAGGGGTGTACTAGGGGTTTCGTGTACTAAAAATGAGTACAACGCTAAGGTGTGGGAAAAATTAATTGACTTTACTAGCCAAGTAATATGACTTAAATGATCAAGTAATTATGATACGGGTTTAACACAAGGGTGATCCTAATGCCTCTTATCATGTAGTAAATCCTACTACACGAATGTAGTCTCACTAGCGGTCTCGGGATGCATCACTAACACAAGTTCTAGAATCTAAATGCTACCGGTACACTCATAAGCACTAATAGTAAATGCTTTTCCTATCAAATCTAAAGGCGAACCTCACATATTTGGGTGGAAAAATTTTCTGAATGGTACGGTTTTGTGCTAGTCATACAACTCCTATCCATGAGACGCTTGCTAAGGCTAAAGTTTCACTCCTAAATGTTGTAAAAAATTTTAAATTTGGCGCTAAAATTGCACTAACAAGTATTTCTCTTAGTTTTATTACACACCTACCATCAAACAAGCAAACTCAAGTGAAAGTGTATCCTATAAGGTATCATCATTTACCCTCCCCTTACACTTAGGATGAACATTGTCCCCAATGTTCAATTAAAGAATGCAAAAGTAAAACAGGTAAAAGAATGAAAGCAAATACTCTCAATGTGGTAACAAGGTTAGATCTTCCTCCAAGAAAATGAACAATCAAAGCTTCCCTTCCAGAAAGATAAATCATCTTCTTGTCATACATAACCTGTTAAACCTGAGAAAACAAACAAGGCAACCTCACGTAAAATCAGCGGCAATCTATATATACTAACAAGTCCTAGAAAACAAATTAAGATATAATGCTTGTGGAATGAATGTTTGCAGATTTTCTGGAGTTTATAAAACTAAAGAATTAACAAAAACTTTAAGACTCCATTAGAAAAACAAAACTAGCAAAATTTCTAGAATTTTACACATGACGCTGTTAGGAGTTAACTCATGACGCCGTCAGAAGTGACCTGCAGAAATCTTTACGTTAAGTTTCTGGAAAATTTCTGGTAAAACTTATGTCCTACTTCCTTGAAAATCATGCAAAACATCATTATGACTCGATACACGCATTTGACTCTAACAAATACTAATATACATGTCCATTTAATATTGTGGAGAATCATGATCAATATCGTTTTTAGAAACAAATTTGGGGTTCCCCCTTACACTTATCTTTTGCGAAATACCTTTGTATGAAGTTAAGACGAAGTTAAACGACAAAATAAAGCATTTTCACAATTTTAGTTTGAAACATGATCTACCAACAATAAAAATAAAGCATGCATACGGAAACAAATAACAATCAAACAAAAAATAAAATCACACAAAATATGGGTTGCCTCCCAAGAAGTGCTTTTCTTTATTTTACGAGTCTTGTAGCTAGACGCAAGGTCATGGGTAATTACGTGACCTCATCGTTGGTCTCATTTTCTAGGTCATCTCCTAAATTAGTTTTGTATTCCGGACCTAGTTGCAAGCATTCTTTGTAGAAACCAAGTATTTTATTCATAACATATTCTACTCCTCTACGTCTATCCTCATCATTCCTATAGTAAACCGCTTGTTTGTGTTCCTTTTCTATGTTTGATAGGAGGCGGTATTGTTCAATCTTATAGGGCATTTGGTAAGCAATCTCATCATTCTCTTCCTTGAATCTAACTATCCCTAGGGTCGGGGTCATAACTCATCTTAGAGGTCTCAACAAATGGTTTTCCGAATACTACTTGACTAAGGCAATCATCTATTACCGAACGAGTATCCTCCACTATCACAAAGTCGATAACATAAGTGAAGTTTCCTACAAAGGCATGTAATCCTTTTACTCTTCCTACAAAATTACTTATCAAATTCTTGTTGGGCATCATCCTATAACCAAGTTGCTTCTTCATTACCCAATTATAATAAGTCCTAGTCATGATGTTTATAGGAGACCTAGGATCGATATAAGCTTTCTGTACATGCATATGCCCAATTTTGCATGGTATGTTGATGTTAGAGGAAGCACCTACTTTAATAAGGGGTGAACCAAGGATATATGGTGTCTCGGGATCGTCGAATAAATCCTTGTGATATTTCAGTTCTTCCATGGTGGGCGATTTATCAAAGTATTCTTGTACGTTTTCTACTTCCTCTAACTTTTCTCCCTTATTATCCTCAACTTCCTTAATTTCATCCCTAGTCTCGGTTTCTACTGCAACTTCATCCTTGTCACTCTCTTCTATATCTTTATCTTTTGGATTAATAGTGACAACATTGACAAAGTGGACGTGTTTGGATGACGAGGGGTCCTTAATTTGGATTCCGCTATTGGCGTCCCTAGTATCCTTTCTAGGTGTAGTTAGCGCTTGGTTGTTGAGGACTTTCAACAAGTTGTCAATCTTACTGGTCATCTTTGTTTGTTGTTGATTGAATTCGGTTTCAAACTTAGCTATGCGAGCTTCTTGAGATGCCATAAACTTGGACATCAACCCTTCAAGATTATTGGTACTACCATAGTTATTAGAAGGATTGTTGTTGAAAGTACGGTTAGAGGGTGGACCGTTTGGTTGGTAACGATTAGGCAGATTGGAAGAATTGTTTGGGTTTTGTTTCCACCTAAGGTTCGGGTGATTTTTCGAAGAAGGGTTGTAGGAATCACCGTAAGGGTTTGGCTCGGGTTTGAAAGTGTACCACTTGTCTCCCGCTTCGTTGGTACGCGAGGATGCGTAGTCTGCAAAAGCTGTTCCGGGGAGTTCCACGCAATCACGAGTGTCATGGGGGCCACTACATAATTCGCATGAAGAAGTGATTTTGTTCATTTGGCTTGAAGGCTTAGGAGCTTCATAGGATTTCATGAGAAACTTGACTTGGTCCTCAAGTTCCATGATCCTACGGTCGGGAGTGCTAGAATTGTTCAAAGGCAAAGATATTGCCTTGACCGTTTTGTTCAAATTACGGGGATCACTCTAACTTTCGTTGTCATAGAGAGCAAGATCTTCTATGAGTTCCCATGATTCTTCCGCACTTAGATCACGTAGCTTACCACCGGCCGATTGGTCAATGGTTCGCCTTGTAGAGAGATCGATATGGTCATAGAACATTTGGACTTGGAGCCAAAGATCTATGCCATGATGAGAGACTTTTTGGAGTAAGTCCTTGAAACGAGTCCATGCTTCATATAGAGTTTCACCTTGACGTTGTTGGAACATCAAGATATCATTTCTAAGCTTCGTAGTTCTCCCCGGTGGGAACAATTGAGCAAGGAAAAGAGTGGTGAGATCATCCCATGAGGTGATGGATCCCGCGGGTAGACGTTCAAGCCATTGACTAGCTTGATCACGTAGAGAGAATTGGAATAGGCGTAATCGGGTCGACTCTCTAGTTGTAACATCAAGGTCTATAGAATCTACGATTTTAAGGAAATCCTTGAGATGTTGGTTAGGATATTCAGAACGAAGTCCATGGAATGCACATCCGCTTTGCACCAACCGGATGGTGTCGGATCGCAAGGGGGACACATTGGCTCCTTGGGTGAGCTCAATAGTGTTTCGATAGCCTTGGTGGCTAGGACGGGAATACTCTCCTAGGGTTCGGCGCCTAAGAGGTTGGTTTGCTAGTGGTGGGTTTTGTGGGTGGTTTTGTTGTGGTGGGTTGATGGGTTCAAAGATGTTACCACCTTCCATGATGTCGGATGGTAAATGTTACGAACAAAGACACGAAGAAATAAGATAGACTAAAGAAAACCTAAAAATAAAAATAAAATCTTACTAGAAAGGAATCTAGCAAGTAGACCTAATAAAAAGAAATCCTAACCTAGTCAATAATTATTCCCCGGGCTTCGGCGCCAAAAACTTGATACGTGGGAATCGCACCAGGCTTTACCTCTCGAGGGATCTCGAGAAGCTTACAACCCCCATCAGGCAGTGTACCTGATCGTTGTAGTATAGTATAGTGACAAGTACCGGGGGATTGATCGTTCAACTCAGGAATAGTGTCGCTAGGATTAGAAAGCCTAAAACCTAGATCTAGAGGTGAGGGATGATTCTTTTTGAATTTTTTATATTTTATGAAAGCAATTAAAAATCTCGGTTTCTGGAAGAGTGGGCAGAATTAGTTGCTAATCAACTAACCCAATAACTAAGATGCAATCAAAATAAAATAACAGAAATGAAAATAAAGCTAGTTAAACTAGTGGTGTGAATAATAATGGGGAGAATTGTGTTTACTTAGGTTTCATTACTCCATAGATATCTTTTACAGGTTGATAGTTTGTTACAATTGCATGGATGACGGGTTATATTCCTTAATACCATTCGTGGGGTGGCGTACGTACTTCCCCAACTCTATAAGCTCCTACTTCACTCCTATGTCGAGCCTGCTAGAAGCTCCTAACATGAGATCATTAGAATTCGCTCATGCATTAAATACAGCCATAATAACCTAGTACGCATTGGTTCGTGTTTCTTAAGACGTTCAAGCATGTTACCTATGGAAGTCTGCCAGTTTTCTTAAGCCTAACATCGAAATCATTCATCCGTAACAACTATAAACAAACAATCAACCCATAATCAACATCTAGGTTTTACTACATCTAAGCAAACACGCAAGAGATCTAGCCTAGCATGTTAAATTCAAGATAAGCGTAAGATATATTCAAGCAACACATAGACATATTGATTGAATTGAAAGAGTACTTATCTCAAATTGACATGAAAGGTTTCAAAGGGTAAAAACCCTTGAAAGAACAGTAAAATTCGTGCTAGGGTTTCTCCAAAGTTATACCCTACTTGTCCCTCTTTATGAATGAAAATTGCAAAACTATATATAGATTTTACAGGGTGACGGCGTCAAGAAGGAATTTCTGACGCCGTCAACTCGCCGCCCATAATGAGATCGGATTGCCTAGATCCAGATTTGACGCCGTCATGTGTAATATTACTCTGGGCCGTCACCATATCTTGAACCTTGACGGCCATACGTGACGCCGTCACATTTTCTCTAGACCATCACCACTTCCAACCTTTGTCTTTACTCTTGACTCCGTCACATGAAGACTCTTGACGCCGTCAGGTACTGTTCCCAGCAAGGAAAATTAAGACTTTGCCGTTTTCTTCACTTTTATGCTCCAAAAACGTCCAAAATGCTTCCTTTCCAAGAATTCACTCCAAAAGTACCTAAAATGACAAAAGAAACGATTTAGGGCAGTATTTGATCAAATAAATTCAAATCCGGGCTTAAATGACCCCCTAAAAATGGTTCATTTTTCGCCTCATCAGTCCTCAATTATTTAAAAGCAAAAAAGACTATAAAATGATTTATTAGTAGTCATGTGTTAGACTTTTTTGCTAATAGGTTTCATTTAATCAGATAATCAACTAGAGGCTTATTTTGGAGACTTAAAATCTCATACATACCGAGGGACGATCCACGACCGTTGGATCAAAAAGACAAGATTTAAGAATAAAAAACACAGAGGGACCACTTCTGCCAATTCACCAAACTTACCCCAACAACCCCACCCCTACACCTCTCACTTTCAACAAAATTAGTATACAAAAATCTCACTTTCTCTCTCTAACAACCATTAAAAAACTGCAACAAAAACTCAAAATCAACTGATTTTAGCCGTTCAAATCATCAATAAAACACAAAAATGAAAGAATCATCGAGCGCACAAGCAAATACACAAAATAAACTGGTTCAAAATGAATCAATTGAATCTCGAGATGAAGGTACGATGCTTCTGACTAATTATTTAGTTGTTTTGTTGGTTGTGTTTTTTAGTGTTTACATTTGGTTGAGTTTCTGAGTAAAAATCTTTGTATACATGGATGCATACCAAGTGTTTGCTAAAATGTGTGAGTGAAAAGTATCATATGTGTGTATCACCAGTGATATTTGAAATTGAAATGTATATGTGTATTATCACTAGTGATATTTGTATTTGACTTAACCGTGCAAATCACATAAAGCACATAGAAAATGAAACAATCGACATCTAAAACAATGAATACTTTAGTTTTTACTATTATAGAATCATTATTAGTGTGTTTTAGTAGTTAATTTTCGATAATTTTTTATGTTGTGATGATTTATGTGATAATATGAGAGATTAAAAGTTAGGTTTAACAGAACAAAAGATATGTTGTGATGCTTCTGTTTGATTTGTTGTGGATTCGTATGTTTAATGGATAGATTGTGCATGTTTCGAAAGGTTTTACAGCGGCATTTGAAAACAATATTGACTGGTAGTGTATCACCTGTGATATAATAGTTAAATTATTGTTGATTGGTAATATATCTATTGTGATAACAAATAGTTATTTGTTTGGCATATGATATTGAAAAAAATGAACTATTCGTACACTAACAAAAATTATGAAAATATTTTGATGCAGATTTAAATGAGACCTGCGCAAAAAACAGTCTCATCAAACGAAAGAATCAACAACAAGTGCAATTGTCATTGAAGAAAGCACAACATCTCCACAAACAAATTAAAGAAGCTAAAACACCTGTGATATCAGAAGTTCCTTCATCACCACAATTGATTCAACAAATAGAAGAAAGCTGACACACATGTGATATCACCAGTGATATCACTTGATATCACCTGTGATATCACAGGTGGTATCACCTGTGATATCAAAGGTCCCCCCCAAAGCATCTGGGAATAAAATGAAGGTGCTGGTTGATGAACCAATGAAGAGGATGATTGTTGAAGAACAAAAGTAAATAAAACAAGTTGATGAAAACAGTTGCATTGTTATGTTTTAACAACTAGTGCTAAAATCTTTTGATTAGTAATATACAATGTTATTGATAACAATTTATGTTCTCTATATAAAAATGTGTTATTAACTGAGATACCCAACTAAGAATGTGAATTATCACAAGGGATAATCAACTTCATATAAAATTTTATGATTTTAATTTTTTTCTCTACATATATGTGTTATCAATTGTGATACTCAACTAAGAATGTGAAATATCACATTCTTATCACATGTGATAATGAATTTTGTATTTTACCAAGTGTATATGAAAGAATAACAAACATCAATTGTCATATTTTATTGCAAAGCTGACAAACAAGCTACTAAACTATCTTGTTTGTTATGCAACACCTTCATCAAACAAACAAAACACATAAAAAAAGATATGAAATAGAATATCACAAGTGATACTGCACATATGATGCAGAACAGATTTAAAAAAAAAAAGATAATATCACAAGTGATACTATACATATGAAACAGAATATCACAAGTGATACTGCACATATTGTACTACACATATGATGCATAACAGATTTATAATAAACTTTAATATCACAAGTGATACTATACATATGAAACAGAATATCACAAGTGATACTACACATATTGTACTAGCGTAATCAGTTTATTTTTTTTTATTTTTTTATTTTTTTTATTTTTTTTTCTCCCAAATTGATTGCAGATATGTTAAGTGATAAAAAAAATATATGGTAGATATATTGAAATGGTTAATTTAGTACAAAACGCCATCATTGATCATATCGTCAAATCTTAGCTAACACCAAGATAAAAATCAGTTTTACAAAATAAATATTAGCATCCTCTTATTAAACATTACAAAAAAGGCTACTCGGTTGACAACTATGGAACAATAAAAGGCGCTACTCGGTTTATATCTAATCATCTATTGATCAGTCGGTATTCTTTCACGCATCCTCCGCTTTCACTTTCTTAGGAATAAAATCTGAAATTTTTTCACAAAAAAATAGCTTTAATACAAGTTCAAGGGTAAAAAAAAGATAGGAATTCCACCTAACTCAGGTGCAATAAACTTACCTGCAAAAAAGTCGAATCTCTTCCGCTTACCAACAACGGATGCTAATTCAAGACAACAAATTAGCAGATTTCATTAGGTGTACTAAGAAACTTGAGAATAAAAGATACACTTCTAAATTAAATATGCAGAGAAGCAGCCACTACTTCTACAAAAGCTTCATTTTGGACTCACCTTAAATATGAATTATGTCTTATAAATAATAAGCAATTGATGCGTGGGAATTGCACCAGGCTTTACCTCTCGAGGGATCTCGAGAAGCTTACAACCCCCACCAGGCAGTGTACCTGATCGTTGTAGTATAGTATAGTGACAAGTACCGGGGGATTGATCATTCAATTCAGGAATAGTGTCACTAGGATTAGAAAGCCTTAAAACTAGGTCTAGAGGTGAGGGATGATTCTTTTTGTATTTTTATATTTTTATAAAAGCAAGTAAAATCTCGGGTTTTGGAAGAGTGGGCGGAATTAGTTGCTAGTCAACTAATCCAATAACTAAAGATGCAATCAAAATAAAATAATAAAAATGAAAATAAACTAAATTAAACTAGTGGTGTGAGCAATATGTGGGAAAATGGTGTTTACTTAGATTTCACTACTCCCTAGATATCTTTTACAGGTTAATTACTTGTTACAGTTGCGTGGATGACGGATTGTATTCCTTAATACCATTCATGGGGTGGCGTACTTACTTCCCCAATTCTGTAGGCTCCTACTTCACTCCTATGTCGAGCCGGCTAAGAAGCTCCTAACATGGGATCACTAGAATTCTCTCATGCATTAAATACAACCATAAAAACCTAGTACACATCGATTCATGTTTCTTAAGACGTTCAAGCAAGGTACACAATGGAGATCTGCCAGTTTTCTTAAGCCTAACATTGAAATCATTCATCCATTACAACTATAAATAAGCAATCAACATATAATCAACATCTAGGTTTTATTACATCTAAGCAAACACACAAAAGATCTAGCCTAGCATGTTATAATCAAGACAAGCATAAGATATATTTAAACAACACATAGACATATTGAATGAATTGAAAGAGGACTTATCTTAATTGAACATGAAGGGTTTCAAGGGGTGAAAACCCTTGAAAATACTGTTACAAACGACCTAGGGTTTATTAGGTTCGACCCTAGTATTCTCCACAAAAGTTCCTCTCTTAATGAATGAAAAACAGAAAAGTATATATAGATTTTGTGAGGTGATGGCGTCAAGAGGAAATTTCTGACGCCGTCATCTCGCCGCCAATAAAGTTCTCAGACTGCCTAGATCTGGAGCTGACACCGTCATGTGTAATCCTTCTTCAGGCCGTCACCAAAATAACTCTTGACGCCCTACTTCTGACGCCGTCACGTTTTCTCTAGGTCGTCATGCATTTTACTCCTGACGCCGTCACATTTTCCTTCTTGACGCCGTCAGGTACTATTTCTAGCATGGAAAATTAAGTCTTAGCCGTTTTCTTCACTTTTATGCTCCAAAAACGTCCAAAAAGCTTCCTTTTCTAGAATTCATTCCTAAAGTACCTAAAATCACAAAAGGAATGATTTAGGGCAATATTTGATCAAATAAATTCCAATTCCGGCATAAATGACCCCCTAAAAACGGTTCATTTTTCGCCTCATCATATACCCTTACACTTGAGATTTGCTTGTCCTCAAGCAAATGCGCTTTTATTCTAATCAAAATACAAGTTAGGGGTCATCTAACACTAATATAAAAGTAATTACAACAAATAATCGTTCCACTAAAGACCAAAGACAAGCACGAAGGTCATACACTAGCACCTCACAAATAGTGTTTAGATACTCACATCTCTCGGGTGTAATAAAGTATATATTACAATATGGAAATGGAAAACATCTCTCACTACCTGTCATAGCAAAATAGATTACCATAGGCTTGGGAAAGGATCAAACCTCCACCACATGGCATAAGCACCTAGGATAAACTATCAAAGAGGTCTTTTAAAGGGTTGTAACGTTAGGTGTAGGGATATGGAATACACTGTTTTGTTGGATATAGGCAGTCTTTACTGGTGGCGAGTTAATAATCTTGGTTAATTACATGTACAATATGACGTTGCTAAGCCAAGACTAGACTCGACTTAAGCTAATAAATGAAAAATAACAAAAACATAAAATAAACATAGAATGAAACGTGATGGTAGTCTGTATGTTTTTTTCTCTTTTCTTTTTCTATTTTTTTTCTTAATTTTTTCTATTTTTTATTTTATTTTATTTTATTTTTTTTGTGCATAGACTCTTACCCTACCATCGAAAATAATACATCATAGGGAATAAACATTCCCCTTACACTTGAATTTTTACATACTTTACAATAAACTAATCTAATGACTCGAATTAAGAAAATCAAAACGCTTGGAGTACTTTTAAGATTAACGCACATATGGGGGTAATATATGATGTTTGATTGGTGCTAAACCGTCAGATATTATTGACCAAGGTCAATAAGTCAAAAACAGCTTAGTCCAATTCTCCGTGGATAGTATAGTGTTTCCCCGGGTCGTTATGTCCCGACAAGGTGTGAATTGTTATCAAAACGGGTTTGTGATCGGGTGAATTTGAATGGGAAGTAACCAGATAAAGATTTGGATTTGTTTACACTACTGAAATGATTAGGAATAACAGTATTAACAATCACGGGAAACAGAAATGTATAAACGTAAACCAAATTAAAATCAGACACGATTGCGTGCTGAGAATAAGGTGAGTTTTAAGGAAAATACACTACAGGGGGTAAAAATGAAACTTTTACAAACTTAAAATTAAAAGAAAATGAAATTATAAAGAAAATTATTTTTTTGATTATTTTATTATTTATTATTAATTAAATCTAATTTAAACTATTTAATAATTAATAAAACTATTTTAAATCTACTTTTTAATTACTAATAATACCTAAATGACTTAGAAAATTATAGGAAAATTTATAAATCTAATTAACCATCACAGGAATCCTAAAAAAAATTATAAAAAGTTTCTAAAAATTATATTTAGATTATTTTGCTAATTATTAAACTAAATATTAATTAATTACTAATTAAACTATTTAAATTATAAAAACTAGAAGATGAACAGTAGAAATTCTAGAAAAAATCCTAAAATTATTTTATAACTTATAAAAGCTAGGAAAAATATAAAAACTAGGGTTTGCTTAATAAAAACTAATTATGCTATTTAATACTTAAATATTAATTAATAATTAATTAAACTAATATTAAATCTAATAAATACTAAATGACAAAATAAAATTCTGGAAAAATTTCTAAAAATACTTTAATATAAACTAAAATTAATAAAAATATAAAAATGCAAAGTGCTTAATAAAAATCTAAAACGGAAAATTAAAAAGTTAAATTACATTAAATAGAAACTATCACTTATTTTAAAATTGGTTTTTCTGGAATTTTCTTTTACAAAACTATTTTATACCTAAAAACAAACAACTTTTAAGAAAAAACTTTTGATGGGACTTAGAAAATAAGCACTTGAGTGCTTATTGGCTTAACAGTTGACTTTCCTTGACCAAATTAGAAATTAAGCTCAAATGAGCTTATGTGGGGTCCACAATGATGGATTCTGGTTCAAGTGAGTTTTTTGGACATGTTTAAGCTAGAAATGATCATATAAGCCATTTGAATAAGCCAAGAAGCCAGATTAAGCACTTGGTTGTCTTATTTTAACACTGAAAATGGGACAAAGTTAAGGGGAGAATTCAAGTGGGTCCCAGGGAGCATAAGCTCAAAGGATTGCTCAAAATAGGAATATGGCCAGGAGGGGGGTTGAAAGAACCCAAGGTGGGGTTGTGGGACCCACTGTGGTGGCCAGAAAGAACCACAGAAGGTGGTGGTGGTGGACTGCAGTGGTGGTGTGCAGGGGTGGTACATGAAAAACAGGTCACAAGAAGCAACAAATTAAGCACTCTCTCTAACTTATTAAAAATTACAAAAAATACCACAAGCAAAACAAGCAGCAAAATGATAATTATCTAAAAGCACAAATCATAAATCCTAATAATGAACCCTACATAAAATTATCTATTTAAATCAAAAACTAGTTACTAGAAATTTTGACTTTATGAAATATGGAACTAGTTGACTTTGGTGAAGTTCTAATCTAATTCTAATGACTCAATAAGTAAGCATTTACAACAACTCATGAACACAAAATGAAGATTATGAAAATGAAAACACCAACAGTGAACTAGAAATGAACAAATAAACTAAGATTTGACTTTATACCAAAAGTGTACTGTATTTTATGACTCCCCTATGCTAAAATAACCTAATGAAGGATGTTTAAACCAAAAGTTAACACTAAAACACCATGCAACTCAGCCAAACACTCAAATCCAAACACCCTTTTAATGTATTTGCTGATTTCAAGTTTTACAGCCCTAAAAAGGGTGATTTACCCCTGTAAAAAAAATCTAAAAATTAAAATAAAAATACCACTAAGTAAATAAGCAAAAGAATAAGCTACAAACCAAATTTCAGGTCAAACGTACTTATAACGAAGAAATGAAAAATCAAAAACTAAATGGCTGGAATTTCGGAAAAACAGCCCTGGTGGGGCTACTTTGAGGGCTTGTGGGGCCCACAGAAAAATTCACAAAAATGTAATGAAGATGGGATACGAAAGATGAGGTGGAGCACTACAACATGCAAAAAGCACAAAACCTAGATCCTAACAGAAAAATCAAAACAATTCTTGGGATTTTTGTGATTTTCTGCACAATATGAAGTTTTGACTTTTGTGATTTATGATAAAGGTTGACTTTCTTGAATTTTGATTTGTTCTAATCAACTGAAAACATGATATAAAGCTACAAGGATGTGATCTAAGGCTATGTTAACAACTATGGAACCAAAATGAATGATCATACTACTCATAAGCCTAACAGTTAACAATTTGGAATGACATGAGGAGCTAATTTGACTTTTTGTTGAAAGAAACTAAGGTTTTATGACTAATAAGTCCTAATGAGACCCAAAGAAACATGAACCAACCATGAGTATCAACACAAACAACCTTAAACCTCCTTGAATCAGTTGTTCCAAACAGACCTTCAAAATTAAGTTTACACTAGAACTAGAGTTTTATAGCTACAATCTACTACTTTTATGTTAAAAAACAGATTACTAGAACTAAATTAAGGCTAATCAAATAAGTTTTAAGTACCAAGAACCACTAGAACAAAGAAATGATATACTCACTACATTTAGGCAGTGAGGATGAAATTTTGAGCAACAAAAGATTCTAATGAACAAGGGTCATATTTGAAGCTAGATGGTGACTTAAGTACAATAAATAAACATAACAACACATGAAGATTAAGCGGACAAGCACTGCTATAGTAGATGACAGAAAAATGAAGAGTATGGCTTACAAGTCGATTCCAAGCTTAGAACATGAACCAAGATCTCAAAACATTCCTAACACCTCCCTTGAGGTTCTATTACCCAGATCCATCCATATCTAAACTTGCTCCAAACATCTTCTTTATTAAACACTGATTTTTAATTTTACACTATTTTCCTTGAATTTTGAGTAATTTAAGTAAACTGAATAAAAAACTTGATTAAGTACTCTAGGAACTTATAAAAGCTTAATAACAACTTATATTGAGCTTAATGGAACTGTTTTAACACTTATAACAATATTTAAGTAAAAGTGTCAATTTCACTTAAATATACCAAATCTGAATTTTTAAATGAAATGCTGAAATTAAGATGATACAAAGTTATTATTACATTAAAATAATTGATTACAAGCTTCTAAAACAAGGAAATACAATTGGAATTTAGTTATACTAAGAACTACTACCTACAGTACACTACTTCTAATAATTCTTCTCTGCTTCCATATTTTCTTTTTTTATAAGGCTTCAAGGTGTTTGTGGGACCCACACAATCATTTCCCATCACTCCAATCATCCATTGGATGAGTCTTGTCTATTTTATCAATTTGGCGGGAAAATGAAGCTTTGACCAATTGGGGTCTGTGAAGTAGCCATAAGGGGGTGACATTAATTGCTCTTGGGATGTGTAATGATGTGGAGGGATAAGGTGGGTGGTGGAGCAGGTCAAGTGGTGATGGTGGAGGTGGTATTGCAGGTGGTGGTATTGGCAGGGAAGGGTGGTTTGGGAGGGAAGGCTGTTTGGTCAAAGGGTCATTTGACCCTGGTAATATTAAAACGTGAGTTGGGTCTGAGGTGGGAGTGGGCTGGTGGTATCATGGGTTTTTATAAATAAAGGGTGGGTTGGTTTATATTTTGTTGGGTTAATACAAAATAGGGCCCGTTTGGTTTTATGAATGAAAAGCACAAGGACCATTTGTGTAATTTTCTGTTTTTGGAGGGCTGACTTGTGAAACTTTCCAATCTTGGTTCAAGGGTTTTTCCTAGCATATATCAACAGTCCAAGGATTGTAAATGCAACTTTTCACTTTTGGTCCTTCAGGGACTAAAAATGCCAAATGTTGAAACTTGAGGGACCAAAATGTAATTTTACCAAACTTTATAACCAAGGACCATTTATGATAACTTTTGAATTCCTAAGGACCAATACTGACTTTTCTTCCAAAAATATTTTACCAGGGACCAATTTTGTCAATTTGTGAAAGTTGGGGGCTGAAACTGTCAATTATGCAAACTTTGTCTGTTTTTCATATGTTTTTACTCATTTTGCATCTAAAACATATAAAACACAATCTTTGGAATATTTTTAGTATTTTGATGCATTATTGAGTGTTTTTAAATGTTTTTGCAGTTCAGATTGACAAAAAATGATGAGTGTTTGAGCACTCATCAATGTTCTTCCCCATTACTCCATAACACAAGTACTTTACCCATGAGTCCCAATCGTCCCAAAACAATATGTACAAGGATATGACTCGACTTAGCAACCATATAATCAAATAGATAATTAACTAAGGGTTTAAACAAATGACAATAATGCACTAAAGATGAGTGCATAAACGGAAGGCTAAGGCAATTTGGGTGTACATTTAAGTGGGGTGTAACAAATTCTTCCTTTACGTAAGATGCTTAAAGTTATAAACGAAAAGATAGGCTCGGAGCGGTTTACTAAGGGTTTTGGGTACTAAAAATGAGTACAACGCTAATGGTGTGGGAAAAATTAATTGACTTAACTAGCCAAGTAATATGACTTAAATGGTCAAATAATTATGATACGGGTTTAACACAAGGGTGATCCTAATGCCTCTTATCATGTAGTAAATCCTACTACACGAATGTAGTCTCACTAGCGGTCTCGGGATGTATCACTAACGCAAGTTCTAGAATCTAAATGCTACCGGTACACACATAAGCACTAATAATGAATGCTTTTCCTATCAAATCTAAAGGCGAACCTCACATATTTGGGTGGAAAAATTTTTAAGTGGTACGGTTTTGTGCTAGTCATACAACCTCCTATCCATGAGACGCTTGCTATGGCTAAAGTTTCACTCCTAAATTTTGTAAAAAATTTTAAATTTGGCGCTAAAATTACACTAACAAGTATTTCTCATAGTTTTATTACACATCTACCATTAAACAAACAAACTCAAGCGAAAGTGTATCTATAAGGTATCATCATTTTACCTTCCCCTTACACTTAGGATGAACATTGTCCCCAATGTTCAAGTAAAGAATGTAAAAGTGAAAGAAGTAAAAAGAATGAAATCAAATACTCCCCTGATTCGCTCGGTATGGATAATAAGGTAGCAAGGTTAGATCTTCCTCCAAGAAAATGAATAATCAAAGCTTCCCTTCCAGAATATAAATCATCTTCTTGTCAAATATAACCTGTTAAACCTGAGAAAACAAACAAGGCAACCTCGCGTAAAATCGGCGGCAATCTATATATGCTAACAAATCCTAGAAAGCAAAGTAAGATATAATGCTTGTGGAATGATGTTTGCAGATTTCCCGGAGATTATAAAACTAAAGGATTAACAAAAACTTTAAGATTCCGTTAGAAAAACAAAACTGGTAAAATTTCTAGAATTTTACACGTGACGCCGTCAGGTGTTTCTTCCTGACGCCGTCAGAAGTGACCTGCAGAAATTCTTATGTTAAGTTTCCGGAAAATTTCTGGAAAAACTTGGCCCTACTTCCTAGAAAATCCTGCAAAACATCATTATGACTCGATACAAGCATTTGACTCTAACAAATACGAATATACATGTTCATGTAATATTGTGGAGAATCATGATCGGTTTTGTTTCTTTAAAAACAAATTTGGGGTTTCCCCTTACACTTATCTTTTGCGAAATACCTTTGGATGAAGTTAAGAGTAAGCCAAACAACAAAATAAAGTATTTTCACTATTTTAGTTTGAAACATGATCTACCAACAATAAAAATAAAGCATGCATACGGAAACAAATAACAATCAAACAAAATAAAAATCACACAAAACATGGGTTGCCTCCCAAGAAGCGCTTTTCTTTATTAACGAGTCTTGTAGCTAGACTCAAGGTCATGGGTTACTACGTGACCTCATCATCAAATGTTACATCCTCCTCACTAATCATTTCATTACTATTTTCTTGATAATGTTTTACACGTTGTATGTTGACCGTAAATTCTCTACCCTCATCGTCTAGTAACACAACAGCTCCAGTTTTAGAGGAACTTTTCACCGTAAATGGCCCATACCATCTAGACTTTAGTTTCCCTGGAAATAACCTTAACCGAGAGTTATACAATAGGACTTTGTCCCCTACTGAAAATTCCTTGGGTTTCTTAATTCGCTGGTCATGCCATCTTTTTGTCCTCTCTTTATATGTAATGGAGGACTCATACGCTTCTAATCTAAGCTCATCAAGCTCGTGTAATTGTAAGAACCTATTGGTTCTGGCAATTGTATAATCTAAATTACATGCCTTAAGCACCCAATAAGCCTTATGTTCTAATTCTACCAGAAGGTGACATGCCTTACCATACACCATGCGGAACGGGGTCGTTCCAATAGGTGTCTTATAGGCAGTTCGGAATGCCCATAAGGCCTCATCGAGTTTAAATGACCAGTCTTTTCTATTCTGACTAACCGTTTTTTCTAGTATTCTTTTAATAGCCCTGTTCGTATTTTCGACCTGGCCATTGGTCTGTGAATGATAGGCGGTGGAAAATCGATGGGACACCCCGTATCTCCTCATGACCTTTTCCATTTGCGCATTGCAAAAGTGGGTTCCCCTATCACTGATAAGAGCTTTAGGAATCCCGAATCTAGCGAAAAGCTTTTTCAGGAAATGAATAACCACCCGGGCATCGTTGGTCCTAAGGGCTTGTGCCTCTACCCATTTTGAAACATAATCGATGGCAACTAAAATGTATTCATTCCCTCCCGAAGATGGAAAGGGTCCCATGAAGTCAATTCCCCAGACATCGAAAACCTCACATACTTGTATAAAATTCTGAGGTGCTTCATCCCTACTTGATATGTTCCCGGCCCGTTGACATGCATCACATGCTTGTACCATTTCTTTGACATCACAGAAAATTGTGGGCCAATAGAACCCCGCGTCGAAAATCTTTCGGGCGGTGGTGCTTATCCCATGCTGGCCTCCACTGGGGCTAGAGTGACATTCTCTCATGATTTTTACTGCTTCACTTTCCGAGACACAACATCTGATTATTTGATCAGGACACCTCCGGAATAAAAACGTTTCATCCCAGAAATAGTATTTTAGTTGGGAAAAGAACCTTTTCCTTTCGTATCTAGTCATGTGTTCTGGAATGAGTCTGCTTGCGAGATAGTTGGCAAAATCGGCGTACCAGGGCTCAGAATTTGTCATTGACATGAGTTGTTCGTCAGGAAATGAATCCCGAATCTCACTTCTATCGTGCTCATCAAGGGGATTTTCAAGACGAGATAGGTGATCAACGGCCAAATTTTCTGCCCCCTTGATAAGTGCTCAAACACTCATCATTTTTGGTCAAATCTGAACTGCAAAACATACAAAAACACTCAGAAATGCATCAAAATACTGAAAATATTTCAAAATCGTGTTTTATATGTTTTAGATGCAAAATGAGTAAAAACAGATGAAAAACGTACAAAGTTTGCAAAATTGGCAGTTTCAGTCCCCCAACTTTCATAAAATGTCAAAATTAGTCCCTGGTAATTCAAAATATGGAAAATTATCACCAAAGGTCCTTTTAAAATCATAAGTTGTCATATTTAGTCCTTTGGTAAAAAATGTGAAAAGTTTTAAGAATTTACACTTTTGGTTCCTGGAGTTTCACTTTTGGCAGTTTTGGCCCCTGGGAGTGCAATTTTGGAAAAAAAGTCAAATATGATCCTTGGGAATTCACATTTGTCACTTTTAATCCCTGGATGAAAATTTTGAGGAAATTACATGTTTGGTCCCTGGACTTTTGAAAATTGACACATTTGGTCCCCGGGAATTTGAAAAATGGAAAAATGCAAATTTGGTTCTTGGTTTATGTGGTACTTGGCAAGTTTTGTCCCTTGGTTAAGTTTGGAAGGTAGTCAAAATCCACCCCCAAAAATCTGAAATTACATATTAGGTCCTTGTGATTTATTACTACTAAACCAAACAAACCCTTTAATAAAAAACCATAACCTGATCCAAACAAACACCCTCACCAGCCCAACCTTGGCCCAATCCACTTCACCCCAGCCCATTCCCAAATAAAATACACCCCGTCCCTTTTGATATTTAAAATCCGGTCAAACCCCACCATCGACTCCACCTTCCATCTCCCCCACTTGCAAAACACCCTGCAAATCCCTTCCACACTCAACCCCCCTCCTCACCTCCAGCTCACTCATCCCATATCTTGCCCCCCCCCTCCAAACTGAACCAAACAAGATGCATTTATTACCCTTAATCTCTCACAAGAAACCCCTAACTGCCAAAATAGACTTTTCCCGCCAAAATGCCAATCAATGGCTGGTATCAATTGGAAGCTATCCAACGGCTTGAAATGTGGTGGGAACAACAGGGAAACACCCCAGAGCTTATAAAAGTGAAAGAAATACAGAGAATGAAAGGGATAGTTAGTGAGTAGTTTTTTAGAAGAAATTAGATAATGAATTAATTAAATTCAGTGTTGTTTAGTGTAGCTTTAGTTTTCAAATTGTAATCTCAGTATCATTTGTGTAATTTCAAGGTTTATGTAATCACAAAAACAGTTTCTTTGTTAAATTCAGTAAGTGAACTTGCTTTTTAGTGAAACTCTCATATTGGTATAATTGTTGTAAAAAGCTATCATTTCTGTTCCATTAAGCTTGTTTAAGGTAATTCATAAGCTTTCATAAGCTCTGTAAGGTTTAAAATAGATTTTAGTTCAAAAATGGGTTACCAGTCAACACAAGTCAACATGAGTGAATTAGAGTGATGAGGAGGTTCAGAAAGGAATTGGTGTTTATGTTTAGTTATTCAGCTTGACTACAAGCTCTCCTGAGCTTTATGATCATGACTTGAGGTATATATCCTAGATTTCTGTCTCATATCAATCCTGTGGCTTGCATGATAGTTTTAATCACTTAGTTTTGCTTATACTTGTTATGATGCTTGGTTTCTGTCCTATATAGCCTGCACCCAGCCTCCATAGCTTATACCATTAGTTAGTAGCAGTAGGAGTAGCTTAGTTCACCATTGCCCTCTTAAAACTCAAAACAGATTTCATATATAGGGGTGTTTGGCTTAACACTGTACTAGGTGATCTTGTTGCTGTATTGTTGTTGTTTTGGCATTTGTGAATCACTTTAGTTTAGTTCAAGTCAAGCAAAGCTTAAAAACCAGTCATCCTTTGCAAACAAGTCAAAATGACCTCTGATTTCTTCTTATGTGTTAACTATTAAGACCTTTGAATGCTTGACCATCCATTTCAGTGTATAAGATAGTGTTATAGCTTATTTTCATCTCATGTTAGCTTAATATTACCCTTCCACCATCACCACCACTTTGGTGGTGGTTGTAGCCCTCTACAGTGTTCCACAATGCCCAATTTTTGATCCCCTCAACCCCCCTCCTGGTAGTTTCTCAATATTGACCATTGTTTTGACCTCAAACCCCCTGGGACCCACTTGGAATTGCCCTCCTATTCTGTCCCATTTTCTGAGTTGAAATGAGAATCGAAGTGCTTAATTATAGCTTATTGGCTTATTTTGTGGAACTTTTTGGTTGATTCTTGCTCACACATGTCCAACACACTTGTTTGAACCAGGATTACCCATAGTGGGTCCCACTTAAGCCCATTTTAGCTTATTTTCCTTCTTGGTCAACAAAAGTCAACTGTTGAGCCAATAAGCACTCAAAGTGCTTATTTTTTATTTCCACAAAAGTTGTTTTTGTAAAAGTTTCATATTTTAAGTTGTAAAATAGTTTTCTAAAAGAAAAATAAAAAAAAAATCAATTTAATTTTAAGTGATAGTTTCTATTTAATGTAATTTAAATTTTATTTTCCATTTTTAGATTTTTATTAAAGTATTTATAGTAATTTTATCAGATTTTTATATTATCATTTAGTATTTATTAGAATTAATCTTAGTTTTATTAATAATTAAGTTTTAAATAGCATAATTAGTTTTTATAAAGAAAACCCTAGTTTTTATATTTTTCCTAACTTTTATATGTTGTAAAATAATTTTAGAATTTTTTCTAGAATTTTTACTGTTCATTTGCTATTTTTTATAATTTAAAATAGTTTAATTAGGTAATTAATATTTAATTAGTAATTAATTAATATAAAAACCACAAAAAGACAAAAAGACATATTTTTGATTTTAAAATTAGTTTTTAGTTATTTTATAATTTTAAAAATTTAATTTTCATTTTTCTAGTGTTTAATTAATATTATATTGTATTTAAGTTATTTAAATATTAATAATTAGTATTAAATAGTAATTAATTAAAATTAAATAATTAATTAGTGTTAAAATTTATTTTCATTTTCTAAAAATTTTCCTTTATCTTTTAGTTTGTAAAAAAGTCATTTTCACCCCCTGGGTGTTTTCAGATTTCAGTTTTCACGTTTTATTTTGTACGTTTACGTTATTTAAAACGTGAACGTACGTGTTTTTAGGTTTTAAACGTTTCTGATTTTTCCAGCTTTCCAGTCTTGTTCATATAGCTTGTTTAAGCTATTTCCTTGTAGATTCCTTAGTTTAATCGATCTCAAACCCCTTTCTGTCCAAATTCACCCGATCACAAACCCGTTTAATAACCATCCACACCTCGTCGGGACATAACGACCCAGGGAAACCACTATATTCTGCGGAGCATTGACTCTAAGCTGTTTGACCTTGTTGACCATCACCTGGTCAGTTTAGGTTGACCGTTTAGGATCAATCACCCCTTTTATCACGGATTTCAACGTCAAATTCTTGTAACAACAAGATCCACCGAATGAGTCATGGCTTAGCATCTTGCTTAGCAAAAAGATATCGGAGAGCCGAGTGATCGATGAAAACGACTGTCTTTGAAAGGACAAGATATTGACAGAATTTATCGAATGCGAACACCATGGCAAATAATTCTTTTTTGGTGGTAGAGTAATTCTCTTGAGCAGGATTCATGGTTTTGCTAGCGTAGTAAATAGGTTGGAATAGCTTGTCACGCCGCTGGCCTAATACAGCCTCGACAGCAAAATCGCTAGTGTCGCACATGATCTCAAACGGTAACTCCCAGTTGGGTGTAACCATGATTGGAGCTTGCGTGAGCTCTTTTTTAAGGAGATCGAATGCATCCTTGCATTCTTGAGAGAAATTGAAAGGAGCATCCTTCATTAGCAATTGAGTCATTGGTCGAGCTATTTTGGAGAAGTCTTTGATGAATCTCTGATAGAACCCGGCATGGCCTAAGAAGCTGCGTATTGCTTTAACAGTCGTGGGATAAGGTAACTTAGATATATCTTCCACTTTAGCTTGGTCCACCGCAATCCCATTCCCTGAGACCTTATGTCCTAACACGATCCCTTCTTTTATCATGAAATGACATTTTTTCCAGTTTAATACCAAGTTGGTTTCCTCACAGCGTTTGAGCATTTTTTCTAGATTAGCAAGGCAGCGGTCGAAAGAGTTCTCGAAGACTGAAAAGTCATCCATGAAAACTTCCATGCTGTCTTCCATAAGTTCGTGAAAGATTGCGGTCATGCACCGCTGAAAAGTGGCGGGGGTGTTACACAGCCCAAAAGGCATTCTTTTGTAGGCGAATGTTCCATAAGGGCAAGTAAACATGGTTTTTTCTTGGTCCTCAGGTGCTATGGGGATTTGGAAATATCCTGAGAATCCATCCAAGAAACAATAGTACTCGTGCCCAGACAATTTCTCCAACATTTGGTCAATGAATGGTAAGGGAAAGTGATATTTCCTTGTGGCATCATTGAGCTTTCTATAATCGATACATACCCGCCAGCCAGTAACCATTCTCTGGGGTACCATCTCACCCTTGTTGTTCTTCACCACAGTCATTCCTCCCTTCTTTGGTACAACTTGTACCGGACTAACCCACGGGCTATCCGAGATTGGGTAAATTAATCCTGCATCCAGAAGTTTGATGACTTCTTTCTTCCCAACTTCCTTAATATTGGGATTCACCCGCCTTTGGGGTTGCACGGTAGGTTTATAATTTTCTTCCATAAGAATCTTATGCGTGCAAAAAGTCGAGTCAATCCCCTTAATGTCGGCTACACTCCACGCAAGCACTCCCTTATATTTCTTTAGGACCTCTAAGAGCTTACCTTTTTGTTCATGTTCGAGGGAAGAGTTTATGATTACCGGCAGTTGGTCCTCTCCCTGAAGGAAGGCATACTCTAAATGGTTAGGGAGTTCCTTAAGATCTAGCATAGGGGGTTCGATAATAGAAGGCTTAAGCTTATTTTCGGGTTTTCGGAGTTCGAGATGTTCAATGGCCTCCTGTCTAGGGTAGAAGGAGACTGCTCCAACATCCTCCATCTTTTCTACCTCCAACAAGGGGAGAAAACTCTCATCCCGTAACCAGCCTTCCTCGATCTGTTCATCAACACAGTCATCAATGACATCTGTGAGTTCATCGACCTCCCCAATGAAATAGAGCCAGTTAGCTGCTTCGAGAGAGAGGTCCGTAGTATCTTTAATGTCGAAGGTTAAGCTATCAGTTCCTACTCGTAAGGTTAACTTTCCATCATGAACATCAATGACTGCACGAGCGGTAGCAAGAAATGGTCTCCCTAAGATGATGGGTACCAAGTCATCCTTCTCCATCTCCAAGATTACGAAGTCAACCGGGAATTTGAATTTTCCAACCTTGACTAGCACATTCTCGCATATCTGTACGGGGTGTTTGACTGATCTGTCGGCTAGTTGGATGTTCATACGGGTAGACTTTAATCCAGAGTATCCTAGTTTAAGGAACATGGAGTAAGGCATGAGGTTGATACTCGCCCCTAAATCGACAAGAGCATTCTTTATCGATAGAGATCCTAAGGAACAGGGCAAGGTGAAGCTGCCTAGATCGTCTACCTTTTTTGGTAACCCTCGATGGGTCACCACCGAACATTCTTCCCCCAGAGTCACAAGACCCTCGAGTTTCTTTCGGTTGGCTAGCAATTTTTTAAAGTATGTGCTATACTTTGGCATGTGATAACAAGCATCAAGGAGGGGTATGGTGATCACTGAGTCTTTTAGATATGACAAGAATCTTTTATTATCATTATCAGTTTTCTGGTTTTTTAGTGTGGATGGGAATGGGACTCTCACAGGTTGGTTAGGCGGGGTTGATGGGGATGGGATCGCCAAGGGAGGTTGTTCGGGAGCCTCGCTGCTCACACCACCCTTCTCTTCGCGAGGCTTGTTTGGATCGGGGGTGATAGGGTGAGAGCTCGGGTAAGGGGGTCCTTGGTTGTTGTTCCAGCTCGAGTGGTTATCACAAGCATGGGGTCTTTTTGGCTTACTGACGACATGTCTAGGTTATCGAGGGTGGAGTTAAGCTTGTTGAACCATTCTCCGATGTCATTCTATTGCTCATCGACAAGTTCATCAAGACCTTTTAATTGTAAGCCTTTTTCTTGAGTGAAGTGACCAAGGTCATCTTCAAAAGTGCTCCTGATTTCAAATTCAAGGCCTTCCTCACCTTCTTTTCTCTTCACCAGATTTCCCCAGAGGGTATAATCGTCGTGTTGGTAGAAAGGCAAAAGGGAGGGATCAGCATAGATGTCACCTCCTGACAAGCACGCATGTTCAGTCGTTGGTTCTCCTCCGCACTCCTCTACCTCGTGCGGGCCCCCACAGTAGTCGCAGATTAAGTAAGGATTTGAAAGTTGTTTAGGTAATTGCGACCCAGCTAGGTATTCCATTCTTTTGTGAATTTTTCTTAGCCGATCTGAAGATGTTGAGGTGTTTTCGGTCATGCTAGTAGTCGACTCAGGTTCATCCCAAGTGTCATCCTGGTCTTGAGCATATTCCTCAATCCTATTCCATCCTTCCTCAGCACTAAGATTGGCTAATCTCCCTTTTCTAGAATTGTTGATCCCGTTCCGGTCATTTAAGGAGATATTGTCGTAGAAGATTTGGAGCAAAAGCCAGAGTTCGATGCCATGATGGGGAACTTGTCTTATTAAATCCTTGAATCTAATCCATGATTTATGGAAAGGTTCGTCCTTCCCTTTTCAGAAGCGGAGGATCCTATCTCTAAATGCTGAAGTTTTCCTGGATGGAAAGAACTTCTCATAAAATTTGGATATGAGTTACTCCCATGTGAAAATAGATTCGGATGGAAGCTTATCATACCACTCTTTGGCTTTTTCGTAGAGGGTGAAAGGGAAGAATCGTAATCGGGACATGTTTCTAGTAGCCCCATCCGTATGGAGGGTGTCCACTATTTTTAAGAAGTCCTTGATGTGTTGAATCGGGTCATCGTCATCTAATCCACAAAACTTGCACACACTTTGGACAAGCCAAACATCGGTCGCATGCAAGGCCACGTTGGTGTGTTCGTTTGGGTAGACAATGGCATTCGAGAAGCCACGAGGGTTTGGGGAGGAGTAGTCCTTAAGGCGCTTAGGAGTGGGAGTTGCGGGGGTACTTGTTGTTGGATTGGGCGCTAGGGGTTGTAAGGTGATTTTCTGAATTTTCTTCAGAAAGGGGTGCATCAAAATCGATGGCTATGCTGGATGGTTCAGGTGTTGAGTGAGATCGTCTTAACCTACGCATTTCTCTATCAGGTTCTGCATAAGGCAAAACAAGGTCTCTAGCGGAACTACGACTCCTAGTGACTATAAGGTTAGAGAATTCGTCGGTTGCCATGATGGCGAATGGTGGAGATTACGAACAAAGGAACGAAGAAATAAGATAGACTAAAGAAAACCTAAAAATAAAAATAAAATCTTACTAGAAAGGAATCTAGCAAGTAGACCTAATAAAAAGAAATCCTAACCTAGACAATAACTATTCCCCGGGATGCGGCGCCAAAAACTTGATGCGTGGGAATTGCACCAGGATTTACCTCTCGAGGGATCTCGAGAAGCTTACAACCCCCACCAGGCAGTGTACCTGATCGTTCAACTCAGGAATAGTGTTGCTAGAATTAGAAAGCCTAAAAACTAGGTCTAGAGGTGAGGGATGATTCTTTTTGTATTTTTATATTTTTATAAAAGCAAGTAAAATCTCGGGTTTTGGAAGAGTGGGCGGAATTAGTTGCTAGTCAACTAATCCAGTAACTAAAGATGCAATCAAAATAAAATAATAAAAATGAAAATAAACTAAATTAAACTAGTGGTGTGAGCAATATGTGGGAAAATGGTGTTTACTTAGATTTCACTACTCCATAGATATCTTTTACATGTTAATTACTTGTTACAGTTGCGTGGATGACGGATTGTATTCCTTAATACCATTCATGGGCTGGCGTACTTACTTCCCCAATTCTATAAGCTCCTACTTCACTCCTATGTCGAGCCGACTAAGAGGCTCCTAACATGGGATCACTAGAATTCGCTCATGCATTAAATACAGCCATAAAAACCTAGTACACATCGGTTCATGTTTCTTAAGATGTTCAAGCAAGTTACACAATGGAGATCTGCCAGTTTTCTTAAGCCTAACATTGAAATCATTCATCCATTACAACTATAAACAAGCAATCAACATATAATCAACATCTAGGTTTCATTACATCTAAGCAAACACACAAAAGATCTAGCCTAGCATGTTATAATCAAGACAAGCATAAGATATATTCAAACAATACATAGACATATTGAATGAATTGAAAGAGGACTTATCTTAATTGAACATGAAGGGTTTCAAGGGGTGAAAACCCTTGAAAATACTGTTACAAATGACCTAGGGTTTATTAAGTTCGACCCTAGTATTCTCCACACAAGTTCCTCTCTTAATGAATGAAAGATAGAAAAGTATATATAGATTTTGTGAGGTAACGGCGTCAAGAGGAAATTTCTGACGCCGTCATCTCGCCGCCAATAAAATTCTCGGACTGCCTAGATCTGGTGCTGACGCCGTCATGTGTAATCCTTCTTTAGGCCGTCACCAAAATAACTCTTGAAGCCCTACTTCTGACGCTGTCACATTTTCTCTGGGTCGTCATGCATTTTACTTTTGACGCCGTCACATTTTCCTTCTTGATGCCGTCAGGTACTGTTTCCAGCATGGAAAATTAAGTCTTTGCCGTTTTCTTCACTTTTATGCTCCAAAAACGTCCAAAAAGCTTCCTTTTCCAGAATTCACTCCCAAAGTACCTAAAATCACAAAAGGAACGATTTAGGGCAATATTTGATCAAATAAATTCCAATTCCGGCTTAAATGACTCCCTAAAAATGGTTCATTTTTCGCCTCATCGGCAATATTACAATATAATTAATAACTTATCAGTAACTTATACTCACAGCTTATCCCTACAAACTTATATTTTGATCCTCATCAAAATGTCAAAAATATTATATAAGAAAATTAAACATTTTAAAATAAACAACTTATAAATAAACAGGCTAACAATTATCACTGATGATACTAAACGTACATCAGTGGTGATACTAAACCAGCTTATAATTATCAACTTCAAATATCACTGGTGATACTAAACGTATGCTACAGAGCAGATTCAAAACCACAATTAGACACAAAAACAACATTCAAATGCAGTTAAAAACATAAATTCAACTAACAACTTAATTAATAAGCAAAATTACAAAAGCAAATAACAAAATTATCAATTATTTTTCACTCACAAAGTTCATCAAACACTTGGTGTGCAACTTGATCATAAGGAATATTAAACAACTTGATCCACATAATTAACAAACGATTCAACAGCACTATCAGTAGCAACAATATCCATCAAGTCAGCTTATGAAAACAAACGGTTCATTCAAATCAAAAGAAGACATTAAAAAGGATGATAATGATTGGGAGGTGATTATGAGATGATGATCGGAATGGTGACTGGAATGGTGATGGTGATGATGATTGGAACGATAGTGTAGCGTGGTGTTGCGGTAGATACTCATTATGGAGGGAAGTCGGTTGAGAGAAAACACACAGTTTGTGTGTGAAAAAAAACAAATGAGAAAAAAATAAATAAAATAAAACTTTATATACGTGGGGTAAATTAGGTTTAAGTGATTAAATCTTAGATTAATCTAGGCCATTAGATCAAAAAGGATGGATGGTGTGGATATGTCCATTGGTATGCACAAAAAAATGGTATGCATTTGATTTTCCTCTAATCAACTAACGGATGAACTAGTGAATTTAGGTCAAGAATTAGACAAAGATGATTTGAGACAGCAAACCCATTCCCTTCGTCAAACCCACACCATTCTCACATAAACCATAAACCAAATTAAAAATTAAATCCAAACCATAAAAACAAACTAAAACCATAAACCAAATTAAAAATTAAATCCAAACCATGAAAACAAATTAAAACCATAAGTTAATCAGAAACCTCTTGTGACAGAAGCGACGATGGAGAACAGTGGAAGAGAGAGGAAGAGATGAGATGAGATGACGGCGGTGCACGGTGGTGCTAGTGTGGTGGTGATTGACAGGGTGGAGAACGGTGGTGCGGGGTGGGTGGTGGTGGTTTGAGTGAATGACTAAATGGAGTGAATGAGTAAAATATGCGCTAAGTGTTGGTATGAGCTATAATTGAGTTAGGTAAAAAAGGTAGAAAACTTATTGGGACTACAAATACCCTATTAGCGACTACCTATTGTCCCTAAAGCTTGGAGAGGGAAATGAATTATTTATGCGTTTAGCAACTACAGGGTCACTTTTAGGGACTACCGTAGTGGCTAAAAGTTATTTTATATTTTCTTTTTAACAAAATTACCATAAGTTAAGAAAAATAGGTTATTTTTTTTATAATTTCATGAAATATATGTTAATTAGAAAACTACCGGATTTTTTATAGTTTCGCTCAAATCCTAAACCAAAACCGAACCAAAACATAATCAGGTCGGTTTCGGTCGGTTAGGGTAGGTCGGGTTTGTCGATTTTTAGTCGGTTTTGGCGGCTTTTGAACCGAACCGAAAAAGTGAAACCCGACTAAAAACTGAGTATGGGCAGGTCGGGTCGAATCATTCCGGTCTCGGTCGGTTTCTCAGGTCGGGTCGGGTCGGGTGGTCGGTCCAAATGCTCAGCCCTAGTTCAAAATGAACGTTGTTAACGCTTTTCATTTTTAGCTTAAGATTCGGTTTGAGCTAGCAATGTGGTATTCTTTTTTTTTTTTGTATTTAAGAGCCGAGATGATATGTATACATAAGATGTTAAAAGAATTAGTCAATATAATATGGATATACATAACATGTTAAATGAATTAGTCGAGATTATATGATTATACATGAGATGTTAAACGAATGAATCGACATGTTATCGTTATACATGAGATGTTAAACGAATTAGTCGAGATGATATGGTTATACATGAGATGTTAAACGGATGAGTCGAGATGATATGATTATACATGAGATGTTAAAAGGATGAGTCAAGATGGTATGGTTATACATGAGATGTTAAACGAATGAGTCAATATGATATGGTTATACATGAGATGTTAAACGAATGAGCCGAGATGATATGGTTAAATCTTTTGTATCACAAACAAATGAAACAACATGATCTCATTAAACGGATGAGTCAAGATGTTATGGATATACATAATATGTTAAACGAATGAGTCGATATGTTATAGATATATACATAACATATTAAACGGATGAGTCGGGTTGTTATGAATATACATCTCATGTTAAATGACTAATTCAAATCCTTGCAGTTAAACGAACAAGCCGAGATGATATGGTTGTACATGAGATGTTAAACGAACGAGCCGAGATGATATGGTTGTACATGAGATGTTAAACGAACGAGCTGAGATGATATGGTTGTACAGGAGATGTTAAACGAACAAGCCAAGATGATATGGTTATACACGAGATGTTAAACGAACGAGCCAAGATGATATGGTTTTCCCACCAAAACACTTCCCAAACACTTCCCACCAAATTTTCCCACCTAAATACTTCCCACTAAAATATTGGTGCCAAAATTTCCCACCAAAACGTTTGTATAAAATATCTGCTTATCCTCAAACTAACCTCACAACCTCTTATCCTCAAAACCTCGCAACCTCACAATGCCCATTCTCCTCAAAACCACTCAACCTAAGATGCAGTGATATAATCCTTTTATTTGTAATTGTGGAGCAGGAAATATAAAAAAAAGAACGAGCCATAAACTAGATACACTTGGATCGGAATATTATGCATGTCCTCTTTCAAAAACAATTATACATTTCTTATTTATGTAAATATACAAACAATCATATAATTTCGTTATTTATGTAACAGCCAAGAGAAAAATACCATGGATGTGGATATTTTATGTAGAAGAGTGAATTTGATGACCAGTTACGAGTAATCTCTTCTGCTTCAACATCTCACGGTGCTTCAACATCTCACAGTTCTGGATCTGCACCAACAGGGTGCTCAAACTGTCATGAAAAAGATCTTAGGATAAATATGCTGGAGGCACAAAAACAGGTGTTAGAGACAAGAGTAAGGATGTTGGAGGCAAGACTTGAAATGGCAACGAATTCCGACAACCACGACCACGCATGTCAGTCAGATGCAATACTCCATGACCTGTTAGGTGACATGGAAAATCTTCGTATGTCGTGTTGTTGTTGCTGTTGCTATTGCTGTTATTGTTGTTGTTGTTGCTATTGCCGTTATTGTTGTTGTTGTTGTTGTTGTTGTTGTTGTTGTTGTTGTGTGGTTGTTATTGTTGTTTGTTGTATTACTGTTGTTGTTTAATAAAATGTTTTTGTTGTTGTGAAAACTTCGTATGTAGTAATACTTTTTAGAAAACTCCGTATGTTGTTGTTGTTGTTGTTAATGATTCACTTTCAAGAATGGAATCGAAGGAACAATATCACAATTAACAAACATGAAGGCAAACTGTTTATTTAAAACATGCAACAGTTCTCAACTACATACATTTCATACAGACTCAAAACGAAACAACTCGACAAGCAAACTAAACAACTCAAACGAAACAATTCGCGACAAGCAAACGAAACACACAAACATCGCCCATAACAAACATCACCCATTCGAGATTTGTTATCCTATTTCCCAGATTTGGTGCCCAACGTGCTTTAAGCTTCATCGTCACCTCCAACAGCAGCAGCTTTGTCACACCCCCAAAATCGGGTCCAGCGGAAGCTTACATGTTGCTGGGGGTGCAACTAATTGGTATCACAACACAAGTGTAAATATTGGTTTTCGCTTCAATCATTTAGAATAAAATCGTTTAACAAAAGTGTTGAATTTACATTGATAAAAGTAGTGCGGAATTAGGCCCTTAAAATAGTTTAAAACGGTCCCCATATGAATATCATAGTCTTCTATGACCATGTGTAACAACCGTAGTTTTAGCAGGTCAGTTTGACTGATAGTCTTGACTCGGTTGACGATTGTTTGGTGTGTCTTAGGTGATTGAAGTGATATATATAAGAGTGATATAGGTGAGTTTTAGCACTAAATCCCTTTACGTAAATGTTTTTTATTGTGATTTGGAAAGTATGGAATTTGGAAAAGTTCATTTTGATCGCCTTTATGGTGTAGAAATGACTTGTGTAGTTTTGGTATTTTTTGTGTTTTTGCGTAACGAGTCTTCATTCAAGTATTTGAGCGTTAGCAAATTACGAGGAGTTTGTTTTTATGATTTATGTTTCAAAAGAGTGTGTAATTCTATTTTTGGAAACTTTGTTTTGAAAATGATAATTTTTTTGGTTGTCGTAAAAGTTAAGGTTTATCGCGTAAAACTTTAGGATTGGCTACGGATATTTATAAAATATGAAAAGTATGAGGTTTTGAGTGTAATAAATTAATTTAATAAAAAAATATAAAAAATACATATATGTATATAAAATTCGGCTAGAAGGGGGATAAGGAGGAAAAAGGAAACCCAATTTGAGTCCAAATATGACTCGCCCAAGGAATCCTAGTCCAACCCAAACAAGCCCAACCCTTACCCATATAATCATAACCAACGACCCTAAAGCCATTTTTCTGCAAATTTGAGTCGATCACAAGGGCAAGAGAAGAGGAGAAAATTAGGGTTTATAATTTTGAAGCTAAAATCAAGAATCAAGGTAAAATCTTTAAACCCTATGTTCAATTAATTGATTAATTAATATAATTCATTTAATAATTATATGATGGATTAGGGTTTGTGTTAACTTCTGTAAATTAATGTTATTAAACATGTTGGGATTAATTAATGATAATAGTATAGTGATTGGTTAAGAGAATTGAGCGTAAAACATGCTAGTTATTGAGTTAGGGTTTTGACAGATTTGTAAGGCTGTAAAGATACGAGTGTATTTAATAGATGGTGAAGAGTTAGATCACAAAGTTTTAGACTAAATTGAAGTTTAATGAAAGAGATTTCCAAAAAGTCCGGCCACGATTGATTTCAAAGTCGGGAAGTTAGTCTTTTGATTTTTCTTTGATAAGGTATCAAAGCTGTTAAACCGGGACAGAATTTGGGTAAAAGTTTGATAGTGAATTGTGGTTTTAAAAGTGGTATTTAGACTAGCCCTTCTGGAATAGTTAAGTCTTGGGTTATCTTGGACTACCACGAAAAGGATTCGTGATAAAAACTTGTAGAAGTATTTTACTTTAATTAAAACTTTTTGATGTACGTTCAGATCCGAATTTGGATAGTTGACAAGTTTGATTTTCTTTTGAGTACTTGAGTGTGTTATTGGTCCATGGCCTTCTGGGACTAACTTGTATGCTTATGAGAGACCATGGTAAATTTTTGGTGTGAGTTATTGAGCTTTAATTGTCCTGATCTCATGTGGGCGAATGTACCCAAAAATTCTGCGTTTTCTGATTTTAAATGTGCAAGGGATTTAGTGAGTGTTAGGTTATGGCAGTGGTTAGTATGGTGTATAGGAGATCCATGGTGGGTCATATGAGTCTTAGACATCCATCATATGTGTATTACATGGGTTGTAGCTTTTAGCTAGACGTTGTGTAATGTGGATTTATTTTTGTGTGTTATAGATTGTGATTTGTTTTTGTGGAAGCTGCAAGGTTTGAGGTGAGTTCATAGTCCCATATTTTTACCTTGTTTTAAACTTGGGATGGGAATGATGCTTGTCTTAAATGTTTAAGTCACTGTGATTATGCGTGTGTCAAAAGAGCTTGGACTTATAATATTATCGTATGCATGCTATGTGTGATTATTTGCTTGAGTGGATATATATGTGATTCGATTAGGAGGATGCTTATCTTGTTGCTCGCGCATGCGACCTAATTGATGTTGTAATCATTGTGGGGTCGGAGGACACAAGCCATCCTGTTGTAATCATTGTGGGGTCGGAGGACACAAGCTGTCCTGTTGTAATCATTGTGGGGTTGGAGGACACGAGCCGTCCTGTTATTGCCTTTGTGTGTGATTATTGACTTGCAAATACATGTAGCTATTATGATAATTGTAATTTATTTGTCCAGCTATATTTTATGATCACAGTAAACTGGTTGCCTTGTGAGTGTACGTATGTCTAAACCTATGAATCTCACCAACATTATGTTGACGTTTTAAGCATCATTTTCAGGTGAGCTTTCTAAGGATAAGATAGCAGGATGTGATTAGACGAGACCTTAGTTGCATTGGAAGTGGTTTATCTGTGCGTTTGGAGTTTATCATGTTGTTTTTCTTTCTGGTATTGTTATGACACTTTGTGTCTAAACTTTGCCATTTTTATTGCATGTAGATATTCTCTATATAGACACCATGTGTTGTGATGATATCCATGAAGTTACACCCTCGCGTTTCCGCCTTGGCGAGGTGTGACACCAAGCCCTGCCCTGCCAAAAGCCTCTAGTAGAATGCCATTGCTTAATACCTGAAAATACATGCTAAAATGTCAACACGAGGTTGGTGAGTTTATAGAGTTTAGTGCAAAAGAATGTAGTTTAAAGCATTTGAATGAAGATTTCCCAGCAAAGGCATCGTAAATTCACTCAGTTCCAAGTCCCGCCCATACAAGACTTACAACCCGTGTGTTTACAACTTACTGCCAAATATGTTTTGGTTTGCGTAAACAAAAGTAATATGTGGACCAAGATTCAAAGATAAGTGTAGCAATGTCGCTATATAAAGGTAAGAGTGATAATGTAGCCATGGCGATGTCGCCATATAAATGAATCTGACCATAAGAAAAACGCATAAATAGTTTATCGAACAAAGTTTCATAGCACCAGTTTAGAAAAGAATATTGATTGCACTAAGTTCAAGGCACCGAAAAGGTTTTCTAGCTATATGCAGGAGGTTACGCTCCCATGTAATGTAGCTATGATGACAAAAGTGGATACACTGAAATGAGGCACGATCTCTAACCGCAACCTAATATGAATGATAGGCTCTAACGTAAGCAATGAAATGATGCTACACATGCAAATACACATGTTATAGATACCACTCGTGAAATTTGAAAATAATGTTTATCGTCAAAAAATACATTTTTGACGTCTCATTACGTTATTAACCACTTTTCATGTAAATATGTTGAAACGGTACTCCACGATCCTCGTTTGGTGTTTTATCAGTAAATATAATGTTTTCATCGTAAAATGACACTTTTCATACCTTGAAAATATGACCAAAATAGCCTCGCAAAACTAGTCGCGAAATAGTGCACGTTAAGTGTTAGTGGTGAAACTCGATGTTTTTGAAAACCTTGTAACCATATCTAAATGTCGTGTCATTTAACTTTTGGTCATACGTGTTTTGATTAGATAGAAAATCGGCTATCAATGTTATGTCTTGTAAAAACACTAGTTTTTACACTTAGAAAATATTTCTATTAGTGCTGTCAAAATATATATGATTTATCGTGATTCAAACGCGTATATCTTGGTCGTTATAAGCTTGTTTTCTACGTTCTTTATATCCACGGTTTCATATTAACATGTACTAACATATTTTCAGTAGGTCGGCTCCTCTAGATCACGTCTAACGCTTCGTTTTGTCCGTCGAATCTCGGCTAACAACATGTGTTATTTTCAGAAAATAATTTTTCGACGTTAAACTTGAAAAAAATCATAACTTGCTCGTCGTAAGTCCGTTTTTATCCGTTCAAAAGGCCACTGTTTCGTTTCTGAGTGTATTTTCTAAAAATATAAGCCACAAAGACTCCAGGTCTACTGATTTTCCCACGTTTTACAAAAATGGACAGATATATATATATATATATATATATATATATATATATATATATATATAGTGTTTAAAACTCATTTTCATGGTTCTAAACTTGTTCAAGACTTAACCAAACTACTTTCAATCAACTTCACAATTACTCAATCTTATCATACACCTTATTAGGGTGTCATTGATTCCTAGTCTTAAACAAAAATGGTGGATCTCATGAGATCACTAATAAAAACCCTTAGATCTATTTTTACAAAGAAAATGAATAATAAATGGTATGTTTACCTTAGATATATGCATGATTTACTACTAGGACATCAAAATAGGTTAAATGAAAGTATACAAGATTAGAAAAGTTTACTTGAAGCTTACTTGAAGATTTGAAGAGTTTTGGAGATGATTATGCAAGAAACCTTGGGATTTTTATTTCAAAATCCTAGAAAGGAGTATAAATGAGACTAGATTATGACTTGTTCTTCAAAAATTTATGGTTTCTTCTTGTTCTTGTGTTGTTGGCCGAACCAATCGAAGGAGAGAAAGGAGAAAGAGTTTTGCTAGTTTATTTTTATTACATGTGCCAAATGAAGTAAAATATCAAGTAGTTTTGATATATATTATTTGCAAGACATAAAGTACCATTATTAAATGAAGTAAGTGAAATTTTTCAAGATTGCAAGAAAAGGGAATTGGGGGGGGGGGGGGGGGGGGTGGGGCGGCCAAGGGATGGGAGTGAAGAAAAATGTTGGATCTTGTAAGATTTTGTAAGATATTTGTTGTATATTTAGTGTTTTAAGTGATATCGGGTACCGAGTTTGCTAGAATTAAAGTTTAACGGTACCAAATGAAATGTGACGACATTGTAAAAATTATAAAATTGCATTCCTGATGAGAACCGGGTGTTAAAATAATTGTCGTATTGAAATATCGTGATCCGACGAAATTTTAAGCGTTTATCGGAAAATATAGCAAATGGTTTCAAAACACCGGGTAAATTAATAATATAAATTTTATATTATTGTAATGAGTATCAAAATATATTAGGATCATAGACGGGAGTATCGGGTATATATTAGTAGTAAAAACTGAGTGGTAACGTTTATTAAATATTTAAACATACGTATATTGAAATAATGCATATCCATGCATGGCCTAATATACAGATGATGTTACTGATGATATGTAGACTACTCTAGTCTATATGATATGTCCTTACTAATGATGCACGAATATACAGCTAAATCACAATGGTTACGCGAATTTGAAAACCCGTAAACTTGGTTTATGAGAAGATGCATGATGATCATGAATAGCGATTTCCCTCCGGGAATGAATAGTATTTTGTGAATAGTGAAAATTTGAAGCACTTCTCAGAATCTCAAACTGACTCCGAAAATGATGAATAGTGATCGGTGAATAGTAACTGATGAATAGTAACTTCCCGAGATGAATAATGAAATTTCGACGTTTGAAAAAGGACCTGAAATTACGAGTTGTGACAAGCTTGAGCTTCAGCAATTAACAAACACAAAGGCAAACCTTTTACGTGTGTTGTGGGAATTGACGACTTGATTTTGTATGATTAATTATAATATTATTAATCAGTTAAAAAAAAACACCTCTAGCGACTACATGTAGTCTCTAAAAATTGGGCGTCAAAAATTCCCGCCATAGCAAAAGTAACAATTTTGGCTTTGACTAAATATTTTTCGGAACGAACCCTTTTGCAACTGCATTTAGTCGCTAAAGATTGGGCGCCAAAAATTCGCCCATAACAAAATTAACACTTTTAGCTTTGACTAAAATTTTCCGACACGAACCCTGTTGTGACTACATGTAGTCTCTATAAGTTTAAAAAAATTTGACTTTGACAATTTTTTTGTCCCCTAATTAATAGCGACTACGTGTACTCGCAAAAGGTGAAAGTCAATGTATTACAATTTGCGGACTCGTATTTTGTCTTCTAGTATTTCTTTAGTGACTACGCGTAGTCGCTACAAATAATAGTGTAGTCGCAACAAGTTTTGGTCAAAGACGGGGCCAGGAAAGTGAGATCTCATGAGATCACTAATAAAAACCCTTAGATCTATTTTTACAAAGAAAATGAATAATAAGTGGTATGTTTAACATAGATATATGCATGATTTACTACTAGGACATCAAAATAGGTTAAATGAAAGTATAAAAGATTAGAAATGTTTACTTGAAGCTTACTTGAAGATTTGAAGAGTTTTGGAGATGATTATGTAAGAAACCTTGGGATTTTTATTTCAAAATCCTAGCAAGGAGTATAAATAAGACTAGATTATGACTTGTTCTTCAAAAATTTATGGTTTCTTCTTGTTCTTGTGTTGTTGGCCGAACCAATCGTAGGAGAGAAAGGAGAAAGAGTTTTGCTAGTTTATTTTTATTACATGTGCCAAATGAAGTAAAATATCTAGTAGTTTTGATATATATTATTTGCATGACATAAAGTACCATTATTAAATGAAGTAAGTGAAATTTTTCAAGATTGTAAGAAAAGGGAATTGGGGGGGGGGGGGGGGTGGGGCGGCCAAGGGATGGGAGTGAATAAAAATGTTGGATCTTGTAAGATTTTGTAAGATATTTGTTGTATATTTAGTGTTTTAAGTGATATCGGGTACCGAGTTTGCTAGAAATAAAGTTTAACGATATCAAATGAAATGTGACGACATTGTAAAAATCATAAAATTGCATTCCTGATGAGAACCGGGTGTTAAAATAATTGTCGTATTTAAATATCGTGATCCGACGAAATTTTAGGCGTTTATCGGAAAATATAGCAAATGGTTTCAAAACACCGGGTAAATTAATAATATAAAATTTATATTGTTGTAATGAGTATCAAAATATATTAGGATCATAGACGGGAGTATCGGGTATATATTAGTAGTAAAAACTGAGTGGTAACGTTTATTAAATATTTAAACATACGTATATTGAAATAATGCATATCCATGCATGGCCTAATATACAGATGATGTTACTGATGATATGTAGACTACTCTAGTCTATATGATATGTCCTTACTGATGATGCATGAATACGCAGCTAAACCACACTGGTTACGCGGATTTGAAAACCCGTAAACTCGGTTTATGAGAAGATGCATGATGATCATGAATAGCGATTTCTCTCAGGGAATGAATAGTGTTTTCTGAATAGTGAAATTTTGAAACACTTCTCAGAATCTCAAACTGACTCCGAAAATAATGAATAGTATAATGATGAATAGTGGTCGGTGAATAGCAACAGATGAATACTAACTTCCCGAGATGAATAATGAAATTTCGACGTTTGAAAAAGGACCTGAAATTACGAGTTGTGACAAGCTTGAGCTTTAGCAATTAACAAACACAAAGGCAAACCTTTTATGTGTGTTGTGGGAATTGACGACTTGATTTTGTATGATTAATTATAATATTATTAATCAGTTAAAAAAAACACCTCTAGCGACTACATGTAGTCTCTAAAAATTGGGCGTCAAAAATTCCCGCCATAGCAAAAGTAATAATTTTGGCTTTGACTAAATATTTTTCGAAACGAACCCTTTTGCAACTACATTTAGTCACTAAAGATTGGGCGCCAAAAATTTGCCCATAACAAAATTAACACTTTTGGCTTTGACTAAAATTTTCCAACACGAACCCTGTTTTGACTACATGTAGTCTCTATAAGTTTAAAAAAAATTGACTTTGACAATTTTTTTGTCCCCTAATTAATAGCGACTACGTGTAGTCGCAAAAGGTGAAAGTCAATGTAATACAATTTGCGGACTCGTATTTTGTCTTCTAGTATTTCTTTAGTGACTACGCGTAGTCGCTACAAATAATAGTGTAGTCGCTACAAGTTTTGGTCAAAGACGGGGCCATGAAAGTGAGATCTCATGAGATCACTAATAAAAACCCTTAGATCTATTTTTACAAAGAAAATGAATAATAAGTGGTATGTTTAACATAGATATATGCATGATTTACTACTAGGACATCAAAATAGGTTAAATGAAAGTATAAAAGATTAGAAATATTTACTTGAAGCTTACTTGAAGATTTGAAGAGTTTTGGAGATGATTATGTAAGAAACCTTGGGATTTTTATTTCAAAATCCTAGCAAGGAGTATAAATGAGACTAGATTATGTCTTGTTCTTAAAAAATTTATGGTTTTTTCTTGTTCTTGTGTTGTTGGCCGAACCAATCGAAGGAGGGAAAGGAGAAAGAGTTTTGCTAGTTTATTTTTATTACATGTGCCAAATGAAGTAAAATATCTAGTAGTTTTGATATATATTATTTGCAAGACATAAAGTACCATTATTAAATGAAGTAAGTGAAAATTTTTCAAGATTGTAAGAAAAGGGAGGGGTTGGGGCGGCCAAGGGATGGGAGTGAAGAATAATGTTGGATCTTGTAAGATTTTGTAAGATATTTGTTGTATATTTAGTGTTTTAAGTGATATCGGGTACCGAGTTTGCTAGAAATAAAGTTTAACGGTACCAAATGAAATGTGACGACATTGTAAAAATTATAAAATTGCATTCCTGATGAGAACCGGGTGTTAAAATAATTGTCGTATTTAAATATCGTGATCCGACGAAATTTTAGGCGTTTATCGGAAAATATAGCAAATGGTTTCAAAACACCGGGTAAATTAATAATATAAATTTTATATTATTGTAATGAGTATCAAAATATATTAGGATCATAGACGGGAGTATCGGGTATATATTAGTAGTAAAAACTGAGTGATAACGTTTATTAAATATTTAAACATACGTATATTGAAATAATGCATATCCATGCATGGCCTAATATACAGATGATGTTACTGATGATATGTAGACTACTCTAGTCTATATGATATGTCCTTACTGATGATGCATGAATACGCAGCTAAACCACACTGGTTACGCGAATTTGAAAACCCGTAAACTCGGTTTATGAGAAGATGCATGATGATCATGAATAGCGATTTCCCTCCGGGAATGAATAGTGTTTTGTGAATAGTGAAATTTTGAAACACTTCTCAGAATCTCAAACTGACTCCGAAAATGATGAATAGTGATCGGTGAATAGTAACTAATGAATAGTAACTTCCCGAGATGAATAATGAAATTTCGACGTTTGAGAAAGGACCTGAAATTACGAGTTGTGACAAGCTTGAGCTTCAGCAATTAACAAACACAAAGGCCAACCTTTTATGTGTGTTGTGGGAATTGACGACTTGATTTTGTATGATTAATTATAATATTATTAATCAGTTAAACAAAAAACACCTCTAGCGACTACATGTAGTCTCTAAAAATTGGGCGTCAAAAATTCCCGCCATAGCAAAAGTAACAATTTTGGCTTTGACTAAATATTTTTCGAAACGAACCCTTTTGTAACTACATTTAGTCGCTAAAGATTGGGCGCCAAAAATTCCCCCATAACAAAATTAACACTTTTGGCTTTGACTAAAATTTTCCGACATGAACCCTGTTGTGACTACATGTAGTCTCTATAAGTTTAAAAAAAATTGACTTTGACAATTTTTTTGTCCCCTAATTAATAGCGACTACGTGTAGTCGCAAAAGGTGAAAGTCAATGTAATACAATTTGCGGACTCGTATTTTGTCTTCTAGTATTTCTTTAGTGACTACGCGTAGTCGCTACAAATAATATTGTAGTCGCTACAAGTTTTGGTCAAAGACGGGGCCAGGAAAGTGAGATCTCATGAGATCACTAATAAAAGCCCTTAGATCTATTTTTACAAAGAAAATGAATAATAAGTCGTATGTTTAACATAGATATATGCATGATTTAGCATGATTTACTACTAGGACATCAAAATAGGTTAAATGAATGTATAAAAGATTAGAAATGTTTACTTGAAGCTTACTTAAAGATTTGAAGAGTTTTGGAGATGATTATGTAAGAAACCTTGGGATTATTATTTCAAAATCCTAGCAAGGAGTATAAATGAGACTAGATTATGACCTGTTCTTCAAAAATTTATGGTTTCTTCTTGTTCTTGTGTTGTTGTCCGAACCAATCGAAGGAGAGAAAGGAGAAAGAGTTTTGCTAGTTTATTTTTATTACATGTGCCAAATGAAGTAAAATATCTAGTAGTTTTGATATATATTATTTGCAAGACATAAAGTACCATTACTAAATAAAGTAAGTGAAAATTTTCAAGATTGTAAGAAAAGGGAATTGTGGGGGGGGGGGGGGGGGGGGGGGTGGGGGCGGCCAAGGGATGGGAGTGAAAAAAAATGTTGGATCTTGTAAGATTTTGTAAGATATTTGTTGTATATTTAGTATTTTAAGTGATATCGGGTACCGAGTTTGCTAGATATAAAGTTTAATGGTACCAAATGAAATGTGACGACATTGTAAAAATTATAAAATTGCATTCCAGATGAGAACCGGGTGCTAAAATAATTGTCGTATTTAAATATCGTGATCCAACGAAATTTTAGGCGTTTATCGGAAAATATACCAAATGGTTTCAAAACACCGGGTAAATTAATAATATAAATTTTATATTATTGTAATGAGTATCAAAATATATTAGGATCATAGACGGGAGTATCGGGTATATATTAGTAGTAAAAACTGAGTGGTAACGTTTATTAAATATTTAAACATACGTATCTTGAAATAATGCATATCCATGCATGGCCTAATATACAGATGATGTTACTGATGATATGTAGACTACTCTAGTCTATATGATATATCCTTACTGATGATGCATGAATACGCAGCTAAACCTCATTGGTTACGCGAATTTGAAAACCCGTAAACTCGGTTTATGAGAAGATGCATGATGATCATGAATAGCGATTTCCCTCCAGGAATGAATAGTGTTTTGTGAATAGTGAAATTTGAAACACTTCTCAGAATCTCAAACTGACTCCGAAAATGATGAATAGTGAAATGATGAATAGTGATCGGTGAATAGTAACTTCCCGAGATGAATAATGAAATTTCAACGTTTGAAAAAGGACCTGGAATTACGAGTTGTAACAAGCTTGAGCTTCAGCAATTAACAAACACAAAGGCAAACTTTTTATGTGTGTTGTGAGAATTGACGACTTAATTTTGTATGATTAATTATAATATTATTAATCAGTTAAAAAAAACACCTCTAGCGACTACATGTAGTCTCTAAAAATTGGGCGTCATAAATTCCCGCCATAGCAAAAGTAACAATTTTGGCTTTGACTAAATAGTTTTCGAAACGAACCCTTTTGCAACTACATTTAGTAGCTAAAGATTGGGCGCAAAAAATTCCCCCATAACAAAATTAACACTTTTGGCTTTGACTAAAATTTTCCGACATGAACCCTGTTGTGACTACATGTAGTCTCTATAAGTTTAAAAAAAATTGACTTTGACAATTTTTTTGTCCCCTAATTAATAGCGACTACGTGTAGTCGCAAAAGGTGAAAATCAATGTAATACAATTTGCGGACTCGTATTTTGTCTTCTAGTATTTCTTTAGTGACTACGCGTAGTCGCTACAAATAATAGTGTAGTCGCTACAAGTTTTGGTCAAAGACGGGGCCAGGAAAGTGAGATCTCATGAGATCACAAATAAAAACCGTTAGATCTATTTTTACAAAGAAAATGAATAATAAGTGGTATGTTTAACATAGATATATGCATGATTTACTACTAGGACATCAAAATAGGTTAAATGAAAGTATAAAAGAATAGAAATGTTTACTTGAAGCTTACTTGAAGATTTGAAGAGTTTTGGAGATGATTATGTAAGAAACATTGGGATTTTTATTTCAAAATCCTAGAAAGGAGTATAAATGACACTAGATTATGTCTTGTTCCTAAAAAATTTATGGTTTCTTCTTGTTCTTGTTTTGTTGGCCAAACCGATCGTAGGAAAGAAAGGATAAGGAGTTTTGCTAGTTTATTTTTATTACATGTGCCAAATGAATTAAATATCTAGTAGTTTTGATATATATTATTTGCAAGACATAAAGTACCATTATTAAATGAAGTAAGTGAAATTTTTCAAGATTGTAAGAAAAGGGAGGGGTTGGGGCGGCCAAGGGATGGGAGTGAAGAATAATGTTGGATCTTGTAAGATTTTGTAAGATATTTGTTGTATATTTAGTGTTTTAAGTGATATCGGGTACCGAGTTTGCTAGAAATAAAGTTTAACGGTACCAAATGAAATGTGACGACATTGTAAAAATTATAAAATTGCATTCCTGATGAGAACCGGGTGTTAAAATAATTGTCGTATTTAAATATCGTGATCCGACGAAATTTTAGGCGTTTATCGGAAAATATAGCAAATGGTTTCAAAACACCGGGTAAATTAATAATATAAATTTTGTATTATTGTAATGAGTATCAAAATATATTAGGATCATAGACGGGAGTATCGGGTATATATTAGTAGTAAAAACTGAGTGATAACGTTTATTAAATATTTAAACATACGTATATTGAAATAATGCATATCCATGCATGGCCTAATATACAGATGATGTTACTGATGATATGTAGACTACTCTAGTCTATATGATATGTCCTTACTGATGATGCATGAATACGCAGCTAAACCACACTGGTTACGCGAATTTGAAAACCCGTAAACTCGGTTTATGAGAAGATGCATGATGATCATGAATAGCGATTTCCCTCCGGGAATGAATAGTGTTTTGTGAATAGTGAAATTTTGAAACACTTCTCAGAATCTCAAACTGACTCCGAAAATGATGAATAGTGATCGGTGAATAGTAACTAATGAATAGTAACTTCCCGAGATGAATAATGAAATTTCGACGTTTGAGAAAGGACCTGAAATTACGAGTTGTGACAAGCTTGAGCTTCAGCAATTAACAAACACAAAGGCCAACCTTTTATGTGTGTTGTGGGAATTGACGACTTGATTTTGTATGATTAATTATAATATTATTAATCAGTTAAACAAAAAACACCTCTAGCGACTACATGTAGTCTCTAAAAATTGGGCGTCAAAAATTCCCGCCATAGCAAAAGTAACAATTTTGGCTTTGACTAAATATTTTTCGAAACGAACCCTTTTGTAACTACATTTAGTCGCTAAATATTGGGCGCCAAAAATTCCCCCATAACAAAATTAACACTTTTGGCTTTGACTAAAATTTTCCGACATGAACCCTGTTGTGACTACATGTAGTCTCTATAAGTTTAAAAAAAATTGACTTTGACAATTTTTTTGTCCCCTAATTAATAGCGACTACGTGTAGTCGCAAAAGGTGAAAGTCAATGTAATACAATTTGCGGACTCGTATTTTGTCTTCTAGTATTTCTTTAGTGACTACGCGTAGTCGCTACAAATAATAGTGTAGTCGCTACAAGTTTTGGTCAAAGACGGGGCCAGGAAAGTGAGATCTCATGAGATCACTAATAAAAGCCCTTAGATCTATTTTTACAAAGAAAATGAATAATAAGTCGTATGTTTAACATAGATATATGCATGATTTAGCATGATTTACTACTAGGACATCAAAATAGGTTAAATGAATGTATAAAAGATTAGAAATGTTTACTTGAAGCTTACTTAAAGATTTGAAGAGTTTTGGAGATGATTATGTAAGAAACCTTGGGATTATTATTTCAAAATCCTAGCAAGGAGTACAAATGAGACTAGATTATGACCTGTTCTTCAAAAATTTATGGTTTCTTCTTGTTCTTGTGTTGTTGTCCGAACCAATCGAAGGAGAGAAAAGAGAAAGAGTTTTGCTAGTTTATTTTTATTACATGTGCCAAATGAAGTAAAATATCTAGTAGTTTTGATATATATTATTTGCAAGACATAAAGTACCATTACTAAATAAAGTAAGTGAAAATTCTCAAGATTGTAAGAAAAGGGAATTGTGGGGGGGGGGGGGGGGGGAGTGAAAAAAAATGTTGGATCTTGTAAGATCTTGTAAGATATTTGTTGTATATTTAGTATTTTAAGTGATATCGGGTACCGAGTTTGCTAGATATAAAGTTTAACGGTACCAAATGAAATGTGACGACATTGTAAAAATTATAAAATTGCATTCCTGATGAGAACCGGGTGCTAAAATAATTGTCGTATTTAAATATCGTGATCCAACGAAATTTTAGGCGTTTATCGGAAAATATACCAAATGGTTTCAAAACACCGGGTAAATTAATAATATAAATTTTATATTATTGTAATGAGTATCAAAATATATTAGGATCATAGACGGGAGTATCGGGTATATATTAGTAGTAAAAACTGAGTGGTAACGTTTATTAAATATTTAAACATACGTATCTTGAAATAATGCATATCCATGCATGGCCTAATATACAGATGATGTTACTGATGATATGTAGACTACTCTAGTCTATATGATATATCCTTACTGATGATGCATGAATACGCAGCTAAACCTCATTGGTTACGCGAATTTGAAAACCCGTAAACTCGGTTTATGAGAAGATGCATGATGATCATGAATAGCGATTTCCCTCCAGGAATGAATAGTGTTTTGTGAATAGTGAAATTTGAAACACTTCTCAGAATCTCAAACTGACTCCGAAAATGATGAATAGTGAAATGATGAATAGTGATCGGTGAATAGTAACTTCCCGAGATGAATAATGAAATTTCAACGTTTGAAAAAGGACCTGAAATTACGAGTTGAAACAAGCTTGAGCTTCAGCAATTAACAAACACAAAGGCAAACCTTTTATGTGTGTTGTGAGAATTGACGACTTAATTTTGTATGATTAATTATAATATTATTAATCAGTTAAAAAAAACACCTCTAGCGACTACATGTAGTCTCTAAAAATTGGGCGTCATAAATTCCCTCCATAGCAAAAGTAACAATTTTGGCTTTGACTAAATATTTTTCGAAACGAACCCTTTTGCAACTACATTTAGTAGCTAAAGATTGGGCGCAAAAAATTCCCCCATAACAAAATTAACACTTTTGGCTTTGACTAAAATTTTCCGACATGAACCCTGTTGTGACTACATGTAGTCTCTATAAGTTTAAAAAAAATTGACTTTGACAATTTTTTTGTCCCCTAATTAATAGCGACTACGTGTAGTCGCAAAAGGTGAAAATCAATGTAATACAATTTGCGGACTCGTATTTTGTCTTCTAGTATTTCTTTAGTGACTACGCGTAGTCGCTACAAATAATAGTGTAGTCGCTACAAGTTTTGGTCAAAGACGGGGCCAGGAAAGTGAGATCTCATGAGATCACAAATAAAAACCGTTAGATCTATTTTTACAAAGAAAATGAATAATAAGTGGTATGTTTAACATAGATATATGCATGATTTACTACTAGGACATCAAAATAGGTTAAATGAAAGTATAAAAGAATAGAAATGTTTACTTGAAGCTTACTTGAAGATTTGAAGAGTTTTGGAGATGATTATGTAAGAAACCTTGGGATTTTTATTTCAAAATCCTAGAAAGGAGTATAAATGACACTAGATTATGTCTTGTTCTTCAAAAATTTATGGTTTCTTCTTGTTCTTGTGTTGTTGGCCAAACCGATCGTAGGAAAGAAAGGATAAGGAGTTTTGCTAGTTTATTTTTATTACATGTGCCAAATGAATTAAATATCTAGTAGTTTTGATATATATTATTTGCAAGACATAAAGTACCATTATTAAATGAAGTAAGTGAAATTTTTCAAGATTGTAAGAAAAGGGAGGGGTTGGGGCGGCCAAGGGATGGGAGTGAAGAATAATGTTGGATCTTGTAAGATTTTGTAAGATATTTGTTGTATATTTAGTGTTTTAAGTGATATCGGGTACTGAGTTTGCTAGAAATAAAGTTTAACGGTACCAAATGAAATGTGACGACATTGTAAAAATTATAAAATTGCATTCCTGATGAGAACCGGGTGTTAAAATAATTGTCGTATTTAAATATCGTGATCCGACGAAATTTTAGGCGTTTATCGGAAAATATAGCAAATGGTTTCAAAACACCGGGTAAATTAATAATATAAATTTTATATTATTGTAATGAGTATCAAAATATATTAGGATCATAGACGGGAGTATCGGGTATATATTAGTAGTAAAAACTGAGTGGTAACGTTTATTAAATATTTAAACATACGTATATTGAAATAATGCATATCCATGCATGGCCTAATATACAGATGATGTTACTGATGATATGTAGACTACTCTAGTCTATATGATATGTCGTTACTGATGATGCATGAATACGCAGCTAAACCTCACTGGTTACGCGAATTTGAAAACCCGTAAACTCGGTTTATGAGAAGATGCATGATGATCATGAATAGCGACTTCTCTCCGGGAATGAATAGTGTTTTATGAATAGTGAAATTTGAAACACTTCTCAGAATCTCAAACTGACTCTGAAAATGATGAATAGTGAAATGATGAATAGTGATCGGTGAATAGTAACTTCCCGAAATGAATAATGAAATTACAACGTTTGAAAAAGGACCTGGAATTACGAGTTGTGACAAGCTTGAGCTTCAGCAATTAACAAACACAAAGGCAAACCTTTTATGTGTGTTGTGGGAATTGACGACTTAATTTTGTATGATTAATTATAATATTATTAATCAGTTAAAAAAAAAACACCTCAAGCGACTACATGTAGTCTCTAAAAATTGGGCGTCAAAAATTCCCGCCATAGCAAAAGTAACAATTTTGGCTTTGACTAAATATTTTTCGAAACGAACCCTTTTGCAACTACATTTAGTCGCTAAAGATTGGGCGCAAAAAATTCCCCCATAACAAAATTAACACTTTTGGCTTTGACTAAAATTTTCCGACACGAACCCTGTTGTGACTACATGTAGTCTCTATAAGCTTAAAAAAAAAATTGACTTTGACAATTTTTTTGTCCCCTAATTAATAGCGACTACGTGTAGTCGCAAAAGGTGAAAGTCAATGTAATACAATTTGCGGACTCGTATTTTGTCTTCTAGTATTTCTTTAGTGACTACGCGTAGTCGCTACAAATAATAGTGTAGTCGCTACAAGTTTTGGTCAAAGACGGGGCCAGGAAAGTGAGATCTCATGAGATCACTAATAAAAACCCTTAGATCTATTTTAACAAAGAAAATGAATAATAAGTGGTATGTTTAACATAGATATATGCATGATTTACTACTAGGACATCAAAATAGGTTAAATGAAAGTATAAAAGATTAGAAATGTTTACTTGAAGCTTACTTGAAGATTTGAAGAGTTTTGGAGATGATTATGTAAGAAACCTTGGGATTTTTATTTCAAAATCCTAGCAAGGAGTATAAATGAGACTAGATTATGACTTGTTCTTCAAAAATTTATGGTTTCTTCTTGTTCTTGTGTTGTTGTCCGAACCAATCGAAGGAGAGAAAGGAGAAAGAGTTTTGCTAGTTTATTTTTATTACATGTGCCAAATGAAGTAAAATATCTAGTAGTTTTGATATATATTATTTGCAAGACATAAAGTATCATTACTAAATAAAGTAAGTGAAATTTTTCAAGATTGTAAGAAAAGAGAATTGGGGGGGGGGGGGGTGGGGGGTGGGGGCGGCCAAGGGATGGGAGTGAAGAAAAATGTTGGATTTTGTAAGATTTTGTAAGATATTTGTTGTATATTTAGTGATTTAAGTGATATCGGGTACCGAGTTTGCTAGATATAAAGTTTAACAGTACCAAATGAAATGTGACGACATTGTAAAAATTATAAAATTGCATTCTTGATGAGAACCGGGTGTTAAAATAATTGTCGTATTTAAATATCGTGATCCAACGAAATTTTAGGCGTTTATCGGAAAATATACCAAATGGTTTCAAAACACCGGGTAAATTAATAATATAAATTTTATATTATTGTAATGAGTATCAAAATATATTAGGATCATAGACGGGAGTATCGGGTATATATTAGTAGTAAAAACTGAGTGGTAACGTTTATTAAATATTTAAACATACGTATATTGAAATAATGCATATCCATGCATGGCCTAATATACAGATGATGTTACTGATGATATGTAGACTACTCTAGTCTATATGATATGTCCTTACTGATGATGCATGAATACGCAGCTAAACCTCACTGGTTACGCGAATTTGAAAACCCGTAAACTCGGTTTATGAGAAGATGCATGATGATCATGAATAGCGATTTCCCTCCGTGAATGAATAGTGTTTTGTGAATAGTGAAATTTGAAACACTTCTCAGAATCTCAAACTGACTCCGAAAATGATGAATAGTGATCGGTGAATAGTAACTTCCCGAGATGAATAATGAAATTTCAACGTTTGAAAAAGGACCTGAAATTACGAGTTGTGACAAGCTTGAGCTTCAGCAATTAACAAACACAAAGGCAAACCTTTTATGTGTGTTGTGGGAATTGACGACTTAATTTTGTATGATTAATTATAATATTATTAATCAGTTAAAAAAAAACACCTCTAGCGACTACATGTAGTCTCTAAAAATTGGGCGTAAAAAATTCCCGCCATAGCAAAAGTAACAATTTTGGCTTTGACTAAATATTTTTCGAAACGAACCCTTTTGCAACTACATTTAGTCGCTAAAGATTGGGCGCAAAAAATTCCCCCATAACAAAATTAACACTTTTGGCTTTGACTAAAATTTTCCGACACGAACCCTGTTGTGACTACATGTAGTCTCTATAAGTTTAAAAAAAATTGACTTTGACAATTTTTTTTGTCCCCTAATTAATAGCGACTACGTGTAGTCGCAAAAGGTGAAAGTCAATGTAATACAATTTGCGGACTCGTATTTTGTCTTCTAGTATTTCTTTTATGACTACGCATAGTCGCTACAAATAATAGTGTAGTCGCTACAAGTTTTGGTCAAAGACGGGGCCAGGAAAGTGAGATTTTTTGTCGTTTTGCGGCCTGTGTAGTCGCTAAAAATTTTCCGTCTCCAAATCCCAAAATTGTTGTAGTGATTTCACCCTCTCCCTGAGCAGTTCATCAATACTAATAGTTGGTCTCTTCCTTTTGCTTCTTGAAGAAGAAGCTACCCCTTGAACATTTGTTCCTGATTTCTACATACAAAATCCATAGAAACATGTTCATTAGTGGTTAGTGAAACAAAATATAGTTTAAACACTCTCTAAGTATCATATGCAGACACTCTGTTTAGATTTCAGGTAAAAAGTGCAGCGTACTTGACTGCAAGTGTGTCGTACTTTCTAGGTTTCAGCTTAAGTACGGTGGTTCAAGTTGTAAAACTGTCGTACGTAGTCCTGGGCGCAAAAATTTTGTTGTTTCAAGGCTTGAAACCAACAAGACTACTTCTATACCCATTCCACTAATTTCTTACTTCTTAGTATGCATGCAAAAGTGATCAAAGGCTAAACCCTAACCCTAGAAATAATGCAAATCGGCTAAGCATACTAATTCCATAATCATCTAAACATTGAGAATCTAAAGAACTTAATAAAAACTAATAAAGCCTAAAAATTATTATCATTTAAATAAATTAACCCTAAAACAATCGAGACAAGCAAAAATCAATGAATTAAAAGAAAGAAACATATCGAAGACATGATAATGTGGATTAATTTATGAAGATCTTTAAGATTTTTGATAATTTTTGGTGTTTAAGATGCGGCGGTTTCGTTTTTCTCTGTTTTTGATCGTGTGAGTTATGAAAGGTTTTTCAAGCATATATATCGTCCCGCTCAGAAGTGCGGCCTACTTGACTACAAGTACGTCGTACTTACCGAATTTTTATTAACAGTTAGTAATTTAGAACTAAAATGAAAATGTAAAAATGATTAATCCATACATAATCAAGCTTCTTAATATTCATTCATAGTTGCTTACATCAAAACAATCCTTAACTTTTCAGGATTATAAGGTTTTGATACGTTTTAATCAAACCATATAAAAAAAAAAGAAGAAAAAGAGCATAATTGCCACTCCTATCCCTCCATTCAACGTTTTTAGATTTGAATGTAACATGATGTCACTTAGCTTGTAAAGCCCCGAGACTTTCCTTTTGGTTTTCTTTGTTTCATACCCTCTTTCAAATGCATTTCCAAATGGGTCTACGACTTTCACGTTAATGTGCCACTTCCTATCTCCTTTAATCTTTGTGTTTCCTCCTGAGTAATTTGGTATCCAATTAGTGTGCGACAATGATACGGGTAATGCACCAATAAATCCAACTAACTTTTTCCAAACACAAACGTCACGAAAAGGATTTAGGTAATCTTGTTCACTTAGAGCATGATCTAGAGCATTTTCACAATCTAGATAACTAGGACATTCCGGTGCATAGAATGACTTCCCATTTTCACCCCTTTTTGGAGAATACTCTTCCTCATTATCATCATCACTTTCACTCTCCTATTTCTTTTTCTTCATGGGCACTATCTTATAGCTTCCTCCAAGCACACTTATCCTACTCTTCCTCATGTCCATAATGGTTCCAAGAGTATATATGAAACTCCTTCCAACAACCAACGGCACATCTTTTTCGATTGGCACATCAAAAAGCAAAAAATTGGCAAGCATGGTATTTGTACCAATTTGGCATAGACGTTAAGAAAACGCCCCTTATCAATCTTTTTAGTTCATTAAACGAGATTGACGTGTGTTCTAAACTATTTAGATGAATGAACATTGACACTCATTTGTTTAACTAATGAAAAGAACATGGCCATGTGATACCTAGCTTTTCTCTTGGGGGACTTGCCATTTCAATTAGGTTACTTTAATTAACCAACTATTTGCATGTACTTTAAATAATCAAAACTTTTTAGAGTAGCAGACACGCATGCACTTGTAACATAAATGAAGTTGCTTAAAGGATAAATTAAAAGGTAGGTTCTAAATGTTTACATCAAGGTTTGAATGCGGAGAAGGCTACAACAGAATTCTGGCCACCAATACCAAATGAATTTGAAATGGCTGCTAACAAGAGAAGTTAGAGTAAGTAACTAATCACATTATGGGTACTAAATGCGGGAGATCGAGTTGGTAACAAACTCACCAACATTGATTTCATGTTGTTGCTCGATGTCTTGATTACGTCACAGAATATTACTTTCCTTTTTGACTTAATAAGACCCGATCCTACTTGTTTTAACAAGTAGTAGTTATTTACACGTTGGTACGCGTTATACCGTTTAATTTAATAAAAAATTACCGATGCCCCTTTGATTACTTTTCCTGTCTCCACCACTGGTTAGACACATGAAGCCTAACTAATTGCATTCCAGCTAATAGACTAGTTTTTACATCTAACACTAATCCAATTCAAACCTAGATGCTAAATTGAGACTTACCATTTACTCTGCATTTTAGATTATTCGCATGTGAGCAGTCTTGGCAACACATTCGCGGATCATTGTTTTGATAAGACTTACATACATAATAATGCTAATTTCCAAAATATTGGGCATAACATGCTATATAAGTTATATTATAACTAATGTGAAGTTAAGTTAGAGTTTGAGATTTGTACTACACAAATTTCTTCAATACCTAAACATTTAACATGGTTGTTATGGGAATTAATTGTTGGCCTGGCTCGACACTTTAGGCATTTCTATTCCCATTATTCATGTCTAGATCAAATTTAACACACATGCATACGCCTATAACATGCATAAAGTTGCTTTATGGATAAAGGGTAGATTTTAAATGTTTGCATCATGGCTTGAATGCGGTGAAGGCTACAACAGAATTCTGACCACCAATACCAAATGAATTTGAGATGGCTGCAAACAAGAAAATTTAGAGTAAATGAGGTAAACAATATATGGGTATCAAATGAGGGAGAGCTGGAAACAAACTCACCAACGTTGATTTCATGTTGTTGCTTTTGATTTGCAACAGTGTTGAAATCCATGTAAGGTTCTGGGTCCTATAGTTGCATTGGAAACATGAGTTTGTGGAAGATGATAAGTGAGGAAGCAGAAAAGAACACGTACGAATTTAGGTATCACGTACAATTTGATTAATGGTGGGATGCTGTTAGCCCTTTTTAATTGTTATAGATCAAATAGTGTTAGTAGTAAAAACTATAGCATATGTTATTGTAATTCGTATGACTTTTATTTAATGTTTGGGTCAAGTACATTTTCTGCATAATGGGTCGTATGGGTAAATCCAACCCAGCCCATGTATGACAGTTATTTAGTTAGTTATTAGAACGGTTTTATCTCAAGCTTCACAACGTTTGAGTAAACCATTGTGTCGATTAGGGTTCTATATATTGTTGTAAAACTTCGACATGTGAAGTTTACAACGTACCTTTAATATCTATAAAGTTAGTTTCTGTTAATTCACTTGTTTACCATTTTACTGTTACATCGCCAAACACAATCACACAAACATTCACAAATCATGAAACATATTTTGAAGTCCAGATTTGATGGCAAACGGCCTGTGAACATTTGGTACCAGAGCCAAGGCTCTAATCCATGGGAACAGCCATCTTTCAAACCGCAATCAAAATCAGGTTTCCAATCAGGACGCTATCTTTTACGAGAAACTCCCAAGCGTCTGTATCAATGGAACACAAGAACGAAGAAAAGCATATCCCCAAAGGCAAAGGAATTGTTGGCACAAACTGTGTTAGACAATGAGGAGTTCAATTCAAAGAAAAAAGAAGAATTCACAAAAGGGAAATCGAAGTTGAATTCAAGGGACAAAAGGTCGAAGTGTTATATATGTAAAACCAAGGGACACGCATTTTGGGCTTGTGAAAAAAGGAAAAAGATTGCTGGAGTCGAATCACAACAAAAGGAGATGGACATGACAAAAGAGATTATTGATCAAGAAAGGATGTATCCAGAAAAGGTATACGTGTTTGGTGATTATACGATTGAAGGTACGGATAGAGAAGGTTGGGACGACATATGGTATGTGAGTAATAAGTATAAGTTTCATATGTGTCCTAGGCGAGTTCTATTTAATGATGTGAATTATAAGTTTAAAATGGTTGGTAAGGAGGAGTATGAATGTAAGTTTATATTCTCGTATGGAATTGGTAACACAACTATTAAGACAGAAAATGGTGATTTAGTTGTGAGACATGTGCAATATACACCAGAAGTTTCGCTCAATATACTCAGTCTAGAATTGCTTGAAAAACAAGGTTTCTCCGTGAAAATTAAGGATACTAGATGTAGCATTAACCACATGTATTATGATGAGGAAACAAGTATGCAATTGCCATGTGAAAGTGAAACAGGAAAAGTTGGACCGAAAGAAGTTGTGGATGAACACAATAAGTATTTAGAGAAGTATTTTGAGTCAATAGATCCAGATGCATGTTCTCTAGTTAAAGGCATAGAAGAATTGGATTGGAATAGAGATGTGACACAAGATTACGTGGATGATGAGTACATTAGTTACAATGGAACCTTGTATGCTTTAAAAGTTAATTCGTTTTCAAGGTTTCTATCGTTCATGAATTTGTTGAAGAAGGATAAACTATTGTACAGAAATTGGGAAGTGTTCAACAAGGGATTTATAGATATGTTAAGATGGTTTTATCTAGTGCATTTGAACTATGATGCGCTTGAATCAATACCACCCGTTGTCAAAGATATAGAGTTGAATCTGTTGTGTTTAATGAAAGCTGTTGAGAATTTAGGAGGCTATGTTTCGGTCACCATGGGTGACAATTGGGGAACGTTAGCACAGTTACAAGGTTTAGACATCAAAGATGGTGAGACAGTTAGAAACTGCTACAAAACGTTTATTGATCTAGTTGTAGTCTACCATGAAACTGCTGGTATGCCTTGGGTTGAAAAATCGTATGAAGTGGGAGAAGCAAGCAAGAATTGTTTGGCCATGGACCTGCAAGGTCAGAAGGATACAAGAGTGAAGGATGGAGCAATAGAATCAAAGGACCATTTTGGCGTTAAACTTGAACAAGAAGATGATGAAAGCAGCAGCAATGGAAGCAATGATTTCGAGGTCATTGTTTGAAGATAGCAAGCAAACAGGTTTCAAGAAGATGAAGAATTTGATGCTATAAAATTAGGGGGGAAAATGTTAGCCCTTTTTAATTGTTATAGATCAAATAGTGTTAGTAGTAAAAACTATAGCATATGTTATTGTAATTCGTATGACTTTTATTTAATGTTTGGGTCAAGTACATTTTCTGCATAATGGGTCGTATGGGTAAATCCAACCCAGCCCATGTATGACAGTTATTTAGTTAGTTATTAGAACGGTTTTATCTCAAGCTTCACAACGTTTGAGTAAACCATTGTGTCGATTAGGGTTCTATATATTGTTGTAAAACTTCGACATGTGAAGTTTACAACGTACCTTTAATATCTATAAAGTTAGTTTCTGTTAATTCACTTGTTTACCATTTTACTGTTACATCGCCAAACACAATCACACAAACATTCACAAATCATGAAACATATTTTGAAGTCCAGATTTGATGGCAAACGGCCTGTGAACAGATGCAACCATCCAGTTTCAATCGCTTTTATTGTAGCAATGGCTTCCAGACCTCCAGCTGCACCCATACAATGCCCTATCATAGACTGATACATAATAAATTAAGAAGATAATGTCAATATTTGGATGTTTGAGGAGATAATTGTGGACTATTTACAATCATGGTGGACTTCACCTTTGTGGCGTTTATTTTGATCCCTTCAGTTTTCTTGAACACCTTCTTCAGAGCATTTACCTCAGCTTGATCCCCAATCAGTGTAGATGTTGCGTGTGCATTGATGTAATTTACCTTTCAACAAGATCTAGTTGCATAAGTTAATTAATCTATGAATGATGTCGTAATACATATTAACATATATACTTGAGCAAAAAATAAATGATAAGATAGGGAAAGTACTTCCTCTACCGATACGCCAGCATCCACAAGGCTGCTTTGAATGCATAACGATAGGCCAAGCCCATTAGATCGTGGATTAATTATATGATAAGCATCAGAATTTGTAGCACCTCCCAAGTATTCCCCAAGTATTGGTGCATCCCTTTTCATTGCATGTTCTAAACTCTCCATCACCTTCACACACACACACACACACACACACACACACACGAAAGAAGTGAATTTCACATCATAGAAGATCAGTTACAAAAATGTATACCCAATGGAACAAAACTACATGCAGTAATAAGATGTACCAAAACACCAGCACCTTCGCCCATAATGAAACCATCTCTATCTTTGTCCCATGGCCTTGAAGCAGTCTCAGGATCATCATTTCTTTCAGACAATGCTCTAGAAGCAGCATAAATTCCCATTACAAGGGGAGTAATACAAGCTTCAGATCCACCAGCAATCATCAAATCAGCCTTTCCATCACGGATATGATTTGCAGCAGCTAATAAGCAAGAATTGGATGTTGCACAAGATGCAGAAATAGAGTAGTTTGGTCCCCTAATTAAAGCCAAGATCCATAGCAAGTAAGGCAGACGCCATACTTGTTATCGAAAAAGGTATACAGAATGGCGAGATTTTACTATAACCTTGCATGATTAAAGACTCCACGCCATCAGAAAATACCATACTACCTCCCTGTGAAGAGCCAACAAGCACACCAGCTCGCTCCTTATCGATCTGCACATCTTAACATGACATACATACCATACTATATTATGGTGTGCTGAGAATCACTTCGGTATACTCATAAAGTGGTAAAAAGGTTGCAATAAATTAAGTATCGACCAATGAATAACATATAATTAACCATGAAGTAATTGATTATTTGATTTTTTTTTATTTGAAGGACAATTCTAACTCACTGGTAATGCATTTTCATGCTTATATTATATCCTTATTATGGTTATTTTTTATCAATTGTATAATCCAGATTTAGGAAACGCATTTTGGTTTATTTTATTTTATATTCATGTAGGTAAAACAAAATAAGAATCTGCAGCAAAGTGCGATATCAAGAGCATACTCATTGAACAACAAATGTGACCAAACAAACATCTACAGAAATATTTAGAGGCATGACAAACAACAAAATAGTACGAACCTTGATGCTTTGGATGTCACCAAGAGCAGCATCTTCAAAAGCTTTTTTCCCCGCAACTATGCAATACCGTAAAAAATCATCCAGTCTTTTGTCAGTTTTGGCATCAATATACCCATTTGAATCAAATCCACGAATCTGACCAGCGAATTGAGTAGTAAATTTTGAAGCATCAAATCGATCTATGGGACTGATTCCGCTCTCTCCAGCTAATAGTCTTTCATAATATATATCAACTTCATTTCCAAACACAGATACAAGACCCATGCCAGTTATAACTACTCTTTTTTTTGCATCTTTCTCCCTATTTGGAGCACTGGTGGTGGGGTGGGAAGCAAATATTTGCTGATGGCGTCTCGTAATAATGCGTGATGGTGATTTGACAATTATGCGTCTGGGGATGACGCTTGGAAGTCTTAACTCGAGATGACCTTGAGCTTCCATTTTCGTAAAACTAAAGATTTGGTCGATAAAAAAAAGTGACCGGCCACTAATTAATGTATAGAATGATCTCATATATATGCATTGGTAGACCTTCACTGAGGGAATAGGATGGCCATGGGCTCATGGCACACATATTTTGTTCTCTACTTAAATTTAATCCTTCATCCGTCTCAAAATTATAATCCACATTTCTTTTTTAGGATGACTGAAAATGATTGTTCACTTTACTTTTTAAATAAAAACTAGAGAATATATTAGGGGAATATTCACTTTGAGTGATTGAGATTTATGATAGTCCATTTTTTATTAAACTTTATGATTTCTCTCTAATGACAATAATTTTGAGATGGAGTAAAAATTTAGAAGTAACGTGAAGATAGGCCCCGCGTTGTGGTAGAGCCAATTTGTTATCTAATTTTTTGAGAATGTTTTTGTTTCCGTTTTCTTTTATTAGTGCAACGATTTGGGCCGGGTGTTATAATTTTTGTTTCCGTTTTCTTTTATTAGTAACGTGAAGATAGGCCCCGCATTACAGGTTAGCTTTCTTTAATGTTTATTTAGTTTTCTAATCAAATCCGAGCTTTTGCAATTTCGCCGCTCGGATTGCGTAGGAGTATTAGACGATAAATGTGGCACAAGCCCTATTGTGAGTTTCGGTCACTTAAGGTTTCATGCTGTGTACTCTCTATATATACCTTGCCTAATAATAAAATATACCCACGGGGAATTCAATGTTTGACATGGCATCAGAGCATCAAATATTTATCCTTCGGAGTTTTAGGTTCAACCCACCACAAAATAATTATCCTCCGGTCATTGAGCATTAGTATTTGTTTTACCTCCGGAGATCATTTTTGTTTTTCAGAAAATAGTTGGTCTCAAAATTGTCGCTCCTACCTAAAGGCAAAGCAAATCATGATGTAAAAAAAAGTCACGCAAAGGAGTAAACAATTATGCTGCCAAATACAATTATGATTCTGTTCAAACAAACAATAAAGAAGATGATAAATGAAAAGAAGAAGAAACGACTTGCAACATATGTTCTAATTTGTCCGTTCGGAAGCCTCCTGTTCAAACTGTGGGGCAATGTTAGTTAACTGGGTTAGTTGCCCAAACCTAATTATGTATTTGAGTCCATTAGGTTTAGGGTTAAGATTGCTTGTTAGCTAGTTATGTGTTTATTATGATATATATATGCAAATCCTTCTAACGTAAACACAAAAATACAATCAATAATATATCTCTCTTTGCTATTTTACAGGTTTATCGTACACATTAAGCATAAGTCGTACATATCATTTCTAGTGATTAAGTTGTTTGTTTCACTTATGGGTCAAGATTGGTGTTCGTGGGGGGCCTAAATCACATGTTTTTAAATGGCAACGATCATTAGGCCAGGGACCTGCTCAAACTATGGGAAGATATCATGTGATCACTAATCTTCTATACGGGGCCGGTGTCATTTAATGATTGCCCAGCGTGGTGTTTGGTCTTTGGTGTTTTTTGTAAAGATTATTATAGCAACAACGACAGATAGTACTTCTCTTCATCAAAATTCAACATTTTTTTTTTTTGGTTGGTTGAATAGTAGGTGTAGCAAACATTCTCCTAATTGGTGTTTATGGAGTTCTTGTCATATGAAGGCATGTTACGTTTCGACTTCATGAGCTCATGTAATTTGTAATTCCTTGCCTGTCGAGTGTCGTCTAGCTCCTTGTTAGAAAGCAGGTGACTTTGTGTGAATTATATATAGCTTTTTTTAATAGAAAAAAGGTATTATAATCTAAATACCTTTTTTGATCATGAACCACTACTAAATTCGTCTCAAGCACATGTGGACACCATGAACCATCTCACGTTGCTTGTGCTTCTTTCAAGCTTTTTTAGATTGAAGATGTGAGAAATGGTAACCAAAAGGCTGGAAGAGAAGTTAATGAAATGATTCAAGGACTACTAGTTAACCACATGTTCCTTATGCAACTGGTCATATACAATCTTGGAGTTATGTTTTTCAATCGTGGGGATTTTGTTTGTCTCAGCATTGTCATGGGTGTTCATTGTTAAACATTATTATATTGATTTCGTTCGGAATTTAAATCAAGTGAAAAAATCTATGTTCAAACCTCTTCAATTAAGATGTTTTGAAGCCATCTTGTTCTCATATGTTTGGATGATGTGGAACTGTCGAAATTGCAATGTGTTCATGGATAAATTCAGTCTAGCATCCAAGTTTTCAAGGAGATTCAACAAATATCATGCAATTGGATTGGTGCTAGATGAAAAAAAAAAAAAAAAAAAAAAAATTCTGTTAACTAGAATGATTGGATTAATGATCCTATAATTATTTGTATAGAATCTATTAGTTAGGCTTTTGTATCTGGCTATAGCTACTTGCTAGTTTTTTTTACCTTTAGCATTTACATGCATGTCACGGTGTATAGTCACTATCAAATACTCGAGGAATGATACATCCACAAACAAACTTTCACAAAATCATCCATTAATAACATGTCTAGAGTTGATTGGTTTAATCAATGAAAGGAGAGAGAAACGGTCACTAAGATTTTGTGGAAGTTTGTTTGTGGATGTATCATTCCTCATCAAATGATGAAACAAACTGTAATACCATTTTTTTTAGTTAGATGTCATTTTGGCTTCTTACTATCCCATTATATTACGTACTATTTTTTTCAAGATATGTCTCCAATTCGTAATGGTTAAGTTGTTTGTATTTTCTTGTTATCAAATTTGGGAATTAATGGCCTTTATACTTATTCATGTTTAGATTATACACTGAGCTTCGGAGATGCCTTGCTGCTAGCTTCCTACTGATCTCCTGTATTCCCTCATAAATTGTAGCACACTGCCACACTAGCACCGAACTTTTATTGGCAATATCTTTGAGTTAGTTAAATGCCAGTTGCGAGTGTTTATCTATGTTTTGTAATATGACCGGCTTGCTAAGAAAAATCACTTTATATGGAAGGTTGCACATATGGTCCATACGCGCGCAATACATTATCCTGTGATTTACAATGTGATACTTCACAACTTGTGTGTTCCTAGGATCTCTTGATCTAGGATGTATCTGTATTCTCATATTTGTTAACGAATGTTCTAATTGGCAACACATTCTCGGATCAATATTTGTATAATCCTGATATACGTAATAGATAATCATGCTAATTTCAAAAGTATTGCACATAAAATGATATATAAACGATGCAAACTCATGTCGAAGTTTTTAAATTTGTACTACACAAATTTGGTAAATAATTAACTTATCATTAGACATGGTTATTATGGAAACCAATAGTTGGTTTGGCTCGACACTTGAGGTGTGTCTATTCCCACTTGACCTCCTGTGTGTAACAGAAAATAAACCAAATTTAATACATATAAATGCATCTTTAACCGACAAGAAGTTGCTATATGGATAAGGTCCTCACACATTGCTAAGGTTCATATCAAGGTTTGAATGCTGAGAAGACTACAACAGAATTTTGGCCACCAATACCAACTGAATTAGAAATGGCTGCAAACAAAAAAATTTAGAGCAACCGTAGTTTAAACGAAATTATATATGGGTAGTTAAAGAGGGGGAAATTGTATAAACGTACTCACCGACATTGATTTCATGTTTCTGCTTCCGATTTGCAACAGTGTCGAAATCTACATAAGGTTCTGGGTTCTTTGGTCGCATAAAAAAGCGTGAGTGTATAGAAGATGATCAACTAGGAAGTAGAATAGAGCATGAATGTAGGGAAGACATACAATTTGATTAATGGTGGGATGCAACCATCCTGTTTGAATAGCTTTTATAGTAGCAATGGCTTCCAACCCTCCAGCAGCACCCACACAATGCCCTATCATACACTGAAACATAATCAAATCAATAAGATATTGTTAATATTAAAATGCGGTCGAGATAATATAGATAATGGCCGATAATGATGGAGCTTACTTTAGTGGTGTTCATTTTGGTCCCTTTGGCGTTCTTGAATACCTTATTTAGAGCATTTACCTCCGCCAGATCTCCAACCAGTGTAGAAGTTGCATGTGCATTGATGTAATTTACCTTGCAAAAACATTTAGTTGCATAGCATAATTTAAGAATTTTTATTTTTATTATTATTTTTTTTAATAATTAAATTGAACATAATAAACAGATAATAAAGGATAAATTAGATAAGTACTTCCTCTACTGATATTTTAGCATCCACGAGACCACTCTGAATGCAAGAAAATAGGCTGAGCCCATCGGGTCGTGGATTAGTTATGTGATAAGCATCACAATTTACAGCACCTCCTAAGTATTCGGCAAGTATCGGTGCATCCCTTTTCATTGCATGTTCTAGACTCTCCATCACCTACAAATGAATACCAGATATATTTTCACAGATGAGATCAACTAAAAAAAAGTATGTCCAATGTGACTAAACATATTGGTGATAGAAGTTACCAACACACCAGCACCTTCACCCATAACGAAGCCATCTCTATCTTTGTTCCAAGGCCTGCAAGCAGTATGGGGATCATCATTTCTTCGAGACAATGCTCTACAAGCAGCAAAACCTCCCATTGTAATGGGATTGATGCAATCATCAACTCCACCAGCAATCATCAAATCAGCATTTCCATCACGGATATGATTTGCAGCAGCTAAGAAGCAAGTATTTGATGTTGCACAGGCTGCAGAAATGGCATAGTTCGGTCCAGAAAATCCAAGATCGATAGCAAGTAACGCGGAGCTCATATTTGTTGTCGTAAAAGGTATTAGAAATGGTGAGATTCTAGCATAACCTCTCTCGACTAAAGCCTTCATACCATCATAAGTTACCATACTACCTCCTGCTACAGAGCCTACTAGCACGCCAGCTCGTTCCTTATCGATCTGCACATCTTGAAAGAAATGGTGATCAGAGTAATGTATGCGGCAAGTCGAATCCAGTTCTATAGGCGTGACAAGCAAGATTGCCTATTAGTATTTTACTTTTTGTGAACCTTAATCAAGTAACTGACTGGTATAGATTAGTTCTCGCCATATCTTTATCTAGTAGTGTTTATAGTGTCAATGGTTCGGTTTGAAGCCATATTGTTTTCTCTCTCTTTGGGAGTAGGAACCTAGACAGAAAAAAAGGTAATTTTGAACTTTTCCTGGTAATTGCTATTTGTGGTTAAAGATTGGGCTATGAAACTAATTTGCAAAGATGATGTCTAACACGCGAATTTTTGTTCCTAATTGGTGTATATATATATATTTTTTTTTTTTCTCTTGGAACAAATCATAATTGGTATACTCCAATCACTTTTAGATTGTAATCTTTCAAAAAATCCTAGAAGGTTTTGGATTTTTGTTAAATTTGTGATGACGTACGAATTATCATGCCATCATCAGTTCGATGGATTACTAAAGGTTCAAACCAATCTTTCAAAATGTTTTCTTAAGGTTGGTTGTCATCTTAATCCGTAAGAACTAATATTTGCACAATACAAACCTTGAGGTGTTGGTGGCTACCGAGAGCAGCGTCTTAATCCGTAAGAACTTATAATATTTGCACAAAACAAACCTTGAGGTGTTGGTGGCTACCGAGAGCAGCGTCTTCAAGAGCATCTTTTCCCGCAACCATGCAATACCGTTGACTATTATCAAGTCTCGGGTCAATGTTTTCATCAATATTGAAGACCGAATAATCTTAATACATTGCTTTGTTTGTAATAGTTAGAACATGAAGGACCAAACTTGTTAGTTAGAAACTTAATAACCGAAAAGTAGTTATGGTAGTTATTTCGGTTATGTGAATGGTTGTGTAGGTTCATTTACACCGATTCAAAACATATATATATGTAGATACATAGATCGATTAAAGGTTAATGAAACAATTTAGATTTTACTTATTCAATTGATTTGCAACTTATTAAAGATCTATTATTGGGACAACAATTGGCATCAAGAGCAAAGGTTAATACACATCGAAATATCTGAAAACGTTTTACAGAAACCTTAACAAAGAGGCCATTTGAACGCTGGGAAAAGAGACTCTCGCTGGTCTTTTTTCTTCAAAGCAAAGGGACGTTTGTTTTTCTTAATTCTTCCAAGGAAACAAACAAGTGTGAATAAGGAACGCGTAGAAGAGATAGTGCACGATCTGTTTTGCGTAGAAGTTGCAAGTGTACAACATCGAGAGTGAATTGGTGTTGAGGAAGAAGAGTGGAGACTTTGTGTAGAAAAGATAGAACCGGTTCGAAGAAAAAGAAACACAAAGCAAAGGGCGTTGTTGGTTGAGAAAAAACGTATACGTAGTATTATTGATTGTTTGAAAGAGAAGAGTGTGGAGTTTTGTGTCGCAAGAACACAAAGACAACAACAACGTGGGGAGAAAACAAGACAAGTGACTGTCGTTGTTTTTCATTGGAACGAACCAGGAGCGCAGCAAACAGTTTGTTTTTGGGTTCGGTTGTGTTACCAAGGCGTGGTAATACAAGTTTGTGTGTAGGAGACTGCGTGATCTCAATACCGAGATCAAACACACAAAGGGTGTAGTGTGGTATTTCGTTATTTGCATGTTGGATTCATTCGACAAACAGCAGTAACAAGGAAAGCCAAGTGAAGGCAGTGGAACGTTTGGAATATAGACTCGTTGGCAAAAATTCAAAAGCAGATTCGAACAGGTGTAGGAGTGTTGTGCAGTTTTTTGTTTGATTCGAGAACAAGGATAGCGACAACAACAAAAGAAAACCGAGAAGTGTTGGTTAATTTTGGGTCGAATAACACTTTGGAAGATACAACGAGGCACTGAAATTTAAAAGGATTTTGGCGCGGGAAAGGGAACAAAGTTGGTGACCGATTATAACAAGTCGAAACATCAAATACATCTCGTATTCTATACGAAATAAACAAGGTCACAAGTTTTAATTTTCTGGATTTCATTTTATATAGTATAGATCATATTAGTTTATGCTATTAGGAAATCCCGAGAACTATTAATTGATCCCGTAGTATTAAGGAATTTCAAAACTATATTTCATATTAGAAGATGCCATACAAAGAAAAATTATTCCCATACGGATTAGAAAGTGAAAATCATAAAATATACATCTAACATGGCCGGGGATGACGCTAGTACATCTAACGCAACAAAAACCGTAATACCGATTGCACAATACCAATGTCCAAAATTGAAAAATACAAATTATACAGTATGGGCTATACAAATTAAGGCAATATTAGGTGCACAAGGTTTTTGGGAAACTATTGAATATAAGGATGGGGTAGACGTAGATGATAAGAAGGATAAAGCAACAATTGCTTTCATATACCAAGCGTTAACCGAAGATGTAATCTTACAAGTAGCGAGTTGTAAGACGGCTAAGGAATTATGGGAATCATTGAGAAAGAGACACGTTGGAGAAGAAAAGGTGCAGCAAGCACGACTACAATCATTGATGATTGGATTTAACTCACTTTATATGAAGGAAGATGAGACGGTGGATGCATTTGCGGAAAAATTGAATGGTTATGTCACGAAGGCAAAAGAACTAGGGAAAACACTAGATGAATCACTTTTAGTTAGAAAACTATTAGATTCCACACCAGATAGATTCATACAAATAGTAGCATCCATAGAACAAACAAATGATCTAGACGACATAACCCTAGATGAGATCATTGGAAAACTCAAAGCATTTGAGGAAAGGATAAAATTACGAAAGGGAGGACAAGTTGAAAGCCAGGATAACTTACTTTTTGCACATGACGAACACTCAGATAAAAAGAAAAGTTTTAACAAGCGTGGAGGTAGATCGAACTATTCACGAAGAAACTGGCATAAAAATAAGAATAGAAATAACTCGAACCATAAAGATAACCAAAATAAGAATTCGAGTAAGTTTGATTTTAGCAATGTAAGGTGTTATAATTGCAACAAACTTGGACACTTTCGAGATAAATGTAGATCAAAACCAACAACTCAAGAACAATCAAACCTTATCTTAGAAGACGATGAACCATCATTGTTAATGACTATGCACGAAACCAAACACGAGGGAGTGTTGTTGAATGAAGGCCAAATTCAACCGGGTAAATATGCTTCAAAGGATGCAAGTATATGGTATTTAGATAACGGTGCAAGTAACCATATGACGGGAACTAAAAGTCATTTTAAGGATATAGATGAAAGCGTAACAGGACGAGTACGTTTTGGAGATGGATCGTATGTACAGATAAAGGGAAAAGGCTCTATACTATTAGGTTGTAAAAACCAAGAGCATAAGGTAGTGACAGATGTATACTTTATACCAAACCTTAAGAGCAACATACTAAGTCTAGGACAACTTACGGAAATAGGTTGTAAAGTGTTAATGGACGGAGATAAATTGACTTTGTATGATAAGAGCATGAAGTTGTTGATGAAAGTAGAAAGATCTAAGAATAGACTTTACAGTATTAGATTACAGATAGACACACCTATTTGTCTCTTAGCAAATATAGATAACCAGGATTGGTTATGGCATGCTAGATTAGGTCATCTGCACTTTGATGTTATGAACAAGATGACTAGGAAGGGTCTAGTGGATGGAGTACCTAGAATAAACCATGCAGGACAAATCTGTGATGCATGTTTATTAGGAAAACAAAGTAGAACACCATTTCCAAACCAAGCTAAATTCAGATCTAAGAACCCGTTGGACTTGATATATGGAGATCTCTGTGGTCCTATAAGTCCAGCAACACACTCAGGCAAGAAACTAATATTCTTGTTAGTAGACGATTGTACACGTTTTATGTGGGCTTACTTTCTACAATCTAAAGATCAAGCATTTAGTACATTTAAGGAATTTAAACAGAAAATAGAAATGGAGTTAAGATTGAAAGTGAGGATGCTAAGAACAGATAGAGGAGGTGAATTTACTTCAAATGAATTCACACAGTACTGTAAGGATAATGGAATAGCACGACAGTTGACAGCACCATACTCACCACAACAAAATGGAGTAGTGGAGAGAAGAAATAGGACAGTGTTATCAATGACTAGGAGTATGATGAAAGCTATGAAACTACCCTTAATTTTTTGGGCGGAAGCAGTTAGACATGCTATTTACATATTGAATAGGGTACCTACAAGAGCCCTGATAGATAAAACTCCATATGAAGCACTCTACAGTAGAAAACCAAACTTAGAGAACCTAAGAATATTTGGATGCACAACTTATGCAAAGATAACAATACCTCATTTGAAGAAGCTGGATGATAGAAGCATACCATTGGTTTATTTGGGAGTAGAGGAAGGATCAAAAGCATGTAGGTTATATGATCCAATAGCCAAGAAGAAATATGTTAGTAGGGACGTAAAGTTTATGGAAATACAGCCGTGGGATTGGAATAAGATTGGTGAAGATGCAAGTACACAAGACACATTTTGGTCTAGTTTTGTGGAAGGTGAAATTGACAATGAAAAACCTATACAAATCAACATAGGAGATGCAGACGATATGTATCACCAAGAGGATCAAGTACTAGAACCAACACCAGATCCATTGTCAGAACCAGATTCACCAGTCACACCACCAACACATACTTACGAACCTAACTCAGAAAGTGAAAGAGAAGCTACTATTATTAGTTCACTTAGAAGCTCGTTAGGAAGCTCAGGAAGATATGATCATACACCGGTTAGAGGTTTAAAGGACTTGAAAGAAGTTTATGAAACAGCAAGTGTAGTTGAAACACCTAGTTTACTCTTCATAGAAGAAGAACCTCGTAACTATAAGGAAGCATCAGTAGATAAAAAGTGGATTGAGGCCATGGAGATTGAATTGGATTCGATCAACAAGAACAAAACATGGTTTCTTACTGAATTGCCAGAAAACCAAAAGGCAATAGGACTTAAGTGGGTTTTTAAAACCAAAAGAGATGCAGAAGGAAAGATCATCAAGTATAAGGCACGGTTAGTAGCAAAAGGATATGTACAAGAACAAGGAATAGACTTCGATGAAGTATTTGCCCCAGTTGCTAGGATAGAAACAGTACGATTAATACTAGCATTAGCAGCATATCATGGATGGCAAGTTCACCACTTAGATGTAAAATCAGCATTTTTACATGGAGATTTGAAGGAGGAAGTCTATGTTACACAACCTGAAGGTTTTGTACAACCAGAAAACTCAGGAAAAGTTTATAAGCTTATTAAAGCTTTATACGGATTAAGACAAGCACCGAGAGCTTGGAACATGAAGCTTGACCAAACATTAAAGTCATTAGATTTTAAGAAGTGTAATCTCGAGCAAGCAGTCTATACAAGGAGAAATAAGAATTCTACGATTATAGTTGGAGTTTATGTAGATGATTTGATAATCACGGGCACTCCAAAGAAAGAATTAGATTTATTTAAATCTCAAATGGAAGAAAAGTTTGAAATGAGCGATTTAGGATTGTTAGCTTATTACCTTGGGATAGAAGTTACACAGACAGGAGGAGAGATTACAATCAAGCAAACAGGATATATTAACAAGATCTTAAAGGAGACAAGTATGACGGATAGTAATGATACGAAGATACCCATGGATCCAGGTACTAAGTTGGTCAAGGCGGAAGATGGAAATTCAGTTGACGCAACTTACTACAGAAGCTTAATAGGAAGTATCAGATATTTACTACATACAAGACCAGATCTTAGTTATTCAGTCGGGTTACTCAGCAGACTTATGCAAGATCCAAAAGATCACCACCTGAAGGCGGTTAAGCAAGTAATTCGATATATCAAAAGGAACAAAGGAGCATGGCATAATTTACAAGAAAGAAGGCGGCTGCAAGATTACAGGTTACAGCGACAGTAGTTATGGAATCAACACTGATCAAGGAAAAGGAACTACTGGCATAGTATTTTACTTTGGAGAGTCACCCATTACATGGAGTACTCAGAAGCAACCGACAGTGGCGCTATCATCATGTGAATCAGAATTCATGGCGGCTACTGCAGCAGCATGTCAAGCCTTATGGTTGAAAAGATTACTTAGTGAATTAACTGGAAGTGAAGAAAAGAAGATAACGCTGAAGGTAGACAACGTTTCAGCAATAGCACTTGTGAAGAACCCAGTTTTTCATGGAAGAAGTAAACACATCGACATTCGCTATCATTTTATTCGAGAATGCGTAGAGAATGGACACATCAATGTGGAACATGTCAGCGGAGAACTACAAAGAGCAGATATTCTAACAAAAGCTCTACCAAGATTGAAGTTCACAACAATGCGACAGATGCTCGGAGTTCAAGATTTAAAGAAAAGCAACGATCAAGATTAAGGAGGAGAATGAAGACCGAATAATCTTAATACATTGCTTTGTTTGTAATAGTTAGAACATGAAGGACCAAACTTGTTAGTTAGAAACTTAATAACCGAAAAGTAGTTATGGTAGTTATTTCGGTTATGTGAATGGTTGTGTCGGTTCATTTACACCGATTCAAAACATATATATATGTAGATACATAGATCGATTAAAGGTTAATGAAACAATTTAGATTTTACTTATTCAATTGATTTGCAACTTATTAAAGATCTATTATTGGGACAACAAATATAACCACTTGATGTAAAACCACGAATCTGACCAGCAAATCGAGTAGTCAGTTTTGAAGCATCAAATCGATCTATGAAACTGATTCCATTCTCTCCAGCTAAGAGTCTTTCATAATATACATCTACATCATTCCCAAACACAGACACGAGACCCATACCAGTAATAACTACTCGCTTTTTTGCATCTTTCTCCCGTTTTGGAGCAGTAGCACTGGAGTGGGAAGCGAATATTTGCTGTCTGCGTATGGTGATGATGCGTGATTGTGATCTCACAGTTATGGGTGATAACATATTTTGGAAAGAGTTGACTGCAGACACCAAAGGAAATCTGAACTGGAGATGAGCTTGAGCTTCCATTATTCTGAAACTAGGGAAAACTGATAAAATGACTAGTGTACCTCACAGAAATGATCATATATATGTATAATTTCTTTTGTATTTTCTCATCAACAATTAATGTAGTATATTAAGATGATATTTGTATAGGAATATGTATGCATACGCTGATACCCTCTGTTAAAATATGTGTTAAACTCGTCAATTATTAGTTTTAGCATAATTTACTCTAAGAAATAAGTTTGATTTGTCACTATCCTCATTAAATATCTGTCGCGCGCATCATTTCTAATGACTAAGTAATATGTATCTGTTATGCAAAGAATGTACAGGTCAATATTGGGTATGTTTCTAGTTCTGATAAAAACTTTATGGGTCAAGATTGGGTCTTCGTGGGGGGCCTAATTAATTAACGAACCATGTTTAGATGGCAATAAATAAGTCAGGACATGCATAGTGTGGACAGATACCATGGTATCTACTCAACATTTTTATCAAAAAGTATTGAAGCTAGGCTGTATATCTTAAATATATTACTCTCAAAATGTGACGATAGAAGTATGGTATAGTACCAACTTCCTTTCTTATTGGTTCTCTTATTACAATCAAACAGGGAAAAATCAGATGGGAAACATAAACATTGACGTCTGAAAGACATACTCAACATAAGAAAAAGTTAGAAGTATACTTCCTGTTTTGCGTTAATAAGTTTGAAAATCTCTTGGTTAAGTCATATGCTGTCTACACTGACTCCGGGACGCTCGAAACATTATAATTCAGCGATTCCTTGTGTTTCCATCTATTTATATCACTCGTTCCAAGAAGACTATTTAGAGTTCTTTGAATGAGTGCTAACCATCTACTAGCCAAGTGGTGTATATGAAAAAAACCAAGAAGAATCTGCACCAAATATTACAATCCAATTTTTCCAATTAAACAATTCAGTTTTGTCCAAATATTGAACAGGCCTATATAGTACGTAAGCTGATTGGGACTGTTGGTGGGTTTTCTAGTTGGATAATGTACCGGATATCATTTAGAATCGTGTAATCACTTTTCAAATAAAACTATTCGACCCTAATGCTTGGGTTACACGAATATCTCCTTAGGGTAAGACCAAGTGTTTGTTCTTGTTTTAGGCATAAAGTAAGAACCCTTTCACTTCTAAGTGTGTAAGTTTTCTGTATATGTTTTCCACGCAAGTATGTGTTTCAATTTATACACTACTAGAAAAAGTGCTTGCAACAACCAATAAGTCGTTGCTAAATTCACACATTAGCAACGAAATTCAACAATAATAGAGTCTTCGGTTAGCAACAATTTTTAGTTGCTAAATTCTTTGCTATCTTTGCAAAATTTGGTGGGAACATTCCTCCTCTTTTTTAGCAACGACTTTCTTTGAAATATTGGTTGCTAAAAAATTAGCAACGAAGTTTTAATTTTCTGGATTTCATTTTATATAGTATAGATCATATTAGTTTATGCTATTAGGAAATCCCGAGAACTATTAATTGATCCCGTAGTATTAAGGAATTTCAAAACTATATTTCATATTAGAAGATGCCATACAAAGAAAAATTATTCCCATACGGATTAGAAAGTGAAAATCATAAAATATACATCTAACATGGCCGGGGATGACGCTAGTACATCTAACGCAACAAAAACCGTAATACCGATTGCACAATACCAATGTCCAAAATTGAAAAATACAAATTATACAGTATGGGCTATACAAATTAAGGCAATATTAGGTGCACAAGGTTTTTGGGAAACTATTGAATATAAGGATGGGGTAGACGTAGATGATAAGAAGGATAAAGCAACAATTGCTTTCATATACCAAGCGTTAACCGAAGATGTAATCTTACAAGTAGCGAGTTGTAAGACGGCTAAGGAATTATGGGAATCATTGAGAAAGAGACACGTTGGAGAAGAAAAGGTGCAGCAAGCACGACTACAATCATTGATGATTGGATTTAACTCACTTTATATGAAGGAAGATGAGACGGTGGATGCATTTGCGGAAAAATTGAATGGTTATGTCACGAAGGCAAAAGAACTAGGGAAAACACTAGATGAATCACTTTTAGTTAGAAAACTATTAGATTCCACACCAGATAGATTCATACAAATAGTAGCATCCATAGAACAAACAAATGATCTAGACGACATAACCCTAGATGAGATCATTGGAAAACTCAAAGCATTTGAGGAAAGGATAAAATTACGAAAGGGAGGACAAGTTGAAAGCCAGGATAACTTACTTTTTGCACATGACGAACACTCAGATAAAAAGAAAAGTTTTAACAAGCGTGGAGGTAGATCGAACTATTCACGAAGAAACTGGCATAAAAATAAGAATAGAAATAACTCGAACCATAAAGATAACCAAAATAAGAATTCAAGTAAGTTTGATTTTAGCAATGTAAGGTGTTATAATTGCAACAAACTTGGACACTTTCGAGATAAATGTAGATCAAAACCAACAACTCAAGAACAATCAAACCTTATCTTAGAAGACGATGAACCATCATTGTTAATGACTATGCACGAAACCAAACACGAGGGAGTGTTGTTGAATGAAGGCCAAATTCAACCGGGTAAATATGCTTCAAAGGATGCAAGTATATGGTATTTAGATAACGGTGCAAGTAACCATATGACGGGAACTAAAAGTCATTTTAAGGATATAGATGAAAGCGTAACAGGACGAGTACGTTTTGGAGATGGATCGTATGTACAGATAAAGGGAAAAGGCTCTATACTATTAGGTTGTAAAAACCAAGAGCATAAGGTAGTGACAGATGTATACTTTATACCAAACCTTAAGAGCAACATACTAAGTCTAGGACAACTTACGGAAATAGGTTGTAAAGTGTTAATGGACGGAGATAAATTGACTTTGTATGATAAGAGCATGAAGTTGTTGATGAAAGTAGAAAGATCTAAGAATAGACTTTACAGTATTAGATTACAGATAGACACACCTATTTGTCTCTTAGCAAATATAGATAACCAGGATTGGTTATGGCATGCTAGATTAGGTCATCTGCACTTTGATGTTATGAACAAGATGACTAGGAAGGGTCTAGTGGATGGAGTACCTAGAATAAACCATGCAGGACAAATCTGTGATGCATGTTTATTAGGAAAACAAAGTAGAACACCATTTCCAAACCAAGCTAAATTCAGATCTAAGAACCCGTTGGACTTGATATATGGAGATCTCTGTGGTCCTATAAGTCCAGCAACACACTCAGGCAAGAAACTAATATTCTTGTTAGTAGACGATTGTACACGTTTTATGTGGGCTTACTTTCTACAATCTAAAGATCAAGCATTTAGTACATTTAAGGAATTTAAACAGAAAATAGAAATGGAGTTAAGATTGAAAGTGAGGATGCTAAGAACAGATAGAGGAGGTGAATTTACTTCAAATGAATTCACACAGTACTGTAAGGATAATGGAATAGCACGACAGTTGACAGCACCATACTCACCACAACAAAATGGAGTAGTGGAGAGAAGAAATAGGACAGTGTTATCAATGACTAGGAGTATGATGAAAGCTATGAAACTACCCTTAATTTTTTGGGCGGAAGCAGTTAGACATGCTATTTACATATTGAATAGGGTACCTACAAGAGCCCTGATAGATAAAACTCCATATGAAGCACTCTACAGTAGAAAACCAAACTTAGAGAACCTAAGAATATTTGGATGCACAACTTATGCAAAGATAACAATACCTCATTTGAAGAAGCTGGATGATAGAAGCATACCATTGGTTTATTTGGGAGTAGAGGAAGGATCAAAAGCATGTAGGTTATATGATCCAATAGCCAAGAAGAAATATGTTAGTAGGGACGTAAAGTTTATGGAAATACAGCCGTGGGATTGGAATAAGATTGGTGAAGATGCAAGTACACAAGACACATTTTGGTCTAGTTTTGTGGAAGGTGAAATTGACAATGAAAAACCTATACAAATCAACATAGGAGATGCAGACGATATGTATCACCAAGAGGATCAAGTACTAGAACCAACACCAGATCCATTGTCAGAACCAGATTCACCAGTCACACCACCAACACATACTTACGAACCTAACTCAGAAAGTGAAAGAGAAGCTACTATTATTAGTTCACTTAGAAGCTCGTTAGGAAGCTCAGGAAGATATGATCATACACCGGTTAGAGGTTTAAAGGACTTGAAAGAAGTTTATGAAACAGCAAGTGTAGTTGAAACACCTAGTTTACTCTTCATAGAAGAAGAACCTCGTAACTATAAGGAAGCATCAGTAGATAAAAAGTGGATTGAGGCCATGGAGATTGAATTGGATTCGATCAACAAGAACAAAACATGGTTTCTTACTGAATTGCCAGAAAACCAAAAGGCAATAGGACTTAAGTGGGTTTTTAAAACCAAAAGAGATGCAGAAGGAAAGATCATCAAGTATAAGGCACGGTTAGTAGCAAAAGGATATGTACAAGAACAAGGAATAGACTTCGATGAAGTATTTGCCCCAGTTGCTAGGATAGAAACAGTACGATTAATACTAGCATTAGCAGCATATCATGGATGGCAAGTTCACCACTTAGATGTAAAATCAGCATTTTTACATGGAGATTTGAAGGAGGAAGTCTATGTTACACAACCTGAAGGTTTTGTACAACCAGAAAACTCAGGAAAAGTTTATAAGCTTATTAAAGCTTTATACGGATTAAGACAAGCACCGAGAGCTTGGAACATGAAGCTTGACCAAACATTAAAGTCATTAGATTTTAAGAAGTGTAATCTCGAGCAAGCAGTCTATACAAGGAGAAATAAGAATTCTACGATTATAGTTGGAGTTTATGTAGATGATTTGATAATCACGGGCACTCCAAAGAAAGAATTAGATTTATTTAAATCTCAAATGGAAGAAAAGTTTGAAATGAGCGATTTAGGATTGTTAGCTTATTACCTTGGGATAGAAGTTACACAGACAGGAGGAGAGATTACAATCAAGCAAACAGGATATATTAACAAGATCTTAAAGGAGACAAGTATGACGGATAGTAATGATACGAAGATACCCATGGATCCAGGTACTAAGTTGGTCAAGGCGGAAGATGGAAATTCAGTTGACGCAACTTACTACAGAAGCTTAATAGGAAGTATCAGATATTTACTACATACAAGACCAGATCTTAGTTATTCAGTCGGGTTACTCAGCAGACTTATGCAAGATCCAAAAGATCACCACCTGAAGGCGGTTAAGCAAGTAATTCGATATATCAAAAGGAACAAAGGAGCATGGCATAATTTACAAGAAAGAAGGCGGCTGCAAGATTACAGGTTACAGCGACAGTAGTTATGGAATCAACACTGATCAAGGAAAAGGAACTACTGGCATAGTATTTTACTTTGGAGAGTCACCCATTACATGGAGTACTCAGAAGCAACCGACAGTGGCGCTATCATCATGTGAATCAGAATTCATGGCGGCTACTGCAGCAGCATGTCAAGCCTTATGGTTGAAAAGATTACTTAGTGAATTAACTGGAAGTGAAGAAAAGAAGATAACGCTGAAGGTAGACAACGTTTCAGCAATAGCACTTGTGAAGAACCCAGTTTTTCATGGAAGAAGTAAACACATCGACATTCGCTATCATTTTATTCGAGAATGCGTAGAGAATGGACACATCAATGTGGAACATGTCAGCGGAGAACTACAAAGAGCAGATATTCTAACAAAAGCTCTACCAAGATTGAAGTTCACAACAATGCGACAGATGCTCGGAGTTCAAGATTTAAAGAAAAGCAACGATCAAGATTAAGGAGGAGAATGAAGACCGAATAATCTTAATACATTGCTTTGTTTGTAATAGTTAGAACATGAAGGACCAAACTTGTTAGTTAGAAACTTAATAACCGAAAAGTAGTTATGGTAGTTATTTCGGTTATGTGAATGGTTGTGTCGGTTCATTTACACCGATTCAAAACATATATATATGTAGATACATAGATCGATTAAAGGTTAATGAAACAATTTAGATTTTACTTATTCAATTGATTTGCAACTTATTAAAGATCTATTATTGGGACAACAAATATAACCACTTGATGTAAAACCACGAATCTGACCAGCAAATCGAGTAGTCAGTTTTGAAGCATCAAATCGATCTATGAAACTGATTCCATTCTCTCCAGCTAAGAGTCTTTCATAATATACATCTACATCATTCCCAAACACAGACACGAGACCCATACCAGTAATAACTACTCGCTTTTTTGCATCTTTCTCCCGTTTTGGAGCAGTAGCACTGGAGTGGGAAGCGAATATTTGCTGTCTGCGTATGGTGATGATGCGTGATTGTGATCTCACAGTTATGGGTGATAACATATTTTGGAAAGAGTTGACTGCAGACACCAAAGGAAATCTGAACTGGAGATGAGCTTGAGCTTCCATTATTCTGAAACTAGGGAAAACTGATAAAATGACTAGTGTACCTCACAGAAATGATCATATATATGTATAATTTCTTTTGTATTTTCTCATCAACAATTAATGTAGTATATTAAGATGATATTTGTATAGGAATATGTATGCATACGCTGATACCCTCTGTTAAAATATGTGTTAAACTCGTCAATTATTAGTTTTAGCATAATTTACTCTAAGAAATAAGTTTGATTTGTCACTATCCTCATTAAATATCTGTCGCGCGCATCATTTCTAATGACTAAGTAATATGTATCTGTTATGCAAAGAATGTACAGGTCAATATTGGGTATGTTTCTAGTTCTGATAAAAACTTTATGGGTCAAGATTGGGTCTTCGTGGGGGGCCTAATTAATTAACGAACCATGTTTAGATGGCAATAAATAAGTCAGGACATGCATAGTGTGGACAGATACCATGGTATCTACTCAACATTTTTATCAAAAAGTATTGAAGCTAGGCTGTATATCTTAAATATATTACTCTCAAAATGTGACGATAGAAGTATGGTATAGTACCAACTTCCTTTCTTATTGGTTCTCTTATTACAATCAAACAGGGAAAAATCAGATGGGAAACATAAACATTGACGTCTGAAAGACATACTCAACATAAGAAAAAGTTAGAAGTATACTTCCTGTTTTGCGTTAATAAGTTTGAAAATCTCTTGGTTAAGTCATATGCTGTCTACACTGACTCCGGGACGCTCGAAACATTATAATTCAGCGATTCCTTGTGTTTCCATCTATTTATATCACTCGTTCCAAGAAGACTATTTAGAGTTCTTTGAATGAGTGCTAACCATCTACTAGCCAAGTGGTGTATATGAAAAAAACCAAGAAGAATCTGCACCAAATATTACAATCCAATTTTTCCAATTAAACAATTCAGTTTTGTCCAAATATTGAACAGGCCTATATAGTACGTAAGCTGATTGGGACTGTTGGTGGGTTTTCTAGTTGGATAATGTACCGGATATCATTTAGAATCGTGTAATCACTTTTCAAATAAAACTATTCGACCCTAATGCTTGGGTTACACGAATATCTCCTTAGGGTAAGACCAAGTGTTTGTTCTTGTTTTAGGCATAAAGTAAGAACCCTTTCACTTCTAAGTGTGTAAGTTTTCTGTATATGTTTTCCACGCAAGTATGTGTTTCAATTTATACACTACTAGAAAAAGTGCTTGCAACAACCAATAAGTCGTTGCTAAATTCACACATTAGCAACGAAATTCAACAATAATAGAGTCTTCGGTTAGCAACAATTTTTAGTTGCTAAATTCTTTGCTATCTTTGCAAAATTTGGTGGGAACATTCCTCCTCTTTTTTAGCAACGACTTTCTTTGAAATATTGGTTGCTAAAAAATTAGCAACGAAGTTTTAATTTTTCTAATGAAACCATGAATTATTAGCAACGAATCGCAAATATAGCAAAGAATCATTTGTTACAAAAATTATTGGTAAAAAAATTTGAACATTTTTATTGCTGAATTTATGAAAAATGGATGGAAAATTCCAACCTTTTTTATAAACAAATTAACCAGTTTTATTATAAATTATTTCTGTAGTAACTACATTTATAAAGAAGTATAGGGAAAATAAATTTTCACCTTTTTACTAAACCTTATTAATTAATGAGGTAAAAACCCTTGAAAACGCTGTAATATTCGAACTAGGGTTTCTCTCCAAAGTTACACCCTAATTGTTACACACTTATGAATGAAAATTGCAAAACTATATGTAGATTTTACAGGGTGACGACGTCAAGAAGGAAATTCTGACGCCGTCAACTCGCCGCCCATAATGAAATCGGATTGCCTAGATCCACTTTTGACGCCGTCATGTGCAATTCTACTCTGGGCCGTCACTCACATTTGGACCATGACGGCCTATGGTGACGCCGTCATCTCCATAGTACAAAACTCTTCTGGATCGTCATGGACTTTATCCAGTTCCACCTCTTGTATTACTATTGACGCCGTCATTTGAAAACTCTTGACGCCGTCAGGTACTGTTCCCAGCAAGGAAAATTAAGACTTTGCCGTTTTCTTCACTTTTATGCTCCAAAAACGTCCAAAATGCTTCATTTTCCAGAATTCACTCCAAAAGTACCTAAAATGACAAAAGGAACGATTTAGGGCAATATTTTATCAAATAAATTCGAATCCGGGCTAAAATGACCCCCTAAAAACGGTTCATTTTTCGCCTCATCAGTGTTATCATTAATTTTTCATTTGTTCTTCGTTTCTTCACTTGATTCTTACTCAATCCATATTTTATCAAGTTTTAATTATTTAATCATCATTCCTTGGTCATGTCTTTGTATGTACCCTCCGATAGAGCTATAATCATATTTATGCAGCTACCTGCATCGCGAGTGTGATAGTTTAATCCCTCACATCAAAGTAGAAGGGCCGTCAGGTAAATAGCCCATAGTATGTTTAATATGTATTTTGAAGTTATAAATTAGTATAAGGGTGCATTGTGACTAGAACAAAGATGGTAACCTCCATCCGAAAGAATCGACGCCTCCAGGAGATGTACCGATTCAGAAAGAGGCGCCCAACTGATTCATCAAAGAACAAGACTTTCCATGAAGGGTTGTGATGGTTAGAAGGTGTCTTTTAGATTAGTATAAATAGATAGGATTGATCTCATTGTAAACAATATTTTTTAGAACAATAAAATTAAGATTCTTGTTAATTATTTGTTTTTAATTTCGTTATTATTTACTAATAGTGGCATCAGAGCGGTTATCATTCTTGGGAAAAAGAAGAACTCAGTCATTTATCTATCAACAATCGATCAGAACTCAAAGATTTCAATTGGATCGATCAGAAGGCTTCACGCCCAGATTCATAAAAAAAAGAGGGTTATTGTTCTATTTTTCTACTGATCCATCGGAGGGAAAAAAATTTTGGTCGGGGGATTGAGATCATTAGCATGAAGGCGGGCTTGATTATCATTAACCAGAAGGCGGGATTGATTATCAACAGCGAAGCAGAATTGATCAGGATCAACAGCGGGGAAGCAGGTTTGATTGTCAGAAACAGAGAAGCAGGATTGATTGCCATTAGCAAAAGGCGGGATTGACAATCATTTGCAAGACGATTTTGACTTTCAACAGCGAGGCAGGTTTGATCAAGAACTAGAGGATCAAAGAAACCAGGAAGGAAAAATAACAAGATGGAAGGCGACGGATCCAAGAAAAATAAGAACGAACTTATGAAGGATAGTGGAACATCAATGACGTTCTAATGCCCGGTTTTCAACTCTACAAATTATACTATTTGGGCATTAAGGATTAGGGCAATCTTTAACGTCCATGGAATTTGGGAAGCAGTGGAACCTACAGTGGGAACTGAAGTGGATCAAAAGAAGAACAACACAACAGTTGCAATGTTATACCAAGCACTTCCAGAAAACATGATATTGCAAATTGCTAATCTTACTTCGGCAAAGGATATCTGGGATGCGTTGAAGGTTCGGCACATAGGAGTTGATAGGGTTAAAGAAGCGCGGTTACAGACACTTGAGTCAGGATTTGAATCTTTAAAGATGGATGCTAATGATTCACTCGATGTCTATGCGGGAAAGATCAGTGAGATTGCATCACAAGCAAGCAGTCTCGGACATACCTTGGACGATAAAAGATTGGTTCGTAAACTTTTGGGCTCTGTACCAGAAAAGTTTATTCAAATTGTTGCTGCAATCGAACAATTTGCCGATCTTAATACGATGCTATTTCAAGAACCGTTGGGAGATTGAAGGCTTATGAGGAACGCACCAAGAAGCAGACTAAGGAAAAAGATGTAACTAGTAGACTTCTATTCACGAAAGCAGATAAAAAAGTGAAGGATAAACACCAGAGATGTGAACACTGCAGTTGTGGAAACTCAAATCAGGGAGACTTTGGATGAGGCCAGGGAAGAGGTCAGGGGTCCAGGAAAGGTCAAGGCAATAGTGGAGTGCAACAGGACAAGAGTCACATACGGTGTCATAAGTGTCATGAACTTGGGCATTACAGGAACGAATGTCCAAAATCAGAGAAAAAGGAGGAGGCAAACCTGATCTGGGATGTAGAGGATGAACCAACACTACTCTGACGGCAAACCGGATATTAATGATGTTCGTGATTGAGGGGGAGAATGATAGTTTAATCCCTCACATCAAAATAGAAGGCCGTCGTGTAAATAAGCTATAGTATGTTTAATATGTATTTAGAAGTTATAAATTAGTATAAGGGTGCATTGTGACTAGAACAAAGATGGTAACCTCCATCAGAAAGAATCGACGCCTCCAGGAGATGTACCAATTCAGAAAGAGGCGCCAAACTGATTCATCAAAGGACAAGACTTTTCATGAAGGGTTGTGATGGTTAGAAGGTGTCTTTTAGATTAGTATAAATAGATAGGATTGATCTCATTGTAAACAACATTTTTTACAACAATAAAATTAAGATTCTTGTTAATTATTTGTTTTTCAATTTCGTTATTATTTACCAATAGAGTGTTTGACTTTTGTCAAAAATTTAATTTTTCGATGACTTGACTTGTGCCAGGAATGTGGTGAAATTTCAGATTTAGACTTTAAAACAAAAGTTGTATATCTCTCTCCCGGTTTTGTTGATTCTTGAATCATCAAAAGCGGAGTTCGTATGAAGAAATTATGACCAAAACGATGTAACTATGTCAAGATATATTGTGTTTATCATTTAATTCTTCATTTGTTCTTCGTTTCTTCATTTGATTCTTTCCCGATCCTTCTTTTATCACCTTTTAATCATTTAATCATCGTTTCTTGAGTATTCCTAGTGAGATTTGAAGGGTTGGTGTGCAAACAACACAACTACTTTCATGCTTGCCTTTAAAGAAATGCCGAAGGGTCACACTAGTGCTCACTAAACAGAAAATGCAAGCAAAAATAAGAAATGAGTTATGAAATGAATTGGAAATGAAGAGGAAATGAAAATGCATAAGTATTTTCATTAGAAATGAAAATATGGGATGAGCAAAAGAACCACTATCAACCACCTTTGACCATAATAAGGTGTTTTTCTTGAGTTTGAGATTTTTGGGTTATTGGACTGGTTCAGTTTCAATCCATCGATTCTTGGTTCTGGAACTGAATACCCAATGTTATGAAACAATAAACAGTTTTGGTTATTTGGTTGGATGAAGTTTGAAGTTACTTATTTTGCTTTTTGAATTGTTAGGTACGAAAAGGTTAATAACCGATAACCCAAACCGGCCCACAATCGACTGCCTTTTCATAATGTGGAGGGCATACATGACTTACTAAGCAGTTGTGGCTTTGGGATGCCAAGGATCGATATAGAAACGAAGGATGTTTGTTAGTGCAAAAAGTGTGACTGGGTTATAGTTGGGCTTAGTCAGGTGCGGGCCGTCCTTGGAGGGCCGTCCGCTGTAAAGTTTATGCACTAATCCAAGTAAAGAACAACATTCCCTGAACAAATGAAGGTAAACCGTTAGCCTTACCGTGGGGACGGACCCCACGATTAAGCTCTGGTGTGAGAGTAAGTACAAATGTTTATCAGAGAAGTATCTGTGTGTTGGGATGAGTAAGAAAGTCATACCTCAAAATGTGTACTGAGACTACCTTTTATAGGTATTTGAAATGCTAGGGTTGCCTAGTATCGCTTATTGTAATAGTGGCTGAGGTGGGGCCCTTGTCGGGCAAGGGTCCAGAGCTTAACCGATTGTTGCGGACGTGGATGTTTTCCGAACCGGGGCCCGGTCCACGATCGTACTTCAGAAGTGCCACTCGTATGCATCCTTTGCTTGTCCGAATGGTGCCATGCTCGTGGCATGGGCTTTATTAGCTTGTTGGGCTGGACCCGACACGTATGTTGGGCTGGAGCCCGGTTGTATAGTACAGTCCAGGCCCAGTTAGTCTGCTATACGTACTATACGTCATCAAGTCCCCCCCCCAGTCTAGTGCGTTCATTGCTTGCGTGCTTTGGTAGCATGCGATGAATGTTTCTAGACTATATTACTTGTTGCTCCGCTCTTGGCATGAGTCTTTTGTCGAGCGGGTCTTGGGCTGTCAGTAGATAGGGGGATTGACCGTTTTTCAATCTTTCGAGTGGAGTGGATGTTTGCATTATTAGCTGTCATCCTTATCTTTTATTACTTATCGCGGCCATTGATTTTAGGCGCTTTTTTGGCACGCGGCATTTACTTTGATCTATTGGGAAAACCGCTTGTATAAATACCAGAGGTAGCATGTTGCCATTATTTCTTTTCCATTCTCTTTCTTCCACGTTTCGTAAAATTCTTTCAGGATTTATTTCGCCCCTAAGTGTGTGCTTAAACATGCGGCATTAGGTCGCTGTGTCCCAGTTGTATACCCGTGCCGTCATTTGAAACACTCCAACGTGACCCACGGTGTATTCGCTTTCGGCATAAAACTGTTTGTTGTCCGGCATGCGGATCTTTCTGGGCAGCTCTGCATTGCGGATACTTTCCGTGAACGGGTCGATCTCTTTTGGCACGCATGGCTGCGCCTGATCATTTTTCCCGTCAACTATACTGACAGCTGTCGTTATTCGCTTCACTGCTCTCTTTGGAAGAATCTCCATTTCTTGAGGATATTTGTAGTCGTTCTTTCTGCTATGTATTCATGCGAACACGAAGCTATCTTTCTTGGGGCTCCTTCCTTTCCCAAATTTAGTTGTTTATCCTCTGAGCCCTTGCCCTTCAACGTACCTTGAGCCCTTGCAAAAAGTGTGACTAGGTTATAGTTGGGCTTAGTCAGGTGCGGGCCGTCCACTGTAGAGTTTATGCACTAATCCAAGTAAAGAACAACATTCCCTGCACAAATGAAGGTAAACTGTTAGCCTTACTGTGGGGACAGACCCCACGATTAAGCTCCGACGTGAGAGTAAGTACTCATGTTTGTCAGACAAGTATCTGTGTGTTGGGATGAGTGAGAAAATCATACCTCGAAATGTGTACTGAGACTATCTTTTATAGGTAGTTGAAATGCTAGGGTTGCCTAGTATTTTGCTTTTTGTAATAGTGGCCGAGGTGGGGCCCTTGTCAGGAAAGGGTCCGGAGCTTAACCGATTTTTGCGGATGTGGATGTTTTCCGGACCGGGGGCTGGTCCGCGAGCGTACTTTGGAAGTGCCACTCATATGCATCCTTTGTTTGTCACAATGGTGCCATGCTCGTGGCATGGGCTTTAGCCATGTCTAACTTTATTAGCTTGTTGGGCCGGAGCCCAGTTTGCTCGTTGGGCCGGAGCCCAACTCGTGTGTTGGGCTGGAGCCCAGTTGTATAGTATAGTCCAAGCCTAGTGAGCCTGCTATCCGTACTATACATCACCAGTGTTTGTTGCTAATGTCGTTGCTAACGTCATTTAGCAACGAAATTAGGTAGTTTAGCAACGATTTTAGGCCGTTGCTATTGGTAGTTTTTCTAGTAGTGATAGGAATAACTCAAAGCCCAATAATGGAACTTTGATAAGTAACCGGCTGATTAATCACATCATAATATTTTCCCATTATAGGAAATTGTGGTTACGTGAGCGTTAAACGTGGCCATTAAGTTGCAGTTATAACTGCACTTGAATAAGTCAAAGCCGTTACAAGTAAGTTTGAATTCAGTCCCAGCGTATTTACTCGTCGAGGAATATCCTCCCTAAAGGAAGTATTCAGTTCCTCACTTGAAGTGTTGAACCCTCTCAAAAGACTACTCCCTGATGAGATCCTTCATCTTACTACTTAAAGAGTATGAAGTTGAACTCATCACCCTGATGAATACCGTTCAAAGTCACACTCACCCAAGAGTGGACTCCATGAACTTCATCAATGACCTGAATCAACTGATGAATACCGTTCAAAGTCACACTCACTCAAGGTCAGCGACCTGATGGGTGTACACTTCATACCTCCAAGCCTATTATCTCGTGTGACCTAAACCCTCAATTGAACTAAATTTCCAACAATCCTCCCCAATTTAGTACAATTCCTTTTGCATGAAAATTAAGCATAAAACAAAACTATGTGCGTAAATGAAAATATCTTGAAGATGGAATTTCCATCTTAGTACATTACACATTCCAAATATTCGAGAATATGGGTGTTCTAATAATTTAACCCTTCAACCCATTTCAATAACTCAAGATAACATACACACAAGTTTTCAAACACTTAAAAGCTCCTAACATTAATAAGCCATGTGTCCATATCTATTTCTGAATGTTTCAAGAGCAAACAGGCCAATGCTCCCTGAAGCAGCAAAACTTTACATTCACATAGGTAGTTCTCTATATTCACGCACATGCTTTTGCACTTTTTTAAAATTGAACTATTAAGAAGTATTCAACCTGACCTTTCAGCAGTGTAACAATTCGCAATTTCTGGTTAATTACTATTCCTGGAAAATTTCACTATTCATTTTTACTATTCATTTTTCCCGAAATTTTCCCGAAACTTGATTTTTGTTTATTGGCCTCGAGTAATCAATCATTTCCATGACAAATTAAAAGTTTGACATTCATAAGCTCATTTTCGTGAAAGTTATTAAGGAATTATACGTTTTAGGGTAAAACGTCATTCAGAAATTCTACGCACAACGAAACTCGACCGCGTTAAGTGACCCCGCATCGGAAAAATGTTTGACACACTCATGATTTATTTGAGAATAAATCATGACTGAGAAAAACATGACCAAAATAAACCTTGGCCGTGAAAAACTGGAATTTTCAGTTTTAAGCGCTTTTACTCAGCCGTAACCTTAGCCTATACCTGCACCGTGTTTCTAATACGATTTGAGTTTTCAACTTATTAGAAAAAGTCAACATATTTTTCCCTCCTCCTTTGACCAAAAATCATTCCTTGATTTTATAAGTCATTCCTTGATTTTTAGGCTTACGGTTTTATGTCTAAAAGACATTTAATACCAACCGACACTAGACTGAGCCCAGTCTAGACATTATAAGTCTTTTTAAATCATTTATATCCTATTAGAAAAGTAACATTTTAGTTTTCTCAATTTTACGCAATATTCGTACATTTTACGTATTACGCGTTTTAGACCCGTGTTTCCAGTTTTAGCAGGGTTTTACCACCCAAATAGAACCTACCACTCATTTTATATTTTATTATGGAACATATGGACATGTTTATCAATACTTTCAAGTTCCGTAATTTTACAACACCCGGTTTTACATTTTGAGGCCTAATCATTTACGGTTGGCATTTCCCGGAGTCAAGTTTCATCCTAATACTTAGGATAATACCAAGCCAAGCACACCTCACCCCCCTAGCATGTGTGAACCGCCAATAGGGGGGGGGGAGTCATCCCTTGGTGTGGCTTGATCCTAAGCTAAGTAATCTTGGATGAATGACATGTATACAAGCTTCCTAAACAAGCCTTTGACTAGTAAGTAACCTCCTTATGAGCATATAAATACCCCCTTCCCCCTCCTATTTCGTCCATCATCACACACCAAACTCCTCACACTTAGTTAATTTCATCTAGTTTCAAGCAAGTATCAAGTGCAAGTTCAAGGTAGAAACCCTAGTTTGATCTTAGGTTATCAAAACACTTCCATAACCTCATATACTTGGTGATTTCTCTTGAGTTTGAATCCACTCAAGTCACCTCAACTTTCATCATCCATCTTTCAAGATTACAAGAGTAGAAAGATTGCATGAAGTGAAGTAGGTTGAAGCAAGTCTATCAAAGTCCTATCCTTACTAGTTACTTCCTTTCTTTAGTTGAAAGCCAAAAGTTGTAAGCCAAACCCTAACATGCTTCTTGTTAAATAATCATGTTCATGTTATTTACATATTATTCTTGCTATATTATGTCTTGTATGCATGTCCATGATGTATAAAAATGAGTAAAACATGTTGTTGTAATTGATTGTTAAGATAAGTTATTAAAACAAGTAAACTAGTGACTTTCTTGGTAAGACCTGATCAAAATGGTAAAAATATGATATTGGATTATTACATATTGTAGTAGAGGACCTAACAAGGAAACCGTAGCAATTTGAACCACCTAAAACGAGTATACGAGTCAAAAGTTATGACCATTTGAAGTTACCAAAACTTTACGGCGAAGCTGCCAAAACTTTCTGTTACAGAAACTTAAAACACGCAAAAAGAGGCATTTCTAGTCCGTTTCATGAAAAAGTTAAATCACGAAAGTTGTCCGGAATCACGTTTTCTTCAAAAACTCAGGAGCACGTCTCCATAAAATCAATAACGAATGAGATATTTCTCAGTTTCTTAACAGCTATTTACATATATATAAGTCACTATATATTGGTTATGTTTTAAAAGGAACAAGAGGTCTTATGACCTATAATCAAGACCACAACCATGGCTAGAGCCAAGGTTGAGTCTCATGACCATGGAACAAGGACCAAAGGTCATGGCAAGGCCATGACGAAATGACCATGTAAACTTACTTAGGCGAAAACATGAAACAAGGAATTGGCGATAACTTGAACAAACAATTTGGATCTACTTCACTTAAAAGAACCATGAGATATTACAAATAAAAATGGTCATACAAGTTATATGAAATATACCCTAATAACAATCTTCATGTAATAATAAACTTTCCTAAGTTTATTCAAATATCGGACATGTAACTTTTCGGATCAAAACTTATATCTATATACTTTATCAACTACTACAATAGTAGGGAGCCTCATGTGAGGAGTTCATTATGTAAGCCGTCGAGATGAGTTGTGGATTTACGAATTAAAGTGTCCTGGCTCCTCAAACGTTTACTAACATGACTTCTGAATTATGTCGGCCCGAACGGTAGTAAACGATATATAAAACATACATGTTTCATGAATCTTTTCTTTCAAGGACTTACAATATACATCATACCACATCATGGACTAGATGCAAGATATATATATAGGCACTTATTCATATTCTTTACTCCGATCCTAAGTCGCAACATTCTATTATAGGTTGCTCGTAGAAACCTTCACGATTCGACCATCACATTCACTACTCACTACATAACTTAAGGTGAGTTCGTAGCCCCACTTTCTATTGTTTTACTATTTTACAAACCCATGGGGGGAATACATGCTATTATTTTTCTACTCGAACACAATGCTTTTTACTGTATGCTACCCGACTATGTTTTATTGTCACTAAGTAACGATTGCCATGTTCGAAGTCCCTATACCATGAACCATTAGTCACTACCTATAGTGAGCGCGAATATTGTGAATAGATCTATTGGGATTGACGGATCCCATTTGTGTTGAACAACGACGAGTTCACACAAATGCACTATATTTGAGATTTAGCGGTATAATGGCAAAAGTACCTTGATAGGGCTTCTATAATGCCAATTTTTGGTTCGATGTTAATGTTTTGGTTGCATGAGCTTAGTGAAATAAATAACGATTTTGTTTTCCAACTATGAGTGTGAGTCTATAGCTCACACTACGATTATTGTGTTCAAACGATTTAACTAAACTCTACGAATTCCACTCAACCTTTGTGTTGACCTCTCAAGCATGTATTTCAGGTTCATGACGATCAAGGATGGCACGGAAGGGCACGGATGTTCAAGAGGGCTATAAATTTTTACTATCATTCAAAGACTTAATTAATGTAATTTGTAAACATGGAACCATCTGGGACCTCATTTTGTAATCTCTGATATTTATATAATTTGAATGATACATCTTTTAAAACGACTCAATTGGAGTTCGTTTTCTATTATTGTGACTATTGTGCCGTCGAGTAACACCCAGTTTGAATTCCGCTGCAATCATGAATTGGGGGTGTTACAAGCAGGACCGAGCACAACCTTAGGATGTAACATCAAACCTATGCTCTAGCCTCTGAACATTAAGCTTTTGATGCGTGGGGATCGCACCAGGCTTTACCTCTCAAGGGATCTCGAGAAGCTTACAACCCCCACCAGGCAGTGTACCTGATCGTTGTAGTATAGTATAGTGACAAGTACCGGGGGATTGATCGTTCAGCTGGGAATAGTGTCGCTAGGATTAGAAAACCTAAATACTAGTTCTAAAGATGATGGATGATTATTTTTGTATTTTTATATTTTTTAGAAAGCAAATAAAAATCTCGGGTTTGAAGGATTCGGGCGGAATTAGTTGCTAGTCAACTAACCCAATACTAAAGATGCAATCAAAATAAAATACTAGAAATGAAAATAAAACTAAATTAAACTAAGGTTGTGAGCAATAAATGGAGAAATTGTGTTTACTTAGATTTCACTACTCCCTAGATATCTTTTACACATTAATTACTTGTTACAGTTGCGTGGATGACGGATTGTATTCCTTAATACCATTCATAGGGTGGCGCACATAACTCCCCAATCCTATGAGTGCCTACTTCACTCCTATGTCAAGCCGGCTAAGAAGCTCCTAACATGGGATCATTAGAATTTACTCATGCATTAAATACAACCAATAAAACCTAGTGCACGTCAGTTCATGTTTCCTAAGACGTTCAAGCATGTTACCATTTGGAGATCTGCCAGTTTTCTTAAGCCTAACATCGAAATCATTCATCCAATACAACCATAAACAAGTAATCAACACATAATCAACATCTAGGTTTCATTAGATCTAAGCAAACACAAGATAGATCTAGCCTAGCATGATGGAATTAAGACAAGCACAAGATATAGACAACCAACACATAGACATATTGATTGAATTAGAAGAACACTTATCTCAATTACACATGCAAGGGTTCAAGGGCTGAAAACCCTTGAAAAACCTGTAAAATTAGTAACAAGTTCGGCCTTAGGGTTTCTCCAAAACTTCTCCTCTTTTTTTTATGAATGAAAATTAGAAAACTATATATAGGAAATTGAGGCTGACGACGTCAAGACCAAATAGGTGACGCCGTCATCTCGCCGCCAAAATAATTCTCGGACTGCCTTGATCCACATCTGACGCCGTCACGTGTTAGGGTCTTCCAGGCCGTCACGTGTTTTACTCTTGACGCCCTCCTTGTGACGCCTTCACGTTTGCACTGGGCCGTCATGCAATTTACTCTTGACGCCGTCACCTACTGTTCCCAGCAAGAAAAATTAAGACTTTGGCGTTTTCTTCACTTTTATGCTCCAAAAACGTCCGAATTGCTTCCTTTTCCAAATTTCTCTCCCAAATTACCTAAAATCACAAAAGGAACGATTTAGGGCAATATTTGATCAAATAAATTCAATTCCGGGCTTAAATGACCCCCTAAAAGTGGTTCATTTTTCGCCTCATCATATACCCTTACACTTGAGATTTGCTTGTCCTCAAGCAAATGCGCTTTTATTCTAATCAAAATACAAGTTAGGGGTCATTTAACACTAATATAAAAGTAATTACAACAAATAATCGTTCCACTAAAGACCAAAGACAAGCACGGAGGTCATACACTAGCACCTCACAAATAGTGTTTAGATACTCACATCTCTCGGGTGTAATAAAGTATAGATTACAATATGGAAACGGAAGATATCTCTCACTACCTGTCATAGCAAAATAGATTACCATAGGCTTGGGAAAGGATCAAACCTCCACCACATGGCGTAAGCACCTAGGATAAACTATCAAAGATGTCTTTTAAAGGGTTGTAACGTTAGGTGTAGGGATATGGAAAACACGGTTTTGTTGGATAAAGGCAATCTTTACTGGTGGCGAGTTAACAATCTTGGTTAATTACATGTACAATGTAGCGTTGCTAAGCCAAGACTAGACTCAACTTAAGCTAATAAATGAAAAATAACAAAAACATAAAAATGAACATAGAATGAAAAGGGATGGTAGTCCGTATGTTTTTTCTCTATTTTTTTTTTTTTTTTTTTTTTTTTTTTTTTTTTTTTGCATACACTCTTACCCTACCATCCAAAATAATACATCATAGGGAATGGAAATTCCCCTTACACTTGAATTTTTACATACTTTACAATAAACTAATCTAATGACTCGAATTAAGAAAATCAAAACACTTGGAGCACTTTTAAGATTAATGCATATATGGGGGTAATATATGATGTTCTTCCCCATTACTCCATATATATCAATAGTACTTTACCCATGAGTCCCAATCGTCCCAAAACAATATGTACAAGGATATGACTTGACTTAGCAACCATGTAATCAATTAGATAGTTAACTTAGGGTTTAACAAATAACAATAATGCACTAAAGATGAGTGCATACACGGAAGGCTAAGGTGATTTGGGTGTACATTTAAGTGGGGTGTAACAAATTCTTCTTTTAAGTAAAATGCTTAAAGTTAGAAACGAAAAGATAGGCTCGGAGGGGTGTACTAGGGGTTTCGTGTACTAAAAATGAGTACAACGCTAAGGGTGTGGGAAAAATTAGTTGACTTAACTAGCCAAATAATATGACTTAAATGGTCAAATAATTATGATACGGGTGTAACACAAGGGTGATCCTAATGCCTCTTATCATGTAGTAAATCCTACTACACGAATGTAGTCTCACTAGCGGTCTCGGGATGCATCACTAACGTAAGTTCTAGAATCTAAATGCTACCGGTACACTCATAAGCACTAATAGTAAATGCTTTTCCTATCAAATCTAAAGGCGAACCTCACATATTTGGGTGGAAAATTTTTCTGAATGGTACGGTTATGTGCTAGTCATACAATCTCCTATCCATGAGACGCTTGCTATGGCTAAAGTTTCACTCCTAAATGTTGTAAAAAAAATTAAATTTGGCGCTAAAATTGGACTAACAAGTATTTCTCATAGTTTTATTACACATCTACCATTAAACAAACAAACTCAAGCGAAAGTGTATCTGTAAGGTATCATCATTTTACCCTCCCCTTACACTTAAGATGAACATTGTCCCCAATGTTCAAGTAAAGAATGTAAAAGTGAAATAAGTAAAACAAATGAAATCAAATACTCCCCTGATTCGCTCGGTATGGATAATAAGGTGGCCAGGTTAAATCTTCCTCCAAGAAAATGAACAATCAAAGCTTCCCTTCCAGAAAAATAAATCATCTTCTTGTCATACATAACCTGTAAATCCTGAGAAAACAAACAAAGCAACCTCGCATAAAATCAGCGGCAATCTATATAAGTTACTAAATCCTAGAAAACAAAGTAAGATATAATGCTTGTGGAATGAAGTTTGCAGATTCCTGGAGATTATAAAACTTAATAATTCAACAAAAACCTTAAGACTCCGTTAGAAAAACAAAACCGGTAAAATTTCCAGATTTTTACACGTGACGCCGTCAAGAGTAAACTCGTGACGCCATCAGAAGTGATCTGCAGAAATTCTTATGTTAAGTTTCCGGAAAATTTCTGGAAAAACTTGGTTCTACTTCCTGGAAAATCCTGCAAAACTTCATTATGACTCAATACAAGCATTTGACTCTAACAAATACGAATATACATGTTCACTTAATATTGTGGAGAATCATGATCGGTTTGTTTCTTAAAAAACATATTTGGGGTTTCCCCTTACACTTATCTTTTGCAAAAATACCTTTAGGTGAAGTTAAGACTAGGCCAAAACAACAAAGTAAAATATTTCCACTATTTAGTTTAGAAACATGATCTACCAACAATAAAAATAAAGCATGCATACGGAAGCAAATAACAAACAAACAAAATAAAATCACACAAAACATGGGTTGCCTCCCAAGAAGCCCTTTTCTTTATTTACGAGTCTTGTAGCTAGACTCAAGGTCATGGGTTACTACGTGACCTCATCATTGGTTTCACTCTCTAGGTTGTCTTCTAAACTAGTATCGCTTTCATAGTGTAAGTACTTTGGGTCTTCGAACTCGAAGACATCTTCTCGATATTTAGAATTAACTTATAAACATCCTTAAAGAATCCACATGATAAATCAGAAGTGTTCTTACACCCTCTCCGAATGATGAGTGCTCAAACACTCATCATTTTTGGTTAAATCTGAACTGTAACACCCCCAATTCATGGTTGCAGCGGAATTCAAACTGGGTGTTACTCGACGGCACAATAGTCACAATGATAGAAAAACGAACTCCAATTGAGTCGTTTTAAAAGATTTATCATTCAAATTATATAAATATCAGAGATTACAAAATGAGGTCCCAATTGGTTCCATGTTTACAATGTATAATAAATGAGTTTTGAATGATAATAAAATTTATAGCCCTCTTGAGTATCCGTGTCCTTCCATGCCATCCTTGATCGTCATGAACCTGAAATACATGCTTGAGAGGTCAACACAAAGGTTGAGTGATATTCATAGAGTTTGTTAAATGTTTGAACACAATATGTTGGTAGTGTGAGCTATGGACTCACACCAATGTTTGGAAATAAAACAGACAGGCTACGTTATTATACGCCCATAAAATGTATTATACACAAAGCTTATGACACCATAACGTTAACGTGTACCAATATCGATCGGCAGATTTATCCCGGTAGGTACTTTGCTAACATACCTAAATCTCAAATATTAGTGCATTTGTTTGAACTTAGTCAATACAAATAGGATTCGTCAATCCCAATAGGCCTATTCACAATATTCGCGCTCACTATTGCTAGTGATTAAATGGTTCATAATAAAGGATCTCGGTTTAGCAAGGCTGGTACTTAGTGATAATAAAACAATCAGGCAGCATACAATTTAAAAACATTGTGCTCGGTTAAAAATAGCATGTATTCCCCCCAAGGGTTTGTAAAACAATTAAGTAATGGAAAGTGGGGCTATGAACTCACCTTAAGTTGGATGATGTATAATGAGAATGATGGATATGCCGTAAGAACTTCTACGAGCAACCTAGAATAATTGTTGTAACTTAGGTTTGGAATAATGTCTAAGGAAACATAAACATGCCAATATATATATATCTTGCATCTAGTCCATGATGTGGTATGATATATATTGTAAGTCTTAGAAAGAAAAGATTTATGAACATGTATGTTTTGTATATCGTTTACTACCGTTCGGGCCGACATAATTCAGAAGTCATGTTAGTAAGCGTTCGAGGAGCCAGGACACTTTAACTCGTAAATCCACAACTCAACTCGGCGGCTTACATAATGAACTCCTCACATGAGGCTCCCTACTATTGTAGTAGTTGATGAAATATATAGATATAAGTTTTGATCCGAAAAGTTACATGTCTGATACTTGAATAAACTTAGGAAAGTTTATTTGTACATGAAGATTGTTATTAGGGGTAGTTTCATAAGTCTTGTATGACCATTTTCTCTTTGTATATCTCATGGTTCCTTTTCAAGTGAAGTAGATCCAAATTGCTTGTTCAAGTTATCGCCTAATTCATTGTTTCATGTTTACACCTATGTAAGTTTACTTGGTCATTTCGTCATGGCCTAGCCATGACCTTTAGTCCTTGTTCCAAGGTCATGAGACACAACCTTGGCTCTAGCCATGGTTGTGGTCTTGATTATAGGTCATAAGACCTCTTGTTCCTTTTAAAGTATAACCATAATCTAGTGACTTTGGTCTAAAATGGGCTGTTAAGATTTTGAAGAAAATTATCACTCGGAAAGCGTTTTCAGGGCTCGAGCTTCTTTGTTCCTGAACGAAAACGTGATTCCGGAAAACTTTCGTGTTTTAACATTTTCATGAATCGGACCAGAAATGCCTCTTTTTTCGGGTTTAATGTTTCTGTAACAGAAGGTATTTGGCAGCTTTGCCGCAAAGTTTTGGTAACTTCAAATCGTCATAACTTTTGACTCGTATACTCGTTTTAGGTGGTTCAAATTGCTATGTTTTCCTTGTTAGGTCCTCTAATACAATATGTAATGATCCAATATCATATTTTTACCATTTTGATCAGGTCTTACCAAGAAAGTCACTACTTTACTTGTTTTAGTAACTTATTTTAACAATCCATTATAACATCTTTTACTCATTTTTATACATCATGGACATAAATACAACACATAATATAGCAAGAATAACATGTAAATGATATGAACATGATTAATAAACAAGAAGCATGTTAGGTTTAGGCTTACAACTTTTGGCTTTCAAGGATGAAAGGAAAGTAGCAAGTAAGGAAAAGGACTTTGATAGACTTGCTTCAACCCACTTCACTTCATGCAATCTTTCTACCCTTGTAATTTTGAAAGATGGATGATGAAGGTTGAGGTGACTTGACTGGATTCAAACTCAAGATAAATCACCAAGTATATGAGGTTATGGAAGTATTTTGGTAACCTAAGATCAAACTAGGGTTTCTATCTTGAACTTGCACTTGATCCTTGCTAGAAATTAGAAGAATTAAAGCTAAGTATGGAGTGTTGTGGTGTGGCGTACAAATGTGTCACAACTCGTAAATTCTGGTCTTTTCCCGAACTTTCAACATTTACTATTCATCGGTTACTATTCACCGATCACTATTCATCATTTTACTATTCATCATTTTTGAGGTCAGTTTGATATTCTGAGAAGCGTTTTAAAATTTTACTATTCATAAAACACTATTCACCTCCGGAGAAAATTTGTCATTTATACGTGGGTTGCGTCATTTTTGTAAACGTACGATTTTCAACCTAATAAACGTTATCTTATGAGCTATTATTTTAATAATTAATCCGACAATCCCAACTATGGTCCTAACATATTTTTATACTCATAAAAGTGATATAAAAGTTATAATATTCATTTACCCGTTATTTTGGAAATTTATTTAATTCGTATCGTACGTCTAATATAATTACGACGGTTTTCTTAAAAACTAAACGATAATCATCCAAACACCCAATACTTGTACCCAACATATTTTTACAATCTTTATGACTTTATTATGTCCCGAATAACTTCGATAAAATTTATTTCTAGCAAACCCGGTACCCGATTATAACTAAAACTAGTTAATAACAACTAAGACTACACATGCTTTCTAATTAAATCACCCAACACTATCCCCTTTTCCCTCCTTTGTGAACCGGCCCCCCCCCCTCCTAAGCCATCTCTTGTGTTTAATCTCACCAACTCAATTTAATGCTAACCTAACCTTTTGTCCCCTAAATATATATTAAACTTTTTCACCTATTTCTCACAATTACCATTTTACATATGCAAGTAAACTTTTTCTCTCATTCTCTCTTGTGTATATTCGGCCAAGAGCAAGGAACAAGGAAGAAACCATAACTTTTGAAGATCAAGTGTTTAATCAAGTCCTAGTTATGATCTAGTTAGGGTTTTGTGGTAAAAATCCTAGGTTATTATACATTTTCTCATCCAATCATCAAGTAAGCTTCAAGATCACTTGTTAATCTTTCCATACTTCCATTTTTCTAGTTTCATGTTGTTTATTCAAGATCCATATGCATATGTTAGTTTACACCACTCTATTTATACTTTTTATAACTTTGAAACTCTAGAAATGGATTATAGTTAGATCCTTGTTAGATCCACTTGATTTATGATGTTTAGGAACCCATGACACCCTAAGAAGGTGTATGGTAAGATTAGACCAGATTTGTGGTGATTGAAAGTGGTTTGGTTGGATTAGAAACTAGATTGGAACACTAGAAATGATTTTTGAAACATTATATATACCTACTGTCACTATTTTGGAAACGTGGGAAACTCAGTAGGTTTGGGGTAACTTTTGACCAAATATTTAGAAAATACATTCCGAGACGGAACTATGGCCGAAAACGGGGATAAAAACGAGTTAATAACGAAGGAGATACGCTAAAAACGAGTTTAACGACGAAAACTATTTTTCTGAAAATCCTTTGCTGATGAACAGTTGTCACGACTGTTTCGAGGCGTAAAACTAAATCTAGCCATCCTGACTTATCAAAAATATGTTAGTATGTTGTCCCACGATTCCGGGAATATAAAGAACATAGAAAACGGGCTTATAACGACTAAGATATACACGTTTGAAACTAGACGAACTATATATATTTTTGACAGCTTTTCTAATAGAGAATATTTTGCGCACTAAACAATATACTTACACCAAACGAACAATGGAGAACCGTCCTTCCTAGCCGTTGAGGCACGTACCATCAAAACTTTATTAATCCATCAATGAGATGACATCTCAAGGTTTTCAAAACGCCAAGACCAAACACTAACACTTTATATATTATTGCACGACTAGTCTTTACGAAGCTAATTGGGCTTATTTTCACCAAGTATCGGAAAACATTGAATTTCAACGATAACTATTATTTTCAAAGTACGAGTGGTATAGACTTCATGTGCATGTGCATTCATTTCATCCTTTCATGATCTAAGTAGATCACTATCATTCATATTAGGTTGCGGTTAGAGATCGAACCTCATTTCTGTGTATCCATTTTGTCATCGTAGCTATCGCACCAGGTGAGTCATAGCCCCACTTTTACTCTTTATACTTGTTTTAACTCTTTGGGGGAGATACATGCTCAACTACTTACTTACTAGTATAAATACTCAAAAACATACTTTCTTGATACTCAAAACATTTATACTTGATTGTTTTATACTTGATATCATACATACATACATACTTGTGATATACTTAACTGTGTTATACTAAACTGTGATGTGTATTCTTGAGCTACTGAGACTTCCAATGGCCCCAGATTAAGTTGCTGGGCACAACCATGGAGACATATATACTTCCAATGGCCCCAGATTAAGTTGCTGGGCACAACCATGGAGACATACATATTTCCAATGGCCCCAGATTAAGTTGCTGGGCACAACCATGGAAATATACATACAAACGCGGGGTCTTCGGAGATGAAGTGTAGACTCACGACTAATTGCTTAACTGTTGTGATGAACTTATACATGTTTACTCATACTATATATTGTAGCAGTGGGTTGTAAACACACAGGTTACAAGGCTCTTATGGCGGGACTTGTAACTGAGTGGATTTACGATGCCTTTGCTGGGAAACCTTTATACATATGCATAAACTTTATTTGTTAAACAAACTCTATGAACTCACCAACCTCGTGTTGACACTTTAGCATGTATTTTCAGGTTTTAACTTATGGCACGCTACTGGAGGTTTTGGCAGGGCATGGCATGGTCATAGAAGACTCTGACTATTTATATGGGGACCGTTTTAAACTACTTTTAAGGGCCTACTTCCGCACTAATTTTAAACAATGTAAACTCAATACTTTTAGTTAAACGATTTTACTCTAAATGATTGAAGTGAAAACCAATTTTGTACTTGTGCTGTAATACCAATTGAGTTACACCCCAGCTACACGTATGCTTCCGCTGGACCCGATTTTGGGGGTGTGACAGATTGGTATCAGAGCTCTGGCTATAGCGAACTAAGTGTTTTTAAAACCTAGACTATAGCTACTTTTACGAAAAACTTAACCCTATGACCGTCACGTGCCTGCCTGCCAAGCTGAAGCCTCATTGTGGTTTATTGCTGACTTAGGTGATGAGATTTGTGTCTCATTATCTGGTATATTATGTTCATTTATTCTAATTGATTTCTATCATTGTCTTTCATATGAGCATGTTCACGTATCATATATGTCACCCTGTTATGTTTCTCCCTGCATAGTTTCATCCTTTGACCTCGAGTTTGGTCACCTGCCTTAGTCTTTCTGAACGTCTTGGTCTTTGTGAAGGACATAGTATTAGTATAACTGAGCTGAGTATTTCAAAATTCATGGAACCTCGGTGGAATATAGACTAGTCACCTATATTCAACCCGGGATAGTGGGACATAGGCTGACTACCTATATCCGACTCAGAAATGAATTTTGCAACACTCAGAACGGTTATAATAAAATTTTGTCTGGATTGAATCCTCTACTCAATTTCCATGTTTCATTCATGTGTGTGTAAACCCTCGTTGTCAGAACGCTTATACTTTTCATCACCTCGTGAACCGCCGCCTAGAAACACGTCAACTCGTCATTTCATCTCATGAATCATCACCTTTATAACACTTCGGAGACCAACGTTAACTGAACTTCGGGACGAAGTTCCTTAAGGGGTAGAGACTGTCACAACTCGTAAATTCTGGTCTTTTCCCGAACTTTCAACATTTACTATTCATCGGTTACTATTCACCGATCACTATTCATCATTTTTGAGGTCAGTTTGATATTCTGAGAAGCGTTTTAAAATTTTACTATTCATAAAACACTATTCACCTCCGGAGAAAATTTGTCATTTATACGTGAGTTGCGTCATTTTTGTAAACGTACGATTTTCAACCTAATAAACGTTATCTTATGAGCTATTATTTTAATAATTAATCCGACAATCCCAACTATGGTCCTAACATATTTTTATACTCATAAAAGTGATATAAAAGTTATAATATTCATTTACCCGTTATTTTGGAAATTTATTTAATTCGTATCGTACGTCTAATATAATTACGACGGTTTTCTTAAAAACTAAACGATAATCATCCAAACACCCAATACTTGTACCCAACATATTTTTACAATCTTTATGACTTTATTATGTCCCGAATAACTTCGATAAAATTTATTTCTAGCAAACCCGGTACCCGATTATAACTAAAACTAGTTAATAACAACTAAGACTACACATGCTTTCTAATTAAATCACCCAACACTATCCCCTTTTCCCTCCTTTGTGAACCGGCCCCCCCCCCCTCCTAAGCCATCTCTTGTGTTTAATCTCACCAACTCAATTTAATGCTAACCTAACCTTTTGTCCCCTAAATATATATTAAACTTTTTCACCTATTTCTCACAATTACCATTTTACATATGCAAGTAAACTTTTTCTCTCATTCTCTCTTGTGTATATTCGGCCAAGAGCAAGGAACAAGGAAGAAACCATAACTTTTGAAGATCAAGTGTTTAATCAAGTCCTAGTTATGATCTAGTTAGGGTTTTGTGGTAAAAATCCTAGGTTATTATACATTTTCTCATCCAATCATCAAGTAAGCTTCAAGATCACTTGTTAATCTTTCCATACTTCCATTTTTCTAGTTTCATGTTGTTTATTCAAGATCCATATGCATATGTTAGTTTACACCACTCTATTTATACTTTTTATAACTTTGAAACTCTAGAAATGGATTATAGTTAGATCCTTGTTAGATCCACTTGATTTATGATGTTTAGGAACCCATGACACCCTAAGAAGGTGTATGGTAAGATTAGACCAGATTTGTGGTGATTGAAAGTGGTTTGGTTGGATTAGAAACTAGATTGGAACACTAGAAATGATTTTTGAAACATTATATATACCTACTGTCACTATTTTGGAAACGTGGGAAACTCAGTAGGTTTGGGGTAACTTTTGACCAAATATTTAGAAAATACATTCCGAGACGGAACTATGGCCGAAAACGGGGATAAAAACGAGTTAATAACGAAGGAGATACGCTAAAAACGAGTTTAACGACGAAAACTATTTTTCTGAAAATCCTTTGCTGATGAACAGTTGTCACGACTGTTTCGAGGCGTAAAACTAAATCTAGCCATCCTGACTTATCAAAAATATGTTAGTATGTTGTCCCACGATTCCGGGAATATAAAGAACATAGAAAACGGGCTTATAACGACTAAGATATACACGTTTGAAACTAGACGAACTATATATATTTTTGACAGCTTTTCTAATAGAGAATATTTTGCGCACTAAACAATATACTTACACCAAACGAACAATGGAGAACCGTCCTTCCTAGCCGTTGAGGCACGTACCATCAAAACTTTATTAATCCATCAATGAGATGACATCTCAAGGTTTTCAAAACGCCAAGACCAAACACTAACACTTTATATATTATTGCACGACTAGTCTTTACGAAGCTAATTGGGCTTATTTTCACCAAGTATCGGAAAACATTGAATTTCAACGATAACTATTATTTTCAAAGTACGAGTGGTATAGACTTCATGTGCATGTGCATTCATTTCATCCTTTCATGATCTAAGTAGATCACTATCATTCATATTAGGTTGCGGTTAGAGATCGAACCTCATTTCTGTGTATCCATTTTGTCATCGTAGCTATCGCACCAGGTGAGTCATAGCCCCACTTTTACTCTTTATACTTGTTTTAACTCTTTGGGGGAGATACATGCTCAACTACTTACTTACTAGTATAAATACTCAAAAACATACTTTCTTGATACTCAAAACATTTATACTTGATTGTTTTATACTTGATATCATACATACATACATACTTGTGATATACTTAACTGTGTTATACTAAACTGTGATGTGTATTCTTGAGCTACTGAGACTTCCAATGGCCCCAGATTAAGTTGCTGGGCACAACCATGGAGACATATATACTTCCAATGGCCCCAGATTAAGTTGCTGGGCACAACCATGGAGACATATATACTTCCAATGGCCCCAGATTAAGTTGCTGGGCACAACCATGGAGACATACATATTTCCAATGGCCCCAGATTAAGTTGCTGGGCACAACCATGGAAATATACATACAAACGCGGGGTCTTCGGAGATGAAGTGTAGACTCACGACTAATTGCTTAACTGTTGTGATGAACTTATACATGTTTACTCATACTATATATTGTAGCAGTGGGTTGTAAACACACAGGTTACAAGGCTCTTATGGCGGGACTTGTAACTGAGTGGATTTACGATGCCTTTGCTGGGAAACCTTTATACATATGCATAAACTTTATTTGTTAAACAAACTCTATGAACTCACCAACCTCGTGTTGACACTTTAGCATGTATTTTCAGGTTTTAACTTATGGCACGCTACTGGAGGTTTTGGCAGGGCATGGCATGGTCATAGAAGACTCTGACTATTTATATGGGGACCGTTTTAAACTACTTTTAAGGGCCTACTTCCGCACTAATTTTAAACAATGTAAACTCAATACTTTTAGTTAAACGATTTTACTCTAAATGATTGAAGTGAAAACCAATTTTGTACTTGTGCTGTAATACCAATTGAGTTACACCCCAGCTACACGTATGCTTCCGCTGGACCCGATTTTGGGGGTGTGACAAAATGAAGGGGAGGAGAGGGCTTTATAGTGTCTTGAGGAGGTTAGGAAATGACTAGGATATTACCACAACTTGGTGACCAAGTTTAACTTGGAGCCTAAGTAGTACATGTGTAATCATCTAAGGCATGAAGGGTCAAGATTGAGCCACAAGTGTGAAACCCCCCTCCTAGTGGCGGTTTGTCAAGCTTGGGGAGGAAGGGTTGGACTTTTGAGGATATTATCCAAGATACTTGGTTAGTTTTGACTCCGGGAAATGCCAATCGTAAATGATTAAGCCTCAAAACGTAAAACCGGGTATCGTAAAAATACGAAACTTGGAAGAATGGTTAAACATGTCAAAATACTCCATAATAAAATATAAAATGAGTGGTAGGTTCCATTTGGGTGGTAAAACCCTGCTAAAACTGGAAATACGGGTCTAAAACGCGTAATACGTAAAATGTACGAATATTGCGTAAAATTGAGAAAAGTAAAATGTTACTTTTCTAATAGGTTATAAATGATTTAAAAAGACTTATAATGTCTAGACTGGGCTCAGTCTAGTGTCGGTTGGTATTAAATGTCTTTTAGACATCAAACCGTAAGCCTAAAAATCAAGGAATGACTTATAAAATCAAGGGATGATTTTTGGTCAATGGAGGAGGGAAAAAATATGTTGACTTTTTCTAATAAGTTGAAAACTCAAATAGTCTTAGAAACGCGTTTTGTGGTCTAACGGTTAATCGCCCATACGGTTAAGCGTGCTCATGTGAGAGTAGTACAGGCTTGGGTGACCTGCTGGGAAAAGTAATTAACCTGAAAATGCGAATTGTTACAGTCTCTACCCCTTACGGGGAACTTCGTCCCGAAGTTCTATGTGTGTCATATGTTGGAGTGGTATCGATGAAAAGGTGTGGTTACTTATAAGGACTAAAGTCTGGGATTACCGGTGATGTAATTTGATTTGTCATTTCAGTGTATGGTGTAGGATGAGACTTACTTTTATGTAGGAAAGGTATGGTAATAGTCGAATATCAAAGGAAATTGATATAGCAGTCGAATATTAATAGGAATTGAGATAGTAATTACAATCATAGCCTAGTAGGTAATCGGTTGTTGTACTTAGTGTTTATTGACTTCATACTTATGTTATTTCGGATACAAATAAGTCCACTTATTTATAATTCTTTATTTACATAGAGAGGCATCCCAAACAATGTAAATAGGGAAATATAAACTTATGGTTCGGTGATTTACAATGTCTGTATTTAAATGAAAAGGCATCCCAATCCATTCAAATAATTATAAATCATCATACTTAAGAATTCCCAACACAACATTCACAATTAGCCGGTGAGTTACAAGGTAGTGAGGGTACTGGTGTTCCAAAAGTGCAAGATGAATATTCAATCTTGTAAAGCTGGTGAGGGTAATTGTGGTGTAACTAAGGATGATTTGAGCTTTAAAAGTGCATCAAGATCTGTTAATGAGCTTGTGTTTGCCACGGTTGTGAAGGTAATGTTGTGATATGTTGATGAACAAAAGTGTGTAATGTATGCTTAACATTAATACTCTTAGGTATAGATGTTGAGTTTGCTTTAAAAATCTTAAGAGATTTTAAAAGTTTATGATGGAATGGTATCCTTAGGACCTAAACAGGATAGTACTTCTACAGGATGAAGAGAAGAATTGATAACTATCCCAAGATAGTAGTTCGGATTATCTCATAAATGAAAAAAATTTCAAGAATGAAATTAGGTAGTACAAATAAGGTGTTAAGATCTTGCTGAGTGGTAAGGCACTATCGTGTCTCTAGATTGTTTTAATGTATTCTGGTGGTTCATCGTGTTCATGTAGGAAATCAATCTAAACATAACCCTAGTACAACTATTCTCAGTATTTGAAAATTTTAAGTCGAATATAGTTAGTCAGACTATATTCCACTGTCCCTAGGTTAAATATAGGTGACTAGTCTATATTTAGCCAAGGTTCGATAAAATTTTCAAATACCTAAATTAGGTATACTTGTGATATGTCCGTTGCTTTCGGGAAACTGTCCACTAAACAAAGGCGATGTCAAACCTTTAAGTTGCAAGTCCCGTCCATACAAGACTTGTAACGTATGTTTTCATATTCCATTGCATAGAAGATAGTAAGGGTAGGTACGTATGGAAAGGAAGTTTTAAGTAGTTCTAAAATAGAACATACTTGGCCAGGATCACAAACTTTTAATAATGAAGGTTTCATAAGAAAACTTTGATGAATATAGGGCTGAACTTCAGCTTTTGTCGATGATGGATTAGTTTGTCCTTTAGAAATCTCATATTTCTATTTAGAAATCGATAGGTTGTGACGGGTTTTTGATATCATATGAAATGATATTGATGATGTGATGGAATAATTCTAGAGACCATTGCACAAAACATAATGTCTCGGAAGTAGGTTAGACCATTGTGCAATTCACAATGTCTGGGAAGTAGGTTAGACCATTGTGTGACTCAAAACATTTGAGAAATGGTTAAGACCATTGTATAATACAATGTCTTGGAAAATGAATGAGACCATTGTATCTCACAGTGTCTTGGAAAATGAATGAGACCATTGTATCTCACAATGTCTTGGAAAATGAATGAGACCATTGTATCTCACAATGTCTTGGAAAATGAATGAGACCATTGTAACATACAATGTCTTGGAAATGAATGAGACCATTGTATCTCACAATGTCTTGGAAAATGAATGTTGGAGTAGGAACATGATTGGGAGAATGTGATTGCGTCGAAATGCCCTAGAATAGGCATACGCAGATATGTTTAGTCCATTGTTTAGATAAATGATTGAAAATAAACCAAGTTTATATATCAATATACTAATGCTTACGGGGAATTGCTCAAAATGGGTATATATGAATATACTAATATGTTTGTGTAGCATAACATGCTTACTAAGTCCATAATCGTCTGGAGGATGGAAGACACGGAGAGCGGAAGGCTATAAAATGTTTTTGCTTGTAATTGCGGTTATAGTTTAGGTCTCAATTAGACCCGTTTCTCTATAACCATGGCTCTGATACCAATCTGTAACACCCCCAATTCATGGTTGCAGTGGAATTCAAACTGGGTGTTACTCGACGGCACAATAGTCACAATGATAGAAAAACGAACTCCAATTGAGTCGTTTTAAAAGATTTATCATTCAAATTATATAAATATCAGAGATTACAAAATGAGGTCCCAATTGGTTCCATGTTTACAATGTATAATAAATGAGTTTTGAATGATAATAAAATTTATAGCCCTCTTGAGTATCCGTGTCCTTCCGTGCCATCCTTGATCGTCATGAACCTGAAATACATGCTTGAGAGGTCAACACAAAGGTTGAGTGATATTCATAGAGTTTGTTAAATGTTTGAACACAATATGTTGGTAGTGTGAGCTATGGACTCACACCAATGTTTGGAAATAAAACAGGCAGGCTACGTTATTATACGCCCATAAAATGTATTATACACAAAGCTTATGACACCATAACGTTAACGTGTACCAATATCGATCGGCAGATTTATCCCAGTAGGTACTTTGCTAACATACCTAAATCTCAAATATTAGTGCATTTGTTTGAACTTAGTCAATACAAATAGGATTCGTCAATCCCAATAGGCCTATTCACAATATTCGCGCTCACTATTGCTAGTGATTAAATGGTTCATAATAAAGGATCTCGGTTTAGCAAGGCTGGTACTTAGTGATAATAAAACAATCAGACAGCATACAATTTAAAAACATTGTGCTCGGTTAAAAATAGCATGTATTCCCCCCAAGGGTTTGTAAAACAATTAAGTAATGGAAAGTGGGGCTATGAACTCACCTTAAGTTGGATGATGTATAATGAGAATGATGGATATGCCGTAAGAACTTCTACGAGCAACCTAGAATAATTGTTGTAACTTAGGTTTGGAATAATGTCTAAGGAAACATAAACATGCCAATATATATATCTTGCATCTAGTCCATGATGTGGTATGATGTATATTGTAAGTCTTAGAAAGAAAAGATTTATGAACATGTATGTTTTGTATATCGTTTACTACCGTTCGGGCCGACATAATTCAGAAGTCATGTTAGTAAGCGTTCGAGGAGCCAGGACACTTTAACTCGTAAATCCACAACTCAACTCGACGGCTTACATAATGAACTCCTCACATGAGGCTCCCTACTATTGTAGTAGTTGATGAAATATATAGATATAAGTTTTGATCCGAAAAGTTACATGTCCGATACTTGAATAAACTTAGGAAAGTTTATTTGTACATGAAGATTGTTATTAGGGGTAGTTTCATAAGTCTTGTATGACCATTTTCTCTTTGTATATCTCATGGTTCCTTTTCAAGTGAAGTAGATCCAAATTGCTTGTTCAAGTTATCGCCTAATTCATTGTTTCATGTTTACACCTATGTAAGTTTACTTGGTCATTTCGTCATGGCCTAGCCATGACCTTTAGTCCTTGTTCCAAGGTCATGAGACACAACCTTGGCTCTAGCCATGGTTGTGGTCTTGATTATAGGTCATAAGACCTCTTGTTCCTTTTAAAGTATAACCATAATCTAGTGACTTTGGTCTAAAATGGGCTGTTAAGATTTTGAAGAAAATTATCACTCGGAAAGCGTTTTCAGGGCTCGAGCTTCTTTATTCCTAAACGAAAACGTGATTCCGGACAACTTTCGTGTTTTAACATTTTCATGAATCGGACCAGAAATGCCTCTTTTTTCGGGTTTAATGTTTCTGTAACAGAAGGTATTTGGCAGCTTTGCCGCAAAGTTTTGGTAACTTCAAATCGTCATAACTTTTGACTCGTATACTCGTTTTAGGTGGTTCAAATTGCTATGTTTTCCTTGTTAGGTCCTCTAATACAATATGTAATGATCCAATATCATATTTTTACCATTTTGATCAGGTCTTACCAAGAAAGTCACTACTTTACTTGTTTTAGTAACTTATTTTAACAATCCATTATAACATCTTTTACTCATTTTTATACATCATGGACATAAATACAACACATAATATAGCAAGAATAACATGTAAATGATATGAACATGATTAATAAACAAGAAGCATGTTAGGTTTAGGCTTACAACTTTTGGCTTTCAAGGATGAAAGGAAAGTAGCAAGTAAGGAAAAGGACTTTGATAGACTTGCTTCAACCCACTTCACTTCATGCAATCTTTCTACCCTTGTAATTTTGAAAGATGGATGATGAAGGTTGAGGTGACTTGAGTGGATTCAAACTCAAGATAAATCACCAAGTATATGAGGTTATGGAAGTATTTTGGTAACCTAAGATCAAACTAGGGTTTCTATCTTGAACTTGCACTTGATCCTTGCTAGAAATTAGAAGAATTAAAGCTAAGTACGGAGTGTTGTGGTGTGTGTGGTGTGGCGTACAAATGAAGGGGAGGAGAGGGCTTTATAGTGTCTTGAGGAGGTTAGGAAATGACTAGGATATTACCACAACTTGGTGACCAAGTTTAACTTGGAGCCTAAGTAGTACATGTGTAATCATCTAAGGCATGAAGGGTCAAGATTGAGCCACAAGTGTGAAACCCCCCTCCTAGTGGCGGTTTGTCAAGCTTGGGGAGGAAGGGTTGGACTTTTGAGGATATTATCCAAGATACTTGGTTAGTTTTGACTCCGGGAAATGCCAATCGTAAATGATTAAGCCTCAAAACGTAAAACCGGGTATCGTAAAAATACGAAACTTGGAAGAATGGTTAAACATGTCAAAATACTCCATAATAAAATATAAAATGAGTGGTAGGTTCCATTTGGGTGGTAAAACCCTGCTAAAACTGGAAATACGGGTCTAAAACGCGTAATACGTAAAATGTACGAATATTGCGTAAAATTGAGAAAAGTAAAATGTTACTTTTCTAATAGGTTATAAATGATTTAAAAAGACTTATAATGTCTAGACTGGGCTCAGTCTAGTGTCGGTTGGTATTAAATGTCTTTTAGACATCAAACCGTAAGCCTAAAAATCAAGGAATGACTTATAAAATCAAGGGATAATTTTTGGTCAATGGAGGAGGGAAAAAATATGTTGACTTTTTCTAATAAGTTGAAAACTCAAATAGTCTTAGAAACGCGTTTTGTGGTCTAACGGTTAATCGCCCATACGGTTAAGCGTGCTCATGTGAGAGTAGTACAGGCTTGGGTGACCTGCTGGGAAAAGTAATTAACCTGAAAATGCGAATTGTTACATGAACTGCAAAACATACAAAAACAATTAGAAATTGATGCGTGAGAATCGCACCTTGCTTTACCTCTCGAGGGATCTCGAGAAGCTTACAACCCCCACCAGGCAGTGTACCTGATCGTTATAGTATAGTATAGTGACAAGTACCGGGGGATTGATCGTTCAGCTTAGGAATAGTGTCGCTATTTCTCACCTATTTCTCACAATTACCATTTTACATATGCAAGTAAACTTTTTCTCTCATTCTCTCTTGTGTATATTCGGCCAAGAGCAAGGAACAAGGAAGAAACCATAACTTTTGAAGATCAAGTGTTTAATCAAGTCCTAGTTATGATCTAGTTAGGGTTTTGTGGTAAAAATCCTAGGTTATTATACATTTTCTCATCCAATCATCAAGTAAGCTTCAAGATCACTTGTTAATCTTTCCATACTTCCATTTTTCTAGTTTCATGTTGTTTATTCAAGATCCATATGCATATGTTAGTTTACACCACTCTATTTATACTTTTTATAACTTTGAAACTCTAGAAATGGATTATAGTTAGATCCTTGTTAGATCCACTTGATTTATGATGTTTAGGAACCCATGACACCCTAAGAAGGTGTATGGTAAGATTAGACCAGATTTGTGGTGATTGAAAGTGGTTTGGTTGGATTAGAAACTAGATTGGAACACTAGAAATGATTTTTGAAACATTATATATACCTACTGTCACTATTTTGGAAACGTGGGAAACTCAGTAGGTTTGGGGTAACTTTTGACCAAATATTTAGAAAATACATTCCGAGACGGAACTATGGCCGAAAACGGGGATAAAAACGAGTTAATAACGAAGGAGATACGCTAAAAACGAGTTTAACGACGAAAACTATTTTTCTGAAAATCCTTTGCTGATGAACAGTTGTCACGACTGTTTCGAGGCGTAAAACTAAATCTAGCCATCCTGACTTATCAAAAATATGTTAGTATGTTGTCCCACGATTCCGGGAATATAAAGAACATAGAAAACGGGCTTATAACGACTAAGATATACACGTTTGAAACTAGACGAACTATATATATTTTTGACAGCTTTTCTAATAGAGAATATTTTGCGCACTAAACAATATACTTACACCAAACGAACAATGGAGAACCGTCCTTCCTAGCCGTTGAGGCACGTACCATCAAAACTTTATTAATCCATCAATGAGATGACATCTCAAGGTTTTCAAAACGCCAAGACCAAACACTAACACTTTATATATTATTGCACGACTAGTCTTTACGAAGCTAATTGGGCTTATTTTCACCAAGTATCGGAAAACATTGAATTTCAACGATAACTATTATTTTCAAAGTACGAGTGGTATAGACTTCATGTGCATGTGCATTCATTTCATCCTTTCATGATCTAAGTAGATCACTATCATTCATATTAGGTTGCGGTTAGAGATCGAACCTCATTTCTGTGTATCCATTTTGTCATCGTAGCTATCGCACCAGGTGAGTCATAGCCCCACTTTTACTCTTTATACTTGTTTTAACTCTTTGGGGGAGATACATGCTCAACTACTTACTTACTAGTATAAATACTCAAAAACATACTTTCTTGATACTCAAAACATTTATACTTGATTGTTTTATACTTGATATCATACATACATACATACTTGTGATATACTTAACTGTGTTATACTAAACTGTGATGTGTATTCTTGAGCTACTGAGACTTCCAATGGCCCCAGATTAAGTTGCTGGGCACAACCATGGAGACATATATACTTCCAATGGCCCCAGATTAAGTTGCTGGGCACAACCATGGAGACATATATACTTCCAATGGCCCCAGATTAAGTTGCTGGGCACAACCATGGAGACATACATATTTCCAATGGCCCCAGATTAAGTTGCTGGGCACAACCATGGAAATATACATACAAACGCGGGGTCTTCGGAGATGAAGTGTAGACTCACGACTAATTGCTTAACTGTTGTGATGAACTTATACATGTTTACTCATACTATATATTGTAGCAGTGGGTTGTAAACACACAGGTTACAAGGCTCTTATGGCGGGACTTGTAACTGAGTGGATTTACGATGCCTTTGCTGGGAAACCTTTATACATATGCATAAACTTTATTTGTTAAACAAACTCTATGAACTCACCAACCTCGTGTTGACACTTTAGCATGTATTTTCAGGTTTTAACTTATGGCACGCTACTGGAGGTTTTGGCAGGGCATGGCATGGTCATAGAAGACTCTGACTATTTATATGGGGACCGTTTTAAACTACTTTTAAGGGCCTACTTCCGCACTAATTTTAAACAATGTAAACTCAATACTTTTAGTTAAACGATTTTACTCTAAATGATTGAAGTGAAAACCAATTTTGTACTTGTGCTGTAATACCAATTGAGTTACACCCCAGCTACACGTATGCTTCCGCTGGACCCGATTTTGGGGGTGTGACAAAATGAAGGGGAGGAGAGGGCTTTATAGTGTCTTGAGGAGGTTAGGAAATGACTAGGATATTACCACAACTTGGTGACCAAGTTTAACTTGGAGCCTAAGTAGTACATGTGTAATCATCTAAGGCATGAAGGGTCAAGATTGAGCCACAAGTGTGAAACCCCCCTCCTAGTGGCGGTTTGTCAAGCTTGGGGAGGAAGGGTTGGACTTTTGAGGATATTATCCAAGATACTTGGTTAGTTTTGACTCCGGGAAATGCCAATCGTAAATGATTAAGCCTCAAAACGTAAAACCGGGTATCGTAAAAATACGAAACTTGGAAGAATGGTTAAACATGTCAAAATACTCCATAATAAAATATAAAATGAGTGGTAGGTTCCATTTGGGTGGTAAAACCCTGCTAAAACTGGAAATACGGGTCTAAAACGCGTAATACGTAAAATGTACGAATATTGCGTAAAATTGAGAAAAGTAAAATGTTACTTTTCTAATAGGTTATAAATGATTTAAAAAGACTTATAATGTCTAGACTGGGCTCAGTCTAGTGTCGGTTGGTATTAAATGTCTTTTAGACATCAAACCGTAAGCCTAAAAATCAAGGAATGACTTATAAAATCAAGGGATGATTTTTGGTCAATGGAGGAGGGAAAAAATATGTTGACTTTTTCTAATAAGTTGAAAACTCAAATAGTCTTAGAAACGCGTTTTGTGGTCTAACGGTTAATCGCCCATACGGTTAAGCGTGCTCATGTGAGAGTAGTACAGGCTTGGGTGACCTGCTGGGAAAAGTAATTAACCTGAAAATGCGAATTGTTACAGTCTCTACCCCTTACGGGGAACTTCGTCCCGAAGTTCTATGTGTGTCATATGTTGGAGTGGTATCGATGAAAAGGTGTGGTTACTTATAAGGACTAAAGTCTGGGATTACCGGTGATGTAATTTGATTTGTCATTTCAGTGTATGGTGTAGGATGAGACTTACTTTTATGTAGGAAAGGTATGGTAATAGTCGAATATCAAAGGAAATTGATATAGCAGTCGAATATTAATAGGAATTGAGATAGTAATTACAATCATAGCCTAGTAGGTAATCGGTTGTTGTACTTAGTGTTTATTGACTTCATACTTATGTTATTTCGGATACAAATAAGTCCACTTATTTATAATTCTTTATTTACATAGAGAGGCATCCCAAACAATGTAAATAGGGAAATATAAACTTATGGTTCGGTGATTTACAATGTCTGTATTTAAATGAAAAGGCATCCCAATCCATTCAAATAATTATAAATCATCATACTTAAGAATTCCCAACACAACATTCACAATTAGCCGGTGAGTTACAAGGTAGTGAGGGTACTGGTGTTCCAAAAGTGCAAGATGAATATTCAATCTTGTAAAGCTGGTGAGGGTAATTGTGGTGTAACTAAGGATGATTTGAGCTTTAAAAGTGCATCAAGATCTGTTAATGAGCTTGTGTTTGCCACGGTTGTGAAGGTAATGTTGTGATATGTTGATGAACAAAAGTGTGTAATGTATGCTTAACATTAATACTCTTAGGTATAGATGTTGAGTTTGCTTTAAAAATCTTAAGAGATTTTAAAAGTTTATGATGGAATGGTATCCTTAGGACCTAAACAGGATAGTACTTCTACAGGATGAAGAGAAGAATTGATAACTATCCCAAGATAGTAGTTCGGATTATCTCATAAATGAAAAAAATTTCAAGAATGAAATTAGGTAGTACAAATAAGGTGTTAAGATCTTGCTGAGTGGTAAGGCACTATCGTGTCTCTAGATTGTTTTAATGTATTCTGGTGGTTCATCGTGTTCATGTAGGAAATCAATCTAAACATAACCCTAGTACAACTATTCTCAGTATTTGAAAATTTTAAGTCGAATATAGTTAGTCAGACTATATTCCACTGTCCCTAGGTTAAATATAGGTGACTAGTCTATATTTAGCCAAGGTTCGATAAAATTTTCAAATACCTAAATTAGGTATACTTGTGATATGTCCGTTGCTTTCGGGAAACTGTCCACTAAACAAAGGCGATGTCAAACCTTTAAGTTGCAAGTCCCGTCCATACAAGACTTGTAACGTATGTTTTCATATTCCATTGCATAGAAGATAGTAAGGGTAGGTACGTATGGAAAGGAAGTTTTAAGTAGTTCTAAAATAGAACATACTTGGCCAGGATCACAAACTTTTAATAATGAAGGTTTCATAAGAAAACTTTGATGAATATAGGGCTGAACTTCAGCTTTTGTCGATGATGGATTAGTTTGTCCTTTAGAAATCTCATATTTCTATTTAGAAATCGATAGGTTGTGACGGGTTTTTGATATCATATGAAATGATATTGATGATGTGATGGAATAATTCTAGAGACCATTGCACAAAACATAATGTCTCGGAAGTAGGTTAGACCATTGTGCAATTCACAATGTCTGGGAAGTAGGTTAGACCATTGTGTGACTCAAAACATTTGAGAAATGGTTAAGACCATTGTATAATACAATGTCTTGGAAAATGAATGAGACCATTGTATCTCACAGTGTCTTGGAAAATGAATGAGACCATTGTATCTCACAATGTCTTGGAAAATGAATGAGACCATTGTATCTCACAATGTCTTGGAAAATGAATGAGACCATTGTAACATACAATGTCTTGGAAATGAATGAGACCATTGTATCTCACAATGTCTTGGAAAATGAATGTTGGAGTAGGAACATGATTGGGAGAATGTGATTGCGTCGAAATGCCCTAGAATAGGCATACGCAGATATGTTTAGTCCATTGTTTAGATAAATGATTGAAAATAAACCAAGTTTATATATCAATATACTAATGCTTACGGGGAATTGCTCAAAATGGGTATATATGAATATACTAATATGTTTGTGTAGCATAACATGCTTACTAAGTCCATAATCGTCTGGAGGATGGAAGACACGGAGAGCGGAAGGCTATAAAATGTTTTTGCTTGTAATTGCGGTTATAGTTTAGGTCTCAATTAGACCCGTTTCTCTATAACCATGGCTCTGATACCAATCTGTAACACCCCCAATTCATGGTTGCAGTGGAATTCAAACTGGGTGTTACTCGACGGCACAATAGTCACAATGATAGAAAAACGAACTCCAATTGAGTCGTTTTAAAAGATTTATCATTCAAATTATATAAATATCAGAGATTACAAAATGAGGTCCCAATTGGTTCCATGTTTACAATGTATAATAAATGAGTTTTGAATGATAATAAAATTTATAGCCCTCTTGAGTATCCGTGTCCTTCCGTGCCATCCTTGATCGTCATGAACCTGAAATACATGCTTGAGAGGTCAACACAAAGGTTGAGTGATATTCATAGAGTTTGTTAAATGTTTGAACACAATATGTTGGTAGTGTGAGCTATGGACTCACACCAATGTTTGGAAATAAAACAGGCAGGCTACGTTATTATACGCCCATAAAATGTATTATACACAAAGCTTATGACACCATAACGTTAACGTGTACCAATATCGATCGGCAGATTTATCCCAGTAGGTACTTTGCTAACATACCTAAATCTCAAATATTAGTGCATTTGTTTGAACTTAGTCAATACAAATAGGATTCGTCAATCCCAATAGGCCTATTCACAATATTCGCGCTCACTATTGCTAGTGATTAAATGGTTCATAATAAAGGATCTCGGTTTAGCAAGGCTGGTACTTAGTGATAATAAAACAATCAGACAGCATACAATTTAAAAACATTGTGCTCGGTTAAAAATAGCATGTATTCCCCCCAAGGGTTTGTAAAACAATTAAGTAATGGAAAGTGGGGCTATGAACTCACCTTAAGTTGGATGATGTATAATGAGAATGATGGATATGCCGTAAGAACTTCTACGAGCAACCTAGAATAATTGTTGTAACTTAGGTTTGGAATAATGTCTAAGGAAACATAAACATGCCAATATATATATCTTGCATCTAGTCCATGATGTGGTATGATGTATATTGTAAGTCTTAGAAAGAAAAGATTTATGAACATGTATGTTTTGTATATCGTTTACTACCGTTCGGGCCGACATAATTCAGAAGTCATGTTAGTAAGCGTTCGAGGAGCCAGGACACTTTAACTCGTAAATCCACAACTCAACTCGACGGCTTACATAATGAACTCCTCACATGAGGCTCCCTACTATTGTAGTAGTTGATGAAATATATAGATATAAGTTTTGATCCGAAAAGTTACATGTCCGATACTTGAATAAACTTAGGAAAGTTTATTTGTACATGAAGATTGTTATTAGGGGTAGTTTCATAAGTCTTGTATGACCATTTTCTCTTTGTATATCTCATGGTTCCTTTTCAAGTGAAGTAGATCCAAATTGCTTGTTCAAGTTATCGCCTAATTCATTGTTTCATGTTTACACCTATGTAAGTTTACTTGGTCATTTCGTCATGGCCTAGCCATGACCTTTAGTCCTTGTTCCAAGGTCATGAGACACAACCTTGGCTCTAGCCATGGTTGTGGTCTTGATTATAGGTCATAAGACCTCTTGTTCCTTTTAAAGTATAACCATAATCTAGTGACTTTGGTCTAAAATGGGCTGTTAAGATTTTGAAGAAAATTATCACTCGGAAAGCGTTTTCAGGGCTCGAGCTTCTTTATTCCTAAACGAAAACGTGATTCCGGACAACTTTCGTGTTTTAACATTTTCATGAATCGGACCAGAAATGCCTCTTTTTTCGGGTTTAATGTTTCTGTAACAGAAGGTATTTGGCAGCTTTGCCGCAAAGTTTTGGTAACTTCAAATCGTCATAACTTTTGACTCGTATACTCGTTTTAGGTGGTTCAAATTGCTATGTTTTCCTTGTTAGGTCCTCTAATACAATATGTAATGATCCAATATCATATTTTTACCATTTTGATCAGGTCTTACCAAGAAAGTCACTACTTTACTTGTTTTAGTAACTTATTTTAACAATCCATTATAACATCTTTTACTCATTTTTATACATCATGGACATAAATACAACACATAATATAGCAAGAATAACATGTAAATGATATGAACATGATTAATAAACAAGAAGCATGTTAGGTTTAGGCTTACAACTTTTGGCTTTCAAGGATGAAAGGAAAGTAGCAAGTAAGGAAAAGGACTTTGATAGACTTGCTTCAACCCACTTCACTTCATGCAATCTTTCTACCCTTGTAATTTTGGAAGATGGATGATGAAGGTTGAGGTGACTTGAGTGGATTCAAACTCAAGATAAATCACCAAGTATATGAGGTTATGGAAGTATTTTGGTAACCTAAGATCAAACTAGGGTTTCTATCTTGAACTTGCACTTGATCCTTGCTAGAAATTAGAAGAATTAAAGCTAAGTACGGAGTGTTGTGGTGTGTGTGGTGTGGCGTACAAATGAAGGGGAGGAGAGGGCTTTATAGTGTCTTGAGGAGGTTAAGAAATGACTAGGATATTACCACAACTTGGTGACCAAGTTTAACTTGGAGCCTAAGTAGTACATGTGTAATCATCTAAGGCATGAAGGGTCAAGATTGAGCCACAAGTGTGAAACCCCCCTCCTAGTGGCGGTTTGTCAAGCTTGGGGAGGAAGGGTTGGACTTTTGAGGATATTATCCAAGATACTTGGTTAGTTTTGACTCCGGGAAATGCCAATCGTAAATGATTAAGCCTCAAAACGTAAAACCGGGTATCGTAAAAATACGAAACTTGGAAGAATGGTTAAACATGTCAAAATACTCCATAATAAAATATAAAATGAGTGGTAGGTTCCATTTGGGTGGTAAAACCCTGCTAAAACTGGAAATACGGGTCTAAAACGCGTAATACGTAAAATGTACGAATATTGCGTAAAATTGAGAAAAGTAAAATGTTACTTTTCTAATAGGTTATAAATGATTTAAAAAGACTTATAATGTCTAGACTGGGCTCAGTCTAGTGTCGGTTGGTATTAAATGTCTTTTAGACATCAAACCGTAAGCCTAAAAATCAAGGAATGACTTATAAAATCAAGGGATAATTTTTGGTCAATGGAGGAGGGAAAAAATATGTTGACTTTTTCTAATAAGTTGAAAACTCAAATAGTCTTAGAAACGCGTTTTGTGGTCTAACGGTTAATCGCCCATACGGTTAAGCGTGCTCATGTGAGAGTAGTACAGGCTTGGGTGACCTGCTGGGAAAAGTAATTAACCTGAAAATGCGAATTGTTACATGAACTGCAAAACATACAAAAACAATTAGAAATTGATGCGTGAGAATCGCACCTTGCTTTACCTCTCGAGGGATCTCGAGAAGCTTACAACCCCCACCAGGCAGTGTACCTGATCGTTATAGTATAGTATAGTGACAAGTACCGGGGGATTGATCGTTCAGCTTAGGAATAGTGTCGCTAGGATTAGAAAGCCTAAATTACTAGTTCTAAAGATGATGGATGATTATTTTTGTATTTTTATATTTTTATGAAAGCAAGTAAAGTCTCGGGTTTTGGAATAGTGGGCGGAATTAGTTGCTATTCAACTAACCCAAAGCTAAGATGCAATCAAAATAAAATAATAAAAATGAAAATAAACTAATTATTACAAAGTTGTGAGCAGTAATTGGAGAAATTGGGTTTACTTAGACTTCACTACTCCCTAGATATCTTTTACACGTTAATTACTTGTTATAATTGCATGGATGACGGATCGTATTCCTTAATACCATTCATGGGGTGGCATATATAACTCCCCAATTCTATGAGCTCTTATCTCCTCCTACACCATGACCCAGCACAACTATATGGATTGTAAACAGTGGCTAATGCATTAAATACAACCAATAAAGACCTAGTACGCCTCGGTTCATGTTTCTTAAGACGTTCAAGCATGTTACCATTTGGAGATCTGCCAGTTTTCTTAAGCCTAACATATAAATCATTCATCCAAGAACAAGAATAAACAAGTAATCAACACATAATCAACATCTAGGTTTCATTAGATCTAAGCAAACACAAGAGAGATCTAGCCTAGCATAATGGAATTGAGACAAGAACAAGATATAGACAACCAACACATAGACATATTGATTGAATTAGAAGAACACTTATCTCAATTACAATGCAAGGTATCAAGGGTTTGGAACCCTTGAAAAACCTGTAAAAGTTCCACCAAATTCGTCTTTAGGGTTTCAACAAAACTTCTCTCTCTTTAATGTAAAAACTAGAAAACTATATATAGGAAAACTGGGCTGACGGCGTCAAGACAACCATGTGACGCCGTCACCTCGCCGCCAAATACTTCCTCGGACGGCCTTGATCTACTTATGACGGCCTATGTGACGCCGTCACCAACCACGGTATTTTATTCTTGGCCTTTTGACGCCGTCAGGATGACTTTTTACGCCGTCATCAACTACGGTAATTTATTCTTGATGTCTGACGCCGTCAAGGCATTACTCTTGACGCCGTCACCTAGTGTTTCCAGCATGTAAAATTGATACTTTGCCGTTTTCTTCACTTTTATGCTCCAAAAACGTCCAAAATGGCTTCTTTTCCAGAATTCACTCTCCAAGTACCTAAAATCACAAAAGGAACGATTTAGGGCAATATTTGATCGAATAAAGTCGGATTCGGGCTTAAATGACCCCCTAAAAACGGATCATTTTTCGCCTCATCATATACCCTTACACTTGAGATTTGCTTGTCCTCAAGCAAATGAGCTTTTATTCTACTCAAAAGACAAGTTAGGGGTCATTTAACACTAATATAAAAGTAATTACAACAAATAATCGTTCCACTAAAGACCAATAGACAAGCACGGAGATCATACACAAGCACCTCACAAATAGTGTTTAGATACTCACATCTCTCGGGTGTAATAAAGTAATATAACATTATGGAAATGGAAGATATCTCTCACTACCTGTCATAACAAAATAGATTACCATAGGCTTGGGAAAGGATCAAACCTCCACCACATGGCGTAAGCACCTATGATAAACTATCAAAGAGGTCTTTTAAAGGGTTGTAACGTTAGGTATAGGGATATGAATTACACGGTTTTATTGGATAAAGGAAGTTTTACTGGTGGCGAGTTAACAATCTTGGTTAATTACATGTACAAGATGGCGTTGCTAAGCCAAGACTAGACTCGACTTAAGCTAACAAATGAAAAATAACAAAAACATAAAATGAACATAGAATGAAAAGGGATGGTAGTCCGTATGTTTTTTTCTATTTTTTTTTCTTTTTCTTGATTTTTTTTTTCTATTTTTTTTTTTTTCTTTTTCTTGATTTTTTTTTTTTTTTTTTTTTTTTTTTTTTTTTTTTTTTTTTGCATACACTCTTACCCTACCATCCAAAATAATACATCATAGGGGATTGAACATTCCCCTTACACTTGAATCTTTACATACTTTACATTCAACTATTCTAATGACTCGAATTAAGAAAATCAAAACACTTGGAGCACTTTTAAGATTAACGTACATATGGGGGTAATAAGTGATGTTCTTCCCCATTACTCCATAAAATAAGTACTTACCCATGAGTCCCAATCGTCCCAAAACAATATGTACAAGGATATGACTTGACTTAGCAACCATGTAATCAATTAGAAAGTTAACTTAGGGTTTAACAAATAACAATAATGCACTAAAAATAAGCGCATACACGGAAGGCTAAGGCGATTTGGGTGTACATTTAAGTGGGTGTAACAAATTCTTCCTTTAAGTAAGATGCTTAAAGTTAGAAACGAAAAGATAGGCTCGGAGGGGTGTACTAGGGGTTTCGTGTACTAAAAATGAGTACAACGCTAAGGGTGTGGGAAAAATTAGTTGACTTAACTAGTCAAGTAATATGACTTAAATGGTCAAGTAATTATAATACGGGTTTAACACAAGGGTGATCCTAATGCCTCTTATCATGTAGTAAATCCTACCACACGAATGTAGTCTCACTAGCGGTCTCGGGATGCATCACTAACGCAAGTTCTAGAATCTAAATGCTACCGGTACACTCATAAGCACTAATAGTAAATGCTTTTCCTATCAAATCTAAAGGCGAACCTCACAATTTTGGGTGGAAAATTTTTTTGAATATACGGTTATGTGCTAGTCATACAATCTCCTATCCATGAGACGCTTGCTATTGCTAAAGTTTCACTCCTAAATGTTGTAAAAATTTTTAAATTTGGCGCTAAAATTACACTAACAAGTATTTCTCGTAGTTTTATTACACATCTACCATCAAACAAACCAAACTCAAGCGAAAGTGCATATGTAAGGTATCATCTTTTTACCCTCCCCTTACACTTAAGATGAACATTGTCCCCAATGTTCAAGTAAAGAATGTAAAAGTGAAAAAGTAAAGAGAATGAAATCAAATACTCCCTTGATTCGCTCGGTATGGATTTTAGGTTGGCCAGGTTAAATCTTCTTCCAAGAAAACGAACAATCAAAGCTTCCCTTCCAGAATATAAATCATCTCCTTGTCAAACATAACCTGTAAAACCTGAGAAAATAGACAAAACAACCTCGCGTAAAATCGGCGGCATCCTATATAAGTTCCTAAATCCTAGAAAACAAAGTAAGATATAATGCTTGTGGAATGAAGTTTGCAGATCTCCTGGAGATTATAAAACTTAATAATTCACAAAAACCATAAGACTCCGTTAGAAAAACAAAACCGGTAAAATTTCCAGATTTTAACTCCTGACGCCGTCCAGAGTAATACTCTGACGCCGTCAGAATGGACCTGCAGAAATTCTTATGTTAAGTTTCCGGAAAATTTCTGGAAAAACTTGGTCCTACTTCCTAGAAAATCCTGCAAAACTTCATTATGACTCAATACAAGCATTTGACTCTAACAAATACGAATATACATGTTTATTTAATATTGTGGAAAATCATGATCGGTTTGTTTCTTGAAAACATATTTGGGGTTTCCCCTTACACTTATCTTTTGCAAAAATACCTTTAGGTTGGAGTTAAGACTAGGCCAAACAACATAGTAAAGTATTCCCACATTAATTGAGAAATATGATCAACCAACAATAAAAATAAAACATGCATAAGGAAGCAAATAACAATCAAACAAATAAAATCACACAAAACATGGGTTGCCTCCCAAGAAGCGCTTTTCTTTATTTACGAGTCTTGTAGCTAGACTCAAAGTCATGGGTTATCACGTGATCTCATCATCAAACATCACATCCTCCTCATTAATCATTTCATTGTTATTTTCTTGGTAATGTTTTACACATTGTATGTTAACCGTGAATTCCCTACCTTCATCATCAATTAACACTACCGCTCCAAATTTAGAAGAATTCGTTACTGTGAACGGCCCATACCATCTAGACTTAAGTTTTCCCGGGAATAATCTCAACCGAGAATTGTATAATAGGACCTTGTCTCCTTCTGAAAATTCTTTGGGTTTCTTAATTCTTTGATCATGCCATCTTTTAGCTCTCTCTTTATATGTGATGGAGGATTCGTACGCTTCCAGTCTAAGCTCATCAAGCTCGTGTAATTGCAAAAACCTATTATTCCCAGCAGTTGTATAATCTAAGTTGCATGCCTTAAGCGCCCAATAAGCCTTGTGCTCTAATTCTACCGGTAAATGACATGCCTTACCATACACCATGCGGAATGGGGTCGTTCCAATAGGTGTTTTGTAAGCAGTTCGGAATGCCCATAAGGCTTCGTCGAGTTTGAATGACCAGTCCTTTCTGTTTTGACTAACCGTTTTTTCAAGTATTCTTTTAATAGCTCTATTGGTGTTTTCGACTTGGCCATTGGTTTGTGGATGATAGGCGGTGGAGAATCGATGGGGTACTCCATACCTCTTCATGACCTTTTCCATTTGTGCATTGCAAAAATGTGTCCCCCTATCACTGATGAGAGCTTTCGGAATCCCGAATCTTGCGAAAAGCTTTTTCAGGAAATGAATGACTACTCTTGCATCATTGGTCCTAAGGGATTGTGCCTCAACCCATTTCGAAACATAGTCAATGGCGACTAAGATGTACTCGTTTCCCCCTGAGGATGGAAAGGGTCCCATGAAGTCAATCCCCTAAACATCGAATACTTCACACACTTGTATAAAGTTCTGAGGTGCTTCATCCCTATGTGATATATTTCCGGCTCGTTGACATGCATCGCACGCCTACACCATTTCTTTTACATCACGGAAAATTGTGGGCCAATAGAATCCCGCATCGAGAATCTTTCGGGCGGTAACGTTTATCCCATGATGCCCGCCAGAGGGACCAGAGTGACATTCCCTCATAATCTTAACTGCCTCATTTTCCGAAACACAACGCCTTATAATGTGGTCAGACACCTTCGGAATAAAAAGGGTTCATCCCAGAAGTAGTATTTTAGTTGGGAAAAGAACCTCTTCCTCTCGTACTTAGTCAGGTGTTCTGGAACAAGCCTACATCTACTTGCGAAGTAATTAGCAAAGTCGGCGTACCATGGCTCCGAATCCATCATTGACATTAGTTGTTCGTCAGGAAACGAATCCCTAATCTCACTTCTATCGTGCTTATCCAAGGGGTTTTCAAGACGAGATAGATGATCTGCGGCTAGATTCTCTGCCCCCCTCTTATCGTGAATCTCAACATCGAATTCTTGTAATAACAAGATCCACCAAATTAGTCGTGGCTTGGCATCCTGCTTCGCAAACAGATATCGAAGAGCTGAGTGATCAGTGAAGACGACTGTCTTTGAAAGGACAAGATATTGTCGGAATTTGTCGAATGCAAATACTACGGCTAATAATTCTTTTTCGGTGGTGGAGTAGTTCTCTTGAGCGGGATTCATGGTTTTGCTAGCGTAGTAAATAGGTTGGAAAAGCTTGTCACGTCGTTGACCTAATACAGCCCCGACAGCGAAGTCGCTAGCGTCACACATGATTTCGAATGGTAACTCCCAGTTAGGTGTGATCATGATTGGAGCTTGAGTGAGTTCCCTTTTTAAGAGATCGAAAGCATCTTTGCATTCTTGGGAAAAATCGAATGGAGCATCCTTCACAAGCAATTGAGTCATTGGCCGGGCAATTTTTGAGAAGTCTTTGATGAATCTCCGATAAAATCCGGCGTGCCCCAAAAAACTGTGTATTGCCTTAACAGTCGTGGGGTATGGTAACTTAGATATAGCTTCAACTTTAGCTTGGTCCACCTCTATTCCGTTCCCGGAGATCTTATGTCCTAACACAATTCCTTCCTTTACCATGAAATGACACTTCTCCCAATTTAACACCAAGTTGGTTTCCTCACAACGTTTAAGCATCTTTTCTAAATTAGCAAGACAGCGGTCGAAGGAGTTTCCGAAGACTGAAAAGTCATCCATGAACACTTCCATGATGTCTTCCATGAGTTCGTGAAAGATTGCGGTCATGCAACGTTGGAAAGTGGCGGGGGCATTACATAGCCGAAAAGGCATCCTTTTGTAGGCAAATGTTCCATAGAGGCAAGTAAACGTGGTCTTTTCTTGGTCCTCGGGTGCTATGGGGATTTGAAAATATCCAGAGAATCCATCCAAGAAGCAATAGTACTCGTGTCCAGATAATCTCTTTAACATCTGATCAATAAATGGTAAGGGAAAGTGATCTTTCCTCGTGGCATCATTGAGCTTTCGATAGTCGATGCACACCCGCCATCCAGTGACAGTTCTCTGGGGCACCATCTCACCCTTGTCATTCTTTACTACAGTCATTCCACCCTTTTTAGGTACAACCTGCACAGGACTGACCCATGGGCTATCCGAGATCGGGTAAATCAGTCCTGCATCCAAAAGTTTGATAACTTCTTTCTTTACTACTTCCTTAATGTTAGGGTTCACTCGCCTCTGGGGTTGCACAGTAGGTTTATAATCTTCCTCCATAAGAATCTTATGGGTGCAAAAAGTTGAATCAATCCCCTTAATGTCGGCCACACTCCATGCGAGTACCCCTTTGTATTTTTTTAGGACCTCTAAGAGTTTAACTTTTTGTTCTTTTTCCAAGGAAGAGTTTATGATTACCGGGAGTTGGTCCTCCCCCTGAAGAAAGGCATATTCCAAATGATTAGGGAGCTCTTTAAGATCTACATCAGGGGGCTCGATAATAGAAGGTTTGAGCTTGTTTTCGGGCTTTCGGAGCTCGAGATGCTCCGTTGCCTCATGTCTGGGGTAGAAGGAGACTGCATTAACATCCTCCGTCTTTTCCACCTCTAGCAAAGGCAGAAAACTTTCGTCCCGTAGCCAGCCTTCATCGATTTGTTCATCGATGCAACTATCAATGACATCTGTGAGTTCATCTACTTCCCCGATAAAGTAGAGCCGGTTGGCTGCTTCGAGGGAGAGGTCCATAGAATCCTTAATGTCGAAGGTTGTGCTATCGTCTCCCACTCGTAAGGTTAATTTGCCATCGTAGACATCGATGACTGCACGAGCGGTAGCAAGAAATGGTCTACCTAAGATGATAGGTACCAAGTCATCCTTCTCCATATCCAGGATTACGAAGTCGACCGGGAATTTGAATTTCCCAACTTTGACTAGCACATTCTCGCATATCCCTACGGGGTACTTGACTGATCTATCGGCTAGTTGGATGTTCATACGGGTAGACTTCAATCCAGAATATCCTAGTTTACGGAACATAGAGTGAGGCATGAGATTGATACTCGCTCCCAAATCGGCGAGAGCATTCTTGATTGATAGAGGTCCTATGGAGCAAGGCAAGGTGAAGCTCCCTGGATCGTCTACCTTCTTTGGTAGCCCTCGATGGGTTACCACTGAGCATTCTTCCCCCAGGGTTACAAGACCCTCGAGCTTCTTCCTGTTAGCGAGCAGCTTTTTGAAGTATGTGCTATACTTTGGCATGTGATAGCAAGCATCAAGGAGAGGTATGGTGACAACTGAGTCTTTTAGGTATGACAAGAACCTCTTGTTATCATTCTCAGTTTTCTGGTTCCTTAATCGGGATGGGTATGGAATTCTCACAGGTGGGTTAGGAAGGGCTGATGGGGAAGGGGTCGTCACCGGTGGTTGGTCTGGGGTGATAATGCTGACATCCTCCTCCTCCTCCCTTGGTTTGTCTGGATCGAGGGTGATGGGGGACGAGTCTGGGTAAGGAGGGTCTTTGGTTGTCGTTCTAGCTCGTGTGGTTATCGCGAGCATGGGGTCTTTTTTTCTCACTAATGGCGTTTGGAGATTATCTAGGGCCGAGTTAAGCTTGTTGAAAAATTCTCCAATACCCTCCTGCTGCTCGTCGAAAGCTCGTTAAGCCCTTTCATTTGCAAGTCTTTTTCTTGAGTGAAGTGACCAAGGTCATCTTCGAAATTGCTCTTGATTTTGAATTCAGGGCCTTCCTCCCCTTCTCTTCTTTTTACCAGATTTCCCCAAAGGGTGTAATCGTCATTTTGGTAAAAAGGTAAGAGGGAGGGATCAACATAAATGTCCCCTCCTGACAAGCATGCATGTTCAGTTGTGGCTGCTCCTCCGCATTCTTCTACCTCATGCGGCCTCCACAGTAATCGCATATCAGGTAGGGATTCGACAGCTGTTTAGGTGACTGCGATCCAGCTATGTATTCCATTCTTTTGTGAATTTTGCTCAACCGATCCGAGGTGATCTCAGAAATGCTGACAGTCGACTCAGGTTCATCCCAAGTGTCATCCTGGTCTTGAGCATATTCTTCAATCCTATCCCATCCTTCTTCGGCACTAAGATTGGCCAATCTTCCTTTCCTAGATTGGTTAATTCTGTTCCGGTCATTAGAGGAGATATTTTCGTAAAAGATTTGGACCAAGAGCCAAAGTTCAATGCCATGATGGGGAACTTGTCTTATTGAATCTTTGAATCTAGTCCACGATTTATAGAAGGGCTCGTCCTTCTCCTTCCGGAAATGGAGGATCCTATCTCTAAATGCTGAGGTTTTTCTAGGTGGGAAGAACTTCTCATAGAACTTGGATATGAGTTGCTCCCATGTGAAGATAGATTCAGAAGGGAGTTTGTCATACCATTCTTGGGCTTTTTCGTATAAGGTGAAAGGAAAGAATCGCAATCGGGATGTGTTTCTAGTATCCCCATCCGTATGGATGGTGTCCACTATTTTCAGGAAATCCTTGATGTGTTGGATTGGATTTTCCTCATCAAGTCCGTGGAACTTACACACACTTTTGACAAGCCAAACATCGTTTGCATGCAAGACCTCGTTGGTGTGTTCGTTTGGGTAAACAATGGCATTTGAAAATCCACGAGGAGTTGGGGAAGAGTAGTCCTTGAGACGCTTAGGAGGAGGTATTATAGGGGTACTCATCTCGTTGTGGGAGCTAGGGGTTGTGATGTGATTCTCTGAATTTTCCTCAGAAAGAGGTGCATCAAAGTCGATAGCAATGCTGGATGGTTCAGGAGTTGAGTGAGTTCATCTTAACCTACACATTTCTCTTTCGGGTTCTGCATAAGGCAAGACAAGGTCTCTAGTGGTACTACGACTCCTAGTGATCCTAAGGTTGGAGAATTCGTTGGTTGCCATGATGGCGGACGGTGAAGAGTTACGAACAAAGGCACGAAGAAATAAGATAGACTAAAGAAGACCTAAAAATAAAAAGAAAATCTTACTAGAAAGGAATCTAGCAAGTAGATCTAATAAAAAGAAATCCTAACCTAGACAATAACTATTCCCCGGCAGCGGTGCCAAAAACTTGATGCGTGGGAATCGCACCTTGCTTTACCTCTTGAGGGATCTCGAGAAGCTTACAACCCCCACCAGGCAGTGTACCTGATCGTTGTAGTATAGTATAGTGACAAGTACCGGGGGATTGATCGTTCAGCTTAGGAATAGTGTCGCTAGGATTAGAAAGCCTAAATTACTAGTTCTAAAGATGATGGATGATTACTTTTGTATTTTTATGTTTTTATGAAAGCAAGTAAAGTCTCGGGTTTTGGAAGAGTGGGCGGAATTAGTTGCTATTCAACTAACCCAAAGCTAAGATGCAATCAAAATAAAATAATAAAAATGAAAATAAACTAATTATTACAAAGTTGTGAGCAGTAATTGGAGAAATTGTGTTTACTTAGGCTTCACTACTCCCTAGATATCTTTTACATGTTAATTACTTGTTATAATTGCATGGATGACGGATCGTATTCCTTAATACCATTCATGGGGTGGCATACATAACTTCCCAATTCTATGAGCTCTTATCTCCTCCTACACCATGACCCAGCACAACTATAGGGATTGTAAATAGTGGCTCATGCATTAAATACAACCAATAAAGACCTAGTACGCCTCGGTTCATGTTTCTTAAGACGTTCAAGCATGTTACCATTTGGAGATCTGCCAGTTTTCTTAAGCCTAACATATAAATCATTCATCCAAGAACAAGAATAAACAAGTAATCAACACATAATCAACATCTAGGTTTCATTAGATCTAAGCAAACACAAGAGAGATCTAGCCTAGCATAATGGAATTGAGACAAGAACAAGATATAGACAACCAACACATAGACATATTGATTGAATTAGAAGAACACTTATCTCAATTACAATGCAAGGTATCAAGGGTTTGGAACCCTTGAAAAACCTGTAAAAGTTCCACCAAATTCGTCTTTAGGGTTTCACCAAAACTTCTCCCTCTTTAATGTAAAAATTAGAAAACTATATATAGGAAACTGGGCTGACGGCGTCAAGACAACCATGTGACGCCGTCACCTCGCCGCCAAATACTTCCTCAGACGGCCTTGATCTACTTATGACGGCCTATGTGACGCCGTCACCAACCACGGTATTTTATTCTTGGCCTTTTGACGCCGTCAGGATGACTTTTGACGCCGTCATCAACTACAGTAATTTATTCTTGATGTCTGACGCCGTCAAGGCATTACTCTTGACGCCGTCACCTAGTGTTTCCAACATGGAAAATTGATACTTTGCCGTTTTCTTCACTTTTATGCTCCAAAAACGTCCAAAATGGTTTCTTTTCCAGAATTCACTCTCCAAGTACCTAAAATCACAAAAGGAACGATTTAGGGCAATATTTGATCAAATAAAGTCGGATTCGGGCTTAAATGACCCCCTAAAAACGGATCATTTTTTGCCTCATCAGAAATGCATCAAAATACTAAAAATATTTTAAAATTGTGTTTTATATGTTTTAGATGCAAAATGAGTAAAAACAAATGAAAAACGTATAAAGGTTACAAAATTGGCAGTTTCAGTCCCCCGACTTTCAAAAATTAACAAAACTAGTCCCTGTGCATTTATTTTGTAAGAAAAGTCAACCCAAGTCCTTTTAAAATAAAAAGTTATCAAAAATAACACTTGGGTAAAAAGTTTTGAGAATTTGCACTTTTGGTCCCCGGAGTTTGGAAATTTGCAAAATTGGTCCCTAAGAATTTATATCTTGGAAAATATCAAATTTTGGTCCTTGTGTTATCTAAACATGGTAATAATGGTCCGTGTAATATTTTTGAATAGTGCCATGTTCAGTCCCTAACTTTTGGTATTTTACAAATTTTGTCCTTGTGATTTATTCTACAAATACCAAACGGACCTTATGCTATTATTACCCACCCAAATGCCCAACCTGATCCAACATCTTAGCCCACCCAAGCCCAAAACCAAAATAATAATAAAAAGCCCACCCCCAGTCAAAGGCAGTCAAACCACCACCCCCTTTCAAATTACTGTTCATCGTCCCTAACAACACCCCTAATCCCAGGAGCTGTGTTCCCCCCTCCTCTCCAAACTCCACCAACCATTCACCTTTTCATTAATATCTTTCACCAACCCACACCAATTTCCCCCTCCTCATTAAATCTCCTCACCTATCCCACTAAAACTACCCACTCCAATTTTTCCCGCCAAAAGGTTTTTGAACGGCTCAGATGAAATTAGCCCATCCAACGGCTTGGAAGTGTGTGGGAAAGACAAAGGGTACCCCAAAGACCTATTTAAGTCAAAGAAAGAAAGCAGAAGGAGGAGGGTAGTAGAGTAGTTAGTGTAGCTTAAGAATAGTGTAACTTAGCTTAGGTTTTAGTTAAATTCTCAAATTCTGTTGTAATCTGTTGCTTAAGTTACTTGTATTCATTATTATTAGTGTATTTGAAACACATTCCACCCTTTAATTTCAAAGTTGTTGTGTTAAATTTCAAATTTGTGTTTTTAATTTAAATATTCTAAATTGTTGTTAAGTATTAAATCTTGTTGCTCAGTGTGTGTTCAAGCTTACTTGAGTTTATTTACAAGATCTTCTGGGTAAGTGAAGCTTTAGAATCTACTTTTATTCAGTTTCATAAAAATTTGTGAAAATACTAAATAAATAGTATAAAAAAAGAAAATCAGCTTTAAGGGAGAAGGAAGCCAAGGAAGCTTGTGGATTGCTAATTTTTATGGTTTAGAACTCCTAGGAGGAGTAATAGGATTGTGGTTTAGCACCTGGTCACCTATCTCAGATTGTACACCATTGTGAGTAATTTTATTTCTTGGCATTTACTGTTGTGTGTTCTATTTGTTGTTCAAACTCAGTTGGTTCATGATTATTAAGTGTTAGTAATTGTGTTAGATTCAGTTTCAGGGTTTAAGATTCCATTTTGCTTTGCAAAACCACATTCAGTTCTAGTATTAGGGGTGTTTGGATTTATGCATTCTATTGTTGCTGAGGTTTTTTTGTTGTCACAACTAGCCCTAACATATCACATTGAACCTATTTGTTGCATTTCAGTCATAAAACTCACTAGTCACTACACAAAAGTCAAAATCACCATCACCACCCCAAAACAGTCCACTGTTGTGGTTTTTGGGTTTCAAAACCCACCCATTTTGCTTGGAACAGTCCCTAGAAACTTCATTTAGTCCCATTGTAGTTTATAAACATGTTTTTAATCAGTAATGATCAGTGAAAGTTCACAAAAGTCAATCTAGCAAGTTTATGTAAAAAGTCAAAATGTATGTTTTTCAGTTTTTTCCAAAAGTTGTAGGAATTGTTTAGATTTTTGTATTGTGATCTAGGCCTTGTAATTTTTAGGAAAGGTAGTCCAACACCTCATCTTTGAGATCCCACACCCCTCTTATTTTTTCCATTTTTTGTGTGGGCTCCACACACCACCAAACACAGCTGCAAGGGGCATCACTCCCCTGCTGCAGCAGCTTATCAGCCCACCACCACCACTTGGTGGTGGTTTTCTGGCCACTACAGTGGTCCACATCCTCCCAATATTGGTTCTTTCAAACCCCCCCCCCCTGGTAGGCTTCAAGGATTGACCAATCCTTTGACCTCATACCTTGTGGACCCAACCTGATTTAGCCCATAAAATCTGTCCCCTTTTTCAGTTTCCAAACAAGAATTGGAGTACTTTTGGTGCTTATTAGCTTATCTTGTGAGCTTATTTGACTTATTCTTGCTTTAACATGTCCAAATAACTTATTTAGATCAGATTTCACTATAGTGGGTCCCACTTAAGCCCATTTTAGCTCATTTCCTTCCTTGGTCAAAAATAGTCAACTGTCAAGCTTTTTGGCTTGCATTTGGCTTATTTTTAAGATTTGGAATTTTGTTTTCACAAAAAGTTTTATGTTTTAAGTATTTTTAGAGTTTTGTAAAAGAAAAATCAAGAAAAATCAATTTAATTCTAAGTGATAGTTTCTATTTAATGTAATTTAATTTTAATTTTCATTTTTAAATTTTTGTTAAGCACTTAGCTTTTTTATATTTTTATTAATTACCTTTTATATTAAAGTATTTTTAGTAATTTTCTCAAATTTTTATTTTATATTTTTATTAATTACTAGTTTTTATAAAGCAACACCTAGTTTTTATATTTTTTCTAGCTTTTATATGTTATAAAACAATTTTAGAAATTTTCTTGTAATTTTTACTGTTCATTTGCTAATTTTTATAATTTAAAATAGTTTAATTAGGTAATTAATATTTAATTAGTTTTTAATTACTAGAAAATCCATAAAAAGACAAAAATATTTATTTTTAATTTTTATACTTTCTTCAAGTTCATTTTAAGATTTAGAAATTATTTTTGCAAGTTTTTAGTTTAATTTGTAATGTTTATCATTTTTAGTTTATTTAAATTAGGTTTAATTTACTTTTTAAATAGTTTTAATTAATTAAATAGTATTTAAATATTAAAATAATCATTTTAATAATTTCATTTTTATTTTAAAATTTCTTTTTATTTTAAGTTTGTAAAAGTGTCATTTTCACCCCCTGGGTGTTTCCGGATTTCACTTTTCACTTTTTATTTTGTACGTTTACGTTTTATTTAAATGTAAACATATACGTTTTAGGTTTAAATCGTTTTTGGTTTTTCTGATTTCACAGTCTTATTCATATAGCTTATTTAAGCTATTTCATTGTACAAATCAGTAGTATAATCAATCACAAACCCATTTCCATCCAGATTCACCCGATCACAGAACCGTTTTATAACCATCACACCTCGTCGGGACATAACGACCCGGGGAAACCACTATATTCCGCGGAGCATTGACTCTGAGCAGTTTGACCTTGTTGACCATCACCTGGTCAATTTAGGTTGACCGTTTGGAGCCAATCAAATTTTGAATCACCGAACATCTTCATCACACAAAATAAGTTGGAAACTTATCTTATCAGGCCCGTCACAATCGATTTCCTTAATGTCTTTTCTCTTGTATGGCGTTTGGTATGAAATCCTCCTAATTCCATCAGCGAAAGTCATGATCCCGTTCTGGTCATCAACTATCAAATTAGTGATTTCACAAAAGGGTGCTCCAAAAATGACTTGTGATAACCTAGGGTCGACATAGTCTTCGATGTTGTCCACAATCTTGAATTCCATAGTGAATGCCATATTTCCTACGAACACCTGGATTTCATGATCTTTACCAACCACTTTCTCTCCCTTGTAAATCATTCCCCATCTGTAGATATTGTTATAATGGAATAGGGACATAAAATTCTTTGGCAGGAATACGTTAATGTAGACGTTATCGAAGTACTTATGACCGATCATGCAGGGAATTTTGGTATTATTCAGATCACGCCGTTTTATCTTCCCCGATTCTCCATCCCTTGATCCATATTGATTCCCCTCAAGGGAAGGACGATACTCGTATACCTCCTCATTACCCCTACGAAAAATTACCTTCTTAACACCATTGGTGAACATTGCACTTCCATCCTTCTCATCAAGGATTACTCCTGATTCATTGATAAATGGTTTCCCAAGAATAAGGTTGGTTGATGTTCGATTGGTGAGAGGGTCCACATCAACGACCACGGTGAAGGCAATATTGTAAACAAGTTCTCTAATCATGATTGATAGATTTCTTATTACCCTTGCATCATTGATTCTCTCGCACACTATGCGTTCAAGAAAGGCTTCTTGGTATAGGGAAAGGGGTATTATGTTGTCTGGGAAACTAGGATCTATATGACTATCGATTAAGAACTTTTCCTTAATGGTGCAGGAAATCTTAAAAACGTTAGGGTTGCTTTCATCAGTCCTGTCGCTACTCTCACGGGTAACGTCCTCCATTTTTCTCTCGGGCTTCTCTAGAATAGATTTACCCAAAATGGCTGGATTTCTCGTATGCTCTTCCGATCTCTCTTTCCCTTCATCCGATTTGCTAGATTCTTGCGCGGCGCACTGCTCAGATGAGTTGGCAGGGCTTCTGGCTAAATCGTGGTTCACCCTTGATGTCTCATTTCTAGCTATATGATCACCTTTTTTAGCTTGTTGTTGGTTTAGGTTAGGTGTAGAGGTAGATATCGTGGTGATGGTGTTTACGAAATGGATTGGTCCTAGCGGGTTGACAGGTTCTTTTTCTTTTGGTGATAGATGCTTGAATAGCTTACTAGGACTTTTTATTTTCACAGGGGAGGTTGGCGGACTCATGATGGTAACAGACTTGACCTCATCAATGTGAATAGGTTTATTAACAACATGCTCTTTGATAGCAGTTAACAGATTACAAATCTTGTTATTCATATCGGCTTGCTGTTGTCTAAATTTAGCCTCGAGCGTAGAGAGCTGTAATTCTTGAGATAGAATGAATTTTTGCAGAGCATCTTCACAGCTTTGCCTAGGAATGCTTTGTAATGGAAAATGCTCGGACCAAGTGAGTGGTGAGGAGTCATTGAAGGATACGCTCCGCGTTTGGTACCCTCTAAAATTAGGTTTATCCTTCCATGCCTCATAGGCTTCGTCAGAAGTTCGAGGGCCTCGACCCACGTGTGACGATGTGAATTCGTTATAAGCACGTTTTGGAAGCTCCATGCAGTTATGAGTCTCGTGAGGGCCATTACATAATTTACATGTTGACGCGATTCTGCTTACTTGGCTTGAAGGCTTTTGAGCTTCGTAAGATTTCATGAGAGACTTGACTCGACCTTCAAGTTCCATGATCCTACGGTCGGGGGTGCTAGAGTTGTTCGAAGGCAAAGATATTGCCTTGACCGTTTTGTTCAAGTCACGGGGATCATTCCAACTTTCGTTGTCATAGAGAGCAAGATCTTCTATGAGTTCCCATGATTGTTCTGCACTTAGATCACGTAGCTTACCACCGGCCGATTGGTCAATGGCTCGCCTCGTGGAGAGATCGATATGGTCATAAAAGATTTGGACTTGGAGCCAAAGATCGATGCCATGATGAGGGACTTTTTGGAGTAAGTCCTTGAAACGAGTCCATGCTTCATAAAGAGATTCATTTTGACGTTGTTGGAACATCAAGATGTCATTTCTAAGCTTAGTAGTTCTCCCCGGTGGGAAAAATTGAGCAAGGAAACGAGTGGTGAGATCATCCCATGTGGTGATGGATCCCGCGGGTAAACGCTCAAGCCATTGACTAGCTTGATCCCGTAGAGACAATTGGAATAGGCGTAATCGGGTTGTCTCTCTAGTTTCAACACCTAGGTCTATAGAATCTACGATTTTTAGGAAGTCCTTAAGATGTTGATTTGGATCTTCGGAACGAAGTCCATGGAATGCACATCCGCTTTGCACAAACCGGATGGTGTCGGATCGCAAGGGAGTCACATTGGCTCCGGTGAGCTCAATGGTGTCTCGGTAGCCTTGGTGGCTAGGTCGGGAATACTCTCCTAAGGTTCGGGGCCTAGGAGGTTCTAGTGGTGGGTTTTGTTGTGGTGGGATGACGGGTTCAAGGATGTTCCCATCGTCCATGATGTCGGGTGGTGAAAAGTTACGAACAAACACACAAAGAAATAAGATAGACTAAAGAAAACCTAAAAATAGAAATAAAATCTTACTAGAAAGGAATCTAGCAAGTAGACCTAATAAAAAGAGATTCTAACCTAGACAATAACTATTCCCCGGGCTGCGGCGCCAAAAACTTGATGCGTGGGGATCGCACCAGGCTTTACCTCTCAAGGGATCTCGAGAAGCTTACAACCCCCACCAGCCAGTGTAACTGATCGTTGTAGTATAGTATAGTGACAAGTACCGGGGGATTGATCGTTCAGCTGGGAATAATGTCGCTAGGATTAGAAAACCTAAATACTAGTTCTAAAGATGATGGATGATTATTTTTGTATTTTTATATTTTTTAGAAAGCAAACAAAAATCTCGGGTTTGAAGGATTTTGGCGGAATTAGTTGCTAGTCAACTAACCCAATACTAAAGATGCAATCAAAATAAAATACTAGAAATGAAAATAAAACTAAATTAAACTAAGGTTGTGAGCAATAAATGGAGAAATTGTGTTTACTTAGATTTCACTACTCCCTAGATATCTTTTACACATTAATTACTTGTTACAGTTGCGTGGATGACGGATTGTATTCCTTAATACCATTCATAGGGTGGCGCACATAACTCCCCAATCCTATGAGTGCCTACTTCACTCCTTTGTCGAGCCGGCTAAGAAGCTCCTAACATGGGATCATTAGAATTTACTCATGCATTAAATACAACCAATAAAACCTAGTGCACGTCAGTTCATGTTTCCTAAGACGTTCAAGCATGTTACCATTTGGAGATCTGCCAGTTTTCTTAAGCCTAACATCGAAATCATTCATCCAATACAACCATAAACAAGTAATCAACACATAATCAACATCTAGGTTTCATTAGATCTAAGAAAATACAAGATAGATCTAGCCTAGCATGATGGAATTAAGACAAGCACAAGATATAGACAACCAACACATAGACATATTGATTGAATTAGAAGAACACTTATCTCAATTACACATGCAAGGGTTCAAGGGCTGAAAATCCTTGAAAAACCTGTAAAATTCGTAACAAGTTCGGCCTTAGGGTTTCTCCAAAACTTCTCCTCTTTTTTTATGAATGAAAATTAGAAAACTATATATAAGAAATTGAGGCTGACGGCGTCAAGACCAAATAGATGACGCCGTCATCTCGCCGCCAAAATAATTCTCGGACTGCCTTGATCTACATCTGACGCCGTCATGTGTTAAGGTCTTCCAGGCCGTCACCTGTTTTACTCTTGACGCCCTCCTTGTGACGCCTTCACGTTTGCACTGGGCCATCATGCAATTTACTCTTGACGCCGTCACCTACTGTTCCCAGCAAGGAAAATTAAGACTTTGGCGTTTTCTTCACTTTTATGCTCCAAAAACGTCCGAATTGCTTCCTTTTCCAGATTTCTCTCCCAAAGTACCTAAAATCACAAAAGGAACGATTTAGGGCAATATTTGATCAAATAAATTCAATTTCGGGCTTAAATGACCCCCTAAAAGTGGTTCATTTTTCGCCTCATCATATACCCTTACACTTGAGATTTGCTTGTCCTCAAGCAAATGCGCTTATATTCTAATCAAAATACAAGTTAGGGGTCATTTAACACTAATATAAAAGTAATTACAACAAATAATCGTTCCACTAAAGACCAAAGACAAGCACGGAGTTCATACACTAGCACCTCACAAATAGTGTTTAGATACTCACATCTCTCGGGTGTAATAAAGTATAGATTACAATATGGAAACGGAAAATATCTCTCACTACCTGTCATAGCAAAATAGATTACCATAGGCTTGGGAAAGGATCAAACCTCCACCACATGGCGTAAGCACCTAGGATAAACTATCAAAGAGGTCTTTTAACGGGTTGTAACGTTAGGTGTAGGGATATGGAAAACACGGTTTTGTTGGATAAAGGCAATCTTTACTGGTGGCGAGTTAACAATCTTGGTTAATTACATGTACAATGTGGCGTTGCTAAGCCAAGACTAGACTCAACTTAAGCTAATAAATGAAAAATAACAAAAACATAAAAATGAACATAGAATGAAAATGGATGGTAGTCCGTATGTTTTTTCTCTTTTTCTTTTTCTTGTTTTTTTTTCGATTTTTTTTTTTTTTTTTTTTTTTTTTTTTTTTTTAATTTTTGCAGACACTCTTACCCTACCATCCAAAATAATACATCATATGGAATGGAAATTCCCCTTACACTTGAATTTTTACATACTTTACAATAAACTAATCTAATGACTCGAATTAAGAAAATCAAAACACTTGGAGCACTTTTAAGATTAACGCATATATGGGGGTAATATATGATGTTCTTCCCCATTACTCCATATATATCAATAGTACTTTACCCATGAGTCCCAATCGTCCCAAAACAATATGTACAAGGATATGACTTGACTTAGCAACCATGTAATCAATTAGATAGTTAACTTAGGGTTTAACAAATAACAATAATGCACTAAAGATGAGTGCATACACGGAAGGCTAAGGCGATTTGGGTGTACATTTAAGTGGGGTGTAACAAATTCTTCCTTTAAGTAAAATGCTTAAAGTTAGAAACGAAAAGATAGGCTCGGAGGGGTGTACTAGGGGTTTCGTGTACTAAAAATGAGTACAACGCTAAGGGTGTGGGAAAAATTAGTTGACTTAACTAGCAAAATAATATGACTTAAATGGTCAAGTAATTATGATACGGGTGTAACACAAGGGTGATCCTAATGCCTTTTATCATGTAGTAAATCCTACTACACGAATGTAATCTCACTAGCGGTCTCGGGATGCATCACTAACGCAAGTTCTAGAATCTAAATGCTACAAGTACACTCATAAGCACTAATAGTAAATGTTTTTCCTTTCAAATCTAAAGGCGAACCTCACATATTTGGGTGGAAAATTTTTCTGAATGGTACGGTTATGTGCTAGTCATACAATCTCCTATCCATGAGACGCTTGCTATGGCTAAAGTTTCACTCCTAAATGTTGTAAAAAATTTTAGATTTGGCGCTAAAATTGCACTAAGAAGTATTTCTCATAGTTTTATTACACATCTACCATTAAACAAACAAACTCAAGCGAAAGTGTATTTGTAAGGTATCATCATTTTACCCTCCCCTTACACTTAAGATGAACATTGTCCCCAATGTTCAAGTAAAGAATGTAAAAGTGAAATAAGTAAAACAAATGAAATCAAATACTCCCCTGATTCGCTCGGTATGGATAATAAGGTGGCCAGGTTAAATCTTCCTCCAAGAAAATGAACAATCAAAGCTACCCTTCCAGAAAAATAAATCATCTTCTTGTCATACATAACCTGTAAAATCCTGAGAAAACAAACAAAGCAACCTCGCATAAAATCGGCGGCAATCTATATAAGTTACTAAATCCTAGAAAACAAAGTAAGATATAATGCTTGTGGAATGAAGTTTGCAGATTCCTGGAGATTATAAAACTTACTAATTCAACAAAAACCTTAAGACTCCGTTAGAAAAACAAAATCGGTAAAATTTCCAGATTTTTACACGTGATGCCGTCAAGAGTAAACTCGTGACGCCGTCAGAAGTGATCTGCAGAAATTTTTATGTTAAGTTTCCGGAAAATTTCTGGAAAAACTTGGTTCTACTTCCTAGAAAATCCTGCAAAACTTCATTATGACTCAATACAAGCATTTAACTCTAACAAATACGAATATACATGTTCACTTAATATTGTAGAGAATCATGATCGGTTTGTTTCTTAAAAAACATATTTGGGGTTTCCACTTACACTTATCTTTTGCAAAAATACCTTTAGGTTAAGTTAAGACTAGGCCAAAACAACAAAGTAAAGTATTTCCACTATTTAGTTTAGAAACATGATCTACCAACAATAAAAATAAAGCATGCATACGGAAGCAAATAACAAACAAACAAAATAAAATTACACAAAACATGGGTTGCCTCCCAAGAAGCGCTTTTCTTTATTTACGAGTCTTGTAGCTAGACTCAAGGTCATGGGTTACTACGTGACCTCATCATTGGTTTCACTCTCTAGGTCGTCTTCTAAACTAGTATCGCTTTCATAGTGTAAGTACTTTGGGTCTTCGAACTCGAAGACATCTTCTCGATACTTAGAATTAAGCTTAAAAACATCCTTAAAGAATCCACATGATAAATCAGAAATGTTCTTACACCCTCTCCGAACATCTTCATCACACAAAATAAGTTGGGAACTTATCTTATCAAGCCCGTCACAATCGATTTCCTTAATGTCTTTTCTCTTGTATGGCGTTTGGTATGAAATCCTCCTAATTCCATCAGCGAAAGTCATGATCCCGTTCCGGTCATCAACTATCAAATTAGTGATTTCACAAAAGGGTGCTCCAAAAATGACTTGTGATAACCTAGGGTCGACATAGTCTTCGATGTTGTCCACAATCGTGAATTCTATAGTGAATGCCATATTTCCTACGAACACCTGGATTTCATGATCTTTACCAACCACTTTCTCTCCCTTGTAAATCATTCCCCATCTGCAGATATTGTTATAATGGAATAGGGCCATAAAATTCTTTGGCAGGAATACATTAATGTAGACGTTATAGAAATACTTATGACCGATCATGCAGGGAATTTTGAGATTATTCAGATCACGCCGTCTTATCTTCCCCGATTCTCCATCCCTTGATCCATATAGATTCCCCTCAAGGGAAGGACGATACTCGTATACCTCCTCATTACCCTTACGAAAAATTACCTTCTTAACACCATTGGTGAACATTGCACTTTCATCCTTCTCATCAAGGATTACTCCCGATTCATTGATAAATGGTTTACCAAGAATAAGGTTGGTTGATGTTCGATTGGTGAGAGGGTCCACATCATCGACCACGGTGAGGGCAATATTGTAAACAAGTTCTCCTATCATGATTGATAGATTTCTTATTACCCTTGCATCATCGACTCTCTAGCACACTATGCGTTCAGGAAAGGCTTCTTGGTATAGGGAAAGGGGTATTATGTTGTCTAGGAAACTAGGATCTATATGACTATCGGTTAAGAACTTTTCCTTAATGGTGCAGGAAATCTTAAAAATGTTAGGGTTGCTTTCATCAGTCCTATCACTACTCCCACGGGTAACGTCCTCCATTTTTCTCTCGGACTTCTCTAGAATAGATTTACCCAAAATGGCTGGATTTCTCGTATGCTCTTCCGATCTCTCTTTCCCTTCATCCGATTTGCTAGATTCTTGCGCGACGCACTGCTCAGATGAGTTGGTAGGGCTTCTGGCTAAATCGTGGTTCACCCTTGATGTCTCATTTCTAGCTGTATGATCACCTTTTTTAGTTTGTTTTTGGTTTAGGTTAGGTGTAGAGGTAGATATCGTGGTGATGGTGTTTACGAAATGGATTGGTCCTAGCGGGTTGACAGGTTCTTTTTCTTTTGGTGATAGATGCTTGAATAGCTTACTAGGACTTTTTATTTTCACAGGGGAGGTTGGCGGACTCATGATGGTAACAGACTTGACCTCATCAACGTGAATAGGTTTATTAACAACATGCTCTTTGATAGCAGTTAACAGATTACAAATCTTGTTATTCAGATCGGCTTGCTGTTGTCTAAATTTAGCCTCGAGCGTAGAGAGCTGTAATTCTTGAGATAGAATGAATTTTCGCAGAGCATCTTCACAGCTTTGCCTAGGAATGCTTTGTGATGGAAAATGCTCGGACCAAGTGAGTGGTGAGGAGTCATTGAAGGATACGCTCCGCGTTTGGTACCCTCTGAAATTAGGTTTATCCTTCCATGCCTCATAGGCTTCGTTAGAAGTTCGAGGGCCTCGACCCACGTGTGATGATGTGAATTCGTTATAAGCACGTTTTGGAAGCTCCATGCAGTTATGAGTCTTGTGAGGGCCATTACATAATTTACATGTAGAAACGATTCTGCTTACTTGGCTTGAATGCTTTTGAGCTTCGTAAGATTTCATGAGAGACTTGACTTGACCTTCAAGTTCCATGATCCTATGGTCGGGGGTGCTAGAGTTGTTCGAAGGCAAAGATATTGCCTTGACCATTTTGTTCAAGTCACGGGGATCATTCCAACTTTCGTTGTCATAGAGAGTAAGATCTTCTATGAGTTCCCATGATTGTTCCGCACTTAGATCACGTAGCCTACCACCGGCCAATTGGTCAATGGCTCGCCTCGTGGAGAGATCGATATGGTCATAAAAGATTTGGACTTGGAGCCAAAGATCTATGCCATGATGAGGGACTTTTTGGAGTAAGTCCTTGAAACGAGTCCATGCTTCATAAAGAGATTCATTTTGATGTTGTTGGAACATCAAGATTTCATTTCTAAGCTTAGTAGTTCTCCCCGGTGGGAAAAATTGAGCAAGGAAACGAGTGGTGAGATCATCCCATGTGGTGATGGATCCCGCGGGTAAACGCTCAAGCCATTGACTAGCTTGATCCCGTAGAGAGAATTGGAATAGGCGTAATCGGGTTGTGTCTCTAGTTTCAACACCTAGGTCTATGGAATCTATGATTTTTAGGAAGTCCTTAAGATGTTGATTTGGATCTTCGGAACGAAGTCCATGGAATGCACATCCGCTTTGCACCAACCGGATGGTGTCGGATCGCAAGGGAGTCACATTGGCTCCGGTGAGCTCAATGGTGTTTCGGTAGCCTTGGTGGCTAGGTCGGGAATACTCTCCTAAGGTTCGGGGCCTAGGAGGTTCTAGTGGTAGGTTTTGTTGTGGTGGGATGACGGGTTCAAGGATGTTCCCATCGTCCATGATGTCGGGTGGTGAAAAGTTACGAACAAACACACAAAGAAATAAGATAGACTAAAGAAAACCTAAAAATAGAAATAAAATCTTACTAGAAAGGAATCTAGCAAGTAGACCTAATAAAAAGAGATTCTAACCTAGACAATAACTATTCCCCGGGCTGCGGCGCCAAAAACTTGATGCGTGGGGATCGCACCAGGCTTTACCTCTTAAGGGATCTCGAGAAGCTTACAACCCCCACCAGGCAGTGTACCTGATCGTTGTAGTATAGTATAGTGACAAGTACCGGGGGATTGATTGTTCAGCTGGGAATAGTGTCGCTAGGATTAGAAAACCTAAATACTAGTTCTAATGATGATGGATGATTATTTTTGTATTTTTATATTTTTTAGAAAGCAAATAAAAATCTCGGGTTTGAAGGATTTGGGCGGAATTAGTTGCTAGTCAACTAACCCAATACTAAAGATGCAATCAAAATAAAATACTATAAATGAAAATAAAACTAAATTAAACTAAGGTTGTGAGGAATAAATGGAGAAATTATGTTTACTTAGATTTCACTACTCCCTAGATATCTTTTACACATTAATTACTTGTTACAGTTGCGTGGATGACGGATTGTATTCCTTAATACCATTCATGGGGTGGCGTACTTAACTCCCCAATCCTATGAGTGCCTACTTCACTCCTATGTCGAGCCGGCTAAGAAGCTCCTAACATAGGATCATTAGAATTTACTCATGCATTAAATACAACCAATAAAACCTAGTGCACGTCAGTTCATGTTTCCTAAGACGTTCAAGCATGTTACCATTTGGAGATCTGCCAGTTTTCTTATGCCTAACATCGAAATCATTCATCCAATACAACCATAAACAAGTAATCAACACATAATCAACATCTAGGTTTCATTAGATCTAAGCAAACACAAGATAGATCTAGCCTAGCATGATGGAATTAAGACAAGCACAAGATATAGACAACCAACACATAGACATATTGATTGAATTAGAAGAACACTTATCTCAATTACACATGCAAGGGTTCAAGGGCTGAAAACCCTTGAAAAACCTGTAAAATTCGTAACAAGTTCGGCCTTAGGGTTTCTCCAAAACTTCTCCTCTTTTTTTATGAATGAAAAATAGAAAACTATATATTGGAAATTGAGGCTGACGGCGTCAAGACCAAATAGGTGACGCCGTCATCTCGCCGCCAAAATAATTCCCGGACTGCCTTGATCTACATCTGACGCCGTCATGTGTTAAGGTCTTCCAGGCCGTCACCTGTTTTACTCTTGACGCCCTCCTTGTGACGCCTTCACGTTTGCACTGGGCCGTCATGCAATTTACTCTTGACGCCGTCACCTACTGTTCCCAGCAAGGAAAATTAAGACTTTGGCGTTTTCTTCACTTTTATGCTCCAAAAACGTCCGAATTGCTTCCTTTTCCAGATTTCTCTCCCAAAGTACCTAAAATCACAAAAGGAACGATTTAGGGCAATATTTGATCAAATAAATTCAATTTCGGGCTTAAATGACCACCTAAAAGTGGTTCATTTTTCGTCTCATCATATACCCTTACACTTGAGATTTGCTTGTCCTCAAGCAAATGCGCTTTTATTCTAATCAAAATACAAGTTAGGGGTCATTTAACACTAATATAAAAGTAATTACAACAAATAATCGTTCCATAAAATACAAGTTAGTGTATCCTTCTAACACTGAAGGATAACCACTATATGATAAACTATAGTCCATAGTTTTCTTCAAATACCTCAATTGCCTCCGAATTGCTTGCTAGTGATAAGTAGTAGGATTACTAGTGTACCTACTTTATTTACCCACTCCAAAAGCAATATCAAGCCTTGTACAAGTCATGGCATACATCAGGAAACCAATTACCATTGAATACTCAAGTTGAAATACAGTCTGACCATAAGAGTACTCATTAGAGTACAATTAAAGTAATTAAATTTCTTCAAAACCTTCTCAATATAATGAGACTGGGAGATTGAAATTCCTTTACTTTCATGTTTTCCTTATACCAAGGATAACATTTGCATCCCTCATGTCCTTCATGGAACACCTTGATGACAAAAATTCCTTTAGTAGGTCAACCTGAACTTAGTCAATCCCAAATATCAGCATGTCATCAACATATAGACAAATGATGACTCTTTTACAAGATTCATCAAATTTTCTATACACACATTTGTCAGATTGGTTAGAAGATAGCCACTTGACAAAACCACTTCATTAAATTTTTGATGCCATTGCTTGGGTGACTCTTTTAGTCCATATAAAGACATAATCAGTTTGCACACCTTGTTTTCATTGCCAGGCATGATGAAACCCTAAGGTTGCTTCATAGAAACCTCTTCATCTAATTAACCATTCAAGAAAGCTGTCTTCAAATCCATCTGATGAATAATCAGAATGTGAATTGATGAGATGGCAATCAGCATTCTTATGTTACTGATACGAGCCATTTGAGCATAGGTATCAAAATAGTTTATCCTTGACTTTTCTTTAAAGCTCTGAATGACCAGTCTAGCCTTGAACTTTTCAATAGTTCCATCTACCTTCATCTTCCTTTTAAAGATCCATTTGAAACCCATAGGCTTGGAACCAGGTGGTAGATCAGCCGATACCCAAGTGTTGTTGCCTATGATGGAATCCATCTCATCATTTATTACTTCTTTCTAGAAAGCAACATCCTAGGACTTCATTGCTTCATCAAATATTTTGGGGTCATCCTCAACATTAAAGCAATAGGAATGTTGGTCAGAACCTTATCCCTTGTTATTCAAATAAGCAAAATTGAAATTCATGTCCAAATCGCTTTGGGGGGTTTTGATTCTTTTACCTTTTCTAAGCTCAGGTTGATGAACCACAACCTCCTCATAGACCTTTTTAGGGACCTTTGAAATACCATCATTTCTTGCTTCATTTGAACCTGAAACCATATGATTAGGTCTAGGTATAGATGATAATCTATTCGCATCAACGATTGTGTAACTTGATTCAATTATAGAGTTAATTGAAACAAATTCATTAGGTTCAATAACATAGAACCTGAAATCCTTGGAATGCCTAGCATATCTAACAAATATGCAATATATACCTCTGTCACCCACAATTTTAAGCTTTTAATCATGGAGTCTTACAACTGCCTACAACCCCAAACCCTGAGATAATTCAAGTTGGTTTTCATTTAGTCCAAAGTTCATAAGGGTTAACACTGTTCCTTTAATTTGGAGCCATATTTAATAAATAGCAAGTTATTAACATAGCTTCACCCCAAAACCCTTGACTCAGCCTTGAATAGGACAACATGGAATTAACTATATCTTTCAATACCATGTTTTTTTTCTTTTCAATATACCATTTTGTTGTGGGGTATAGTGAGAAGTCATTTCATTGATTATACCAACATACAAAAAATATGAGGTACTCGTATATTCACCTCCCTTATCAATCCTAAATCTTTTGATTAGGGCTCTTTGTTACAATTTCACTTTAGTTTTAAAACTTTAAATTTATCTAAGGCTTCATCTTTAGAATGCAACATAATATATCTAAAAAGACTTATTGAACATAATTTGACCATTCAGTGGGTTGGTTTAATCACTCCCTGAACCACTTGTGCCCGAACCATTGGCTTTTTAGCCAACTTTAATACTACTACGATCCTTTTTCAAGTGTCCACGTTTCCCACACTTCTAATAAGTCAGTTTAGATGTTTTGTTAGGATCAACTTTGGTGTTATCATGATGTTTATGTTTGCCCTTGTTGTCATTGTACCTGGTGGAGTTATTATGCTCTACTATATTGACAACTGAAGTACCAACAACATTGTTGCTTTTTGGCTTGTCACTAACCTATGCCTAAGGGATTCCTCAATGCGCATATGACTACCCAACTCGACAAGAGTTAGTTCCTCTTTTTTAGGTTTCAAGGTATGCTTGAAATCTTTCTAAGAAGAGGGAAGTTTACCAATGACACAAGAGACTGAAATAGCCTCATCCATGTTCATTTTGTGTTGTGTGAACCAACCAAGTATACCAAGAAGTTCATCATATTGTTCCATGATAGGTCTAGAATCGACCATTTTGTAATTTGTAAAATTACTCACAAGGAAGTTCTTGCTAGAGGCATCTTCTACCATATATTTAGCTTTCAAAGAATCTCATAGTTCTTTTGTAGATTCAGTATTTTGATAAATATCAAAGAGAGGATCAAACATACCATTGAGGATTAAACCTCTACAAATATAGTCATCATTCTCCCATTTGATCATTTTCCTTATCTCTTCCATAGTTGCATCATCCCCATCATCGGAGTTGGCGTGCTCTTATAATACACCACACTCATGCTTGACAACAAGAAGTGGATCTTCTTTTGACATCTTATGAAAGTAACCCTTTCAAACTTATCTAGTTGGAGAAGTTAGCAGCCATATGTTTCATTGTAGCAGCCATTAATTATCACAAAATGGTTTTATTTTTATTTTTATTTTTATTTTCATTTTATTTTACTGTTGGTGGGTTTTCCCAGTTTGGTATAGATAATTAATGTATCAAATATCACTTAGAATTGTGTAATCATTTTCTAAAGGAAACTATTCGACCCTAATGCCTGGGTTACATGAATATCTGCTTGCGATAAGACCAAGTGTTTGTTTTAGGCAAAAAGAAAGAACCATTTCGCTTATAAGTGTTTAGATTCTCTGTATATATTTTCCATGCAAGTATGTGTTCTAATTTATAGGAATAACTCAAAGCCCAATAATGGAATTACAATAATTAAACGACATATTAATTACATCATAATGTTCCTCCAGTATAAGAAATAGTGGTTACATGACCGGAAAACGTGGCCATCAGTTGCAGTTATAACTGCCGTTGAATAGGTTAAAGCCATTACAAGTAAGTTTGAATTCAGTCCCTACGTATTTACTCATTGAGGACATGCTCCCTAAAGGAGCTATTCAGTTCTTGAGTTTGCTCGCTGAAAAGATAAACCCTCTGAAGAGACTACTCCTTGATGAGATCCTGCAACTTACTACTTAAAGAGTATGAAGCTAAACTTATTAGTCGGATGAATACCATTTAGAGTCACGCTCAAGAGTAGACTCCCCGAATTTCATTAGTGGCCTGAATCACACTCTACCACTATCAGAGTCAGGGAGGTCAGCGACCTGATGCGTGTACACTCCGTACCTCCAAGCCCCGTTCCCAGGTGTGACATAAACTCTCAATTGAACTAAATTTCCAATAGGGACTGTCATGCCCATATTAGGTCCTTTCCAAAATTAACATTTGAGCATAAACTTGGACCAAGATTAGTTTAAAAACTTAGGATCACAACATTTAGCTCTATAAATGAGATCAACATTATATGAGTCACATGTAAAATGTTTAGATGAATGGACATTGACAAGATTTGGTATGTTTAATTACAAAAAAGAAAAAGAAAACACACATACAAAAGATGTGATGGTTATCTCTTGGATTTGAACCCCATGCCATGTTAATATGTTGATTTTAGTTATCTAAGCCATACATACTAAAATTAATCACGACATGTCACTCATAAGTGTGCGAACAACTTCGTTTTATATTTTGCATATTTTCATCTCTAACTATTATGTCAAACATAGTTTGAAAGGCTCTTGTGTTCCTTTTATTGACACAAGTGTGCGAACAATTTGGTTCTCACTTATTTGGGACGTTTTTGTTAGCCAATTCAGTGTCTAATGGTCTTTGACAATGATTTTAACATTAAACATCCTAAGTGCATAAATAGTCTTTGCGTTAAGAAACTCAGGAAGTCATCTTGAAAGATGTTCTACAAAGACCTTGATTTATTGAAGCAGTCTCAGTAGTGACTAAAACTTCAAATTTTGGGGTGTTACACTTATATATTTTGTATTCATAGCTATTAAGCAACTTACCTATTAAGGATACTTAGAGCATTAGCATCCATAATGTGAAACCCGCGTTAAGGGTCAATTTTCTCGCGTTAAAGTTGCGTTTGCTACACCGTTCGTCCAGGTTAAGGGTGCGTTAACTGATACGTGGGAATTGCGCCCTCGCAACAGGTTTTACCTCTCAAGGGATCTTGAGAAGCTTACAATCCCCACCAGGCAATGTACCTGATCGTTGTAGTATAGTATAGTGACATGTACCGGGGGATTGATCGTTCAACACAGGAATAGTGTCGCTAGGATTAGAAAGCCTACTAAACTAGGTCTAGAGGTGAGGGATGTTTCTTTTTATATTTTTTATATTTTATGAAAGCAAGTAAAATCTCGGGTTTTGAAGGAGTGGGCGGAATTAGTTGCTAGCCAACTAAACCAATTAACTACAAATGCAATTAAAATAAAATAACATAAATGAAAATTAAACTAATGTACTAATGTAGTGGAAACAATAATGAGAAAAGTTGTGTTTACTTAGATTTCATTACTCCCTAGATATCTTTTACTGGTTGATTAGCTTGTTACAATTGCATGGATGACGGGTTATATTCCTTAATACTAGTCGTAGGGCCGTGTACAATATTCTCTAACTCTATAAGATCCTACTTCACTCCTATGTCGAGCCGATTAAAAGCTCCTAACATGAGATTATTAGAATTCACTTATGCATTAAATACAACCAAAAATCGTAGTACACCTCTGATCATGTTTCTTAAGACGTTCAAGCAAGTTACCAATGGAAGTCTGCCAGTTTTCTTAAGCCTAACATCGAATACAATCATCCGTAACAATTATAGACAAACAATCAACCAATAATCAACATCTAGGTTTCACTACATCTAAGCAAACACAATAAAATCCTAGCCTAATGATACTGCTCGTTTTAGTGTGAACGGATATCAATGATATATACAAAGTACTTGAGGAATTTTATTAGTCAACCTTTGTGAAAAGACCGACATTTAAAACCCATGAATACTATATATATATGTGATACCGGGTAAGTGATCACCCGGGTCGTGTCCCAACGAGGTGTGAATGGGCAAATATCGTTTGAGGTTCGAGATTTAAAATGCTCGTAAGGATGAGATTTTGATTATTTGGTATTTGTGAATCAGAAACGTAAAGCAACAAATTTTAACACGTATAAGAAACTAAAAATCATACGATTTAAAAGCAATATAAGTGCGCAAAAGAAAAAGTGAATACTAAACACAATTGGATCTATAAAAATATTTTCCTATGTACTAAATGGCAAAAGAAGGTTTTTAAGAAAACTTAATTATAAGGTTAAAATCCTAATTACTACGATTTAAAGACTTGTTTACGCTAATTCAATTTTTAATAAATACTAAAACTAATTAAATAATTCTGAAACTTTTTAGACAACACTACAACTGAATATAGATTATTAAAATCAATAGGTTCAATGTTTACGCTATAGTGATATTAACGAAACCAGTAAATATCACAGTAACTTTAAACTAACAAAACGAAAAACAAGCATATAAGGCCCTTAAGCTCCACACCTTAGGCTGCGAAAGATAAGAAAACAACGATAAATAGGTGCTTTGTTAGGGTTAGTATAATAATCATTACGCTAAAAATGACAATAAATAAACAATAATATATAAAGCTAAATTACTAGGACTAGTATTAAAACTAGAATAGATCGGACTAGCATTAACACTAGAATAGATCGGACCAGTATTTAAACTAGAGTAGATCGGACTAGGATTAAAGCTAGAATGGATCGGACTATGATTAAAACTAGAAGAGTTACTAAACAAAAGTAATGAAAAATAAAAAGACAAACAAATCGTAATAGAATAAGTCTTAGTCACCAAATTCTCTCAAGGAGATATGTTTACAAAAAGTAAACTAATTCGGGTATTAAGGTCAAAGATTTAAAGATATAAAGATTTTAAAACAAGCAAAATGAGAATTTAAATAACTAAGAAAACATATATATATTTTCTTTTCTACTAATAAAAAAAAATCACAAAACTTTATAAGAAGAAAGATGTGAATAAGAGTGTGTGTGACCATATGTAAAACAATATTTTACAACTACACCATCATAAGAAACTCTTTATTTCACATTCCTTTTTATAAACATTTTGTAAACTTTGAAGATTAAATGAAGAAATAAAGAAGTATTAGATGAAAGAAATTTAGATTGCAAGTAAATAAAATTTAAACAAGACAATACTTTTATAAAGCTTAAAACAATAGTTCAAAGATTACAACTTAAAATAAAAGCTTAAACATAAACTAGAGAAAACTAGAAAAATAATGAAGAGAAAGGAACGTTGTAAATGAGGTGTGGGAGGTGGGTTTTTATAGACCCAAATATTACATGTTTAGTCCCTCTATAAACTATAAAAGAGCACTCCTAAATAATGTCACATCAACCAATAAGCCAAACGTCTCGACCAAGATAACTAATTCCTAGCTGCTTCCATCTTCATTCTACATAGCATGCGCATGTGGGCCACAAGCAATCAATTCATTGTTTTATTTTTTTCTTTTTTGTCGATCAAATACAAGATGGAACAACTAGTTTGTCATTCTCAATTCACATATCACATGGTGGTGGGACCCATGCTTCTAGAAACTTGATTTAGTTAGAAGTTTGATGTTAATTGCCACTTGACACCCCTGGCCTTCATTTTCAATCCTTATCTTCTTTATATATATGAAAACACATTTGGTCCCTCATCGTTCTTCATATTTAATTCATTGATACTTGAAATAAATAAGCTTAATATCGGCCTCGATGCTCCAAGTACAATTATCATTGGTCTCATAATTTTTTGTGCTCTTTCCAATCTCGTGCTTGGTTATGTCATTTTTCCATTCTTTTTCCAAAAATCTATTCGGGGCTGGCCTTGACTCTATCTTTAATATCACAGTATGTAACGCTTGTTGCCGAGTCGCGCAAAAATGCACGTTTGTCTATCAAAATTGTATGTTTCCGCCCAGATTTCAATCCTTTGTACCTGAGACACATAAAAACACGAAACCAAGGATTTCTATATTGTTTTTGGCCTTTTTTTTGTATTTTTATGTATCAAAATTGGTGGTGAAATGATGAGTATTTGCATACTCATCAATCCCCCACACTAAATTATTGCTAGTCCCTAGCAATCTTTTGAGAAACTTAATGGATTTGAATCTCTTTACCAAAAGCAATCACTTCTAGAGTAGCCAAATGTCTCAGTTCAAGTAAGAACTATGGTCCACTTGATAACCATGTGATTTTGAGCAAACCACCAGCTTTCAACGGTTTTGATTTGTCTTTACCAAGAGCCGTTTGCTCCTGGACTAGCCAACTCTTGATGGACACAGTCGACATCTTGGTAAGCTGATTACCAATTATGGTTTTTCCATTGCCTTTACCACAAGCCAAAATCTTGCGGGCTAGCCAACTCTTTCACTTTTTAGGATATGGCGAGTTGAGATACCATACAATTTTGGGCAAATTGCAAGCCATCAACGGATTTGAGATATCTTTACCAAGAGCCGTTTGCTCCTGGATTAGCCAATCCTTTTGTCGTTTAGACATGGCGGACTGATAACCACAAAAATTTTGAAATAAAGTGAAAAAATTTTGAAAATTTTGGGCCAAAAACGGGGGTTCTAGAGGATATAATGTGATAAAATTCGCTAGAATTCCCCCCCCCCCCCCCCACACATACTTAGAATTGAATATTGTCCTCAATATTCAAATTCCCGGTTATTGTGCCGACTCTTTGAATGTAAAAAGATAATATTATAAGCTAACTATGGAAATATCGTTTTGTAATTTTTCACTTTATTTATATGTACATACAATCACACATTTTTTTTTCAAAGATATATACATTTCAAATAGCTGCAGGGGACGGCCACTCCCCCACACTAGGGTGTTAGAAAGTAGAAAGAAGTCAGAGACATTGGTGAAAACCCATGTTGTTGCTATTGTTTTTGTTTATCGAGTCGCTAGCTTGACTCGATCCCCGAATTCAATCGTCCTTGGGGAAAGTTTGGAGATCCGGGACAACCATGGATGGTATGTCCTCTCGAAAGTAATGTTTCAAACGATGTCCATTCACTTTGAAATTTACTATAGTGATTGGACCAGTCCAACGGGTTTTGAGCTTTCCCGAGAAGATCTTGAGTCTAGAGTTGAAAAGAAGGACACGATCACCAATGTTAAAAACGCGGTCCTTGATTTTGGAGTCATGAATCTTCTTTGTCTTTTCTTTATAGATCAAAGAGTTCTCGTAAGCTTGATCACGAAGTTCATTTAATTCATTCAGTTGAACTTTCCTATGATCACCCGCAGTTTTCAGGTCAAAATTTGCATGCTTGAGAGCCCAATAGGCTTTGTGTTCAAGCTCGATCGGTAGATGGCACGCTTTCCCGTACACAAGCTTGTAAGGCATACACCCGATGGGTGTTTTGTAAGCTGTACGGAAAGCCCAGAGTGCATCATCTAATTTATCCGACCACGATGCACGATTCTCACCTACAGTTCTTTCCAATATTCTTTTAATACCTCGATTGGAAACTTCAACTTGTCCACTTGATTGAAGGTGGTACGCAGTAGAAAGACGGTGAGTTACACCATACTTTTGCATGACTTTATCAAATTTGTCATTGCAAAAATGCGTACCACGATCACTGATTATAGCACCTGGAGTCCCAAATCGAGCAAAAAGAGCATTCAAAAATTTCACAACTACTCGGGCATCATTAGTGGTTCAAGCTTTCTCTTCAACCCATTTTGACAAATAGTCAACAGCCACGAGTATGTACTTGTTTCCATAAGATGACGAAAATGGCCCCATAAAGTCAATGCCCCATACGTCAAAGATTTCACACACTTGAATAGCATTTTGAGGCATTTCATTTTTTTGTGAAATATTCCAGTGACGTTGACAAGCGTCACAGGATTTGACTAATTCCTGGGCATCCGTATAAATCGTGGGCCAGTAGAAACTGGAATCAAACACCTTTTTGGCGGTGTAGTTTGGATTATAGTGGCCTCCCGTGGGACCAGCATGGCAAGCCTTGAGAATTTCAGTGGCTTCTTGACCATAAACACACCGCCGGATGACTTGATCTGCACAGATTTTGAAAAGGTAGGGGTCGTCCCAGAAGTAGTGTTTCACATCTTTAAAGAACTTGTTCTTTTGTTGGGACGACATCCCTTTCACCACAAAATTACCCACATGGTAGTTTGCAAAATCGGCAAACCATGGGGTAATAGAATCTCCACGAAAGGCAACCGCATTAAGTGTCTCGAGAGGGAAGGTTTCATTAATTTCATTCTTTTCGAAGACATCTTGGTGGGGGTTTTCCAATCGGGAGAGATGATCAGCAGCTAGGTTCTCAGCTCCTTTTTTATCACGAATAATGATATCAAATTCTTGCGAGAGGAGAACCCAATGAAGTAGTCTTGGCTTTGCATCTTGTTTTGCAAAAAGGTACTTCAAAGCCGAGTGATCCGTATACACTATGCATTTGGTTAATATCAAATACGGCCGAAATTTTTCAAAGGCATACACCACAGCTAATAATTCTTTTTCAGTGGTGGTGTAATGACTTTGAGCCTCGGTCATTGTTTTGCTCGCATAGTGTATAGGCTGAAAGTGTTTTGATTTGCGTTGCCCCAAGACTGCCCCTATTGCATAATCACTAACATCACACATGAGTTCAAAGGGCAAGTCCCAATCAGGGGCAACAAGAATCGGTGCCTCGGTAAGCTTTTTCTTTAATGTTTCAAAAGCTTCGATGCAATCGGGTGAGAAGATAAAAGGAGCATCCTTCTCGAGGAGATGGGTCATAGGTCGGGCGATTTTGGAAAAATCTTGAATAAACCTACGGTAAAAACCGGCATGACCCAAAAAGCTCCTAATACCCTTGACGGTAGTGGGGTGAGGTAATTTTGCGATGACATCCACTTTGGCTTTTTCAACCTCAATCCCGTTCTTTGAAATTTTATGGCCGGGGACAATGCCCTCTTTGACCATAAAGTGGCTCTTCTCCCAATTTAGACATAACCTTGTGTCTTCACAACATTTGAGCATGTTGTCTAAATGGGATAGACATGATTGAAATGAATCCCCAATGACCAAAAAATCATCCATAAAGACCTACATAGTTTTCCCGATCAGGTCGGAAAATATGGCCATCATACATCTTTGAAACATGCCCGGAGCATTACATAAACCAAATGGCATACGTTTATAAGCAAAAGTTCCATATGGGCACGTGAAAGTGGTCTTTTCTTGATCTTGCGGATCAATGGGAATCTGAAAGTAACATGAGAAACCATCGAGGAAGCAATAGTACTCATTCCCCGCTAATCTCTCGAGCATCTGATCCATAAAAGGTAGAGGAAAATGGTCTTTTCGGGTGGCGTCATTTAACTTGTGATAGTCAATACATACACGCCAACCCGTAACCAATCGAGTTGGAATCAACTCGTTTTCTTAGTTAGTGACAACAGTAATGCCACCCTTTTTTGGAACGCAGTGTATTGGGCTAACCCAAGGACTGTCCGAGATAGCGTAAATCAATCTGGCATCAAGTAATTTTAAAACTTCTTGTTTGATGACCTCATGAATTTTTGGATTCACCCTTCTTTGTTGTTGGACTGCTGGTTTGAAGTCATCCTCCATTAAAATTTTATGGGTACAAAACTCGGGGTCAATGCCCTTGACGTCGGAGAGTCGCCAAGCAATTGCTTGTTTATGTGACTTCAAAACCTTTATTAGAGCAGCCTTTTCCTCAACACTTAAATCTTTAGCAATTATGATGGGTAATTTATCATCACCTTCCAGAAATGCATATTCAAGATGAGGCGGTAAGTCCTTAAGCTCGACCTCAGGGAATTCATCAGTTTTCTCAACATATTTGATTTCCTGATTATGAAGTTGTTGTGGTAGAACAGGAAGAGGAGAAGGATCTTCGTTTAATAATTTCTCAAGGAGAAGAATATCCTTCTTGGGGTCAATCTCTTGGTTATCGATTCCATCCGGAATCGAATCACTCTTGAGAACGGCCTCAATCTCCTCTAAGATGAAGTCACTTCCCTCAAACGGAGAGAGGGAAGGAGAAGAACTGTCAATGATGGGACGAGAAGATGGAGTGAAGTTTTCACTCGAAGAATTATCATTGAAACCTAAAACCTCTTGAGCGTACTCCTCAGCAGCAACATCAATGACATCTATTCAGTTTACCGAATCAGAGTCATAATTAGAGGTGTACCTTGATGTTTGATCAAGGTTGAAGGTGATTGCTTCAGCTCTAACACGCAATGTGATCTCTTGCTCAAATACATCGATGAGAGCGTGCCCAGTTCTAAGGAATCCCCTTCCAAGAATTAGAGGGACCCTTGAATCGGCATCAAAGTTAACAATCACAAAATCGGCCGGAAAATGGAACTTTCCCACTTTAACGAATACGTCCTCGGCAATGCCAAGTGGACGTGAGATTGAACGATCGGCAAGCTCCAAAGTCATGTACGTGGGAGTGAGCTCAGGAAGAGATAGTTTCTTCCACACAGAATATGGCATCAGGTTAATGCTAGCACCAAGATCGGCTAAGGCGAAGCATTCAACCATACCCAGAAAAACACATGGAATGAGAAATTTTTCGGGGTCTCCAAGCTTCTCGGGAAGCTTTTTCAAAAGAACTGCTGAGCAGTTCTCATTCAAAGGAGTTCTAGCCATTTCAAAGAGTTTTTCCTTATTACTTAACAGATTTTTGATTGTTGATGCAAACTTGGGCATCAAGAGAATAGCATCCGCGAACCTTATGTCAAAATACAAATCTTGAAAGATTTGGAAAAATTTATCCATTTGGTGACTAGCTTTTTCACGGAGCTTTTGTTCATTGAGACGTGATGGGTAAGGAATAGAAGTTTTGGATTTAGGGTTGTCCACTGGAGTTTCAAGTGGTTCAAAGACAACTCCAGTTTTGCATCTAGTTTCTGGAATAACCTGAGGTTGGACGTGTGCGGTACTTCGTGAGCTAGGAGATTGCACCTTGTCCATTGTCACCTCAGGTTCACGTTCCACTACCTTTGGAGAAGAGGAAGAAGAGGTAGTAGTAATCGCGGGTTCATTATATGAAAAACCACTTCTAGTTGTGATCGCCTTTGCATCGCCCCTCGGGTTAGCGATCATGTTGCTCGGAAGTGTTCCTGAGCCCGAGGGTCGATCATTTAAAGACTTCTTGATTTTGGAAATCTGGCTAACCAACAACTTGTTCATCTCTTTTTGGGATTTCATGAATTGCTTTAACAACTCGTCAGATGAAGGCCCAGTTGGAACAATGGCTTGAGGTTGATTATTAAAATTTTAAGCACGATTGTTTTGGTTGGGAACCTGGTTTTGGAAATTTCCTTGATTTTGGTTGTTGTTTCCATGAAAATACCCTTGGTAGAAATTACCTTGACCTTGGTTTCGGTTAAAGTTTCCTTGATTTTGAAAATTTTGATTTTGATTTTGGAAACCTTGACCTTGATTGAAATTTCCTTGATTTTGATAACCTTGGTTCATTCGATTTTGGTTACGGTTTTGAACATTTTGATTTTGATTAAAACCAGGCGGCCCAGGGTAGTGGTTAGGACGATAGCTCGGGTCCATTTGAGGATGGTATTGGTTACCTCCTTGGTTGGAGGACTCGGCTATAGCATGAGCTTCATATGGAGAACCATCAGTAGCTGTGCAATTGTAGTAAGCATGCGGCCCACCACAAGTTACACAGACTTCCACTTTTTTAACCTCAGCAGGTGGAGGATGTTGTGGAAAAGAGACTTTCTTTTGTTTGGAGAGAACCAAAGCTTGAACAGCTTCAGTAAGCTTGTTAATCTTAGCATCGGTGCTAGATTGACTCATGGAGGATGAAGTAGAAGGACCAGCACTCACTAGGGAAACAACCGGTTTGCTTCGTGTAGAGCGGACCTTAGACTTGTTCTCGATGATTGCTAAAGCTTCTTTGGTGGTTCTACTTAGAAAATTACCTCCCGCGGAGGCATTGAGAGAATCCTGATCAGCTTGGCTCACACCATTGTAGAAAGTATCAAGTTGCATCAACTCGGAGAAACCATGATGTGGACACTTGCGAAGTAATTCTTTGAAACGATCCCACGCTTCACCAAATGATTCATCATATTTTTTAGTGAATTTGGTGATTTCGTTTTTAAGACTCGTGGTCTTAGAAGGTTGGAAGAATTCATTTACAAACTTTTTCATCAAGTCCTCCCATGTCTCAATTGAGCGAGGGGTTGTTTTTCAAGCCAAATCCGGGCTTGTCCCTCGAGGGAGAATGGGAAGACAAGAAGCTTGATTGCTTTAGATGGGACATTCTTGTATTTGATGGTTGACGTTATTTTGTTGAACCATCGAATGTGAGCATGAGGGTCGTCCCTCTCAAAACCGTAGAACTGACTTGAGGTTACAAGGTTAAGTAACCCGGTTTTGAGCTCAAAATTGTCAGCCACGATGGCTGGTACTACAATAGCGTCTCCGTAACCCTCGATGGGTGCTCGGAGAAGCTCACACATGAGGCGGTCTTCCGCCATGGTGACAGCTGGAGTGGAAACAGCACGGATCTCAGACCCGACTATTTCTGACAATCTTCGGGTACGTCTTCGAGGAATTTTTACGAGTTCAAGTAAAGGGCTTAGACGTAGACGAACGAGAACAACTCAATTAAAACAGACCAACTCAAAAAAAAAAAAAAAAAAAAAAAAAAAAAAAAAAAAAAAAAAAAAAAGACAAGTTGAACTTAAACCAATAATCGCAAATGAATGCCTTCTTTGAAAAAGGTACACCACTCACAAGGATTCAATGACAAGTTTTAATCTTTGGTTTGGGAACTTATTATGTTCACACCCCCAGTTGGTAGGTGTTCTGCCTTGGTTTGCGGTGGTAATGTTTTATGTATTTATTATCAAGGAAACGAAAAATATTTTTGGGTTTTTATATTTTACATATATATACACAAAGAAAAAGGAATTTTTTTTTTTTGTGTTTTATGTTTTATGAAAGCGAAAACTTCTTGACGAAGGATCTACAAGTCACTAATCGTTAAAACCTTAACGATATTGTCGCAACACAACCTCCCCGGCAGCGGCGCCAAAATTGATACTGCTCGTTTTAGTGTGAACGGATATCAATGATATATACAAAGTATGTGAGGAATTTGATTAGTAAACCTTTGTGAAAAGACCGACATGCAAAACCCGTGAATACTATATATATATATATATATATATGTGAGACCGGGTAAGTGATCACCCGGGTCGTGTCCCAAGGAGGTGTGAATGGGCAAATATCATTTGAGGTTCGAGATTTAAAATGCTCGTAAGGATGAGATTTTGATTATTTGGTATTTGTGAATCAGAAACGTAAAGCAACAAATTTTAACACGTATAAGAAACTAAAAATCATACGATTTAAAAGCAATATAAGTGCGCAAAAGAAAAAGTGAATACTAAACACAATTGGATCTATAAAAATATTTTCCTACGTACTAAATGGCAAAAGAAGGTTTTTAAGAAAAATTAATTATAAGGTTAAAATCCTAATTACTACGATTTAAAGACTTGTTTACGCTAATTCAATTTTTAATAAATACTAAAACTACTTAAATAATTCTAAAACTTTTTAGACAACACTACAACTGAATATTGATTATTAAAATCAATAGGTTCAATGTTTACGCTATAGTGATATTAACGAAACTAGTAAATATCACAGTAACTTTAAGCTAACAAAACGAAAAACAAGCTTATAAGGCCCTTAAGCTCCACACCTTAGGCTGCGAAAGATAAGAAAACAACGATAAATAGGTGCTTTGTTAGGGTTAGTATAATAATCATTACGCTAAAAATGATAATAAATAAACAATAATATATAAAGCTAAATTACTAGGACTAGTATTAAAACTAGAATAGATCGGACTAGCATTAACACTAGAATAGATCGGACCAGTATTTAAACTAGAGTAGATCGGACTAGGATTAAAGCTAGAATGGATCGGACTAGGATTAAAACTAGAAGAGTTACTAAACAAAAGTAATGAAAAATAAAAAGACAAACTAATCGTAATAGAATAAGTCTTAGTCACCAGATTCTCTCAAGGAGATATGTTTACAAAAAGTAAACTAATTCGGGTATTAAGGTCAAAGATTTAAAGATATAAAGATTTTAAAACAAGCAAAATGATAATTTAAACAACTAAGACAACATATATATATTTTCTTTTCTACTAATAAAAAAAAATCACAAAACTTTATAAGAAGAAAGATGTGAATAAGAGTGTGTGTGACCATATGTAAAACAATATTTTACAACTACACCAATATAAGAAACTCTTTATTTCACATTCCTTTTTATAAACATTTTGTAAACTTTGAAGATTAAATGAAGAAATAAAGAAGTACTAGATGAAAGAAAGTTAGATTGCAAGTAAATAAAATTTAAACAATACAATACTTTTATAAAGCTTAAAACAATAGTTCAAAGATTACAACTTAAAATAAAAGCTTAAACATAAACTAGAGAAAACTAGAAAAATAATGAAGAGAAAGGAACGTTGTAAATGAGGTGTGGGAGGTGGGTTTTTATAGACCCAAATATTACATGTTTAGTCCCTCCATAAACTACAAAAGAACACTCCTAAATAATGTCACATCAACCAATAAGCCAAACGTCTCGACCAAGATAACTAATTCCTAGCTGCTTCCATCTTCATTCTACATAGCATGTGCATGTAGGCCACAAGCAATCAATTCATTGTTTTATTTTTTTCTTCTTTGTTGATCAAATACAAGATGGAACAACTAGTTTGTCTTTCTCAATTCACATATCACATGGTGGTAGGACCCAATGCTTCTAGAAACTTGATTTAATTAGAAGCTTGATGTGAATTGCCACTTGACACCCCTGGCCTTCATTTTCAATCCTTATCTTCTTAATATATATGAAAACACATTTGGTCCCTCATCGTTCTTCATATTTAATTCATTGATCCTTGAAATAAATAAGCTTAATATCGGCCTCGATGCTCCAAGTACAATTATCATTGGTCTCGTAATTTTTTGTGCTCTTTCCAATCTCGTGCTTGGTTATGTCATTTTTCCATTCTTTTTCCAAAAATCTATTCGGGGCTGGCCTTGACTCTATCTTTAATATCACAGTATGTAACGCTTGTTGCCGAGTCGCGCAAAAATGCACGTTTGTCGATCAAAATTGTATGTTTCCGCCCAGATTTCAATCCTTTGTACCTGAGACACATAAAAACACGAAACCAATGATTTCTTTATTGTTTTTGGCATTTTTTTGTATTTTTACGTATCAAAATTGGTAGTGAAATGATGAGTATTTGCATACTCATCACCTAACATGTTAAAAGAAAGATAAACATAAGATAGAATCAAACAATACATAGACATATTGAATGATTATTGAAGAACTTATCTTTATTAAAACATGGAAGAAAGAAGGGTTTGAAACCCCTTCAATATGCAGAAAATTCGACCTAGGGTTTGTGCACAACTTGTTCCACACTTTACAATGAAAAATTAGAAAAATATATATAGACTAAGCATCCTGACAGCGTCATGTGTTAGCCTCTGACGCCGTCAACTTGCCGCCAAAGTGAAATTCATATTGCCTAGATCCAGTCTTGACGCCTTCATGTGCAAATCTACTCTGGGCCGTCACGTGTATTTGGACCCTGACGGCCTTGGTGACGCCGTCAGGCCATTAACAAAGAAATTGTTCTGGGCCGTCACGTTATAAGTTCCACACCCACCTCTGTTGTCACTCTTGACGCCGTCATGTGTTATTGCTTGACGTCGTTAGGTACTGTTCCCAGCAAGAAATTTGAGACTTTGCCGTTTTCTTCACTTTTATGCTCCAAAAACATCCAAAATGCTTCCTTTTCCATATTTCTCCTCAAAAGTACCTAAAATGACAAAAGGAATGATTTAGGGCAACATTTGATCAAATAATCACGAATTCGGGCTTAAATAACCCTTAAAAGCGGTACACTTTTCGCCGCATCAAATACCCTTACACTTGATATTTGCTTGTCCTCAAGCAAATGCGCTTTTATTCTAATCAAAATACAAGTTAGGGGTCATTTAACACTAATATAAAAGTAATTACAACAAATAATCGTTCCACTAGAAACCGAAAACAAGCATGGAGGTTATACACTAGCACCTCACAAATAGTGTTTAGATACCCACATCTCTCGGGTGTAATAAAGTATATATCACAATATGGAAATGGAAAACATCTCTCACTACCTGTAATACCAAATAAATTACCATAGGCTTGGGAAAGGATCAAACCTCCGCCACTTGGCGTAAGCACCTAGGATAAACTATCAAAGAGGTCTTTTGAAGGGTTATAACGTTAGGTGTAGGGATATGGGAAACACGGTTTTGTTGGATAAAGGCAATATTTACTGGTGGCGAGTTAATCATCTTGGTTAATTACATGTACAATATGGCGTTGCTAAGCCAAGACTCGACTCGACTTAAGCTAATAAATAAAAAATAACGAAAACACAAAACAAACATAGAATGAAACGGGATGGTAGTCCGTATGTTTTTTTTATTTTTATTTTTTTCTTTTTCTTGATTTTTCGATTTTTTTTTTCTCTTTTTTTTTTTACTCTACCATCCAAACACTTGGAGTACCTTTTAAGATTAACTTACATATGGGGGTAATATATGATGTTTTTCCCCATTACTCCATAACACTAGTACTTTACCCATGAGTCCCAATCATCCCAAGACAATATGTACAAGATATGACTCGACTTAGCAACCGTGTAATCAATTAGATAATTAACTAAGGGTTTAAACATGTAACAATAATGCACTAAAGATGAGTGCATATAAGGAAGGCTAAGGCGATTTGGTTGCACATTTGGGTGGGTTGTAACAAATTCTTCCTTTAAGTAAAATGCTTAAAGTTAGAAACGAAAAGATAGGCTCGGAGGAATGTACTAGGGGTATCGTGTACTAAAGATGAGTACAACGCAAAGGTGTGGGACAAATTAATTGACTTTACTAGTCAAGTAATATGACTTAAATGGTCAAGTAATTATGATACGGGTTTAACATAAGGGTGATCCTAATGCCTCTTATCAAGTAGGAAATCCTACTACACAAATGTAGCCTCACTAGCGGTTTCGAGATGCATCACTAACGCAAGTTCTAGAATCTAAATACTACCGGTACACTCATAAGCACTAATAATAAATGCTTTTCCTATCAAATCTAAGGGCGAACCTCACATATATGGGTGGAAAATTTTTCTGAATGGTACGGTTTTATGCTAGTCATACAACTCCTATCCATGAGACGCTTGTTAAAGGTAAAGTTTCACTCCTAAATGTTGGAAAAAAATTTAAATTTGGCACTAAAATTGCACTAACAAGTATTTCTCTTAGTTTTATTACACACCTACTATCAAACAAACAAACTCAAGTGCAATTATATCCTATAAGGTATCATCATTTAAGTAAAATTCTTCCTTTAAGTAAAATGCTTAAAGTTAGAAACGGAAAGATAGGCTCGGAGGGGTGTACTAGGGGTATCGTGTACTAAAGATGAGTACAACGCAAAGGTGTGGGACAAATTAATTTACTTTACTAGTCAAGTAATATGACTTAAATGGTCAAGTAATTATGATACGGGTTTAACACAAGGGTGATCCTAATGCCTCTTATCATGTAGTAAATCCTACTACACGAATGTAGTCTCACTAGCGGTCTCGAGATGCATCACTAACGCAAGTTCTAGAATCTAAATACTATCGGTACACTCATAAGCACTAATAATAAATGTTTTTCCTATCAAATCTAAAGGCGAACCTCACATATTTGGGTGGAAAATTTTTTTGAATGGTACGATTTTATGCTAGTCATACAACTCCTATCCATGAGACGCTTGTTAAAGGTAAAGTTTCACTCCTAAATGTTGTAAAAAATTTTAAATTTGGCGCTAAAATTGCACTAACAAGTATTTCTCTTAGTTTTATTACACACCTACTATCAAACAAACAAACTCAAGTGCAATTATATCCTATAAGGTATCATCATTTACCCTCCCCTTATACTTAGGATAAACATTTTTCCCAATGTTCAATTAAAGAATGTAAAAGTAAAATAGGTAAAAGAATGAAAACAAATACTCCCCTGATTCGTTCGGTGTGGATAGTGTGTCAACAAGGTTAGATATTCCTCCATGAAAATGAACGTCGAAAGCTTCCCTCCAGAAATATAAATCATCTTCTTGTCATATATAACCTGTTAAACCTGGGAAAACAATCAAGGCAAACCTCGCGTAAAATCGGCGGCAATCTATATATACTAACAAATCCTACAAAAAATAGCATATATATCTTAATGTTGCTTTCTAGGAATTAAAGGGATATAATGCTTGTAGAATGAATGTTTGCAGATTTCCTGGAGTTTATAAAACTAAAGAATCAACAAAAACTTTAAGGACTCCGGTTTAAACAAAACTCGCAAATTTTTTTCAGAAGTTTAGTACCTGACGCCGTCAGGTTGTAATTCCTGACGCCGTCAGAATGTTCCTCGAAAAATCTTATGTTAAGTTTCCGAAAAATTTCTGGAAAAACTTATGCCTTATTTCCTGGAAAATCCTGCAAAACATCATTATGACTCGATACAAGCATTTGACTCTAAAAATTACTAATATACATGCTCATTTAATATTGTAGTTAATCATGCTCATTTTCGTTCTTATAAACAAATTTGGATTTCCCTTACACTTAGCTTTTGCAAAATACCTTTATATGTAATTAAGACGAAGTTAAAAAAAAATAAAATATTTTCACAATTTACTTTGAAACATGAGCCACAAACAATTAAAATAAAACATGCACACGGAAACAAATAAAATCAAATAAACAAACAAACAAAGAAATAAATAAAGCTTGGGTTGCCTCCCAATAAACGCTTGTTTTTGTTCGAGTCACGAGCCTGACTCTACCCTTATTTAACGGAAATAGGGGAGGTTTTCCCTACAGTTAGGATTAAGTGGGGGTGAAAGTAGCGATACACACCCTTAGGGTGGAAATATGCCACGTGAGGAAAAAATGGTGGATGGATTATATGCTCAAAGATGTGCGCTCCTATCATCATAACCTTACCTAATTCAATTGGGTTAATGGGTAGATTAAGATTTACTACTAGAAAGGGATCATTTTCTATCAACTTTGAGAGACTTCTAGTTGGGGATCCATCTTGACCTAGTAAACCCGGTTTAAACCCATAATGTTTCTTGTGATCAATCATAAATGGGTGATGTAAGCATGTAAGGTCATTTTCCACTCCTATATTGGCTTCCTCTCTACAAGGCTTAGAGTCCATTACCTTTGTCCTAAGACTACCCGGACTATATGGTTTGATGGGTGGATCGGGACCTATTTCAATTACTAAATTTTCATCCAAGGATGGAAGATTAGGTAACGGTTTTGGTTGAGGCTCCGGTTCATCAAAACTAGGAACTTCCCTAGAACTAAGAGTAAGGCTATCATTATAAGTATTCAAACCTATATCCTCTAGTTGTGTTTGGTTCAAAGGTTCTACCTCAATTGGGGTTCCTAAAGTCTCTTTTACTTCTTCCGGATAAGTCACGGGCGGTGTGTATGCCTCAAATTATGGTGGGACTTGTGGAGCACTGAGTAGGCTTATCTTATCCACATCCTCCTCCATTGTATCTAGATTACCTATGTGTTTATCTTGTATTATAGTAGAATTAAACCACTCCATGTACCTAGGTATCTATCTATAGGCCTATTATCCCCAAACAAACTTCTTGGTTGTTCCTTTAAACTTGCTATCAATTGATCCATAACAACGTTTGTTGGGTTGTCCAACTACTTAGCGAGTATGGCACAATTCTCTATGGCTTCCCATGCTTCATCAGCAATTAATCCCCAAAGGTCCCCATCTGCAGTATGGTCAATGTCCATTTTGGTATAGTGGTTGACACGATGGTAAAATATTTCAATTTGGGACCACAGATCGAAATTATGATGAGGGACTTTTTGGAGTAAATATTTAAAATGAGCCCATGCATCATAAATAGGTTCATCTTCATGTTGTTTAAACATTAAGATGTCATTTGGAGTCGGTGAATTTTGTGGTTGGTAGTATGGTAGATTCGCGTTCTCCATAATCGCAAACGGAATAGTCAATGAACTTAATTTACTAACAAAGGCACGAATAAAAAGATAGACTAAAGAAAACTAAAAATAAAAATAAAAATCTTACTAGAAAGGAATCCAGCAAGTAGACCGAATAAAAAGAAATTCTAACCTAGACAATAACTATTCCCCGGGCTGCGGCGCTAAAAACTAGATACGTGGGAATTGCGCCCTCGCAACAGGTTTTACCTCTTAAGGGATCTTGAGAAGCTTACAACCCCCACCAGGCAGTGTACCTGATCGTTGTAGTATAGTATAGTGACAAGTACCGGGGGATTGATCGTTCAACTCAGGAATAGTGTCACTAGGATTAGAAAGCCTACTAAACTAGGTCTAGAGGTGAGGGATGTTTCTTTTTGTATTTTTTATATTTTATGAAAGCAAGTAAAATCTCGGGTTTTGAAGGAGTGGGCGGCATTAGTTGCTAGCTAACTAACCCAATTAACTACAAATGCAATCAAAATAAAATAACAGAAATGAAAATTAAACTAATGTACTAATGTGGTGGAAACAATAATGAGAAAAGTTGTGTTTACTTAGATTTCATTACTCTCTAGATATCTTTTACCGGTTGATTAGCTTGTTAAAATTGCATGGATGACGGGTTATATTCCTTAATACTAGTCGTAGGGCCGTGTACAATATTCCCTAACTCTATAAGATCCTACTTCACTCCTATGTCGAGCCAATTAAAAGCTCCTAACATGGGATTATTAGAATTCACTTATGCATTAAATACAACCAAAAAATCGTAGTACACCTCCGATCATGTTTCTTATGACGTTCAAGCAAGTTACCAATGGAAGTCTGCCAGTTTTCTTAAGCCTAACATCGAATACAATCGTCCGTAACAATTATAGACAAACAATCAACCAATAATCAACATCTAGGTTTCACTACATCTAAGCAAACACAATAAAATCCTAGCCTGACATGTTAAAAGAAAGATAAACATAAGATAGAATCAAACAATACATAGACATATTGAATGATTATTGAAGAACTTATCTTTATTAAAACATGGAAGAAAGAAGGGTTTGAAACCCCTTCAATATGCAGGAAATTCGACCTAGGGTTTGTGCACAACTTGTTCCACACTTTACAATGAAAAATTAGAAAGATATATATAGACTAAGCATCCTGACGGCGTCATGTGTTAGCCTCTGACGCCGTCAACTCGCCGCCAAAGTGAAATTCGTATTGCCTAGATCCAGTCTTGACACCTTCATGTGCAGATCTACTCTGGGTCGTCACGTGTATTTGGACCCTGATGGCCTTGGTGACGCCGTCAGGCCATTAACAAAGAAAATGTTCTGGGTCGTCACATTATAAGTTCCACATCCACCTCTTTTGTCACTCTTGACGCCGTCATGTGTTATTGCTTGACGTCGTCAGGTACTGTTCCCAGCAAGAAATTTGAGACTTTGCCATTTTCTTCACTTTTATGCTCCAAAAACGTCCAAAATGCTTCCTTTTCCAGATTTCTCCTCAAAAGTACCTAAAATGACAAAAGGAACGATTTAGGACAATATTTGATCAAATAATCACGAATTCGGGCTTAAATGACCCCTTAAAAGCGGTACACTTTTCGCCTCATCATTAACGCGAGGCGTTAGACTCCTAACGCCGAGTTAAGGTGACGTGTGTTTAAAAAAAATTCACTTCACCCCCTTAACGGCACAAAAACTAGCCGTTTTTAAAAAAAAATTACATTTTCAGTCCCTAAACTATCATATAACGACTATATTCCTTAATAATTAAAAAAAAATCCAAAACCATTTTCCCACCACTATAAATACCAACTAAATCCACAATTTTTTTTTCACACATCCACTACTAATTCTCAACTTTATATACTTCCTCTATAACAAAGAAAACCTTGTTCATTAACAACGGATCCAAATCAAAGTGCTGAATTATCTCGGACCTGGTCAGACATAGATGACGAAGAAGATATAGATTTTATGATTGTCGCGTACGAGTATCAGCAACACTTAGAACAAGAAGCAGGTCATCCTCAGGTGGCTCGTACCCACATATATCGTGAACGTGAGCTTGCCGAAGAACGTTCGCCTAATGACTACTTCATTGAAGGTTGTAAGTATCCGCACCGGATTTTTCGAAGAAGGTTTCGTATGAGCTGGAAACTATTTCTACAAATAGTCGAAGGTATTGAGTCTTATTATTCTGATCCTCTTCCAGATCATTTTAAATACTTTAGTGTAGGACCCGACACTACAGGTTAAATGGGTTTAAGTGTTCTTATGAAGTGTACATCTGCCATACGCCAATTGGCATACGTCAGCTCACCCGATGCCTTTGATAAGTATTTGCAAATGGGAGAGCGTACATCACGTGATTTTATTGATAATTTTAACAAGTGTGTTATGGTTTTGTTTTTGCCAGAGTTTTTAAGAAAACCAACATGGTCCGACGTTCAAAGTATTTCAAACATGAGCATCAAAATGGTTTTTCGGGAATGCTTGGTAGCATTGATTGTATGCATTGGGCGTGGAAAGAGTGTCCGGTGGTTTGGCAAGGGCAATTTGGTAGGGGTGATAAAAAGATACCCAACAATAATGCTTGAAGCTGTTGCTTTGCAAGATTTATGGATTTGGCATGCATTTTTTGGTACGGCAGGGGCAAATAACGATATTAATGTTTTAGATAACTCTTCTTTATTCGACGACATTCTTGCTAACCAAGCCCCAAGAGCACCTTATATGGTAAATGGAAGAATGTATGAACAGTGGTATTACTTAGCTGGCGGAATTTACCCACAGTGGGCAACTTTTGTCAAATCCTTCTCGGCAAGGACTGACGAAAAACATAGTTATTTTAAAAGGAAACAAGATATTGCACAAAAGGATATCGAACATGCTTTTGGTGTGCTTCAAGGACGTTGGGATATACTACAACAACCGGCACGTCAACATGAAATTCTCAAGATACAAAGAGTCATGTATACTTGCATTATTTTGCATAACATGATTTTAAAAGATCAAAAGTTTAAACTACGTGAGTATCGCAGAATGTGGGTGTATCTGTCACCACGTTTGAGGCAAGAAAGATGGGTCGACAGATGTGATACCCAACGTCGCAAGGCAAGGGAAATGCGCGACCAAGAAACGCACACTCAACTCCAATGAGACCTTATGGAGCATGTTTGGCAGAAACATCTTCAACGACAACAACAAAAACAAGAAGAAGAATATTCTGAAGACGATGAATAAGTATTTGTAATTCGTATGGTTTAAATTTCATATGTTCTGTTTTTTTTAATTGTTGTAATTTTTATTTTAAGTTTTTTTATATTTCGTATTGTAATGTTTAAGATTTAATGTTATGTGGTTTATTTCGCATATGCATTCATACATGAACAATATTGGATACTCTTAATCAGTCTCATAATACATAATCATGCTAATTTTAAGTATTGTGCATAAACATGCTATATACATAAAAAATGCGAAGTCAATTTAGATTTTTTTTTTCTTTTTTTTTTTTTTTTTTTTTTTAAAAATATGCACTACACAAATTAAATATAACTTAACATTATAGGGGATATCTTAGCTAGCTAATATATTCCCTAACATTATATCTGTTATAATAGGAATTTATTCTTGGCTTCACTGGATACTTCGGGTGTGTCCATCCCATTGTTCCTCTTATAAGCAATATGTTTGGACCAATGTAGCAAATACATGCACCTGTAACCAGCATGCAGTTGCTTGATGGATAAAGGGCATGTTCTTTATGTTCATATCATTGTTTGAATGCTGAGAAGGCTACAACAGAATTGTGCCCACCAATACCAAATGAATTTGAAATGGCTGCATACAAAAGAGTTTAAGTAATTAAATCTAACAAATTTCACGTATGGAACAAGTGATGAATGGTAACAAAAACTCACCAACATTGATTTCATGTTGTTGCTTTTGATTTGCAACAGTGTTGAATTCTACACAAGGTTCTGGGTCCTATGGTTGCACTAAAAAACGTGAGTTTGTAAAGCATATATGATCAATGAGTAAGTAGAGAAGAACATGAATGCATGAACCACATACAATTTGATTGATGGTGGGATGCAACCATCCTGTCTCAATCGCTTTTATTGTAGCAATGGCTTCTAGACCTCCAGCTGCACCAATACAATGCCCTATCATACACTGAAAAATATAAAAATTTAGAAGATAATGTAAATATTCTGTTGTCATGGATATAATGGGGATCGATTGTGAGTAATCATTGTGTATTCACCTTGGTGGCGTTCATTTTGATCCCTTCAATTTTCTTGAATACCTTCTTGAGAGCATTTACCTCAGCCAAATCCCCAATCTGTGTAGAAGTTGCATGCGCATTGATGTAATTTACCTTGCAAAAAGATTTAATTGCAAAAGACGATGTAACGTATTGTTGGAATTAAATTAATCAAGATTAAACAGCAAATAAATGCTAGAAAAGGGAAGTACTTCCTCTACTGATACACCAGCATCCACAAGGCTACTTTGGATGCAAGACGATAGGTGAAGCCCATCAGATCGGGGATTAGTTATATGATAAGCATCAGTATTTATAGCACCTCCCAAGTATTCAGCTAGTATTGGTGCATCCCTTTTCATTGCATGTTCTAAACTCTCCATCACCTGCAGAAAGAAAACAGACAACAACGCCACATTTAAGCGGGATATAAGATCAACTACAGAAATGTATATCCACTAGGAGTAAAACATTAGTGATGAGGTTTACCAAAACACCAGCACCTTCACCCATAACGAAGCCATCCCTATTTTTGTCCCATGGCCTGCAAGCAGTATGAGGATCATCGTTTCTTCGAGACAAAGCTCTACAAGCAGCAAAACCTCCCATTCCAACGGGAACAACGGATGATTCAACTCCACCAGCAATCATCAAATCAGCCTTTCCATCACGGATATGATTTGCAGCAGCACAAAAGCAAAAATTGGATGTTGCACAAGCTGCAGAAATGGTGTAGTTTGGACCGGAAAAGCCAATATCAATAGCAAGTAAGGCAGATGCCATACTTGTTATCGTAAATGGTACTCCAAATGGAGATATTTTATGATATCCCCTCTTGATCAAAGTCTCCACGCTATCTGTAAACATTGTACCACCTCCAAATACGGAGCCAACAAGCACGCCAGCTCGATCCTTGTCAATCTACACATTTTGAACAAAATGGTGAAGGTAATGTTGTAATAATTCACCCTAATAGATATCCGTTATGCTTAACAGATTAGCTTGTTAGTGCGTTATTATTGCACATTATCTAATGTTGATTTATAATTCCTTTTGTAAAACAAAATGTAATTGAATAATATCAGTTTACCATATTTTGTATATTGATGGAATATCAAGATGTCTTATAGGATACTGATCGATTCATACCTTGACGTATATTATAAATAGCTAGGGGATTAGTTCAGCCACATAACGGATATAACTAGTTGAATAAACAATATACTTAGCGGCACGGCAAACTAAAACAAACCTTGGAGCATTGGTTGCCATCAAGAGCAGCATCTTCAAGAGCTTTTTTCCCTGCAACAATGCAATACCTTTGACAATCATCAAGTCTCTGGTCAAGTTTGCTATCAATGTACCCATTTGATTTAAACCCACGAATTTGACCAGCAAATCGAGTAGTGATCTTTGAAGCATCAAATCGATCAATGAAACTGATTCCACTCTCTCCAGCTAAGAGTCTATCATAATATATGTCTACGTCATTTCCAAACACAGAAACGAGACCCATACCAGTAATAACTACTCTCTTTTTTGCATCTTTCTCCCGTTTTGGAGCGGTGGCAGTGGGGTGCGAAGCACATATTTTCAGGTGACGTGTGGTGACGGTGCGTGATGGTGAGGTGACAGTAAAGGGTAATGAATTATTGCTGAGGGATTTGACTGGAGACAACGAGAGATTTCTTAACTGGAGAAAAGCTTGAGCTTCCATTATTGAGAAACTCAGGAACTGATAGAATGACCACTAATTCGCAGAAACAAATCACACATATATATATATATATATATATATATATATATATGTATATATATATATATATTTCCTTTTCTTTTTCTGACTAATCAACAATGTAGTACTAAGATACTATTTTATAAGTATTCATCCGGTTTGCATAATTCATCAATTGTTAGGTTACTTTAAGAAAGTAACATGGTTCTGCATATGCTACAGCTTTTGTGGTCAAGATTGGCTATCGCTGAGGGGCCTAATTAACCATGTCCAGAATAATGACATTAAATAGTCCAGGGACTAGCTTGCATAGTATGGCCGTGTGTTTGTATAGAAGTTGTGTTTTCAATGTTATTTTGTTGGGTCCTAAATTAACATCTTAATAGATATTTATTTTTACCATAGAACCTATAAAGCAATCTTAGTCACTAATTTTTTTTTTTATCAAAATAAAAAAATAAACTTCTACCCTTTTTTTAAAAATTAAATATTTCGCAAACCGCAAATCGTCGAGCTATAAAAAAAATGTCATCGCGACGAGAATTAAATTATCTTTTTATAGACATGCATTGTTATATACTTTCGACGAACATTTTTTTTAATTTCCGCCCAGAAAGGATCATATATAATTCGTAAGAATCATATATGATTCGATTTTAACAAATCATATATGATTCTTACGAATCATATATGATTCGTATGAATCATATATGATTCGTAAGAATCGAATCATATATGATTTTTTACGAATCATATATGATTTATATGAATCATATATGATCCTTTCTGGGCGGAAATAAAAAAAAAAAAAAAAAAAAAAAAAAAAAAAAAAAAAAGTTCGTCAAAAGTATATAAAAATGCATGTCTATAGAAAGATCATTTAATTCTCGTTTGAAAATTTACCGTTTGCAAGATATGTTGTTTTGGAAAAAAAAGGTTAAAAATATAAATGGGTGGCTATTATTGGTTGATAGGTTCAATGGCATGTATGGGTTATTCATGGATCTCAACCTACTTTCACAACAAATTGTTTTGTGACATGTAAGCAACGCACATGTATTATTAATTAATTTTTTAATTAATACTGTACACTTTCTCAGTTCACTTTGCAACATGGCTATGAGCAAAATATCCATTCACTATTGGCATGCTAAATGAAAGACTACCTAAAATTACTTTCAAAATATCACTACGAGAAAATTCCTAATTATTGATGAGAAGTCGAGAAACGTTTGGTGACTAACAGTTAGAGTTCATAACAAGTCTGTTTGGTGGTCACCTTTGTCAGTTACCTTTGTTTGTCACCTTTGTCACATAGGCCCGTCACTAATGGTGATTAACGAAAAATACAAAAGGTGGGTTGATGCAAGGAAATCAGAAATGTATGTCCAGTATTTGTCTGAATTTCCGGAATGATTTCGAAGTCCAAAATCCATGTTTCTTAGGGATAATTACCAAAACGGATCAGTCGCCAAAAACACATTCATTAAATAGATGTTTTTAAATCACTTTCCTCTCACTACTACAAAAAAGGGCATAGAGCCCGGTTGAAAAGGTGCATAGAGCCCGGTTTTGCATGAGGGCACAAAGGGGGAGGGACTCTATTTGAGAAGCATATAGAGCCCGGTTTTGAAAACGGGCTCTATTACCTTTTATAGAGCCCGGTTTTATATCAAAGAACATGGCTCTATGTAAACAAAAATAATTAAAAAAAAAAAAAAAAAAAAAAAAAAAAAAAAAAAAAAAAAAAACCTTCCAAGCATGAAAGCAAATTCCCTTTGGCAAAATGAACATAGTATTGATTCAGAGGAGATCGACTCATATTACAACTTACTTTATATTCATACATCGAGATTAATCTTGCAACTCCTCTTGGAACAACACATTTGAAAAAGCCACAAGCTAACATAATTGACTACTTGAACAAAAATAAAAGTGAAAAATACACCATTGCATTACTGTGAAGTCTTGTTATTATGCATGCCTTTGAGTAACCTGGCCGAAAGATATGCGGTTGATGAAATTGATGACGTCTCAAATCTGTCTTTATATAGTGAAGCACGCCAGATGACAAACACATAATAAGTATTGCCTTTGCCCATCCTAGTACACGCTCTAAACTACAAAAGTAACTGGCAAAACACTACATCGACCACCTGCAGGAACTAAAACAAAACTTAATTTATCGTCTGCTCTTTGAATCCATATACTGTATACAGTATGAACATGTTGGTCAATGTAAACAATACAACCTGCAAGTATATATGACTATATAATATAACGATGATCCCACAAGAGGACTTATAAGACCCTATAGGATATAAATCACATATCTATCTGTAATCTTCTACAATAACATAGATCATCTAACCTTATTATGCGACTTGTAAATAAAAACATATAATATAAGCATAACTTAAACTCCTACTAAATTGTTCAAGCACACATTAGTTACAAGATAGAAAAATTAATCACTTCCACTCAAGTTTATGCATATCAGTTACAATACATCTATGGTATATGCTTGTAAGTTTGAAGATCTCTATACTTTTTAGCAAGACCATAATCTATCATGTCAACCTATTGACATATAACTAAATAAGTCATTCAATGTGACAAAAAGAAATAACATACCAGAATCTTTGGTCTCAGCACATACAACAGCAGCTGTAACACCAGTCTAATCTTTTATCTGCTTCCCACTTAAATGAACCTGTACTTCAGCAAATTTCACGGCAAAATTCTATAGGCCAACAACAATTGGGCGATCAAATTGGGCAACATCTTGGGCACTTTCTGGCACTTAAGTTGCAGCGGCTACAACAACATCAGCCGCAAAGGGAAACGCAGCTTCAACAACCGCATCAGTTGCTGCCACAGAAGTTCCATCGACAGCGAATATTACTCAAGGAGCGGTAGTCTTGTCGGCAAACATTGGCATCCTCTTTCTCTTGAGACACTCGCCAGCTCCACGGTCTTATGGACCACTAACCCTATTTGCTTATGTATCGATGCAGGTTCATACCTGTACCCTGCAAATGGGGTGATATAAAGACCGGATGAAATGTAAAATAGATTGTTAGCACCAAAAGCTATGTTTTATGAAAAACAAACAGAAAACAATGAGGTCTAAACACCTGTGAGTTGGTTTGTTTCATGAAGAATTGCAAAGGCCTAATTCCACTGGTGGTCACAACTCCTAAGACAAATAGGACCTGGTTCAGTGCAAAATAAATTTGACCCAGAAACCGTTAATTTCAAAATTGAAAACCCTCAAGCAACAAACCCAATTTCCCAAGTGGTTTTGAGAATGAAGAAAAATAAGATGATAGAAAAACTCACCACACTTTCACTTATCTTAAAAGATTCGTCAAACGCATGATAGACACATGCTCGTAGCAACTTCGGCTACAACATATGCTTTCTCAACAGCTATTCACGCTTCCTGAACAACATGGTAAATTAATAGGTATCATTTTTGATACATGAATGTGAAATCCTAGTGCTATCAAATTATATATGCACATCATATACACAGGTCGTAGGTGTTACTTACAAATGATAACGGTAGCCTGAAATGGGCCGTACTGATAGCATAGACCCATTAATACTTATATAAGCCCACTCAGCACTATAAATACCCAACGCAAACACATAAACCTTAAACCTCACACCGACCCCTAGTACGATAAAACACAACAGCCGCTTTATGCCTTTTGTTTGCCACAATGTTTTCTCGTAGTAGCTTTATGCCTTTCGTTTTCCATAAACCTTAAACCTCACACCGAACCCCCTTAACAACCTACCTAACTATAACAACAACTAATAGAACGTGTTGATAATACCCCAAGTTAACAGTACACTCCAAATGCTCACGTCGATGGTTAAAAAAACCCAACGACACCAACACTGAGCATGGTATTCCATGAATCCAAATGCGAATATGTAGTGAAAAAACAGAAGTTACTGAAAACGGTACCAGACATGTCATTATTTTGACATAAAATTCATCAGCCAAATTAAAATTACTCAAAATAAAAACTAAAAATTCAGAATTTTTTTAATACCACTTTACATTTAAAACTAACCCAATTCAGTAATCCCTAAATTCCCCCAACTTAAACCCTAAAAGTAAAGTCAATATACCAATAATTTACAACTAAGCATTTAAAAACCCAAATCAATATAAAGTAAATCAATAATTTATTTATGATTGATAAACTTACATAGTAACATATGATTATTACTCCAGCTGTGGATCAGCTAAACTGAGACGATGACTCAATTTAGGAGGAGAGGAGATGACTCATCATCAGCATAAATTGAGAAGATGGGAGCAGTGTGAGCGATGACACAGTGGTAGACTGGTAGCTGTGGTGTGGTGTGGGGGTATGGCTGTAGTAGGGTAATAAAAGTGTGTGTGAGATCTGTTTTTGTGAAAATTTTGAAGAGGTTAAAAGGGTCCGCCAAAAGTTAGAAAATTTTGAAGAAAGATTAAAAAGGTCCGCCAAAAGGTTAAATGTATTAGTTCCCGGTTACTTAAATAACAACCGGGCTTTATAACATAGAGCCGGGTTTCATACTACATAACAGGGCTTTATATTCATTAAATAGGCGGGGATAGTCTATAGAGCCCGTTTTCAATCTAAACCGGGCTTTTGAGGGGGGCTCTATTTGACTTTTTGTAGTAGTGTCTAGCAGATCAGGGTAACTTGGCGGTTGAGGGACTCAACAAGGGTCTGACACGTGTCTTATTATTTTATTATATAGTACATGTATGTGTAAGGTATAATGAATGGGGCAACTTGTACTATTTGGGCAACTTGTATTGGGCAACTTTTTGTGTTTTAATTTAATTTTATACAATCTTATCACCTAATCCTCATTAATCACATTATAACACCCGTTAAATCTCAAACGTATATTAAATTATAACCTAAGTATTTAAACGATCAATACTTGAACATTTTGCAACAAAATAAATCTATAAGACTTATAACATCAAAAACTAAAAACCTATACACATAAGAATTATGTGACACGTTTAAATCATAAGGGTTTTGGGCCGAATATCTTGTGATTTGAGAACATGAACCTAAGAAAACCCAAGCCCAAATTAGCTAAGTATAGAATGATTATATTGCACCCATAATTCACGGTATTCTTGATCTCCCATATCATTCTACACGTTTCTCTCCTATCCCCATTTATACCGTATATCACACTCCAAACAAACCCTAAAATCTCTCACTCAAAACTCACGGCTGCTACTCTTCTTTCTCCTTCAAATCTGAATCGAAAACAAAGCTGCAAGGGGTGTTTGTGATCGTGGTTGGTGTAGCTTGGACGTGGGATTACTTCTGGTTCGAATAGGGTTGGAATTCGTGGGGTTTTAAGCTATACGAAGGTAGTTCTTAGTGGTGATTTCGGCTGGTCTTTCTTGGTGGTCGAATCTTGTTTCTTCCTTTTGGTTTATCACACATCAAGTAAAAATCTCTTCCTTGTTCGATTCATCCTCTCTTGTATGATTCGATTATTGATTTGCTTGGTCTTGTTATATGAATCGTATGAAATCATAAAAAGTGTTTCACATAAAATCATAAGTCTCTACATGAAATAACGATTGTAACCAATCTCTAATTCGAATGTATGAATCTGTTAGGGATGGTTTAATGTTTTAAAAGGTGTATGATATCGAAACCTAAAGCTCGTTTATTGACTTGCAACTTATCGATCTAAAATCTGTGAGTGGTTCAATTATTAAAAACGTAGTACGTATAGGGAAATTCGAGTATGGTTACTGCTGGTTCTTGTCAACTAGGCCATTTCATATTATAATATTAAGACTTATGTAATAACATGACTAAAATAATAAGCAACCTATTTTACCTACATGTATACACATGCTTTTGTTTCATGAAATCAGATTACCACTTTTTATATGTATTGTATTCAACTGATGATTAAGTGGGTTCGAATGAAGTTTTAAAATTAGAAGGTTGATCGAAATAATAAAACCTTGGGTCGTCACGGCATAAATATTAAGACCGTGGGTACGTTAATAAATTATATAAAATGATAATGACAGGGTCCAAAATTATTATCTTGATAAATTTATTTAAAATAAACTTTAAAATATTTTTATTTGACTTTTGATATTTAATTTTGATAATTTACATTTTAGACCTTAAGCTTATAATATTGACAGTTTAAAACCTAAACTATTATATTGGTCATTTTAAACCTTAAATATTATTTAATCGTCAATAATAACCTTAAAGTATTAAAGTACTAATTTGGGAAAGTTACTTAAAATGGAAAGCATACTAAAATAAGTAACCTGATTAATTTGAACATAAAATAATACTTGATTATTATATTCGTGTAGATCCGGTGAAGCGGGAGTAGTTGTCATCTCTGTGTGACCATCTTTGGTTCTTGTTTTCTTTCGTTAAGGTACATATATTCTTTCCTTTTCAGTAGAGACTCCTCATGACTCTTGATCCTCGACCTCATTATGATTCCTTTTGATATGATTTTGTTGATATGATCATCTGAGCCATTGCTATGCTCCCTTTACTTTGATTCGTTGATATGACTCTGTGATTTGATATCTGTCGGTTATGCATTTACTATGATATGATTCTGTCGAAAACTAGAAGGGGGGGGGGGGTTGAATAGTTTTACGTCTTTTTAATTTTATTATGAAAACTTAGTTTAGTTTTAAAACCTTGTTTGCTTTTAAAACTTTGATTCAATCTTATGTGAACTCAAATCTTGAACAATATGAACAAGTATATCTAAGTATGAACAATAATAATAATGTAAACTAAGTATGTGAAATCAACACATGCATAATATAAACAATTATAGCTATATATAAGAGATAAGTACGTAATTGTTTATTTTATAATCCTTAGTTATATTTTGTATGAAAACTATACTTGATCGAAATGATCAATTATATGTATGTAACCTTTTTAGTTTGATTGTAAAAACTTTGTTTTGTGAATGAAACTTTCGTTTGATCTTTAAGTAAAATCAATACTACCACTATATGAGCAACTATATATATACGTCTACGTCTACAAAAGTAATAACGAGATAAGCAAGATAATAAGTAAGATATGGAAAGATCTAACCGCGAGACAAAGGATTTATAGTGGTTCAGCTACAAGGACACCTTCCTTGCCCTACTCCACTCCTCGAGTCACCTACTCGAGAGTTTTCTTCACTATGTCAACAAGCTCCTTATGGCGGAGAAACCTTACACACCAATATACACACTACAATTTCGTCACAACTTATTCACACCTTCTACACAACTATTTCACACCTATTCACTACTTAATCACACCACTTCTTCACACCTATTTCCTACACACCAATCTTCTTCACTCCTATCTTCTACACACCAATCTTCTTCACAACTATCTACCTCCCAACAATCTTCTTCACACCACTACTTATATCTCACTTCTTCTATTCACAACTTCTACTCTTAGATCTATCTAGTTACACTACTATCACACCTTTACAATGAATGTACACAACAACTAGACTATATACACAAATCTACAATACTTCACAACTTGATGTTGAAGGAGTATTCTTCTCTTGCACTTTGAGAGATGAGAGGTGTAACACCCCCAATTCATGATGCAGCGGAATTCAAACTGGGTGTTACTCGACGGCACAATAGTCACAATAATAGAAAACGAACTCCAATTGAGTCGTTTTAAAAGATTTATCATTCAAATTGTATAAATATCAGAGATTACAAAATGAGGTCCCAAATAGTTCCATGTTTACAATTTACATTAAATGAGTTTTGAATGATAATAAAATTTATAGCCCTCTTGAGTATCTGTGCCCTTCCGTGCCATCCTTGATCGTCATGAACCTGAAATACATGCTTGAGAGGTCAACACAAAGGTTGAGTGATATTCATAGAGTTTGTTTAATGTTTGAACACAATATGTTGGTAGTGTGAGCTATAGACTCACACCAATGTTTGGAAAACAAAGATGGGCCACGTTGTTATACGCCCGGAACAGTTATTATCAAATACTAAGCTTATGACACCAAAACGTTAACGGGTACCAATATTAATCGGCGAAGTTATCCCGGTAGGTACTTTGCCGTCATACCTAATGTTTCAAATATTAATGCATTTGTTTGAACTTAGTCAATACAAATGGGATTCGTCAATCCCAATAGGCCTATTCACAATATTCACGCTCACTATTTCTAGTGATTAAATGGTTCATAATAAGGGATCTCGGTTTGGCAAGGATGGTACTTAGTGATAATAAAACAATCAGGCAAGCATACAATTTAAAAACATTGTGCTCGGTTAAAAATAGCATGTATTCCCCCCAAGGGTTTGTAAAACAATTAAGTAATGGAAAATGGGGCTATGAACTCACCTTGAGTTGGATGATGTATAATGAGAATGATGGATATGCCGTAAGAACTTCTACGAGCAACCTAGAATAATTAATTGTTGTAACTTAGGTTTGGAATAATGTCTAAGGAAACATAAACATGCCAATATATATGTCTTGCACTTAGTCCATGATGTGGTACTTTGTATAGTGTAAGTCTTTGAAAAGAAATGGTTCATGAAACGTGTATAGTTTATATATCGTTTACTACCGTTTGGGCCGACATAATTCAGAAGTCATGTTAGTAAACGTTCGAGGAGCCAGGACACTTTAATTCGTAAATCCACAACTCATCTCGACGGCTTACATAATGAACTCCTCACATGAGGCTCCCTACTATTGTAGTAGTTGATAAAGTATATATATATATAAGTTTTGGTCCGAAAAGTTACATGTCCAAGTGCTTGAATAAACTTAGGAAAGTTTATCTTTACATGAAGATTGTTATTAGGGTAAGTTTCTTATAACTTGTATCTCATGGTTCTTTAGATGAAGTAGATCCAAATTGTATGTTCAAGTTATCGCCAATATCTTAACTCATGTTTTCGCCTTGGTATGTATATATGGTCTTAACTCATGTTTTCGCCTTGGTATGTTTATATGGTCTATAGCCATGGCTTTGCCATGACCTTTGGTCATTGTTCTATGGTCTTGAGACTCAACCTTGGCTCTAGCCATGGTTGTGGTCTTGAATCTAGGTCATAAAACCTCTAGGTCTTTGTAAAACATAACTAATATATAGTGACTTTGGTCTAAAATGGGCTGTTAAGAATTTGAAGAAAATTATCACTCGGAAAGCGTTTTCAGGGCTCGAGCTTCTTTATACCTGAACGAAAACGTTGTTCCGGACAACTTTCATGTTTTAACTTTTTGATGAATCGGACCAGAAGGGTGACTTTCAAAATGGCAGAATGCAAAACAGTAGGTATCGGCAGTTTCGGCGTTTTGGTTTTGCTAACTTCAAATGGTCATAACTTTTGACTCGGGTACTCGTTTTAGGTGGTTCATATTGCTATGGTTTCCTTGTTAGGTCCTCTACTACAATATGTAATGATCCAATATCAATTATATAATGTTTTGGTCGTGGTTCTCCATAAAAATCACTAGTTTGCTTGTTTACTTGTCATAAGTTAACATATGTATACCAATACTTGTTTTATCCATTTTTAAACATCATGAACACAATAAAAGAACATATATAGCATGAAAGGAACACAAAGAGCATGAAAATGATAATTAAGCAAGGAGTATGTTAGGGTTTGCTTACAACTTGTGAAGAAACTAACTAGAACCAAGATCAAAACCAAGAACCACTACTTAATCTTCCAAAACTTTTCCAACCATAGCCATGCTTCCATACCAAAAACCCTATCTTATAATCCTTTGATAAATACTAATCTAACATAAAAACAACCTTGAGTAAAAATCTTCACTAGGAACACTTGGAAATTTGATGAGTTTTTGTGGTGATTTTATAGAGTTTTATGGTTGAAAGGTGTTAAGGATCAACTAGGAACTATGACTTGAACTTGTGATGGATTGAATGAGCAAGATCAATGATCAAAATGGTGTATCTTGATGATGTTGGGTCGTTGGTATTGAGAGAGAAAGGAAGAGAATGAGTCTTGATCTTATAAGGAAATGAGGAGGTTAGTTATGTTGACTTGTCAACACTTGGTCACCAAGTATAACACATGGATGAAATCTAAGCTTCCTAGCATGATATCAAGCCACCTATGGGCTGAAATCCCCCCCCTAAGTCGGTTCATGAGCTTGGAGAGCAAGTATTGACTTTTGATGATATTATCCAAGCTTATGCAACTAGTTTCGACTCCGTAAAATGCAAACCGTAAGTTGTTACGTCACAAAACGTAAAACCGGGTATCGTAAAAATACGAAACTTGGAGGAATGATTAAACTTGTCAAAATACTCCATAATAAAATATAAAATGAGTGGTAGGTTCCATTGGGGTGGTAAAACCCTGCTAAAACTAGAAACACGGGTCTAAAACGCGTAATACGTAAAACGTACGAATATTGCGTAAAATTGAGAAAAGTAAAATATTACTTTTCTAATAGGATAAAAATGATTTAAAATGACTTATAATATATAGACTGGGCTCAGTCTAGTGTCGGTTGGTATTAAATGTCTTTTAGACATCAAACCGTAAGCCTAAAAATCAAGGAATGACTTATAAAATCAAGGAATGATTTTTGGTCAAAGGAGGAGGGAAAAATATGTTGACTTTTTCTAATAAGTTGAAAACTCAAATTGTCTTAGAAACGCGGTGCAGGTATAGGCTAAAGTTACGGCTGAGTAAAAACGCTTAAAAACTGAAAATTCCAGTTTTTCACGGCCGAGGCTTATTTTGGTCATGTTTTTCTCAGTCATGATTAATTCTCAAATAAATCATGAGTGTGTCAAACATTTTTCGGATGCGGGGTCACTTAACGCGGTCGAGTTTCGTTGTGCGTAGAATTTTTGAATGATGTTTTACCCTAAAACGTGTAATTCCTTATTAACTTTCACGAAAATGAGCTTATGAATGTCAAACTTTTAATTTGTCATGGAAATGATTTATCACTCGAGACCATGAAACAAAAATCAAATTTCGGGAAAATTTCGGGAAAAATGTATAGTAAAAGTGAATAGTAAAATTTTCCGGGAATAGTAGTTATCCTGAAAATGCGAATTGTTACAGTCTCTACCCCTTACGGGGAACTTCGTCCCGAAGTTCTATGTGTGTCATATGTTGGAGTGGTGTTGATGAAGAGGTGTGGTTACTTATGAGGACTAAAGTCTGGGATTACTAGTGATGCAGTTTGATTTGTCATTTCAGTGTATGGTGTAGGATAAGGCTTACTTTTATGTAGGAAAGGTATGGTAATAGTCGAATATCAAAGGAAATTGATATAGCAGTCGAATATTAATAGGAATTGAGATAGTAATTGCAATAATAGCCTAGTAGGTAATCGGTTGTTGTACCTAGTGTTTATTGACTTCATACTTATGTTATTTCGGATACAAATAAGCCCACTTGTTTATAATTCTTTATTTACATAGAGAGGCATCCCAAACAATGTAAGTAAAGGAATATAAACTTATGCTTTGGTGATTTACAATTTCTTTATTTAAATGAAAAGGCATCCCAATCCATTCAAATAATTATAAATCATCCTACTTAAGAATTCCCAACACAACATTCATACTTAGCCGGTGAGTTACAAGGTAGTGTATTACGAGATGATACTGGTGTTCCAAAAGTACAAGATGAATATTCAATCTTGTAAAGCTGATGAGGGTGCTTGTGGTGTAACTATGGATGATTTGAGCTTTAAAAGTGCATCAAGATCTGTTAATGAGCTTGTGGTTGCAACGGTTGTGTAGATAATGATGTGATATGTTGATGAACAAAAGTGTGTAGTGTATGCCTAACATTAATATTCTTAGGCATAGATGTTGAGTTTGCTTTGAAAATCTTAAGAGATTTTAAAGGTTTATGATGGAATGGTATCCTTAGGACCTAAACAGGATAGTACTTCTACGGGATGAAGAGAAGAATTGATAACTATCCCAAGATAGTAGTTCGGATTATCTCATAAATGAAAATTTTCAAGAATGAATTTAGATCATACAAATAAGGTGTTAAGATCTTGCTGAGTGGTAAGACACTATCGTGTCTCTAGATTGTTTTAATGTATTCTGGTGGTTTATCGAGTTCATGTAGGAAATCAATCTAAACATAACCCTAGCACAACTATTCTCAGTATTTGAAAATTTTAAGTCGAATATAGTTAGTCAGACTATATTCCACTGTCCCTAGGTTAAATATAGGTGACTAGCCTATATTTAGCCAAGGTTCGATAAAATTTTCAAATACCTAAATTAGGTATACTTTTGATATGTCTGTTGCTTTCGGGAAACTGTCCGCTAAACAAAGGCGATGTCAAACCCTTCAGTTGCAAGTCCCGCCCATACAAGACTTGTAACCCATGTTTTCACATTCCATCGCATAGAAGATAGTACGGGTAGGTATGTGTGGAAATGAAGTTTTAAGTAGTTCTAAAATAGAACATACTTGGCCAGGATCACGAACTTTTAACAATGAAGGTTTCAGAAGAAAACTTTGATAAATGTAGAGCTGAACTTCAGCTTTTGTAGGTGATGGATTTGTTTGTCCTTTAAAAATCTCATATTTCTATTTAGAAATCGATAGATTGTGATAGGTTTTTGATATCATATGAAATGATATTGATGATGTGATGGAATAATTTTGGAGACCATTGCGCAAAACACAATGTCTCGGAAGTAGGTTAGACCATTGTGCAATTCACAATGTCTGGGAAGTAGGTTAGACCATTGTGCGACTCAAAACATTTGAGAAATGGTTAAGACCATTGTATAATACATTGTCTTGGAAAATAGGAAAGACCATTGCAATCAGTTACAATGTCTTGGACATAAAATGTTGGAGTAGGAACATGATTGGGAGAATGTGATTGTGTCAAAATGCCCTAGAACAGGCATATGCAGATATGTTTAGTCCATTGTTTAGATAAATGATTGAAAATAAACCGAGTTTATATATCAATATACTAATATGTTCATGTAGTATAAAATGCCTAGTGTGTATATATCAATATACTTATATGTGTTCATGTAGCATAAAATGCTTACGGGGAAATGCTCAATTATGTTAAAGGTACATATATTAATATGCAATTATGTTTGTGTAGCATAAAAATGCCTACGGGGAAATGCTCAAAATGGGTATATATGAATATACTAATATGTTTGTGTAGCATCACATGCTTACTAAGTCCATAATCGTCTGGAGGATGGAAGACACGGAGAGTGGAAGGCTATAAAAATGTTTTTGCTTGTAAGTGTAGTTATAGTTTAGGTCTCAATTAGACCCGTTTCTCTATAACCTGGCTCTGATACCAATCTGTAACACCCCCAATTCATGATGCAGCGGAATTCAAACTGGGTGTTACTCGACGACACAATAGTCACAATAATAGAAAACGAACTCCAATTGAGTCGTTTTAAAAGATTTATCATTCAAATTGTATAAATATCAGAGATTACAAAATGAGGTCCCAAATGGTTCCATGTTTACAATTTACATTAAATGAGTTTTGAATGATAATAAAATTTATAGCCCTCTTGAGTATCTGTGCCCTTCCGTGCCATCCTTGATCGTCATGAACCTGAAATACATGCTTGAGAGGTCAACACAAAGGTTGAGTGATATTCATAGAGTTTGTTTAATGTTTGAACACAATATGTTGGTAGTGTGAGCTATAGACTCACACCAATGTTTGGAAAACAAAGATGGGCCACGTTGTTATACGCCCGGAACAGTTATTATCAAATACTAAGCTTATGACACCAAAACGTTAACGGGTACCAATATCAATCGGCGGAGTTATCCCGGTAGGTACTTTGCCGTCATACCTAATGTTTCAAATATTAATGCATTTGTTTGAACTTAGTCAATACAAATGGGATTCGTCAATCCCAATAGGCCTATTCACAATATTCACGCTCACTATTTCTAGTGATTAAATGGTTCATAATAAGGGATCTCGGTTTGGCAAGGATGGTACTTAGTGATAATAAAACAATCAGGCAAGCATACAATTTAAAAACATTGTGCTCGGTTAAAAATAGCATGTATTCCCCCCAAGGGTTTGTAAAACAATTAAGTAATGGAAAATGGGGCTATGAACTCACCTTGAGTTGGATGATGTATAATGAGAATGATGGATATGCCGTAAGAACTTCTACGAGCAACCTAGAATAATTAATTGTTGTAACTTAGGTTTGGAATAATGTCTAAGGAAACATAAACATGCCAATATATATGTCTTGCACTTAGTCCATGATGTGGTACTTTGTATAGTGTAAGTCTTTGAAAAGAAATGGTTCATGAAACGTGTATAGTTTATATATCGTTTACTACCGTTTGGGCCGACATAATTCAGAAGTCATGTTAGTAAACGTTCGAGGAGCCAGGACACTTTAATTCGTAAATCCACAACTCATCTCGACGGCTTACATAATGAACTCCTCACATGAGGCTCCCTACTATTGTAGTAGTTGATAAAGTATATATATATATATATATATATATATATATATATATATATATATATATATATATATATATATATATATATATATATATATATATATATATATATATATAAGTTTTGGTCCGAAAAGTTACATGTCCAAGTACTTGAATAAACTTAGGAAAGTTTATCTTTACATGAAGATTGTTATTAGGGTAAGTTTCTTATAACTTGTATCTCATGGTTCTTTAGATGAAGTAGATCCAAATTGTATGTTCAAGTTATCGCCAATATCTTAACTCATGTTTTCGCCTTGGTATGTATATATGGTCTTAACTCATGTTTTCGCCTTGGTATGTTTATATGGTCTATAGCCATGGCTTTGCCATGACCTTTGGTCATTGTTCTATGGTCTTGAGACTCAACCTTGGCTCTAGCCATGGTTGTGGTCTTGAATCTAGGTCATAAGACCTCTAGGTCTTTGTAAAACATAACTAATATATAGTGACTTTGGTCTAAAATGGGCTGTTAAGAATTTGAAGAAAATTATCACTCGGAAAGCGTTTTCAGGGCTCGAGCTTTTTTATTCCTGAACGAAAACGTCGTTCCGAACAACTTTCGTGTTTTAACTTTTTGATGAATCAGACCAGAAGGATGACTTTCAAAATGGCAGAATGCAAAACAGTAGGTATCGGCAGTTTCGGCGTTTTGGTTTTGCTAACTTCAAATGGTCATAACTTTTGACTCGGGTACTCGTTTTAGGTGGTTCAAATTGCTATGGTTTCCTTGTTAGGTCCTCTACTACAATATGTAATGATCCAATATCAATTATATAATGTTTTGGTCGTGGTTCTCCATAAAAATCACTAGTTTGCTTGTTTACTTGTCATAAGTTAACATATGTATATCAATACTTGTTTTATCCATTTTTAAACATCATGAACTCAATAAAAGAACATATATAGCATGAAAGGAACACAAAGAGCATGAAAATGATAATTAAGCAAGGAGTATGTTAGGGTTTGCTTACAACTTGTGAAGAAACTAACTAGAACCAAGATCAAAACCAAGAACCACTACTTAATCTTCCAAAACTTTTCCAACCATAGCCATGCTTCCATACCAAAAACCCTATCTTATAATCCTTTGATAAATACTAATCTAACATAAAAACAACCTTGAGTAAAAATCTTCACTAGGAACACTTGGAAATTTGATGAGTTTTCGTGGTGATTTTATAGAGTTTTATGGTTGAAAGGTGTTAAGGATCAACTAGGAACTATGACTTGAACTTGTGATGGATTGAATGAGCAAGATCAATGATCAAAATGGTGTATCTTGATGATGTTGGGTCGTTGGTATTGAGAGAGAAAGGAAGAGAATGAGTCTTGATCTTATAAGGAAATGAGGAGGTTAGTTATGTTGACTTGTCAACACTTGGTCACCAAGTATAACACATGGATGAAATCTAAGCTTCCTAGCATGAGATCAAGCCACCTATGGGCTGAAATCCCCCCTCCCCCCCTAAGTCGGTTCATGAGCTTGGAGAGCAAGTATTGACTTTTGATGATATTATCCAAGCTTATGCAACTAGTTTCGACTCCGTAAAATGCAAACCGTAAGTTGTTACGTCACAAAACGTAAAACCGGGTATTGTAAAAATACGAAACTTGGAGGAATGATTAAACTTGTCAAAATACTCCATAATAAAATATAAAATGAGTGGTAGGTTCCATTGGGGTGGTAAAACCCTGCTAAAACTGGAAACACAGGTCTAAAACGCATAATACGTAAAACATACGAATATTGCGTAAAATTGAGAAAAGTAAAATATTACTTTTCTAATAGGATAAAAATGATTTGAAATGACTTATAATATATAGACTGGGCTCAGTCTAGTGTCGGTTGGTATTAAATGTCTTTTAGACATCAAACCGTAAGCCTAAAAATCAAGGAATGACTTATAAAATCAAGGAATGATGTTTGGTCAAAGGAGGAGGGAAAATATGTTGACTTTTTCTAATAAGTTGAAAACTCAAATTGTCTTAGAAACGCGGTGCAGGTATAGGCTAAGGTTACGGCTGAGTAAAAACGCTTAAAAACTGAAAATTCCAGTTTTTCACGGCCGAGGCTTATTTTGGTCATGTTTTTCTCAGTCATGATTAATTCTCAAATAAATCATGATTGTGTCAAACATTTTTCTGATGCGGGGTCACTTAACGCGGTCGAGTTTTGTTGTGCGTAGAATTTTTGAATGATGTTTTACCCTAAAACGTGTAATTCCTTATTAACTTTCACGAAAATGAGCTTATGAATGTCAAACTTTTAATTTGTCATGGAAATGATTTATCACTCGAGGCCATGAAACAAAAATCAAATTTCGGGAAAAATGAATAGTAAAAGTGAATAGTAAAATTTTTGGGGAATAGTAGTTATCCTGAAAATGCGAATTGTTACAAGAGGTGAGGGAATGAATCACTTGAAACAAGGATTAACAATTATATGATCAAAGGGTTTTTAGGAGGATGTTTAAAGTGATTTGTATCTGAAAATTTTCGTGCAAGAGGTGAGAAAAATTCCAGGTTTGAGGTGGTATTTATAGGGAAAAATTTCTGACAGAATCTGACAGGAGAGCATGGCCGGTCCCCTTAATTGTGTGCCGGCCCCCTTAAAATTAAGGGGGCCGCCCAGACGAAAACTGCAGTTTTCTTGTCTTTTTCTGGGGAAAGTTTATTTGGTGAAAAACTAACTGATTTTGGTTAAAATTTTGAATTCATATATTTATTATGAATAAAACATTTTCTTTTATTACCAAAAATGTTTTTCAAAAATATATAATAAGTTTATTTAATTTTATAAACTTTTTATTATTTAAATAAACATCCCTTTGATCATAAAATGTATTAGTCACTTGTTTATTCATACCTTAAGTGATTATGTTGGATGAGATGATATAAACTTGCTTAAAACTTGTTTACGTATTAACTTTGCGTTTAATGTTCTTATATTTTGTGATCGTCAAAACTTAAGGATATCGAAAGATATTAATAACGTTTTTATACATTATTTATATCAACAATCTCCCCCTTTTTGATGATTACAAAATCTAAACTCATTAAACTAAAAATTAATATATATGCAAGTTTTTAGTGTGAGTTTATATCACTTCCCCCCCTTTTTGTTAACATCAAAAAGGTTATCCCGACGAATGTATAGCTCCCCCTTGAAGTATACTCCCCCTCGTTTTGAGGTCATAAGAGATCGAGATATGGAATGCTCACAAGAAAAATAATAGAAGCGCAAGCATATACAGAAGAATATGCAATATACAAATAACAAGCATGGCAAAAAAAATATTAAGGATGCATAACAATCAATTCAAAGTGATTATATTAAAGATCCTAATTTGCCAAAGAGGGCCATCGGACTTGCTTGTAACAAAAGGTTGGTTGATTCGTATTTGAGAGTGAAAATCATAAGCATATGGTATGATTAGATGGTTGGTGATGAGGTGTTTGAAATGAAGATGGTTGAGTTAGGGTAAGGTTGTTGGATTAATGGAGGTATATGTTTGGGTCATGAATGTTGGAGAGTTTGGTGGTGGAGAGTTTGTAGCGGAAGAGGTTGATTAAGGTTTTGGATGTTGTTCAAGTGAGGGTATTGGATGTGATCTAGTGAGAAGATATTCAATCCAAGTGAAGTGTTCATTGAATGCAATTATTTTTAGGAGAAAGATGCAACAAGGTCAATTGTTGACATGTTTTTCAACTTGATTCAAGTTGTGGGGTAATGAAAGGAGAGCTAGAGGAAAGTTGTTCCAAGTTGCATTGAGCAAGGTGTCAGGCAAGAAGAGCACAAAGCTCATGGGCTTCCTTGAGTTCTTCAATAAACTTTAAGTGTTCGGAGGAAGGTGATAAGACATGCAACATAGGGATAACATGTGTGTTGGTAGAAGGTGGTGGTGATACTCTTGGTCGTGGAGATATTTATGAGTTTGGGTAATCATGAATGGATGAGAATGAAGTTGTGGAGGATGTATCATGAGTGGAGGATGTTTTGGATGGTGGATTGGTAGGTTGAACAAAATGTGAGGTGTTAGGAATGAGATTGGGATTGTTGTTTCGAGATTGAACATGCTCTTCATTTGGCTTATGTTGGTAAGATGAAGGTGTATTTTTAGGAACAAGGATGGATGTTTGGTTATTATGATGAGGTTTGTGAAAGGGTTCATTTGAGTGAACATGAGGTTTGTGTATCATGAAATATGGTTTGACCTTCATGGGTTAAGTTGTAGTGGTGATGACACACTTTGTAGGGTATATGGTTGAATATTTTGTGAGGATGACTAGGTTGAGTTATTGGTGAAGATGGTAAATGAGTATCAAGTGATGTAGGTTAGAGTGAAAGAGCGATGTTCATGGAAGGGATTACTTGGTAGGAGGGTGTTATAGATGGTGCATTAGGTGCACTAGGAGATGAAATTTGAGGTTAGGTGAGTAAAGGTTATGAGGTTTGAGTGTGTAAAGGTTATGAGGTTTGAGTGTGTAAAGGTTATGAGGTTTGAGTGTAATGTAGAAGGATATGGGTGAGTAAAGGTTGTTGATATGTAATGTTGAAGACATAGGAGGATTTTGGTGTTGGATGTTTGACAACATCATTTGGTTTGATGGGCTTTTAAAGGAAGTTAGGCTTTCTTCTCCAAACAAGTTTCTTGGTGGTTTTGGTTTAATGGGAGAGGAAATGATGAGATGAGTGGAGATTGAGAGGAATGAGAGTGTTTATAATGTAGGCTTGGTAGGATCAAGGATGGATAAACTTTGATGGAAGGTTTTGGATAGAATAGGTTTGTGAATTTTGGGAAGTGTAGGATGAAATAGGCTAAAAAATAGAAAAAGGAAACAACACCTTCGACCATCAGATGGCCGGTCCCCTTAATTGGAGGCCGGTCCCCTTAATAATTAAGGGGACCGCCTTATGATTTAAGGGGGCCGCCCATCTGGTGATTCTCAGATTGCCAGAAAAGGGTTTTTGGTAGTGAATTGCAGAAATGTTGTGTTTTTGGTTTCAAACAAGTCCAACTCTTTGAGGCAATTAAGCATATACTAATTATCTAGGCAATTATGTAGCCAAAGCATGTTAATCAAAGAGATTAAGTAAACAAGCAATTTCATCTAGCATGCAAACATACTCATCAAGCAAGTAAAATATAAGTGCTAGGAAACAATAAGCAACATCAAGTATTTCATAACTACATAACTAGGAGGATTAATCCTAATATGTATCAATGTGCAATAAGTGGGTAGTTATGATATCATGGGTTTCTAGACTTGTTACAAACAAGGTCTTAATAGACAAACCATGGTCCTCTTGATTTGATTTAGTTCACTTATAAATGTCATTTATATAAATATAGATGACAAATATGAGATCACCATGCATGATTTAAAAGAGACGTTTTTAGCATTATTCAACAATGCTTGAAAGTAGGTTTTCACTTAGATGTGAGAGTTATTTGAATAAAATAGGTTGGATTTTACTTCAAAATGTGTGAATGAACGGTAAAGAATATTTTCCCAATCTTTAGTTTTGATCAAAACAAAATTGTGGATATTGATAGTGAAAACATGTTATTTAAAAGTGGGATAGTTATTTGAAAAACCATTTTCCAAAATGTGAGGTTTTTGCATATTTTTAAAGATATTAGATTTTTGACAACAAATATCATTAATCATATATTTTAAAAGATGTTTAGTAAAGATCTCATGCTCAAGAGGATTGGTTAAGCCTACTATTATCTCATGCTATCGTATCTACATATCCTATGATCCTAAAGAAAGTGATGACGATAAATAATATAATAGATGCGAGAGTGTTGAATGGGGGTATAACCTAACATCTATAGATCCTTTGTTTTCGCATGCTTATCTAACTTAATGCCATAGTCTACGAGAGCTTGTTTCATCCATAGATTTCTTACGCGAGGGATCTAATCCTACTTCTATATTAACGATTAATCCACTTAACTTATTTCACTTCATCACCATAAGTTTGCTAATAGTGAATATAGAAGATGTCCATTTTCTATTATGTTCAGCAATGAACAATTTCATCTTATTCCTAGGAAAGTCAACTAACGATGTTTCTAGGTTATAAGTATATAAGCTATTATGTACGTATATATGTTTAAGAGTTACAAACAATATATATGTATAGCTAAGCATACAAATTATAGCGATGAACTTAAAAGAAACGCGTACCTTTCAGTCTTCAATGGATTTTCTTCAAGCACTTCAAGTGACTATGTTGACTTATAGAAGTCATTAGTAGATGAGATTCCAACTTCTTCGAAGAATGACAACTTAGCCACTTGCTCCCCATTGTCTCATTGGTCCAAAGTTATTTGGTCCAAACATATTCAACATTTGGCTAGGATGCATGTATAGTGGTAATATTCCCCAGGGATTGTAACTTGGTTGATAATTCCACATTTGATAACTAGTATTATTGTAGTATTGTCTATTTTGGTTTCTTCTAGGTTGAGGTGTTTTAGATCGAGTATGAAAATTATTTGGTTTTTTTGGTGGTGGAGTTTTAGATCTTAATTTTGGTTTAGAAAATCCTACTTCGGTCTTTAAGGATGGTTTATAAAAAGTTTTTACTTTTTCATCATTCGCAATGGGTATTTTTCTATCTTTTGTAAGTATATACTTAGGATTTGATTCTAATGATTTTTGTTTACTAGATTCACATTCAAACTTTATACTTTTATTTTCACTAGTTGGAACATTAGTTGAGGTTAATCCTAGACCGGTTTTATCTCCCGAAGTTTCTTGAACATTTATTATTTTCTTAAGTGGGTTACTACTATTTTTAAACTTATCAAGTTTGAAAATTTCATCTTTAAGTTTTTCGTTTTCAGTTTTAACCTCTAAGCATGTTTTACATTTTATAAACACTTCTTTTCCTTTTTCCAAATGTTGTAGTTTAATTTTTAATTCGAGTACTTCATTTTCTAATAGATTATTTATATGTTTTAGTGACTTATTTTTAGCTATAACTTTTTGACCTAATTTGCATAACCTATTATTCACTATCTAGGTCTTTTTCGTCTAATGATAAATTTTCGTCACTAAAGTATTTGGTTTCGGAACGTACCTCGCTTGATGTCTTAGCCATAAGACATTTCTCCTCATTCGTGATTTCTTTCTCATCGTCATCGCTATCACTCCAAGCTCCTCCAACAAACGCCTTTTGATTTCTTGACATCATTGGACATTTTCCGATGAGATGATTTGGATCACCACATTTGAAGCACTTCCTATCACTTTTGCCATTTTTGTCATCTTTATTTCTTTGGTTTGCCTTCCTTTCATCATGCGGTTGTCTAACGAATCTTCCTCGCCTTTTGAAGAATTTCTTGAAGTCTCTTACGGCCATCGCATATTCTTCGTCATCACTTTCGGAGGTTGAGCTATCCTCGTTACTAGATTCCTTCCTAGCTTTCAACGCAATTGACTTGCTTTGATCTCTTTTTCCATTGACCATCTCGGAGTCTTTCTTTATTATTGCTTCGTAGACTTTCAGGTTGCCGATCAACTCATCAAGTTGAAGAGTTGACAAGTTCTTCGATTCTTCAATAGCCGTAACTTTAGCTCGCCATTTTGGATGAAGAGCCCTAAGAAATTTCCTAACAAAATTCTTACTAGAAAAATTCTCATCAAGTGCTTTTAAACTTGTGATGATGGTGTTAAACCTAGCAAAAGCATTATCTATTGATTCCTCCTCCGGAATTGTAAATTGTTCATATTGTTGAACAAGAAGATCTATTTTGTTCTCTTTAACTTGACTATTACCTTGGTGAGTGATTAGTAAAGAATCTCAAATTTCTTTTGCGGTTTTACACATAAAATTTCTTTCATATTCTTTGCGTGGTAAGGCATTATAAATAACCATTTTAGCCTCATTATTTTTTGCTAGTTTCTTTTTCAAATCATCATTTTGTTTTCCAAAAGATACAATTTCATCCATTTTAGTTTCAAAATTATATTGAATAGGGGGAAAATCACCAAAGGTAATGACATGCCAAAGATCAAGATCTTTTGATTTCACATAAGTTTCGAATCTATTTTTCCAATATAAAAATCCATCACTTTCAAATAGTGGTGGTCTTTGCATAGATTGCCCTTCTAAATATTTTTCAGATTCCATAGATCGTTACAAGTTTTAAAATACAATATATTTTAAAAATCTTGCTAGACGTGGCTCTGGTACCAATTGTGGAAAACTAGAAGGGGGTTGAATAGTTTTATGTCTTTTTAATTTTATTATGAAAACTTAGTTTAGTTTTAAAACCTTGTTTGCTTTTAAAACTTTGATTCAATCTTATGTGAACTCAAATCTTGAACAATATGAACAAGTATATCTAAGTATGAACAATAATAATAATGTAAACTAAGTATGTGAAATCAACACATGCATAATATAAACAATTATAGCTATATATAAGAGATAAGTACGTAATTGTTTATTTTATAATCCTTAGTTATATTTTGTATGAAAACTATACTTGATTGAAATGATCAATTATATGTATGTAACCTTTTTAATTTGATTGTAAAAACTTTGTTTTGTGAATGAAACTTTCGTTTGATCTTTAAGTAAAATCAATACTACCACTATATGAGCAACTATATATATATACGTCTACGTCTACAAAAGTAATAACGAGATAAGCAAGATAATAAGTAAGATATGGAAAGATCTAACCGCGAGACAAAGGATTTATAGTGGTTCGGCTACAAGGACACCTTCCTTGCCCTACTCCACTCCTCGAGTCACCTACTCGAGAGTTTTCTTCACTATGTCAACAAGCTCCTTATGGCGGAGAAACCTTACACACCAATATACACACCACAACTTCATCACAACTTATTCACACCTTCTACACAACTATTTCACACCTATTCACTACTTAATCACACCACTTCTTCACACCTATTTCCTACACACCAATCTTCTTCACTCCTATCTTCTACACACCAATCTTCTTCACAACTATCTACCTCCCAACAATCTTCTTCACACCACTACTTATATCTCATTACTTCTATTCACAGCTTCTACTCTTAGATCTATCTAGTTACACTACTATCACACCTTTACAATGAATGTACACAACAACTAGACTATATACACAAATCTACAATACTTCACAACTTGATGTTGAAGGAGTATTCTTCTCTTGCACTTTGAGAGATGAGAGGTGAGGGAATGAATCACTTGAAACAAGGATTAACAATTATATGATCAAAGGGTTTTTAGGAGGATGTTTAAAGAGATTTGGATCTGAAAATTTTCGTGCAAGAGGTGAGAAAAATTCCAGGTTTGAGGTGGTATTTATAGGGAAAAATTTCTGACAGAATCTGACAGGGGAGCGTGGCCGGTCCCCTTAATTGTGTGCCGGCCCTCTTAAAATTAAGGGGGCCGCCCAGACGAAAACTGCAGTTTTCTTGTCTTTTTCTGGGGAAAGTTTATTTGGTGAAAAACTAACTGATTTTGGTTAAAATTTTGAATTCATATATTTATTATGAATAAAACATTTTCCTTTATTACCAAAAATGTTTTTCAAATATATATAATAAGTTTATTTAATTTTATAAACTTTTTATTATTTAAATAAACATCCCTTTGATCATAAAATGTATTAGTCACTTGTTTATTCATACCTTAAGTGATTATGTTGGATGAGATGATATAAACTTGCTTAAAACTTGTTTACGTATTAACTTTGCGTTTAATGTTCTTATATTTTGTGATCGTCAAAACTTAAGGATATCGAAAGATATTAATAACGTTTTTATACATTATTTATATCAACAGATTCTATTCAGTTGATATGTTTTGATGGATATGATATGATTGTCGGATATGATATGATATGCTTTGTTTTGTTCTTATGCCCAAGCTTTATTTCTACCTATGGAGGTACCATGGGCGTGTCATTGAAGCACCAATGGCATGACACTTTTTGTGGAGGTTTGATTGATCCACGGCGTCTCCATTTTGTCGGATATATTATGTGTACACTTGGATATTATGATATGCATGATTTACTTTGTGGGGGGGGGGGGGGGGGGGGCGTATGGATGCATCCTAGGCTTGTCGGATATGTTGGATTTGTTCTGTAGGGTGAATGTGGGTGTGTGCTTTACACTCCTTCATGTTGGAGATAGCTACTCCGTTTTGGTACTTAGAGGTCTCCCCTCTTTGTGCATGTCGGATTTGTAGGATATATGATTATGTTGTAGGAGATCTGTCAAGTACCTTGGCAGGTCGGCTCGTGGCTTCCTTATGATTCATTTGTCTATTCAAGTACCTTGTTTAGACGCTTCTTTGTTGATACGTGCTCTTATATCCTATCTTGATTATGCTTATGTTGTTATGCTTTATGATGTTTCGTTCCATATGACTTGTGATACATTATGCCATTCTTATGATCTTCTCTTTTCAATGCTTATTACGTTGCTTTGTATATATATCTGTTCACTGAGCTTTTTATACTCAGCCGCGTTTTCTTTTCCATGCAGCAGGTAATAAGCGGGAATTTGGGCTCGAGTGATGAGAGTAGGAGCTTAGAGACCTACACCTTAGTTTCCCGATCGTTTGGACTATTTTAGATTATGTTGGGCTTATGTTAGATGTTATTCTATTTCATTTCCTTTAAAGTACTTTGTTGGGATTTTGTAATTTTAAGCCATGATGTTCTTGAATTACTTTTAATTATGAAGTTTCCGCTCGTGTTATGATCTTGTATGCTTTGATATGTCGCCATGATGTGACGCTTTTACCCTTTACCGGGTTGGGGTGTTACAATTATGGTATCGGAGACAGGTTATGACTAATAACCCTTAGGTCTTGACCTGTGAGGATTGGGTAGACATTAGGCTTCGCTTTTGATTCGGTTTCATTCATATTTTGATTCCATCCTTATTTTTTTTCCGCTGACTCGTTTATGATCTTTCAGATAGTTGTTACTCACACTCAGGATGACTTTTCTAATAACCCTGCTTTTGAGGCTGCCGTCAAACAAACTGTCAGCGCACTCTTACCTCAAATCCGGGAGGAAGTGCGTAAGGAGATGGCTAACGGTGCTAGTGGTTCTGGTGGTGGTGGAAACCCACCGGAGACTATTCACACTTGGCTGGAGAAGTTCAACAAGCAAAAACCTCTCTCTTTCAGTACTATTACTTCTCCAGATGACGCCGAGCATTGGATTGCTCATATGGAGAAGATATTTGAAGTGTTGGGTTGTGGTGACATGTATAAGGCACGATTGGGTTGAAGTTTGAGGGGGATGTCCTCAATTGGTGGAAGGTATACAAGTATGCCAAAGGTGGGAACAATGGAAATGAATATGTTGCTACTTTGTCTTGGGCTTCCTTCCGCGAAATTTTCCTCTCTCAGTACCTCCCTCTATCTGAGAAGGAAAAGTATGAACGGGAATACCACACGATTTCTATGACTGACAGGGAGACCAGCACAGAATTTATGAAGAGGTTTGTTCGATTGGCTGTGTTTTTGGGTGAAAAGGAAGGTACACTGGTAGAACAGGCGAAGAAATTCAAATGGGCTCTTCGTAAGGATTTTTTGAATGGAGTTGTGAACCTTCATTTTGATGATATTGCTGGGGTTGCGAATGTTGTTCGCAACATTGAGATTGCTGATGAAAGGGTTAGACAGGGAGTGAAGAGGAACTACGATGGTGAGCCGGTTAGACCAGCTCAGGGGAATGCTCAGCGAGGAAATGAGTTCAGGGGTAATGATCGTCGGGTTTTTGACACTAGGGGATCGGACAGGCGGGGTAATGACCGTCGTGGTTAAGATAGCCGAGGGTTTGACAGACATAACGACCGTCGTAGTTATGATGCTCGTGGGAATGACAGAAAGGGGTATAATTACCAGAGGTCAGGCCCTGACCAACAACAGCAGGGTCAACGGGATTATAGGACTGCGGATACATCTGGACGAGAAGGGCGTGCAGGCCCGACTCCCAGCAAAGATTGCGGGAAGTCACACCCGGGTACACAGTGTTATAAGGCTATTGGGGCTTGCTTCATATGTGGTGATACGAGGCACATGGCGAGGGATTGTCCTCAGAAAGGTGGTAACAACAACCAAGGTTCTAGTAGGGATCATCAGCCGGCTACTACTGGCCGAGTTCATGCCTTGACTAGGCACCAGGCAGCTAACTCCTCAGGTACCGTTACAGGCACTCTACATTTATTTAGCCGTACAGCTTTTGTTTTATTTGATACGGGCGCTACACATTCTGTGGTATCTAATACATTTGCTAAACATACTAATACACCTGCAACAACATTAAAATATCATCTATCTATCTCAACTCCAATGAAGAATTGTGTTATTATTGATCATGAATTTGTGAACTGTCCTATTCAATTTGGCGATAAGATCCGTTTCGCAAACTTACTTCCTTTGGATATGTATGATTTTGATTTCATCTTGGGTATGGACTGGTTGTCTGAACACTGAGCAACAATTGATTGTCATAACAGGCGTGTTTTATTTGGTGATCTACGTGCTCCCGAATTTGTCTACCAAGGTTCTCAACCTGGTAATTCTATTAAAGTCATTTCAGCTTTGAAAGCTCGTGCCCTACTTTCACATGGCTGTGAAGGATTCCTAGCATCGATTAAGGATACTTCTGTTGATAGTCCTAGTCTGGAGAGCGTTTATGTTGTTTGTGAATTTCCCGATGTCTTTCCTGAAGAGTTGCCGGGTATGCCACCTGCACGTGAGGTTGAATTCAGTATTGATCTAATTTCGGAGGCTGAACCTATTTCCAAAGCTCCCTATCGTATGGCGCCTATTGAATTAAAAGAGTTGAAGGAGCAGTTACAAGAACTCCTTAATTGTCGTTTCATTCGCCCAAGTGTTTCTCCTTGGGGTGCTCCTGTATTATTTGTGAAGAAGAAGGATGGGAGCATGAGATCATGCATTGAATATCGCGAGTTAAATCGCATTACCATTCATAACCGTTATCCGCTTCTTTGTATCGACGATTTGTTTGATCAGCTAGAGGGGGCTAAATTCTTCTCTAAGATCGATTTGAGATCAGGGTACCATCAGTTGCGAGTGAAAGATTAGGATGTTCCTAAGACCGCTTTACGTACTAGATATGGTCATAACGAATTCCTCGTTATGCTGTTCGGTCTGACTAATGCTCCGACAGTTTTTATGGACTTGATGAACCGTATTTTCCATGAATATCTTGACAAGTTTGTCATTGTGTTTATCGATGACATTTTGGTTTATTCGAAGACGAAGGAGGAGCATGAACATTATCTTCGTACCATTTTGGGAATTCTACGACAGGAGAAGTTGTATGCTAAATTATCTAAGTGCGAGTTCTGGTTGGAGCAAGTTGCTTTTCTGGGTCATATTATTTCCGGCGAAGGTTGAGGCTATCAGCAAGTGGCCGAGACCTACTAATGTGACCGAGGTCAGAAGTTTCTTAGGACTTGCTGGCTATTATCGGAGGTTTGTTGAAGGGTTCTCGCGATTAGATTTACCGATGACACAACTTATGCGAAAGGGTGAGAAGTTTGTTTGGACCGACGAACGGGAGCAAAGTTTTGAAGAGATGAAGAGATAAAGAAGAGATTAGTCTCTGCTCCTATACTTACTCTTCCATCTGGTACGGGCGGCTATCAGATTTATAGTGATGCTTCTAAGAAAGGGTTGGGTTGTGTACTGATGCAGCATGGGAAGGTGATTGCTTACGCGTCTCGGCAGTTGAAACCTTATGAAGTGAATTACCCAACTCATGACCTGGAGCTGGCGGCGGTAATTTTTGCACTTAAGATATGGAGACGCTATCTTTATGGTGAGACTTGTGATATCTTCACTGACCATAAGAGTCTCAAGTACATTTTCACACAGAAAGAGTTGAATATGAGACAGAGGCGCTGGTTGGAACTTCTAAAAGATTACGACACCAACATTCAGTACCATCCGGGTAAAGCGAATGTAGTGGCGGATGCACTGAGTAGGAAATCGGGTATAATTGCTAGTTTGGAGATCGAGCCTCGTTTACTCAACGATTTGGAACAGTTGGATATAGAGCTATGTGTTTGGGGTTATGATGGATACTGGGCTAGTCTAAAGGTTGAATCTAACCTTATCTTGCAGATTAAGGAAGCTCAGAAGGATGATGGTGAGTTATGGTCCATCATTTAGAATATAAAGGAAGGGAAACAAACGGAGTTTCGGGTTGATGATGATGGCATTGTTTAGTTTGGAGATCGTCTTTGTGTTCCCAATGATTCTTCACTCCGTGAGGCTGTGTTGTCTGAAGCACACAGTTCCCCATTCACTATTCACCCAGGTTCTACCAAGATGTACCGAGACTTGAAACAACATTTCTGGTGGAACGGCATGAAACGGGATGTAGCGTTGCATGTAGCTAAGTGTATGACCTGTCAGCAGGTTAAGATTGAACATCAGCGCGCCAGTGGTCTTCTACAGCCGTTGGAAATTCCTACATGGAAGTGGGACCAGATTTCTATGGACTTCGTCACGGGTTTGCCTCGTACTCTTCGGAAGAATGACACTATTTGAGTAGTTGTTTACCGTCTTACCAAATCCGCGCACTTCTTACCTATCCGAAAAGAGTATACCATAGCTAGATTGACAGAAATCTTCTGCCAGGAAATCGTTCGTTTACATGGCACTCCAGCAGGCATTATATCAGATAGAGATCCACGCTTTACTTCACGTTTCTGGAGGGGCTTGTACAAAGCTTGGGGTACCCAGCTCAAGTTCAGCATGGCCTTCCATCTGCAAACCGACAAGCAGTCGGAATGCACTATACAAACTTAGGAAGATATGCTTAGATCTTGCGCTTTGGAATGGACCGGGAATTGGGATGATTACTTGTGTTTGGTAGAGTTGATACGTGGGAATCGCACCAGGCTTTACCTCTCAAGGGATCTTGAGAAGCTTACAACCCCCACCAGGCAGTGTACCTGATCGTTGTAGTACAGTATAGTGACAAGTACCGGGGGATTGATCGTTCAGCTAGGAATAGTGTCGCTAGGATTAGAAAACCTAAATACTAGTTCTAAAGGTGAGGGATGATTATTTTTGTATTTTTATATTTTTTTAGAAAGCAAGTAAAAATCTCAGGTTTGAAGGATTTGGGCGGAATTAGTTGCTAGTCAACTAACCCAATACTAAAGATGCAATCAAAATAAAATACTAGAAATGAAAATAAACTAAATTAAACTAAGGTTGTGAGCAATAAGTGGAGAAAATGTGTTTACTTAGATTTCACTACTCCCTAGATATCTTTTACACGTTAATTACTTGTTATAGTTGCGTGGATGACGGATTGTATTCCTTAATACCATTCATGGGGTGGCGCACTTAATTCCCCAATCCTATGAGTGCCTACTTCACTCCTATGTCGAGCCGGCTAAGAAGCTCATAACATGGGATCATTAGAATTTACTCATGCATTAAATACAACCAATAAAACCTAGTGCACGTCAGTTCATTTTTCTTAAGACGTTCAAGCATGTTACCAATTGGAGATCTGCCAGTTTTCTTAAGCCTAACATCGAATTCATTCATCCAATACAACCATAAACAAGTAATCAACACATAATTAACATCTAGGTTTCATTAGATCCAAGCGAACACAAGATAGATCTAGCCTAGCATGATGGAATTAAGACAAGAACAAGATATAGACAACCAACACATAGACATATTGATTGAATTAAAAGACTACTTATCTCAATTACACATGAAAGGGTTCAAGGGCTGAGAACCCTTGAAAAACCTGTAAAATTCGTACCAAGTTTGGACTTAGGGTTTCTCCAAAACTTCTCTCTTTTTAATGTGAAAATTAGAAAACTATATATAGGAAATAGGGTCTAACGGCGTCAAGAACAAATTTGTGACGCCGTCATCTCGCCGCCAAAATACTTCTCGGACTGCCTTGATCTACTTTTGACGCCGTCATGTGTTATGTGTTTCCAGGCCGTCATGCAATTTCCTCTTGACGCCCTACCATGTGACGCCGTCATTTCCGTACTGGATCGTCATGGAAATTACTCTTGACGCCGTCAGAATTTCCTTCTTGATGCCGTCACCTACTGTTCCCAGCAAGGAAAATTAAGACTTTGGCGTTTTCTTCACTTTTATGCTCCAAAAACGTCCGAATTGCTTCCTTTTCCTGATTTCTCTCCCAAAGTCCCTAAAATCATAAAAGGAACGATTTAGGGCAATATTTGATCAAATAAATTCGAATTCGGGCTTAAATGACCCCCTAAAAATGTTTCATTTTTCGCCTCATCATATACCCTTACACTTGAGATTTGCTTGTCCTCAAGCAAAGGCGCTTTTATTCTAGTCAAAATACAAGTTAGGGGTCATTTAACACTAATATAAAAGTAATTACAACAAATAATCGTTCCACTAAAGACCAATAGACAAGCACGGAGGTCATACACAAGCACCTCACAAATAGTGTTTGGATACTCACATCTCTCGGGTGTAATAAAGTATAAATTACAATATGGAAATGGAAGATATCTCTCACTACCTGTCATAGCAAAATAGATTACCATAGGCTTGGGAAAGGATCAAACCTCCACCATATGGCGTAAGCACCTAGGATAAACTATCAAACAGGTCTTTTAAAAGGGTTGTAACGTTAGGTGTAGGGATATGAAATACACGGTTTTGTTGGATAAAGGAAGTTTTTACTGGTGGCGAATTAACAATCTTGGTTAATTACATGTACAATATGGCGTTGCTAAGCCAAGACTAGACTCGACTTAAGCTAGTAAATGAAAAATAACAAAAACATAAAATGAACATAGAATGAAAACGGGATGGTAGTCCGTATGTTTTTTCTCTTTTATTTATTTATTTATTTATTTATTTTTATTTATTTATTTTTTGCTTGCATACACTCTTACCCTATCATCCAAAATAATACATCATAGGGAATGAACATTTCCCTTACACTTGAATTTTTACATACTTTACAATGAACTAAACTAATGACTCGAATTAAGAAAATCAAAACACTTGGAGCACTTTTAAGATTAACGTACATATGGGGGTAATATATGATGTTCTTCCCCATTACTCCATAAAATAAATACTTACCCATGAGTCCCAATCGTCCCAAAACAATATGTACAAGGATATGACTCGACTTAGCAACCATGTAATCAATTAGATAGTTAACTTAGGGTTCAACAAATAACAATAATGCAATAAAGATGAGCGCATACACGGAAGGCTAAGGCGATTTGGGTGTACATTTAAGTGGGGTGTAACAAATTATTCCTTTAAGTAAAATGCTTAAAGTTAGAAACGAAAGGATAGGCTCGGAGGGGTGTACTAGGGGTTTCGTGTACTAAAATTGAGTACAACGCTAAGGGTGTGGGAAAAATTAGTTGACTTAACTAGCCAAGTAATATGACTTAAATGGTCAAGTAATTATGATACGGGTTTAACACAAGGGTGATCCTAATGCCTCTTATCATGTAGTAAATCCTACCACACGAATGTAGTCTCACTAGCGGTCTCGGGATGCATCACTAACGCAAGTTCTAGAATCTAAATGCTACCGGTACACTCATAAGCACTAATAGTAAATGCTTTTCCTATCAAATCTAAAGGCGAACCTCACATATTTGGGTGGAAAATTTTTCTGAATATACGGTTATGTGCTAGTCATACAATCTCCTATCCATGAGACGCTTGCTATGGCTAAAGTTTCACTCTTAAATGTTGTAAAAAAATTTAAATTTGGCGCTAAAATTGCACTAACAAGTATTTCTCATAGTTTTATTACACATCTACCATTAAACAAAACAAACTCAAGCGAAAGTGCATATGTAAGGTATCATCTTTTTACCCTCCCCTTACACTTAAGATGAACATTGTCCCCAATGTTCAAGTAAAGAATGTAAAAGTGAAAAAGTAAAAAGAATGAAATCAAATACTCCCCTGATTCGCTCGGTATGGATAATAAGGTGGCCAGGTTAAATCTTCCTCCAAGAAAATGAACAATCAAAGCTTCCCTTCCAGAATAATAATCATCTTCTTGTCATACATAACCTGTAAATCCTGTGAAAATAGACAAGACAACCTCGCATAAAATCGGCGGCATCCTATATAAGTTACTAAATCCTAGAAAACAAAATAAGATATAATGCTTGTGGAATGAAGTTTGCAGATTTCCTGGAGATTATAAAACTTAATAATTCACAAAAACCATAAGACTCCGTTAGAAAAACAAAACTGGTAAATTTTCCAGATTTTTACACGTGACGCCGTCAAGAATTAATTCTTGACGCCGTCAGAAGTGACCTGCAGAAATTCTTATGTTAAGTTTCCGGAAAATTTCTGGAAAAACTTGGTCCTACTTCCTGGAAAATCCTGCAAAACTTCATTATGACTCAATACAAGCATTTGACTCTAACAAATACGAATATACATGTTCATTTAATATTGTGGAGAATCATGATCGGTTTGTTTCTTAAAAACATATTTGGGGTTTCCCCTTACACTTATCTTTTGCAAAAATACTTTTAGGTGGAGTTAAGACTAGGCCAAAACAACAAAGTAAAGTATTTCCACTATTTAATTGAGAAACATGATCTACCAAAAATAAAAATAAAGCATGCATACGGAAGCAAATAACAAACAAACAAAATAAAATCACACAAAAACATGGGTTGCCTCCCAAGAAGCGCTTTTCTTTATTTACGAGTCTTGTAGCTAGACTCAAGGTCATGGGTTAACGTGTATCACTTATGCTCACATAACCAAGTGTGAGCCATCTAATAGTCGCCTCATCTGTCTTATAATCATCTCCTAACTCTAAGCATCCGTGATAGTATCTTTTATTCTTTTCATGAGTATACTTAAGTCCTTTTCTCTTATCATTTTCACTTAACATCTCTATGGGCGGATACCTACTACACTTTTCCATGGAAAAATCCTTGAACCTAGCATGTGTGCGGGGCATTTGATAGACAAAATCTTCATCCCCATCCGAGAATGTAATTAACCCTTCTATGAGTTTTTCATTGAGGTTGGTCAACCGTTTGAAAGGTCTTCCAAACACAACTTGGGTCAACTTATCATCAATAAACTCTCCTAGATTCTCCATAACCATGAACTCAACAAGATAAACCAAGCTTCCTACAAACACATGCAATGGTATTGCCCTAGCAATAATGTTTTATCCTTTGTATTCTAAGTCATCTACCATGATTTTATCGTATTCATTACGCGAGATTATGTTCATTGAGAGAGAGGAGTTAAGATAGGCGTTAAAGCTCTTAAATCCGATCTTACAAGGAAATTACATGTTAAATGAACTATCACACTCAATCCTGGTTCTAGGGTCGACATACCTAAGAGGGTTTAGTATAAGTTTGTTTTTATATTCCGCATAATTACAAGCTCACAGAGATTATCTAACTTAGTTTAACTAGTGATTACATTAGTTGGCTAACGATCTATTGGCTCGTGATCTATCAAGATATAGATCCCTACAAGTTGTATCAGAGCCACTAGATACTCTCTGTAACCTCTACACAATCACATAACTATTCAATCAAAACCAATGGCAGACAAACCAGGAGGTGATGTTGCTCTCTCTGAAGCAGGCTCTCTTACTCAACAACTACAACAGGTGGCTTTCTCCAACAGCAATGCAAAACTTCCTTTTCTTAGGAAGGATGAGTATGAAATCTGGGCCATGAAGATGCAGAACTGGATTACAAGTGTTGACTATAACCTTTGGAATGTTATACTCAATGGTTGTCGTCCTAAAAAGCAAAGTGTTGATGCTAATGGGAAAGTTACAATTTTGGAACCTGTTTCTGCTGAAGAAATTCTTGCTATTCAAAGGGAGAACAAAGCAAGAACCATATTGCTGCAGGCAATCCCTGATGACCACATGGGAGATTTTCATTCCATGACTGATCCAAGAGAAATCTGGTGGGCCATAAAAGCTAGATTTGGTGGGAATGAAGAATCAAAGAGGATGAGAAAAAGTATGCTGAAGATGGAGTTCAAAAAATTCAAGATTACTGAAGAGGAAGGTCTCCACAAAGGTTATGACAGGTTTCAGAAGATTCTGAGTCACTTGAATCAGCTGCTAGCCAGACCTGACAATGAGGAGGTGAACTCTAGGTTTCTAAGAGCCTTGCCTCCCTCATGGTCTCAGGTGAGTATATCATTGAAAACCAAAGGTGGCTTGGACTACCTCACCTTTGATGACTTGTACAACAAACTCAGAGCTTTGGAAGGTGACATAAAGGGATTCTCTCCATATGCAGCAACTCCTTCACAATCTGCATTTGTCAGTTCTAACTCAAACTACATGCCACATACCTATACCAGTCCATCCTCAGCACCACAGGTTTATTCAAGTCCATCCACCCCAAGCCAAAGTCTTCCAATGACCACATTGTATTTTTCAAGTGCTAATCCAATAACTCATCTGAAGATTAGCAATGTGATGGAAGATGTACTTCATTCGTTTGTTGCTGAAGTTGATAAACAGCAACAAATAGCTTATGAAGATTTTGAGCAGATAGATGAACTTGCTTTAGAAGAGTTGGACTTAAAGTGGCAGATGGCTATGCTATCTCGCAAGGTTAGAAGATTTGAGCAAAAGGTTGGTAAAAAGCTCAATGTTGAAGGAAGAGATGCAACTAGGTTTGATAGAAGGAAGGTGAAGTGTTATGCTTGTGGAGAAATTGGTTACTTTGCAAGAGAATGCACAGCCAAGAAGGGTGAAGCTAGTACCAGGTATTCAGCATACAAGAAGAAAGAAGTGGAAGCTGGAGAATCAAAGGCCTTGATCACTGCTATAGATACTAGTGTGGACTGGAATGAGCATGATGATGATACAAGCAACTCTCCTCAAATCTCCTGCATGGCTAGTTGTGATGATAGCTTTGGTCTCATGGGAATCTCTCCTCAGGTATCTACTTGTGCTTGTGATTGTGATTCTAAATATACAACTCTAAAGGAAGCTTATGATGATATGAAACCAAAATATAATGCTTGTTTTATTGAAGCTGCAACTTACAAAGAAGCTTTTAAAACTTTAGAACAACAAAAGATGTGGTTTCAACAGAATCAATTAGCTTATGAGGAAAATATTAGAGTTTTAAGTAGAGATTTAGAATGTGCTAGCAATGAATTAAAATTTTCTGAAAAAGAAAAAGCTAGGATTGAGTCTGAGAAAAATGTTTTGCAAGAGAAACTAGATAAAGAAATAGCTTTACATAAAAATTGGTTAATTTCAGGAGATAATTTAGCTAGTTGTCTTTATGGTAGTCAAGCTGTGAACTCTGGGATAGGTTTAGGGTTTAAAAAATATGTTGGATTAGAGGCTAGGAATGATGTGGGTAAATCTACACCAGCAGGCTTAGCAAATTATGTTAAGAAGGAGCTTTGCATGCTGTACCAGGACCTATCAGAGGTGTATTTATGCCTACTACCAAAACCTCTGACTTTGATGGTTCACACCATCTCTTTGGCAAAATGTCTAAAGACTTGCCAAATAAGTCTGAAGTCCCTCCAACCGTAGGAATACCTAGACCTACATCCCACAAGGTTGACTTACCAGCATCAATGGAAACCACTGGCATTAGGATCAATGACTCCCTTGATACTAGAAGTATATCTAGTGATGATTCTAACAATTATGTCTCTTGTTCTTCCAGGGACAAGACTTCAGAGACCTCTAGTTATGTCAGCTGTGATTCCAAGACCAAGTCAGACTCACCCAAGTCCTCAACAAAGATTTCTGACAAGTCGTCCTACAAGTCTGTGGACTCTGAAGTTGCTGCTGATGAAGTTCTTTATCAACCAGCCTCTTCTGAAGACTTGTTATTTACTTCTTATGAAAACAATTCCTTTCAGTGTTTACAAAACAATTCTGTTTCTGATGTTTGTTTGAATAATTCTATGTTTAATAAGACATCTTTTGGATTTAATAAATCTTATAAGAAAAGGAAGTGTTTTGTTTGTGGTAGCAAGTTGCATTTAATTAAGGATTGTGATTTTCATGAAAAGAGGATGGGTGTTTCTGTTGTTAATAATAGACCTAGACATAAGTGGACTAATACCAAACCCTCACTAGCTCCACAGGCTAAGTATCATGTCAACAGAATGTATTCCACTCCAGCTGATTGGCCTGTTTATTCCAATACGTCTGTTTTTAATAATAGATATATTAATACCAATAGAAATAGATATGGATCTCAACCATTTATTGGTGTTAATCATTGGTATGAATATACTGACCAAATGTGTATGAGTAGGGGTAATTGGGTTTCTACTGAAAAGTCCTCAGCAGATTGTTCTTGGACTTATAAAAGACCATTTAACTACAGGGAATCCAGGAACAATTGTGGATCTAACTCATCATCTTGGGTTCATCAGAATGATTCACGGGGCAGGCTCAAGTCTTTCATGACTTAAGTCTCTGAATACTTGTTGTTGTTGTATATTAACTTTCTTTGTTGTAGGAACATCCTCTTCTTAATAAAGACTTAGGTATTGTTGATAGTGGCTGTTCAAGAAACATGTCTGGTAATGAAGAGAACCTGGATGACTTTGTGCCTTCTAATGGAGGCATTGTGAGGTTTGGAAGTGGAGTAGGAAGGATTACTGGCAAAGGAACCATTAGAACTCCAAAGGTGGATTTTGAGAATGTCTACTATGTAAAGGAGCTTCAAGGATTCAATTTGTTCTCACTCTCACAAATTTGTGACAAAAAGCTTCCTGTGCATTTCACTGAAGATGGTTGTTTCATTCTCTCACCTGAATTCCAAATGCCTGATGAAAATCATGAGTTACTTAAGGCTCCAAGAAACCATAATCTTTATACCTTTGACTTGAATGATGTCAAGCCAGAAGGTGATCTTACATGCTTGGTGGCTAAAGCATCCTTGGATGAATCTACAAAATGGCATAGGAGGATGGCACAAGTTAATTTTAAAGTCATTAACAAACTTGCTAAAGATGGACTTGTTCATGGACTTCCTTCCAAGATCTTCACCAATGAGCATAATTGTGTGGCTTGTAACAAGGGAAAGCAACACAAAGCTTCTTATAAGGCAATTACTACTGTGAGCACAATCTCAGAACCATTGCAGCTGCTTCACATGGATCTTTTTGGTCCTACATCCATCAGGAGTATTGATCATAAGTACTTCTATTTGGTGATCACTGATGCTTTCAGCAGATTCAGTTGGACATTTTTTTAGTGACTAAAGATCAAACCTTTCAGGAACTCAAAGAATTTATGGCTCTAGCTGAAAATCAACTTAACAAGAAGATTAAAGGTATTAGGTGTGACAATGGGACAGAGTTTAAAAATGCCAATCTCATTGAACTTTGTGGTTTAAAGGGTATTAAAAGAGATTATAGCACTCCTAGGACTCCACAACAGAATAGAGTTGCTGAAAGGAAGAATAGAACCCTTATAGAGGCAGCAAGATCTATGCTTGCTGACTCTAAGCTTCCCACTATGTTTTGGACTGAGGCAGTTGGTACTGCCTGTTATGTATTGAATAGGGTGTTGATTACTAGACCTCACAATAAAACACCTTATGAACTATTGACAGGGAAGAAACCTACTATTGAACACTTGAAACCTTTTGGGTGTCAGGTGACCATTCTTAATATAAGTGATCACCTAGGAAAATTTGAAGCAAAAGCTGTTGAAGGATATATTGTTGGTTATTCAGCTCATAGCAAGGCTTATAGGGTCTATAATTTGGCTACAAAGAAGATAGAAGAGACACTTAACCTGAAATTTCTGGAGGATAATGTAAATGTTTAGGGCAAGGGTCATGAATGGTATTTTGACCTTGATTACCTTACTGATTATTTGGGGTATGCTAGACACACATCTAACCCATCTGCAGGTATACAAGTGTCATTTTCTAACAATGCAGGTACACTACAGGATGATTCAGACAGTGATTCAGAATGTGATGAACCCACTATTGTTGTAACAACTCTACTAATCCAGATAGCAGATCCTCCTACCAAAGAAGCCTCTGATGCCAAATCTGCTGATGATGTGGAAAATTCAACCTATGCAGAAGATCTTGCTAGACTCAAAAAGCAAGAACATGCAGCTGCTGAGGAAGCTAAAAGACTTGGTCTTGAATTTGCTCAAGACGCTGAAGCCCTCTTAAAACAAGCTGCTGTTGAAGAAAGCAGAAAACATAGTTCTGCTGATGCATCAGCTGATGCAGCTGTTGATTCTGCTGATGGAGATTCTGCTGAAGGCATTTCTGCTGCAGTTCCTATTTCTACTGAAGTTTCCACAAGTTTTGATGAACCTTATGGCAGGTTTCCTACTCCCTCAGATCTTGCTAGTGTTGAGCAAAGTGATGGCATTTTTCAATCAGCTTCCTATGATGAAGACTTTGCTCCCACTTTAAGCAATCTTGATACCTCAATTGATGTTAATCCTGTTACAATTAAAAGGATCAACACCATGCATCCACAAGATAATATACTTGGTGATCCAAATGCTATGGTACTCACCAGGAGTGCCATTAATAATACCAAGTTTGGGCAATGTGCATTTTTGACTTATGTATCCACTCAAAAGAGAGACAATCACACAGATCAGAAGCATTGTTTGTTTACTTGTGTCTTGTCTCAAGTTGAACCCACAAGCATTAAACAGGCTTTGAGTGAGCCTAGTTAGGTTGAAGCTATGCAGGAAGAGATGCAACAATTCAAGAATCAAGATGTTTGGGTACTTGTTGATCTGCCTGCAGGGAAGATTGCAATTAGGACCAAGTGGATCTTAAAATGCAAGAGGGATGCCAGAGGTATTGTGGTCAGAAATAAAGCAAGATTGGTGGCTCAAGGTTTCAGACAAGAAGAATGAATTGACTACACTGAGGTCTTTGCACCAGTGGCTAGGGTTGAAGCCATAAGACTATTTTTAGCCTTTGCCTCATATATGGGGTTTAAGGTCTATCAGATGGATGTCAAAAGTGCCTTCCTCTATGGCAAAATTTAAGAGGAAGTTTATGTTACTCAACCACAGGGCTTTGAAGACCCCCATCATCCCAAAAAGGTGTACAAAGTTGTCAAAGCACTTTATGGACTTCACCAAGCACCAAGAGCATGGTATGCTAGATTGTCTACATTTCTATTAGAGCATGGATACAGAAGAGGAGCTATTGATAAGACCCTCTTTATTAAGAAAAACTCCAGGGATATCATTCTAGTACAGGTATATGTGGATGACATCATTTTTGGATCCACAAAGGAAGCATGGTGCAGGGAATTTGAAGATTTGATGAAAGGTGAATTTCAAATGAGTGCAATGGGGGAGTTAACCTTTTTCCTAGGGCTACAAGTCAAACAACACCCTGAAGGGATCTTTATTCATCAGGAGAAATATGTTAAAGATATCTTGAAAAAGTTTGACTTTGAACTTTTGAGGACTGCTACCACTCCATATGAACCACCCAAGCTTAAGAATCCAAATGAGCAAGATGAGGCTGTGAATGTACATCTTTTTAGGTCCATGATTGGATCCCTCATGTATCTAACAGCTTCTAGGCCTGACATTACCTTTGCTGTCAGTGCTTGCTCAAGACATCAAGTCACTCCATTGACTTCCCATCTAAATGCTGTGAAGAAAATTTTCAAGTACATCAAGGGCCAACCCAAACTAGGCCTTTGGTACCCAAGGGATTCACCATTTGTGTTGGAGGCTTACAGTGATAGTGACTCTGCTGGAGCTAATTTGGATAGGAAATCCACAACAGGAGGTTGTCAATTTCTTGGAAGAAGACTCATCTCTTGGCAGTTCAAGAAACAAACCATTGTGGCCACTTCTACCACTGAAGCAGAATATGTGGCTGCTGCCAATTGCTGTGGTCAGGTACTTTGGATTCAAAATCAGATGTTGGATTATGGGTTTAACTTTATGAACACTAAAATCTACATTGACAATCAAAGTACTATTTCTATTGTTAAAAATCCTATTTTTCATTAGAGAACAAAACACATAGAAATTAGGCACCATTTTATAAGAGATGCAAATGAGAAGCATCTAATTCAAGTGCTTAAGATTCACACTGATGATAATGTGGCTGATTTGTTAACAAAAGCTTTTGATGGACCTAGGTTTAATCACCTGGTTGTCAATATTGGGATGGTTAACCCTTGAATGCTATGTTTGAGGGGAGGCATAAGCCTCAGGGGAGGCATATGCCTCAGGGGAGGATTGTACATGTTGTATATATGTAGATTATTATGTTTACTAACTTTCTTTTGCAGGTTATTACTAATATTGTACATTATTCTGGTTGTTCTTTTGTGTTTTTGTGTTTTGTTTGAATGTCTGGTTTCAGGTCATATTTCTGCTGATGGTCAAAGATTTACATTCAGTGGCATTAGATGTAAAGACAGTAAAGTAAAATTTTATTCATCAGTGGCAAGTTTGGTACAACCATTACAAGTTCTGTCATCAGAAGAAGAAACACAAAATACATCATTCAACAACAACCAACCACCATCCTACCACCACATCCCTAAACAACAATCAACCACCATCACACCAACACATCCCTAAGCAACAACCTAATCCATCTTTCTCTTCCCTTTACCCAAGTCCTTTGGGTCTGGCATCTTTTTGTGGATTCCTCTGGATTGCATGTCCTTGTTCCAGAGTTTGGGAGCTGCAAGACCAAGCACCACCTTCAATGGACCCTTCTTTCTACTTGAGGACTGTGGCTCTTCAGGGACAGATAGTCTTCTCATATCTGCACAGACTCTTTCCATTTCACTAGTTAAGAATGCAGTGACAGGAGTGAAATCAGGGACAACCATAGCTAGAGGAGTTGGTGGTTCCTCAGCCTCAGTGGTTTCTTCTGATGAGGTTGGAGATGGAAAAATTTCTGAAGGACCTTCACCCAAGTAGTAGTATGATCTTTGTATTTGAGGAATATCAAAGGTACAGTCTGATGAATCAGAAGAGATTTCAATGACTTTGGGGGATGGCTTCATGATTCTGTTGTGAAAATAACTTTGGGATATGTTTTGTTGTGGAATGGTGAGTTGATTATGACTTGAAGACTTCTTTTAAAAACTTGATTTGAGTTTACTGGGAGTTAATGTAAGTTAATGGGAGGTAGTTGAGTCAGTAGCAATTACTAAGTGTGCAAGTTGTCCACTTAATTGGATTCTTCAGATGAAAGTCAATGGTTTGACCAACATGCTGCTGATACTATTTATCTTGTTGTTAAGTGTGTTCCTGCTGATGGCCTATTCAAGTTCAATTTATTCAGGGGAATGCTAATCAGAAGAATTAAAACAAACAATAATTAAGAAGGCAAATTTTATTGATTCTTCAGAGGTACAAAACAAGATAATGAAATTGAAAGATAAACAACAAAGTTCCTATTCTACTTTGCCCTTGCCCTTGCCTTCCACAGTCTTCTTCTTGCCCTTGTTATTGATGTTGAAGAGTCCTTGCCACTGAGGACAGGGCAAACCTAGTACAACCTTTCTGGTCTTTGGCAATGGAAGATTTACTTTTCTTCTTCTTGGACAAGAGGACTGAGGCTTATCAGAGGTTGTAGGGGTGTAAAGTTCATCATTCTCATCATCCTCTTCATCAGAAGATGTAAAGAAGATGAGAGACTCATCAGGATTGGGAACTTTGTTTTCCCTCTCCAATTCATTCCACCTTCTCTCCATCTCTCTCTGATACTCAGGATCATCAATCTCAGAGGGATATGGTGGAAGATCTTCAGATGATGATGAACTTGGTGCAGGCACATCATGTTTCTTCTTCTTGGCTTGTTCTTTTGTAAGACCACGGGGCAAGGTTGGCATTCTGAGTGGAGGTGGACATGTTAGTGACACAGAAGTATCAGAGGAGTCAGAAGAAACGTTGATGATGGGTTGATTGGAAGCCACAGATGTGTTATTTATTGGAGATATAATAATTAGGGATTTGATTTGAAGTGAAGAGATTTGGGGATAATTGCCTTTATTTATAAGATCACCCAACCACGTGTCTTTATTACCATTAATGTGAGGCAGTTTGGAGATAATTAAGGGTTCTTAGAAATTTGAATTAAGAGATTTTTTTCAAAGACATTTGGTTACCACTGACGGGTAGATTCTGCTGATAGAATCTGCGGATGGTTCTGTTGACCATAGTCAACGTTTGACTATTTTCTGCGGATTGACCATTTGATTTCAGCCATTTGATTTGGTTTCTTCGGATGAGTCAATTAATTGGGATTTACCTTAGTTGATTATTGGTCAAAGATTTCTTTCCAATAATTCATATCAGTTTAATTCCACGTTTGGTAACTTCTATAATTCATCAAGACGTGTATATCCCACTCCCAAATTAACTGATTCCCTCTTGCTATATATTTTCAAAAACCATTTCAACATTCATCAGAAATCCCAACTCTAATTTCTTATTCTTAATCAATGGCTGAACTATATTTCAAAGGAGATCATAACAAACATGCCTTTCTTGGTCGTGGTAAGGGTGATGAAGATTATGTAGGCATGATGGAATTTCTTCAAAGGTCTAAGATTCGGTATGCTCTGCTCTAATACCCAAGTGTTATTCATGAATATCTTGTTGTACAATTTTGGGAAACAGCACAAACAAGGACTGTTGAAGATGGACCAACAGAGATTGTTGCTGTAATAGATGGGGAAGAATATGTGGTTACTGAGTCATTGGTCAGGACCAAACTACAGTTGGATGATGAAGGAGGGGTGACTGAGTTGCCTAAGAGTGACATACTTAGAGGGCTTCAGGCTGCTGGTTATACTGGTGATGGGAAAGTATGGTACAAGAATCTGTTTTGTCCAAAATGGAGGTTTTTGACTCACACCTTACTTTAGTGCATGGGTTCTAAGTCTGGTGGATGGGACCAATTCTCTACAGACATTGCTCTTGCCATTGTGTGTCTCTCTCAGGGAAGAACATTTAACTTTTCTAGGTATATCTTTAATGCTATGCTTGAAAATGTTAAGGATACCAAACTTAAATATTTATTGTATCCTAGGTTTCTTCAAATCATTTTAGACATTGAGACCAATGATCCCACTCACTTTCCTGTTAAGGGTCTATCTAAAAAGTTGTTTACCCAAATGAAATTTAGATTTATTGGTGAACAAAGACCTTTACTTCCAGCCATGTTGCCTGGTGGCCATGCTCCTGATGCAGCAGCTGCTGATGTAGCTGTTGATGCCCCAGTGGGCAATCCCCCTGTTGGAGAAGCAGCTGATGTTGCTGGTGGTGGTCAGGATTCTCCTGATGCTCAAGCACCAGAGGATTCTCCTGATAGAACTGAAGATGCTCCTGATGCAAATGCATCAGTTGCTCCTGATGTTCAGCCACCACCCTCTCCTGTGCCTTCACCAATGGATATCAATTCTCCTGAGCATGAGCTCAATGAGAATTTAGACTTTGACCAACCTGTAAACTCACCACAATTTACAAGACTTTCTTCACCCAGTCCTTTGAGACCTCACTTTGAGGAACATGTAGATGTAAATGTAAATTTAGATTATTCTACTCACAGGACCAATGATGCTCCAAATGCCACAGATATCCCTGTTGGTGGAGCTGAAGGTCCTGTTACTCTCACTTCTGTATCAGCTTTGTTGAACAGGTATGTATTAAATGTAGACAAATTGGAGAATGATTTGAACTTCACCAAAAAGAACCTAAGCAGTGCTGTTTTGACTCTAATTGGAAGAGTTAAGAAGTTGGAGGGTAAGCTTAAGCAAAGGAAGAAATAAGGTGTGGTGTATGATTCAGATGAGGATTCTACTAAAGCATCTAACAACACTGACTTGGAAGTCCTTGAACTTCTTGCTGCTACCACTTTGGAGAGTGTTCAGAAGAATGCTGACACTTGGCATGAACCATCTGTTGCTCCAACTGCTAATGTTGCTCATTCTGCTGATGCAAGTGTACCAAAGGACTCCAGGGTCATCTATGTCAGAAGAAAGCATTTTGCTGACAAGAAGTCTGCTGATGCTCCTAGTATGAAGACTTCTGCTAATGTTCATAGGAAGGAATCTTTTCCAACTACTATGCCAGAAATGAGCACTCATGATCCATTAGTAGATATTCCAGCTGATCTTCCTCATGATTCTCATGATAAGACTTTTGTCCCTCCTGAGAAGAAAGATAAAGGAAAGTCTATATTGATTGATCAAGACATTCCTTCCAGAGTGAAAACCAAAGTGGAACTTGCTAATGAAAAACTTAGTGAGAATGTTGCTGCACATTTGCAAGCCAAAGAGGATGTTGTAGTTACTAAAATTCAGTTAGATTTGAAAGCCTCAGAAGCATTGGCTAGGAAAATTCAAGATGATTTAGATAAGATGGGACCTACCACCTTGCCTGCTGAAAGACAAAAGGAGCTTGATGAAATAGCTCAGAATCTTACTGCTGAAAAATGGGAGAATTTGGCTGAACAGGCTGCTTCCAAGCCTAATTTGGGTGAATCTGAGCTTGGAATTGATAATCTTGCTTTTGTTCAGATGATGGTTGAAAGAGGAAGATTGAAGAGACAACAGGAGGCAGAGACTAAAGATAAGTATCAAAAGGAAAGAACTTGGACAAAGAATGAAATAAAGAAATATATGAGGAATTTTGTTAAGAATCAGGGATGTTCTATGTTTTGGTCAGGCTGGAATCAAAAGAAGGTTTGGGGACTTTTAGACAAGCAGCTCACCTTCTACTATGACAAGATCATTTCCAATCTTCATTCTTCTGGTATAAATGTTCAAGATGTTTTGGAGTTCAGAGGAAGACTTTTGGATGAGCCTCAAGCTAAGAAAGCTAAGCTTCTAGATTCTGCTGCTCAACCTGCTGAGTCTATTGGGTCTTTTCATGGAGTTCAGGAGAATGTACAATTTCCTTCAGTAATGTCTCAGAAGAATGATACTCCTGATGGTCAAAAGGGTGTTACTCCTCATGCTCAGATGGATGCTACTCCTGCTGATTCTCATCATGATACTGCTGAATCTCATCCTGATGCCACTGAAGCTCCACATGATGTTACCAATGATGCTTCAGAAGATACTCCTATTGAAGTACCTGAAGATGATGATTCTGTAGATGTTCCTGCTGATACTTCCAAACAAGTGCCTAAAGAAGAACCTGCTGATGGTCCTTCTATTCCTGTTACTACTGGCACTAGGAGAAAGACTAAAGCTATCAAGAGGAAGGCTTCACAAGATATTCCTTTAGAGGATAGTACTACTTTTCTTGACTATGATTCTGATGATGGTCAAGATCCTGTTACATGGGAGAAAATTGTGAAGTGGGAACTTGTTGACTCTGAGCTTGGTCAAGGAAAAGTGAATGTCATAACTAGACAAGATGGAACTACCAAGACATTCTTGTTTCTGAGTCAAATCTTACATATGGTGGACAAACAAGATCTCCTCTCCCTTTATGATTGGGTTACCAAGTATTATCAAACTCATTCCTCTGATGACATTGGAATGTATTTGATAGGTGATTTGCAGATTCTGTGTGATTCTTATAAAGGTGGTTTAGGTGTCAGATTTCAAGTATGGAAAGGTCAAAAGACATGGGTGGTTGACTCTTGGAAGTTCTTTCCACTTCCTAATGTTCATATGATTGTAACAACCACTGGTAAGACCTTATATTGCTGGGCTGATGTTCTTTACCCAATCACAAAAGAAGTCATGCATCTTATGCTGGAGACAAAGCTATCTGTTCCTTTAGATATGACTGCAAATGATCTTCATCTTGCTGAACAATTAGTAAGGTTCATCAGAAGAAGTATTTTGACTAAGAAGGAACTAGCAACCAAGCATGGCATTCAAATGGATTCATATCTGCAATGAGCTGATCTTGGTATTGTATTTTGTTGTATGTTTTTATTTTAGTTTAGTTAAAAAAAAAAAAAAAAAAAAAAAAAAAAAAAAAAAAAACATGTTTGTATAGTTTTGTGATGTTGTATGCAGGTTTGGTGTTGATTCTTATCATACTCTTTTTGGTCATCAACTTGCCTGATGTTGACTATTCCATCAAAAAGTTGGCTAGTCCAAAGGGTACAACTTTGGTAAAGACTCATCAAATCTGTTGATAGCTGTAATGGTTTGCTCAAAATCATAAGGTTTTCAACTCACCTATGCTTTATTGCTGAGTAGTTGAAATGGTTGTCAATTGACCATGGATTTTTCCTTATGGATTCCAAATAATTGGCTAGCCCACATGTGTATGGCTTGTGGTAAAGGCAGTGGAAAACCATATTTGGTATTCAATTGACCAAGATGATTATTCATCAATAATTGACTAGTCCTGAGCAAACAGCTACAGGTAAAGACATCTCAAATCCGTTTATAGCTGATGATTTGCTAAAAATCATGTGGTTATCAGTGTACCTTTGAACACTTGGCTACTCCAGTAGTGATGGCTATTGGTAAAGAGACATCAAATCTATTATTTTCAATGATTCACCTCTCACAGGAGTTAACACACCTGGATGTGATGAGAATAGTATGAAACTTATATGTTTTGATGTACATTTAGTCTTGTGTTGCTGGAAAGAATGGTGTTTTCAATTGGTTGCTGATCATAGAGATTCTGCTCATGGAGATTCTTTGCTGCTGATGCTTTTTCTCAATCCTCTGGTTTGTGTTACTAGTGATCTATCAAGAAATCTTGAACTTAACTGTGTCAAATTCAAGATTAGGGGAGGATTGTAAGGAATTATTGAAGATACTATTGATTGATCCTGCTGACAGGTTTCTGCGGAAGGCTTAGTGACTTTCTGCTGATGACTGGTTTCTGCGGACGTATAGAGATCCTACGGATAGAGTAAAACCGTGGATAGAACTTATGTATTTTAGGACAAGATATGTAGTATATCTTTTAATAGTTTATTATTATTCGTTTCTTGTAAGAAAGGTTAGGGTTTCCAATAGTATATAAGGAACCCTAGATCATTGTAATAGATACAAGTTTTTTAGTATGAGTTTCATTAATATTATTAGTTTATCAATCCATAGAGGATCAAGTTTAGTATAAGTTTGTTTTTATATTCCTCATAATTACAAGCTCACAGAGATTATCTAACTTAGTTTAACTAGTGATTACATTAGTTGGCTAACGATCTATTGGCTCGTGATCTATCAAGATATAGATCCCTACAGTTTATTTCTTCCTCCATCCTATTCTCATTAATTACATCACCATCATCAAGATCCACGTCAGAGTCTGAATAGTAAAAAGGGCTAGCCCTACGGTCATCATCATGATCAGACTCCTCTAACTCAGAATTATTGTCAAAGTGGTGGTTGGGCGAGAGGTTAGGTGGGTTCTCATTCTCAACTAAAGGGAGTGGGGCGGGCATTTGGAAAATCCTACGACGAAAAACACGAATAACAGGAATCAAACGATCAATGTTATTGTTATCCATCGAAATAGTTTACAAACAAAGGAAACAAAGAAATAAGATAGACTAAAGAAAACCTAAAAATAAAAATAAAATCTTACTAGAAAGGAATCTAGCAAGTAGACCTAATAAAAAGAGATTCTAACCTAGACAATAACTATTCCCCGGCAACGGCGACAAAAACTTGATACGTAGGAATCGCACCAGGCTTTACCTCTCAAGGGATCTTGAGAAGCTTACAACCCCCACCAGGCAGTGTACCTGATCGTTGTAGTATAGTATAGTGACAAGTACGGGGGGATTGATCGTTCAGCTAGGAATAGTGTCGCTAGGATTAGAAAACCTAAATACTAGTTCTAAAGGTGAGGGATGATTATTTTTGTATTTTTATATTTTTTTAGAAAGCAAGTAAAAATCTCGGGTTTGAAGGATTTGGGCGGAATTAGTTGCTAGTCAACTAACCCAATACTAAAGATGCAATCAAAATAAAATACTAGAAATGAAAATAAACTAAATTAAACTAAGGTTGTGAGCAATAAGTGGAGAAAATGTGTTTACTTAGATTTCACTACTCCCTAGATATCTTTTACACGTTAATTACTTGTTATAGTTGTGTGCATGACAGATTGTATTCCTTAATACCATTCATGGGGTGGCGCACTTAATTCTTCAATCCTATGAGTACCTACTTCACTCCTATGTCGAGCCGGCTAAGAAGCTCCTAATATGGGATCATTAGAATTTACTCATGCATAACCAATAAAACCTAGTGCACGTCAGTTCATGTTTCTTAAGACGTTCAAGCATGTTACCAATTGGAGATCTGCCAGTTTTCTTAAGCCTAACATCGAATTCATTCATCCAATACAACCATAAACAAGTAATCAACACATAATTAACATCTAGGTTTCATTAGATCCAAGCGAACACAAGATAGATCTAGCCTAGCATGATGGAATTAAGACAAGAACAAGATATAGACAACCAACACATAGACATATTGATTGAATTAAAAGAATACTTATCTCAATTACACATGAAAGGGTTCAAGGGCTGAGAACCCTTGAAAAACCTGTAAAATTCGTACCAAGTTCGGACTTAGGGTTTCTCCAAAACTTCTCTCTTTTTAATGTGAAAATTAGAAAACTATATATAGGAAATAGGGTCTGACGGCGTCAAGAACAAATTTGTGACGCCGTCATCTCGCCGCCAAAATACTTCTCGGACTGCCTTGATCTACTTTTGACGCCGTCATGTGTTATGTGTTTCCAGGCCGTCATGCAATTTCCTCTTGATGCCCTACCATGTGACGCCGTCATTTCCGTACTGGATCGTCATGGAAATTACTCTTGACGCCGTCAGAATTTCCTTCTTGACGCCGTCACCTACTGTTCCCAGCAAGGAAAATTAAGACTTTGGCGTTTTCTTCATTTTTATGCTCCAAAAACGTCTGAATTGCTTCCTTTTCCAGATTTCTCTCCCAAAGTACCTAAAATCACAAAAGGAACGATTTAGGGCAATATTTGATCAAATAAATTCGAATTCGGGCTTAAATAACCCCCTAAAAACGGTTCATTTTTCGCCTCATCAAGAGTTTGCGTATAACAACAACTGGCACGCGAGTATTAAGGCGGCACCGTTTGAGCTGTTATATGGTAGGAAATGTAGGGCTCCGGTATGCTGGAATGAGGTGGGTGAACGTGTTATTGAGGGTCCCGAGTTGATTGCAGAGACCAATGAGAAAGTTTCTACCACTACTGCAAAGCTCAAGGAAGCGAGAGCTAGGCAGAAGAGCTATGCGGATCATCACCATCGTGCGCTAGAATTTAATCCGGGTGATCGTGTGTTCCTTAAGGTTTCTCCGTTCCATGGTGTTAAGCGTTCTGGTATTCAAGGGAAACTTAGTCCGCGTTACATTGGACCGTTTGAGATTTTAGATCGCGTTGGTGAAGTTTCGTACCGTTTGGCATTACCTCAACAACTCTCTCATGTGCATAATGTATTCCATGTATCACTTTTGAGGGGATATAATTATCACCCGATTCATGTTGCTTCGTATCCGTTGGACCAAATTTGGGAGGATTTATCTTTTGTTGAGGAGCCTGAGGCTATTTTGGAGCATCAGGATTGGGTCATGAGAACTAAAACCATTCCTTACATTAAGATACTTTGGAAAAACCACTCCGAGAGCGAGGCTACTTGGGAAACGAAGGAGTCTATGCTTGCTAGTTATCCAAACTTCTTTTCATGATTCGGTACGTCTCGTTTGGATTTCCTATTTCAATTTCGCGGACGAAATGTTCTTTTTAGAGGAGAAGAATTATAACACCCGTTAAATCTCAAACGTATATTAAATTATAACCTAAGTATTTAAATGATCAATACTTGAACATTTTGCAACAAAATAAATCTATAAGACTTATAACATCAAAAACTAAAAACCTATACACATAAGAATTATGTGACACGTTTAAGTCATAAGGGTTTTAGGCCGAATATCTTGTGATTTGAGAACATGAACCTAAAAAAACCCAAGCCCAAAATAGCTAAGTATGGAATGATTATATTGCACCCATAATTCACGGTATTCTTGACCTCCCATATCATTCTACACGTTTCTCTCCTATCCCCATTTATACCGTATATCACACTCCAAACAAACCATAAAATCTCTCACTCAAAACTCACGGCTGCTACTCTTCTTTCTCCTTCAAATCTGAATCGAAAACAAAGCTGCAAGGGGTGTTTGTGATCGTGGTTGGTGTAGCTTGGACGTGGGATTACTTCTGGTTCGAATAGGGTTGGAATTTATGGGGTTTTAAGCTATACAAAGGTGGTTCTTTGTGGTGATTTCGGCTGGTCTTTCTTGGTGGTCGAATCTTGTTTCTTCCTTTTGGTTTATCACACATCAAGTAAAAATCTCTTCCTTGTTCGATTCATCCTCTCTTGTATGATTCGATTATTGATTTGCTTGGTCTTGTTATATGAATCGTATGAAATCATAAAAAGTGTTTCACATAAAATCATAAGTCTCTACATGAAATAACGATTGTAACCAATCTCTAATTCGTATGTATGAATCTGTTAGGGATGGTTTAATGTTTTAAAAGGTGTATGATATCGAAACCTAAAGCTCGTTTATTGACTTGCAACTTATCGATCTAAAATCTGTGAGTGGTTCAATTATTAAAAACGTAGTACGTATAGGGAAATTCGAGTATGGTTACTGCTGGTTCTTGTCAACTAGGACATTTCATATTATAATATTAAGACGTATGTAATAACATGACTAAAATAATAAGCAACCTATTTTACCTACATGTATACACATGCTTTTGTTTCATGAAATCAGATTACCACTTTTTATATGTATTGTATTCAACTGATGATTAAGTGGGTTCGAATGAAGTTTTAAAATTAGAAGGTTGATCGAAATAATAAAATCTTGGGTCGTCACGGCATAAATATTAAGACCGTGGGTATGTTAATAAATTATATAAAATGATAATGACGGGGTCCAAAATTATTATCTTGATAAATTTATATAAAATAAACTTTAAAATATTTTTATTTGACTTTTGATATTTAATTTTGATAATTTACATTTTAGACCCTAAGCTTATAATATTGACAGTTTAAAACCTAAACTATTATATTGGTCATTCTAAACCTTAAATATTATTTAATCATCAATAATAACGTTAAAGTATTAAAGTACTAATTCGGGAAAGTTACATAAAATGGAAAGCACACTAAAATAAGTATCCTGATTCATTTGAACATAAAATAATACTTGATTATTAAATTTGTGTAGATCCGGTGAAGCGGGAGTAGTTGTCATCTCCGTGTGACCATCTTTGGTTCTTGTTTGCTTTCGTTAAGGTACATATATTCTTCCCTTTTCAGTAGGGACTCCTCATGACTCTGGATCCTCGACCTCATTATGATTCCTTTTGATATGATTTTGTTGATATGATCATCCGAGCCATTGCGTATGCTCCCTTTACTTTGATTCGTTGATATGACTCTGTGATTTGATATCTGTCAATTATGCATTTACTATGATATGATTCTATTCAGTTGATATGTCTTGATGGATATGATATGATTGTCGGATATGATATGATATACTTTGTTTTGTTCTTATGCCCGAGCTTTATTTCTACTCATGGAGGTACCATGGGCGTGTCATTGAAGCACCAATGGCATGACACTTTCTGTGGAGGTGTGATTGATCCACGGCGTCCCCATTTTTTCGGATATATTATATGTACACTTGGATATTATGATATGCATGATTTGCTTTATAGGGGGGCGTATGGATGCATCATAGGCTTGTCGGATATGTTGGATTTGTTTTGTAGGGTGAATGTGGGTTGTGCTTTACACTCCTTCACGTTGGAGCTAGCTACTCCGTTTTGGTACTTAGAGGTCTCCCCTCTTTGTGCATGTCGGATTTGTAGGATATATGATTATGTTGTAGGAGATCTGTCAAGTACCTTGGCAGGTCGGCTCGTGGCTTCCTTATGATTCGTTTTTCTATTCAAGTACCTTGTTTAGACGCTTCTTTGTTGATACGTGCTCTTATTTCCTATCTTGATTATGCTTATGTTGTTATGCTATGTGATGTTTCGTTCCATATGACTTGTGATACATTATGCCATTCTTATGATCTTCTCTTTTTGTTGCTTATTACGTTGCTTTGTATATATATCTGTTCACTGAGCTTTTTATGCTCAGCCACGTTTTCTTTTCCATGCGGCAGGTAATAAGCGGGAATTTGGGCTCGAGTGATGAGAGTAGGAGCTTAGAGACCTACACCTTAGTTTCCCCATCGTTTGGACTATTTTGGATAATGTTGGGCTTATGTTAGATGTTATTCTATTTCATTTCCTTTAAAGTACTTTGTTGGGATTTTGTAATTTTAAGTCATGATGTTCTTGACTTACTTTTAATTATGAAGTTTCCGCTCGTGTTATGATCATGTATGCTTTGATATGTCGCCATGATGTGACGCTTTTACCCTTTACCGGGTTGGGGTGTTACACACATACCCACCTCATTTATTTACACACACTCTCTTGCTTATTTACACATACACAATCCACAACCCTCATTTATTTACACCACCAATCCTCACACTCTCTTCTTCTCAAAACTTCCAACCACCACCGAACCTCACAGCCACCGTAGCTGAGGAAAATAGTTAAAGAAGACAACAACAAAAGTATTAACATGTTACTACTAATCAAGTGTTAAATATTATTTTTCATACATTTATACATCTTAATTGTAGAACTGAGCTGTATTTTATTTCAATATCTGAAAATAGTGTTTTTTTTACAGCTGCCTCTCCGCAGCAACCGGCTTGTCGCCGGAAAGTTGCCGCTGCCGGTATTGTATCGGTGAATGTTGATAAAGTTAAGTTTATTCTTTTGTTTTCAGATAGATGTGTTATTCTTTAGATCCACATGAGCTTACGATTTTTTTATTTTTTTATTTATTTTTCATTTATTTTTTATTGTTATTAAAGATAAGAGACGACCACCATGAAAGATAATCGGACATGGTTACAGCTGTGGCGGCAGAAGCGGAGTAAATTTTTTTCAAATAAGATTACATTCTCATGAGTAAATTAACACCATTGATTGAGTAATATGGTTTGACATATGGGTTAATTAAGTACCAAAAGAAACGTAATACTTATATGGACATATATTTTAATTATGGACCCAAAAATTACATATGACTTACATATAATTTGACATATGTGGTAACACATATGGTTTTAACACAATGAGGCAATACTCTGAGTTTATATTTGTTAAAGGGTATATTTAAGAAAGTAAAGTTGCAGTTTGATGTACTTGTGGATTCTATGAAAGTGTTTGAATTTGAAGTTGAATGTATCAAGGTATGTAATAGGTCCCCGAATTACTTGATGGCTGAATGCTTTGATATGGAATTTACATATCATCTAAAATCACCCATCTACCAAGTAATGCGGCCATACACAGCTTGTTACATTGAACTTCATCTGTAAAACCTCAATTATAAAGATACGTCTTTCCAGCGTTTTTGATGGTGTTCAAGAGTTAATTTGAACACCGTCCCTAGTATCATTTGTGTGGTTGATGTTGCTAACAAGTTAGTGCCTTTTTTGTAGCCGTATCTTTATGGACGGTGTTCAAAAAAACTCTCGAACATCAACAACAACGCTGTAAAGACGTATCTTTATCATTGAGGGGTGTTGATTGTGATAATGATATAGTGTGTATTGTTCATGACATGCCACACTCCTTCATTATCCCATTCAACACGAGTCCTAATACTCACTTTTATCTAGAATCTACAATTGTATCATACTTTATGTAATCTTAGTTAGCTTAATAGCCCAACGTTGTTGTGTTATGCGTGTTGCTTTATTAACTAAAATATTTTTACTTTAAAGTCCATCACGTTATTCATTTTTTAATATTGACAAACGATGGTACAACATAATTAGCCATTCTTAGTGTTCACAACAGTTCCTTTTGTTATTTCATCAATCTAGCAATTTGCTTGGTGCAAGCTTTTGCTCAAAGAGTGATGAAAAAGCAAAAGGGAGTGGTGGGGGCACTCAGAAGGGTTAAGTATGTTGATTTTAGCCTATTTCAGTTCACAAAGTAAGCTGTAATAGACATCTAACATCGTGTGTCAATATTGAGAATTGAATAACGTGATGCAGTTTAATGAACTACATAATTACTTGTGTTGTGTTTGTTTCTATTGCATTCTTGACTTAAAGTTTGTTTGGTTGTTTCCTTCTTTCCCTAGGCTTTTGTCACAACTCGTAATTTCAGGTCCTTTTTCAAACGTCGAAATTTCATTATTCATTTCAGAAGTTACTATTTATCAGTTACTATTCATCATTTTACTATTCATCATTTTCGGAGTTAGTTTGAGATTCTGAGAAGCGTTCGAAAATTTTACTATTCATATGACACTATTCATTCCCGGAAGGAAATCACTATTCACGATTGTCGTTCATCATTTCTTAAATCTAGTTTACGGGTATTCAAATTCGCGTAACCAGTTAGGTTTAGCTGCGAATCTATGCATCATCAGTAGGGATACGTCATATAGACTGGAGTAGTCTACATATCATCAGTAACGTCATCAACACTTTAGATCATGCACGGATATGCATTATTTCAATTTACGTATGATTAATTTGTAATTAACGTTACCACCCAGTTTTTACTATTAACATATACCCGACACTCCCGACTACGATCCTAATATATTTTCATACTTATTATAATAATATAAAATTTATATTATTAATTTACCCGGTGTTTCGAAACAATTTGCTATATTTTACGATATACGTTAATAATTTCGTCGGATTACGAAATTTAAACACGACAATTATTTTAACACCCGATTCTCATCAGGAATATAATTTTATAATTTTTACAACGTTGTCACATTTTATTTGGTACCGTTAAACTTTATTTCTAGCAAACTCGGTACCCGGTATCATTTAAAACACTAAATATATACCTTAAATCAATCAAGATCATACAAATTTCAAACTAAATCACCAACTCTTGATTGATTGTCAAAAACCCACGCCACCCCCATCATCCCTCCCTCACTCTCTTTAATTTTCATGTCTATTTGTCTCTAGATATTTGTTAAAGTCTTGTGTATCTTTTCTTTATACAAGAATACTATCACTTTACATCTTATTTCACCACAACTCAAAACAAAAACATCTCTCTTTCTCTCCATTTCACAGCAGCAACAACACCATAAATAAAGGGTTTTTGAGCTTGGTTTTGCCTTGGTCGAGTGTTCTTACAAAGGGGTTAACAAGGGTTAAGTTTTTGTGTTCATATCTTGGGTTTTTATCAGAGTTCTTGTGCTCTTTATGCACAATCGATCAAATATTCAAGTAAGCTTCAATAACATTTTTTGATCTTTTCATACTTTCATTTACTTTATATTTTTATGTATTTTCAAGATATACTAGTTGGTAATGCAACTTACTTATGTTTTAGATACCACTTTGCGCAGAAACTATCTTTAACACTAGATCTATAAATTTCACTAGTAATCTCATGAGATCCACCAAGGTTAGTGATGTTTAGGAACCCATGACACCCTAAGAAGGTGTATGGTAGGATTGAGTGCTTGTGGAGTTGATTTGAAAGTAGTTTGGTTAGGTTTTGGACAAGTTACAAACTAGGAAAACCTATTTTTGAAACAATACATAACCTACTATCCCATTTTGTAAAATGTGGGAAACTCAGGGGCTATGGTGTAATTTTGGACCAAAGATTTAGAAAATACTTTCAAAAATGAAGCTTTGGGCGTAAGAACGGATTAAAACGAGTTTATAACGAAGGAGATATGATTTTTGCAAGTTTAACGACGAAAACTATTTTCTGAAAATGTACTTGCTGTTGAACGAATTTCGACGTACAAAAAGAGGCGTTAGACGAAATCTATAGGAGCCGACCTACTGAAAATATATTAGTATATATTAATACGATTCCGGGGATATAAAGAACGTAGAAAACGAGCTTATAACGACCAAGATATACATGTTTGAAACCCGACAAAACTTATAATAAATTGACAGCTTTTGGTAATAAAAGTTGCTAAGTGTTGAAAACTATATTTACAAGTAACGACATTGAAAGCCATATTTCTTAAGCGCCGAGACCCGTATGGTCAAAAGTTGAATGACATGACTTCTAGACATTGTTGCAAGGTTTTTGAAAACGCCGAGTTTCATCACTAACACTTAACGTACGATATTTTGCGACTAGTTTTGCGAGGCCAATTTGGGCATATTTTCAAGTAATGAAAATGTTATTTTACAACGAAAATACTATATTTACCGATAAAACACCAAACGAGAATCGTGGAGTACCGTTTCAACGTATTTACATTGAAGGTGGTTATTAACTTAACGAGACGTCAAAAATGTATTTTTCGACGATAAACATTATTTTCAAATTTCACGAGTGGTATCGATAATATACGTATTTGCATGTGTAGCATTATTTCATTTCTTACATTTGATCGTATCATTCATTTTAGGTTGCGATTAGAGATCGTACCTCATTTCTGTGTATCCACTTTTGTCATCGTAGCTATCGCACTAGGTGAGTCATAGCCCATACTTTTTCAATTGTTTTGGTAAACTCTTTGGGGGAGAATACATGCTTGTTTTCATCTAAATGTATACTTGAGTTAATTGATTATGCTACATGTTTAGTCAAACATTTATTTGCTCCAGTTATGAATTCGTTACTCAATCGAATGTAGTGTATATTCATTTGCATCACACTTAATCTTTTTACCTTTGGACCCAAGCCTTTTTCCATTATTATGCACACTTAACCGAATGAACCGGCTTTACCACTATGTACATATATGACTGAATGAACGGGTCACATAACCGAATGTACGGGTCACATAACCGAATGTAGGGGTCACATAACCGAATGTACGGGTCACATAACCAAATGAATTGGTCACGTAGCCAAATGTATTTGTCGAATTTCACTTATCTTTGAATCTTGGTCCACATATTACTTTTTTTCACGTAAACCAAATCATATTTAGCAGTGGGTCGTAAACACACATGTTACAAGTCTTTTATGGCGGGACTTGGAACTAAGTTGATTTACGATGCCTTTGCTGGGAAATCTTCATTCATATGCATTACATTCTTTTTCACAAGACTCTATGAACTTACCAACCTCGTGTTGACACTTTAACATGTATTTTCAGGTATTAATCAATGGCACACTACAGGAGGTTTTGGCAGGGCATGGCATGGTCATAAAAGACTCTGATATTCATTTGGGGACCATTTTAAAAGTAATTCAAAGGCCTATTTCCGCACTAATTTTAACAATGTAAATTCAACACTTTTGGTTAAACCACTTAATTCTAATTGATTGAAGTGAAAACCATTTTTGTACTTGTGTTGTGATACCGATTAAGTTACACCCTAGCTACATGTATGCTTCCGCTGGACCTGATTTTGGGGGTGTGACAGATTGGCATCAGAGCTTTGGCTATAGCGAACTAAGTGTTTTTAAAACCTAGACTATAGCTACTTTCACGAAAACTTAACCCTATGACCGTCACGTGCCTGCCTGCCAAGCTGAAGCCACATTTGTGGTTAGTTGCTGACATAGGTGATGAGATTTGTATCTCATTATCTGTTATATTATATTCACTTATTCTAGTTGATTACTATAATTTTCGTTCATATAAGCATGTTCACGTATCATATATGTCACCGCGTTATGTTTTTCCTTGCATAGTTTCATCATTTGACCTCGAGTTGGTCACCTGCCTTAGTCTTTCAGAACGTCTTGGTATTTGTGAAGGACATAGTCTTAGTATAACTGAGCTGAGTATTTCAAAATTCATGGAACCTCGGTGGAAGATAGACTGGTCATTTATATTCAACCCGGGATAGTAGGACATAGGCTGACCACCTATATCCGACTCAGAAATGAATTTTGCAACACTGAGAATGGTTATAATAAAATTTTTTCTGGATTGAATTCTCTACTCAATTTCCAAATGTTTCATCTATGTGTGTGTATACCCTCGTTGTCAGAACATTCATACTTTTTATCACTTTGTGAACCGCCGCTTGGAAGCACGTCAACTTGTCATTTCATCTCATGAATCTTCACGTCTATGCATGATACACTTACATCACAGTATTTTCTTTTACCATAATATCATTATGTTACAGTTGTCACAGTCTTTTCCCTTCTCACCATCATTATCATTTCCTTTCACCATCCCTATATATATAAGGAATTAGCTTACACTCTATAGATTCCGATGTCACTCGTCACTCACTATTCCCAATATTGATAAGTGGATATTATCAATGACCCCCCCTAGGAAAGACTTTCCATACCATCTGTAAGGAGAATCTCTCGGTACATTAAGACCATTCAAAACTCAACAGAAATCTCAGGATATCACAAAACAATTCGAACCACTATCACTGGCCTGATCACCAAAAATTCTATCATCTAGAAAGTATTGGCTTGACTGAATTACAGGATTAGTTTCGATACGAGTGCTCACTTAGCAACACCATAGAGATAAGTCCAACGTCTTAACCAAGACTATAAATTGAACATGGACTCACCAATATACTTTATTCAAACGTGTTAGACATCTATGCAATTGTGCAGACATACTTACCTGGTTATTTTATCCTCTTAATGCTTTCCCTTTTAAATGGATTTTTCTCCAAACTACGGTTATACAAAACATATATCTTGTAAGAAATACTTTTCTGAGGCACTTATTTTGACAAGCAAATTCCTTTTTGTTAATCTTTTACAAAACTATTGAATGTTAGGAAATTTTAAACATCGATCTTTGGTAAACCATATTATCCACCTTATGTTGAAAACTGTCCTATCTTGCATAACTATTAATTTTTGAAACATCAAGAAAAATGTTACTTAAAAAGCCGTTTGCTTAAAGTTGTAAATTTATTTATTTAGGGAAGGTTTATGAACAAAACACACAATCTCATAACAAACTTTGAAAAATCAATCACTATATTACATCACTTATACATTTAGGAGTTTGTGAATTGACGACATAGAGCTTGGGGAAAATCTTAGTAATGGAGACTAAGCACCGTAGGTGGAAGGAGACTTGATTCATGACATTCCTGCGGAGGAATCACAACCTTATCCTAATCTATTCTTTCCAATAACACCCTTTGACAGACATAACCTTATGAGTCTTTCAAACAAGATTCATGATACCCATTTCAATTATTCCTAATAGAGGAATTTGATTCACCTCAAACTCCTAGCGATTTTATTAAGATTCTTTTGGAACTATACCACCTATCATCTGCAGACCAATGGTCAGAAATTAGAGAACGATTCAAACATAGGGAGATATGCTCAGAGCATGAGTAATTGACTCTAGAAATGGTTGGACTAACCATTTACCATAAACCAAATTCAGTTGCAACCATAGTTATCGTGCGAGCGTAGAGACTACACCATCTGAGGCACTCTATGGTCGAAGTGCCAACATCCATTGATGGATCGAAATTTAGACAAAGCCTAACTCACTAGTCCTATAGGCATTCATGAAATAACCAGGAATTTTCTACAAATCAAGAATCAGTTACAAGTTTGATAAGATGTAAACCCTTAGAATTCCAAGTTGGTGGCAGGGTCATGTTGAAAGTTCTGCCTAAGAAAGGCATGATACCATTTAGAAAAATACAGGAAGTTAAACCCGATATACACTAGACCATTTATTATTTCAGACATAATAGGCCACTGACTTGAGCTCCCATTAGAGCTCAGTAGTTTACACGATAAATATTATCATCTTTTCACCAAGTAAACTTCAGAGACCAACACAAACTGAACTTCGGGACGAAGTTCCTTTTAGAGGGGAAGAATGTCACAACTCGTAATTTCAGGTCCTTTTTCAAATGTAGAAATTTCATTATTCATCTCGAAAGTTACTATTCATCATTTTACTATTCATCATTTTCGGAGTTAGTTTGAGATTCCGAGAAGCGTTCGAAAATTTTACTATTCATATGACACTATTCATTCCCGGAAGGAAATCACTATTCACGATTGTCGATCATCATTTCTTAAATCTAGTTTACGGGTATTCAAATTCGCGTAACCAGTTAGGTTTAGCTGCGAATCCATGCATCATCAGTAGGGATACGTCATATAGACTGGAGTAGTCTACATATCAATAGTAACGTCATCAACACTTTAGATCATGCACGGATATGCATTATTTCAATTTACGTATGATTAATTTATAATTAACGTTACCACTCAGTTTTTACTACTAACACATACCCGACACTCCCGACTACGATCCTAATATATTACCATACTTATTATAATATTATAAAATTTATATTATTAATTTACCCAGTGTTTCAAAACAATTTGCTATATTTTACAATATACGTTAATAATTTCGTCGCATTACGAAATTTAAATACGACAATTATTTTAACACCCGATTCTCATCATGAATGTAATTTTATAATTTTACAACGTTGTCACATTTTATTTGGTACCGTTAAACTTTATTTCTAGCAAACTCGGTACCCGGTATCATTTAAAACACTAAATATATACCTTAAATCAATCAAGATCATACAAATTTCAAACTAAATCACCAACTCTTGATTGATTGTCAAAAACCCACGCCACCCCCATCATCCCTCCCTCACTCTCTTTAATTTTCATGTCTATTTGTCTCTAGATATTTGTTAAAGTCTTGTATATCTTTTCTTTATACAAGAATACTATCACTTTAGTTTTTATTTCACCACAACACAAAACAAAAACATCTCTTTCTCTCCATTTCACAGCAGCAACAACACCATAAATAAAGGGTTTTTGAGCTTGGTTTTGCCTTGGTCGAGTGTTCTTACAAAGGGGTTAACAAGGGCTACGTTTTTGTGTTCATATCTTGGGTTTTTATAAGAGTTCTTGTGCTCTTTATTTAGAATCGATCTAATATTCAAGTAAGCTTCAAGAACACTTTTTGATGTTTTCATACTTTCATTTACTTTATATTTTTATGTATTTTCAAGATATACTAGTTGGTAATGCAACTTACTTATGTTTTAGATACCACTTTGCACATAAACTATCTTTAACACTAGATCTATAAATTTCACTAGTAATCTCATGAGATCCACCAAGGTTAGTGATGTTTAGGAACCCATGACCCTCTAAGAAGGTGTATGGTAGGATTGAGTGCTTGTGGAGTTGATTTGAAAGTAGTTTGGTTAGGTTTTGGACAAGTTACAAACTAGGAAAACCTATTTTTGAAACAATACATAACCTACTGTCCCATTTTGAAACAATTAATAACTTACTGTCCCATTTTGTAAAACGTGGACCAAAGATTTAGAAAATACTTTCAAAAACGAAGCTTTGGGCGAAAGAACGGATTAAAACGAGTTTATTACGAAGGAGATATGATTTTTGCAAGTTTAACGAAGAAAACTATTTTCTGAAAATGTACTTGCTGTTGGACGAATTTCGACGGACAAAAATAGGCGTTAGACGAAATCTATAGGAGCCGACCTACTGAAAATATATTAGTATATATTAATACGATTCCGGGGATATAAAGAACGTAGAAAACGAGCTTATAACGACCAAGATATACATGTTTGAAACCCGACAAAACTTATGATAAATTGACAGCTTTTGGTAATAAAAGTTGCTATGTGTTGAAAACTATATTTACAAGTAACGACATTGAAAGCCATATTTCTTAACCGCCGAGACCCGTATGGTCAACAGTTAAATGACATGACTTCTAGACATTGTTGCAAAGTTTTCGAAAACGCCGAGTTTCATCACTAACACTTAACGTACGATATTTTGCGACTAGTTTTGCGAGGCCAATTTGGGCATATTTTCAAGTAATGAAAATGTTATTTTACGACGAAAATACTATATTTACCGATAAAACACCAAACGAGGATCGTGGAGTACCGTTTCAACGTATTTACATGGAAGGTGGTTATTAACTTAACGAGACGTCAAAAATGTATTTTTCGACAATAAACATTATTTTCAAATTTCACGAGTGGTGTCGATAACATACGTATTTGCATGTGTAGCATTATTTCATTTCTTACATTTGATCGTATCATTCATTTTAGGTTGCGATTAGAGATTGTACCTCATTTCTGTGTATCCACTTTTGTCATCGTAGCTATCGCACCAGGTGAGTCATAGCCCCTACTTTTTCAATTGTTTTGGTAAACTCTTTGGGGGAGAATACATGCTTGTTTTCATCTAAATGTATACTTGAGTTAATTGATTATGCTACATGTTTAGTCAAATATTTATTTGCTCCAGTTATGAATTCGTTACTCAATTGAATGTAGTGTATATTCATTTGCATCACACTTAATCTTTTTACCTTTGGACCCAAGCCTTTTTCCATTATTATGCACACTTAACCGAATGAACCGGCTTTACCACTATGTACATACATGACTGAATGAACGTGTCACATAACCGAATGTACGGGTCACATAACCGAATGTACGGGTCACATAACCAAATGAATTGGTCACGTAGCCAAATGTATTGGTCGAATTTCACTTATCTTTGAATCTTGGTCCACATATTACTTTTGTTCAAGTAAACCAAATCATATTTGGCAGTGGGTCGTAAACACACAGGTTACAAGTCTTTTATGGTGGGACTTGGAACTGAGTGGATTTACGATGCCTTCGCTGGGAAATCTTCATTCATATGCATTACATTCTTTTTCACAAGACTCCATGAACTCACCAACCTCGTGTTGACACTTTAGCATGTATTTTCAGGTATTAATCAATGGCACGCTACAGGAGGTTTTGGCAGGGCATGGCATGGTCATAGAAGACTCTGATATTCATTTGGGGACCGTTTTAAAAGTAATTCAAAGGCCTATTTCCGCACTAATTTTAGCAATGTAAATTCAACACTTTTGGTTAAACCACTTAATTCTAACTAATTGAAGTGAAAACCATTTTTGTACTTGTGTTGTGATACCGATTGAGTTACACCCCAGCTACATGTATGCTTTCGCTGGACCTGATTTGAGGGTGTGACAGCTTTGAAACTGTTAATAAAACTGGTAACAAGAAATGACGAGGCCGTCCGTGGTAGCAAACCGCCAGACAGTACCCCAAGAGGATTGCGAAGCCGTTCATTGATAATCAATCTGGAAACCATATCCCCTCCTACACCTCCTGAATTTGACGATCCTTTGGAACTACCACAATGGGTGCCATTTGTAGAGGTATGCAAAAGTTTACCTATGTTTTCCCCCTTAATTTTGGTTTCCAATTTTGATTATCTACTACCTGTGATATTTACATAAGTTAGTCGAGTAGAAACGTTGAAACAAATGTAAGTTAGGTTATACAGCGATTACATAACTATTAAATTCAATAAGTTCAAACAACCTTAGGGATTACATTTTTTGAAGTCTTAATGACTACAACAATCTTAGTTTTCAGGAGATGAGTCTAATCCTAAATGGGCCGACTCGTAGTCAAATTCTTCAATACCTTCGTGTTCAATCTCCTCATCAGCATCCTCTGGTTGGGCAGCTTCAAACAAATTCATCCGTGGCATATTGGCCAGTTGGTTCGCATGATCTTCTACGAGTCGTTTTTTTCTTTGTTTCTCTGCTGCTGCTTCCTTTTCTTCTCGCCCCATGTTTAACTCAAACTCGTTTTCCCACTGGATGTATGTTTCGTCAGAATCCCATACATAGTCATCTGACTTGGGGTTGTTTTTTTTTCTTCAACAATACATGTTACATATAAATAAACCAAATAAATTTGTAGTAAGCATAAATAAGTTTCTATTAGATTATTACAAAAAATTAAATTAGTAACATACATTTATTTTTCTCATCCTTTGATACACTTTTTTCGTCAACCAATTGCTTTCTGCAAAAGATTAACAAAATTAGGACACATAATATACAAGTAATTAATTTTTTAAAACAAAAAGAAAAATAAAACTGCATACTTTGGGGGTTTCTCTGTCTGCAACTCAACATTTGTATCAGTTGCTGGTCTTTTCTTAGATGATGAAACTGTTTTGGATGAAGACATTCTTGCTTATGTTTTAGATTAGGATTCACAAACAGTATTTGGTTTTACTAGTGTTTAAGATTGGATGATGTAAATTGGCTGAATAGAACCCTGCCTATATAGATGAATAAGAGGGCAAACCAAGAGGCACCATTTGAATTAACTATACTTTATTTCTTGGAAGTTCAATGTAATAAATAGTTGAATTTAGTTTAATGTTAAAAGGTGCAATTAATTGTTAAAAATAACCGCACTAATATAACTGTAATACAGAGTGTAACCATTATGTAACCAAAACAAATATAATATTGATGCGTGGGAATCGCAACAGGCTTTACCTCTCGAGGGATCTCGAGAAGCTTACAACCCCCACCAGGCAGTGTACCTGATCGTTGTAGTATAGTATAGTGACAAGTACCGGGGGATTGAACGTTCAGCTTAGGAATAGTGTCGCTAGGATTAGAAAGCCTAAATACTAGTTCTAAAGGTGAGGGATGATTATTTTTGTGTTTTTATATTTTTTAGAAAGCAAGTAAAAATCTCGGGTTTTGGAAGAGTGGGCGGAATTAGTTGCTATTCAACTAACCCAATACTAAGATGCAATCAAAATAAAATACTAGAAATGAAAGTAAACTAATTTATACTAAAGTTGTGAGCAGTAATTGGAGAAAATGTGTTTACTTAGATTTCACTACTCCCTAGATATCTTTTACACGTTAATTACTTGTTATAATTGCATGGATGACGGATCGTATTCCTTAATACCATTCATGGGGTGGCACACATAACTCCCCAATTCTATGAGCTCTTATCTCCTCCTACACCATGCCCAGCACAACTATAGGGATTGTAAACAGTGGCTCATGCATTAAATACAACCAATAAAGACCTAGTGCGCGTTGGTTCATGTTTCTTAAGACGTTCAAGCATGTTACCAATTGGAGATCTGCCAGTTTTCTTAAGCCTAACATATAAATCATTCATCCAAGACAAGAATAAACAAGTAATCAACACATAATCAATATCTAGGTTTCATTAGATCTAAGCAAACACAAGATAGATCTAGCCTAGCATGATGGAATTACGACAAGAACATGATATAGGAAACCAACACATAGACATATTGATTGAATTAGAAGAACACTTATCTTGATTAATCATGCAAGGTATCAAGGGGTTGGAACCCTTGAAAAACCTGTAAAGTTACACCAAAATCGTACTTAGGGTTTCTCCCAAAACTTCTCTCTTTAATGTGAAAAATTAGAAAACTATATATAAGAAAAAGGGGTCTGACGGCGTCAAGAGCAAATAGGTGACGCCGTCACCTCGCCGCCAAAACAATCCTCGGACTGCCTAGATCTACATTTGACGCCGTCAAGAACATTGCATTTCCAGGCCGTCACGACTTTAACTCTTGACGCCCTACCTTCATGACGCCGTCAAAACTCTTCTGGGTCGTCATGGACTTTTACTCTTGACGCCGTCAGGAAACTCCTCTTGACGCCGTCATGCACTGTTCCCAGCATGGAAAATTAAGACTTTGGCGTTTTCTTCACTTTTATGCTCCAAAAACGTCCGAATTGCTTCTTTTCCAGATTTCACTCCCAAAGTACCTAAAATCACAAATGGAACGATTTAGGGCAATATTTGATCAAATAAATTCGGATTCGGGCTTAAATGACCCCCTAAAAACGGATCATTTTTCGCCTCATCATATACCCTTACACTTGAGATTTGCTTGTCCTCAAGCAAATGCGCTTTTATTCTACTCAAAAGACAAGTTAGGGGTCATTTAACACTAATATAAAAGTAATTACAACAAATAATCGTTTCACTAAAGACCAATAGACAAGCACGGAGGTCATACACAAGCACCTCACAGATAGTGTTTAGATACTCACATCTCTCGGGTGTAATAAAGTGTAAATTACAATATGGAAACGGAAGATATCTCTCACTACCTGTCATAGCAAAATAGATTACCATAGGCTTGGGAAAGGATCAAACCTCCACCAAATGGCGTAAGCACCTAGGATAAACTATCAAAGAGGTCTTTTAAAGGGTTGTAACGCTAGGTGTAGGGATATGAAATACATGGTTTTGTTGGATAAAGGAAGTTTTACTGGTGGCGAGTTAACAATCTTGGTTAATTACATGTACAATGTGGCGTTGCTAAGCCAAGACTAGACTCGACTTAAGCTAATAAATGAAAAATAACAAAAACATAAAATGAACATAGAATAAAAAGGGATGGTAGTCCGTATGTTTTTTTCTCTTTTTCCTTTTTCTATTTTTTTTTTCTTTTTTTTTTTTTTTTTTTTGATTTTTTCGATTTTTTTTTTATTTTTTTTTATTATTTTTTTTATTTTTTTTTGCATACACTCTTACCCTACCATCCAAAATAATACATCATAGGGAATGAATATTCCCCTTACACTTGAATCTTTACATACTTTACATTAAACTAATCTAATGACTCGAATTAAGAAAATCAAAACACTTTGAGCACTTTTAAGATTAACGCACATATGGGGGTAATAAATAATGTTCTTCCCCATTACTCCATAAATAAGTACTTACCCATGAGTCCCAATTGTCCCAAAATAATATGTACAAGGATATGACTTGACTTAGTAACCATGTAATCAATTAGAAACTTAACTTAGGGTTTAACAAATAACAATAATGCACTAAAAATGAGCGCATACACGGAAGGCTAAGGCGATTTGGTTGTACATTTAAGTGGGGTGTAACAAATTCTTCCTTTAAGTAAGATGCTTAAAGTTAGAAATGAACAGATAGGCTCGGAGGGGTGTACTAGGGGTTTCGTGTACTAAAAATGAGTACAACGCTAAGGGTGTGGGAAAAATTAGTTGACTTAACTAGCCAAGTAATATGACTTAAATGGTCAAGTAATTATGATACGGGTTTAACACAAGGGTAATCCTAATGCCTCTTATCATGTAGTAAATCCTACTACACGAATGTAGTCTCACTAGCGGTCTCGGGATGCATCACTAATGCAAGTTCTAGAATCTAAATGCTACCGGTACACTCATAAGCACTAATAGTAAATGCTTTTCCTATCAAAGCTAAAGGCGAACCTCACATTTTTGGGTGGAAAATTTTTCTGAATATACGGTTATGTGCTAGTCATACAATCTCCTATCCATGAGACGCTTGCTATGGCTAAAGTTTCACTCCTAAATGTTGTAAAAAAATTTAAATTTGGCGCTAAAATTGCACTAACAAGTATTTCTCATAGTTTTATTACACATCTACCATTAAACAAAACAAACTCAAGCGAAAGTGCATATTTAAGGTATCATCTTTTTACCCTCCCCTTACACTTAAGATGAACATTGTCCCCAATGTTCAAGTAAAGAATGTAAAAGTGAAAAAGTAAAGAGAATGAAATCAAATACTCCCCTGATTCGCTCGGTATGGATAATAGGATGGCCAGGTTAAATCTTTCTCCAAGAAAATGAACAATCAAAGCTTCCCTTCCAGAATATAAATCATCTCCTTGTCATACATAACCTGTAAAACCTGACAAAATAGACAAGACAACCTCGCGTAAAATCGGCGGCATCCTATATAAGTTTCTAAATCCTAGAAAACAAGACAAGATATAATGCTTGTGGAATGAACTTTGCAGATCTCCTGGAGATTATAAAACTTAATAATTCACAAAAACCATAAGACTCCGTTAGAAAAACAAAACCGGTAAAATTTCCAGATTTTTAACTCCTGACGCCGTCAAGAGTAAACCCCTGACGCCGTCAGAATTGACCTGCAAAAATTCTTATGTTAAGTTTCCGGAAAATTTCTGGAAAAACTTGGTCCTACTTCCTGGAAAATCCTGCAAAACTTCATTATGACTCAATACAAGTATTTGACTCTAACAAGTACGAATATACATGTTCATTTAATATTTTGGAGAATCATGATTGGTTTGTTTCTTAAAAACATATTTGGGGTTTCCCCTTACAATTATCTTTTGCAAAAATACTTCTAGGTGGAGTTAAGACTAGGCCAAAACAACAAAGTAAAGTATTTCCACTATTTAATTTAGAAACATGATCTGCCAACAATAAAAATTAAGCATGCATACGGAAGCAAATAACAATCAAACAAATAAAATCACACAAAACATGGGTTGCCTCCCAAGAAGCGCTTTTCTTTATTTACGAGTCTTGTAGCTAGACTCAAGGTCATGGGTTACTACATGACTTCATCATTGGTCCCATTCTCTAGGCCGTCTTCTAAACCAGTATCGCATTCGTAGTGCAAGTACTTCGGGTCTTCGAACTCGAAAATATCTTGTCGATACTTAGAGCCAAGCTTACTAACATCCTTAAAGAATCCACATGATAAATCAGAAATGTTTTTACACCCTCTCCTAACATCTTCATCACATAAGATAAGTTGGGAGCTCATCTTATCAAGCCCGTCACAATCGATTTCCTTAAGGTCTTTTCTCTTATATGGCGTTTGGTATGAAATCCTCCTAATCCCATCAGTGAAGGTCATGATTCCGTTCAAGTCATCCACTATCAAATTAGTGATTTCACAAAAGGGTGCTCCCAAAACTACTTGTGATAACCTGGGGTCGACATAGTCTTCTATGTTATCCACAATTGTGAATTCCATAGTGAATGTCATATTTCCTACGAACACCTGGATTTCATGATCCTTACCAACCACTTTCTCCCCCTTGTAAATCATCCCCCATCTGCAGATATTGTTATAATGGAACAATGACATAACATTCTTTGGCAGGAATACGTTTATGTAGATGTTATCGAAATACTTATGACCAATCATGCAGGGGATTTTGAGATTATTCGGATCACGCCGTCTTATCTTCCTCAACTCTCCATCCTTTGACCCATATAGATTCCCCTCAAGGGAGGGACGATACTCGTAAACCTCCTCATTATCCCTATGAAAAATTACCTTCCTAACACCATTGGTGAGTAATACACTACCATCTTTCTCATCAAGGATTGCTCCAGATTCATTGATAAATGGTATCCCAAGGACAAGTTTGGTTAACGTTTGATTGGTGAGAGGGTCCACGTCATCAACCACGATGAGGTCAGTATTGTAAACAAGCTCTCCAATCCTAATTGATAAGTTTTCTATTACTCTCTCGCACGCAATGTGTTCTGGGAAGGTTTTGTGGTATAGGGAAAGGGGGATTATGTTGACTGGGAAGCTAGGATCTATATGACTATCGGTTAAGAGCTTTTCCTTAATGGTATAGGGGATCTTGAAAACTTTAGGGTTACTTTCCTTAGTCTTATTGCTACTCCCACTAATAACATCCTCCATTTTTCTCTCGGGTTCTCCCATAATAGATTTACCCAAAATGGTTGGATTTCTCTCATGCTCTTCCGATCTCTCTTTCCCTTCATCCGGTTTGCCGGATTCTTGCGCGGTGTATTACTCGGGTGAGTTGGTAGGTTTTCTTGCCGAAGCATGGTCAACCCTTGAGGTCTCATCTTTAGCTGTCCGACTGAATTTGTTAGTTTGTTGTTGGGTTGGGTTGGATGTTGAAGCAGATATTGTGGTGATGGTGTTTACGAAGTGGATTGGTCCTGGGGGTTTGATAGGTTCTCTTCCGTTAGGAGATAGATGTTTGAATAACTTGCTAGGACTTTTTATTTTCACAGGGGAGGCTGGTGGACTCGTGACGGTAGCAGATTTAACCTCATCAACGTGAATGGGTTTATTATCAACATGCTCTTTGATAGCAGTCAACAGATTACAAATCTTGTTGTTCACATCAGCCTGCTGTTGTTTAAATTTGGCCTCGAGAGTAGCGAGCTGTAATTCTTGAGATAGAATGAATTTTTTTAAAGTATCTTCACAGCTTTGCATAGGAATGCCTTGTGATGGAAAATGCTCGGACCAAGTGAGTGGTGAGGAGTCATTGAAGGATACGCTTCGCGTTTGGTACCCTCTGAAATCAGGTTTATCCTTCCATGCCTCATAGGCTTCGGCAGAAGTTCGAGGACCCTGACCTACGTGTGATGATGTGAATTCGTTATAAGCACGTTTTGGAAGTTCTATGCAGTTATGAGTCTCATGAGGGCCATTGCATAGTTTGCATGTAGAAGCGATTCTGCTTTCATGAGAGACTTGACTCGACCTACAAGTTCCATGATCCTACGGTTGGGAGTTGATGAGTGCTCAAACACTCATCATTTTTAGTCAGTCTGAACTGCAAAAACATACAAAAACACTCAGAAATGCATCAAAATACTAAAAATATTCCAAAATTGTGTTTTATATGTTTTAAATGCAAATTGAGCAAAAACAGATGAAAAACGTACAAAGTTTGCATAATTGGCAGTTTCAGTCCCTCAAGTTTCATAAATTGGCAAAACTAGTCCCTGAAGGTTTAAAACGAAAGAAAAGTCAACCCAAGGTTTTCTAAAGTCAAAAGTTATCAAAAACAATCCTTGGGTGAAAAGTTTGAGAAAATTACATGTTTGGTCCCTCAGGTTTCAAAATTGGCAAAGGTAGTCCTTGGGTATTTAAAAAAATGGAATTTAACAAATAATACCCTTGTACTATTCATTTATGGCAAAATAGACCCTTTTGTTATCTTTGGAAAAGTTCCATGTTTAATCCTTCAAATTTCAGAAAAATACAATAATGATCCTTTAACTTTGCAAATTGGCAATTTTGGTCCTCGGGTGTTCGAATTGGAGAAAACACATATTAAGTCCTTGTGGAATTTCAAAGTTGGCAAGATAGGTCCTTGTGAGAAGTTTGGAAAACTGGCAGTTTGTGTCCCTGGAATTTTCAGCTTTACATATTTGGTCCTTGGGCTTTTATCTACTACTAACCAAATGGACCCTTGTTATTTATTAGTTATAAATCCACTCCAAAACAATAATCCAATCCATAACCTATACCTTGGCCCAATCCCTACCAGCCCACTCACTCCCTGGTTTAATAATCCCACCCAGGTCAAACCCAGTCAAACCACTCATCTCCCTCCCCACGTGAACCTGCTACACCCTGCCAACCCTAATCATCACCACCTCCCCCCTCCACTGCTACCCCTACTCCAAACAAACCACCCCAGTCCAAACTTATTCAACCTATGCAAGTTATCAGAGGAAAAAGCCAATTTGCAAGCCTCATTTTGGCGCCAATACTTCCAATTGAAGGGCTGAGATTGTCCACAAGCCATCCTATGGTTGAAATTAATTCAAGAAACATATCATGGTTTCAGCTCAGCTCTTATCACAAAACAAGCACAAGAAGGAAGCAACCCTAATAATTTTTAGTATAAATAGTTTATTTGTAAGCCTAAAAAGGCAGTAGGTAATTTAGGTTAAAAGTAGTTGTAATTTAATTTTAAAGCATTGTTAAACCATTAATCTCAGTTGTACTCTTTTCAAAAAGAAAATTCAATGAAAGTTTAGATTTTCTTATTATTTGTCATTGTACCATCTGTTTACTTTGAACTGCTTATTTCACAGCTTATCTATTGCTTATTGTAAGTTCTTACCTTCTTATTAGTTAACTTAAGGTTTTCTATGCTTATGTTCTAGGTTAGCAAGCTATTGGTTGAATAGAGCACCTCAACTGTTATATTAGCCCTCTTTTAGCCTGTTAAGTTTTGCTTAATGCAGCTGCTTACTCTGGTTTAATCATGCTTGTGTAGTGATTAGTTACCTATCTTAGCCTTTGTGATCATAAGTAGAGTGAAAAATCCACATGGAATAGCTTAAATGGTCATGACTGCTAGTTAAGGGACTGTTTGGTTCAAGCTGCCATCCTTGCCTAAAAACTTTTTTGACCCTTTTTCAAAATTCAATCAGCTTTCCCTACTCATTTTTGGTAGCAATTAATCCAAATTCTACATTTCCTAATAGTCTTTAAGTATTTAAGTTGATTTCTAATTTTTATTTTTATTAAAGCTGTTTTAAAGTTGTATAGCTTCTTTTGTTGTTATTATTGGTTCACATTAGTTACCATTAGGCTAGTGCAAGTAGTTAGTATATGAAAGTTTACTTTCACAGGTCAAAATACTCATTTTTGACCCATTTGGCCACAACTGATGCAGTCCCAAACACCATTAAGCATCCAATTTTAATTCACTCATCTGTAGGTGTTGAGGTCTGAAAATTGGTTTGTGGTTTGTGTGCTAGCTTGTCAACAAGCTTATATTTTTATTTGAATTTTATGAATTTTTTTTAAGTAGCTTATTGCAGCCCTAAAGGTGGCCTTTCCACCCTTGCTTGCCCTGCACCCAGGTACTCTTTCTCACAGTTTTTTTTTGTAGCATATAGCTTGTTCTTTAGCTGATTAAAGTTTGTGATTCTTGTTAATTTTGGAGTCCTTCATGATTTACTTGTCATGCTTGTATTAATATTCCCTTTTCAAGCTTATTTGTGAGCTTATTTGTTGTTCAAAAAAATCTCATCATGAAACACCCCTATACTGGTTCACCAGGGTAGTAATGCAAGTCCATAAGCTCATATATTGTTCCCTATTGTAGCTTAAACTAAGATCTTTGTTGTTCTGGGAAGCTCATTAATAAGGCTCTGTATGCATGTGCTTATATGCCTTTGGCTGCTTATTTGTCTGCTTATGTTGAGCCTTCAAGTTGTTTGTTCCAAATCCACACACTGAGTCATCAGTGCACTCAGTGTGTATTAATAAGCTCATTGTGAGGTTTCCTCATGGGCTTTTCCTGAGCTTGAAAACTTTTTGGCAAGCTCACAGTGTGAGCTTAATGGTTTCAAGCTCAACTTACCCTCTAGAGCTTATTTGGATAAGCTCACAGTGGCCTATTCTTGCCCTTTGAACCTACTCAATGGTGTTTGGATTGTGGATTTAGGACTCTGCTTATCTGCCTAATCAGCTTATTTTAGTGATCATTTGTTGCTTGAATTAGCTTATTTGGATCTGTCAAGGTTGTTGTTAGCTTATTTTCCACTTAGGTGCTAGTTCACAGCTTATTGCTAGCTTAGTTTTGGCCTGCAGTTCACCCATCAGACTAGCAACCCAGGTTTTCATCCCAACTTCCTAACCCTCTCAAGTGCTCTCTAGTGGACCCCACCCATAGAACTTTTGCTTTCTGGGAAGCTCATCCAACAAGCTTGTTGGTTCTAGCATCAATTTGGCTTCTGAGCTTATGGGATAAGCTTTACCCAGGCCTGCACTTTTCCTCATAACCTGCTTGTGGTTTGTGGGATTTGAAGTGATATTTGGATTGCTTGTCATTACTTCACAGCTTATGTATTGTAATTTCTTGTTCATTTCCAATTCATTAGGCTTATTTCAGCTTAATTAGTCTTTGATGTTCAGCTTATAGCTTGCTAGAAACCTTTTCCATTTCAAAATCTCATTTTAAGCTTAAATACCCAACTGTTGGGGGGATAAGCTCATACAGAGCTTATCTGAGCTTATTTTAAGTCTTGGTTTTACAAAAGTTTGCTATTTTTATTGTTTAAGTGTGCTGGTAAAAAGAAAAAAAGTAAAAATAAAATAGATAGTTAAATCTCCCATGAGTGAGACTTGAACCCTGGACCTTTTGGTTTGACTGGTCAACAACCAGGCCTGAGGTGTGCACCATCTGCCCTATACATGTCTTAGTGTTTATTGTTTCCTCACTCATTTTTATAGTATTCCTTTTCCATTTTTGTTTATTAAGCTTAACAGCTTATTTGGCTTATTGCTAGCTTATTTCTTTATTGACCCACTTTTCTTATATTTTTCTTAGGCTTATAATAACTTGTAGTATTTATTTAAAAAGTTTCAGAATTTTCTAAAATTGTTTAGTATTTTTAATAATTATATTTAGTTTATTTAGTATTTAATTAATTATAAATAATTAAAAAGTCAAAAAAATAATTTTCTTTTTTCTAAAATTTTCTTTTATCATTAGGATCGTAAAAATATTATTTTCATGTTCGTAGGGTTAGCGTAGCTCAAAATTCACTTTTTATTTCGCGCACTCGCGTTTATTTTAATTTTAACTCGCGTTTTATTTAAATAACTTTTGCGTTTTTAAATTTAGGTTACGTTTGTAAAAGTAGTTTGTTAAATAAAGAAAAACCAAAAACATAAATAAAGTGATAGCTTCTATTTAAGCCGTTTGGCTTATTTTTCTGCTTACGTATAAGCAATTTCTGATTTTAAGTTTTTAGATCACGTTTTAGGACAATTAGGTTTCGCGTTATTGTTAATATAGTGTGTTTAATCGTTCTCACTTATATTTCCTTAGTGTAATCATCACAACTCACTTATACCCTTTCCTATCCAAATTCACCCGATCACATAACCGTTTTTATACCATCCACACCTCGTCGGGACATAACGACCCGAGGAAACACTGTACTTCCACGGAGATTGATTCTAGGCAAGTTGACCTTGTTGACCATCCCTGGTCAATTTGGGTTGACCGTTTGGAGCCAATCAAATTTTGCCGGGGAGGTTGTGTGCGTATCTAAACGATTTTTCTGATTAGTGTCTTTGGAATTCGTTCCATTGTACATTTATCCATCCTTTGTTCATATTTTCCCATTATCAAAACAAAACCGTTCATGAAAACTTTTTAAACTCAGTTTTCAACGAACACAAAAAACACAAAAACATTTTTCTTATCATTTGTACAAAATGTTTATCCAAAAACCCAAAAATATTCACCTTTACCCTCTCACACATTTGATTCTTCATCCCTACTCCTCCCAAACCTTTTGATTCTTTCTATATCTCATCCACACTTTCTGGTTTGCCAATGGTGTGGTAATCCTCATAATGGTGGCAATTGCCCCAGTTGTGGCATGGTAGAGTTAGGAAACGGGTCTGTCTATAACCAAGATCCCTATTCCTACCATGACACGATTGATTCATTCCATCAGTTACCACACCATCAGTCTCAGCAGTTTTACTGTTGTGAGTACTGTGGTGGTTCACACTACAGTTCTGATTGTCAATCGGGAAACATGTTTGTCTATGAGCAATTTCCCGGTAACAATTATGACTCTAGCACATACGACTCACAACCTCAACAGTTTTACTGTTACGATTACTGTGGAGGTCCACACTTCATCTCAGATTGTCAAACAGGTAATCCATATCCTTGTGACAATTTTGACACACCTTATTACGACCAACCTCCACAGTACGATATGAATCAAGTACTTCTTCCACAAATGCAAAATATGATGAAAATCGTTGATGAGCTTAAGGGTTTAGTTCAAGACTTTGCCCAAAGACACACTAATCAAAAATCCATGGAAGAACTGCTTGCTGAAGAGCAGGCTGCTAGAATAAATGCCCAAGATGCCTATGAAAAATCTATTCGGGAATCAATTGCAAGAGAAAAAGCAGCCAAATCTAGCTCTTTGTTCCGTTTCATTCCTGATGACAGTGATGATGAGGATACACTTGACATCCTTGAATTTTATAAAACTTCAAGTTCATCAATTGATACCCCAGCAGTTGAGATTCCATCTCAAACAACTGCTATCACACCCGAGGTTTCCACTCACTCTCTGAACATGGGGGACGAGCATCTTGACACTGTTCCTGATAAGGAATCGGATGAATTCATAAAGTCTAGTGTTGAGAACCTTGTCCCAATCCCGAGAAAGTCACAGGGAACTTTGGATCATGTATGTGGTATTCCTTCACCCATTGAGTGTCCTAAAGATCAATTTGAGACTTTCTCAGATTTTAGCGATGATTGCACATCTTATGGAGACATCGAGTATGTTGAGGCATTAGTTCCACAAACTGATGCTGATCATCTTCTTGAGGAGTTCGCCGATGAACTTACTCACGTCAATCCACTTTCATTTGAAGGTGATGATGGTCTCCTTGATTTCCAAGCCGATCTGGGAGAAATTGAAAGTCTCCTATATCATGATCCGTCACTCACTTCTTATCCCAACAGTCCACAAGAGAATGTTAATCTCTTTGTTCCCGAAACATTCAATACTACTCTCACCAATCCTCTATTTGAATTCGACTCTGAATTCACTTTGATTTCTGATAATCCACTCTTTGATATTCAGAATGAGGATTGTGATGAGTCTATTCCGGAACATGAGTTCACAAATTCACATCTTGTGAATGATTCTCTTCATGAGGAGTTCTCCGGTGAACTCACTCATCATATTATGACTCCTCCGGAGTTTGATAGCCCGGGGGGAGATGCTCTTAATTATGAGAATTTGCAAATTCCCACCCACCCTCCCGGGATGTTTTTGAGCTTACCCTTTGAAATCCAAACTCAGGCTACGGAGCCTGCTCTCGAGGAAGAAAATCAAATCATGATTTACATCATGGTTTTCTTCCTTTTCTTCACCTATAAGGTGACTTCTCTTATTCTTCACTCCTTCGGGAATGAAGACACCATATTTGATCCCGGCATTTTCATGTATCATTATCTTGAGCCGGATACTTATCTCATCGGTGTGGAACTTTCACGTGCTTCAAATGTTTGTCCAAACATCTTGAATGAAAGTCCGATCGAGATTATTTCTTCCACATCATGCTTCCCCAAGGACTAATGAATTCGGGGTCGAGTCAAGCTAGTGACTCGGTAAACAAAAACAGTAGCATGCATATAGGGTTTTCACCCTAAGTGTGGGGGAGTCCCCCATGCTATAATTACAAAAGTGAAAATACAAAATGGTGTTTTCCACGCTTAGCTTGTAATGTTGCCCTTTTACGTTCAAAATGTTGGCATAATCCCCGGGATTCTGAATATTGAGGACAATATTCATGCTAAGTGTGGGGGGGGGGGGGGTATTCGCTATTCTAGCGAATTTTATCACATTTTACTATATAATACCCCTGTTTTTAGCCAAAATTCAAAAATTTTAAAAATTTTTCACTGGTGCTTCAAAATTTTTGTGGTAATCAGTCCTCCTTGTCTAATCGACAAAAGGGATTGGCTAGTCCAGGAGCAAACGGCTCTTGGTAAAGACATCTCAAATTCGTTTATGGCTTGCAATTTGCCCAAAATTGTATGGTTCCTCAACTCCCCAAAAACAAATGAGTTGGCTAGCCCGCAAGATTATGGCTTGTGGTAAAGGCCGTGGAAAATCCATAATTGGTAATCAGCTCACCAAGATGTTGACTATTACATCAAGAGCTGGCTAGTCCAGAAGCAAACGGCTTTTGGTAAAGACTACTCAAATCCGTTGACAGCTGGTGGTTTGCTCAAAATCACACGGTTATCAGGTGTGCCACAGTTCTTACACCTGGCTACTCCAGAAGTGATGGCTGTTGGTAAAGAGTTTAAAATCCATCAAGTTTTCAAAACAGTATTGCTAGGGACTAGCAACAGTTTAGTGTGGGGGATTGATGAGTGCTCAAACACTCATCATTTTTAGTCAGTCTGAACTGCAAAAACATACAAAAACACTCAGAAATGCATCAAAATACTAAAAATATTTCAAAATTGTGTTTTATATGTTTTAAATGCAAATTGAGCAAAAACAGATGAAAAACGTACAAAGTTTGCATAATTGGCAGTTTCAGTCCCTCAAGTTTCATAAATTGGCAAAACTAGTCCCTGAAGGTTTAAAATGAAAGAAAAGTCAACCCAAGGTTTTCTAAAGTCAAAAATGATCAAAAACAATCCTTGGGTGAAAAGTTTGAGAAAATTACATGTTTGGTCCCTCAGGTTTCAAAATTGGCAAATGTAGTCCCTGGGTATTTAAAAAAAATGGAATTTAACAAATAATACCCTTGTACTATTCATTTATGGCAAAATAGACCCTTTTGTTATCTTTGGAAAAGTTCCATGTTTAATCCTTCAAATTTCAGAAAAATACAATAATGGTCCTTTAACTTTGCAAATTGGCAATTTTGGTCCTCGGGTGTTCGAATTGGAGAAAACACATTTTAAGTCCTTGTGGAATTTCAAAGTTGGCAAGATAGGTCCTTGTGAGAAGTTTGGAAAACTGGCAGTTTTGGTCCCTGGAATTTTCAGCTTATACATATTTGGTCCTTGGGCTTTTATCTACTACTAACCAAATGGACCCTTGTTATTTATTAGTTATAAATCCACTCCAAAACAATAATCCAATCCACAACCTATACCTTGGCCCAATCCCTACCAGCCCACTCACTCCCTGGTTTAATAATCCCACCCAGGTCAAACCCTGTCAAACCACTCATCTCCCTCCCCACGTGAACCTGCTACACCCTGCCAACCCTAATCATCACCACCTCCCCCCTCCACTGCTACCCCTACTCCAAACAAACAACCCAGTCCAAACTTATTCAACCTATGCAAGTTATCAGAGGAAAAAGCCAATTTGCAAGCCTCATTTTGGCGCCAATACTTCCAATTGAAGGGCTGAGATTGTCCACAAGCCATCCTATGGTTGAAATTAATTCAAGAAACATATCATGGTTCCAGCTCAGCTCTTATCACAAAACAAGCACAAGAAGGAAGCAACCCTAATAATTTTTAGTATAAATAGTTTATTTGTAAGCCTAAAAAGGCAGTAGGTAATTTAGGTTAAAAGTAGTTGTAATTTAATTTTAAAGCATTGTTAAACCATTAATCTCAGTTGTACTCTTTTCAAAAAGAAAATTCAATGAAAGTTTAGATTTTCTTATTATCTGTCACTGTACCATCTGTTTACTTTGAACTGCTTATTTCACAGCTTATCTATTGCTTATTGTAAGTTCTTACCTGCTTATTAGTTACCTTAAGGTTTTCTATGCTTATGTTCTATATTAGCAAGCTATTGGTTGAATAGAGCACCCCAACTGTTAGATTAGCCCTCTTTTAGCCTGTTAAGTTTTGCTTAATGCAACTGCTTATTCTGGTTTAATTATGCTTGTGTAGTGATTAGTTACCTATCTTAGCCTTTGTGATCATAAGTAGAGTGAAAAATCCACATGGAATAGCTTAAATGGTCATGACTGCTAGTTAAGGGACTGTTTGGTTCAAGCTGCCATCCTTGCCTAGAAACTTTTTTTACCCTTTTTCAAAATTCAATCAGCTTTCCCTACTCATTTTTGGTAGCAATTAATCCAAATTCTACATTTCCTAATAGTCTTTAAGTATTTAAGTTGATTTCTAATTTTTATTTTTATAAAAGATGTTTTAAAGTTGTATTAGGTTAGATTAGGATTTAAGCTTCTTTTGTTGTTATTATTGGTTCACATTTGTTACCATTAGGCTAGTGCAAGTAGTTAGTATATGAAAGTTTACTTTCACAGGTCAAAATACTCATTTTTGACCCATTTGGCCACAACTGATGCAGTCCCAAACACCATCAAGCATCCAATTTTAATTCACTCATCTGTAGGTGTTGAGGTCTGAAAATTGGTTTGTGGTTTGTGTGCTAGCTTGTCAACAAGCTTATATTTTTATTTGAATTTTATGAATTTTTTTTAAGTAGCATATTGCAGCCTAAAGGTGGCCTTTCCACCCTTGCTTGCCCTGCACCCAGGTACTCTTTCTCACAGTTTTTTTTTAGCATCTAGCTTGTTCTTTAGCTGATTAAAGTTTGTGATTCTTGTTAATTTTGGAGGCCTTCCTGATTTACTTGTCATGCTTTTATTAATTTTCCCTTTTCAAGCTTATTTGTGAGCTTATTTGTTGTTCAAAAAAATCTCATCATGAAACACCCCTATACTGGTTCATCAGGGTAGTAATGCAAGTCCATAAGCTCATATATTGTTCCCTATTGTAGCTTAAACTGAGATCTTTGTTGTTCTGGGAAGCTCATTAATAAGGCTCTGTATGCATGTGCTTATATGCCTTTGGCTGCTTATTTGTCTGCTTATGTTGAGCCTTCAAGTTGTTTGTTCCAAATCCACACACTGAGTCATCAGTGCACTCAGTGGGTATTAATAAGCTCATTGTGAGGTTTCCTCATGGGCTTTTCCTGAGCTTGAAAGCTTTTTGGCAAGCTCACATTGTGAGCTTAATGGTTTCAAGCTCAACTTACCCTTTAGAGCTTATTTGGATAAGATCACAGTGGCCTATTCTTGCCCTTTGAACCTACTCAATGGTGTTTGGATTGTGGATTTAGGACTCTGCTTATCTACCTAATCAGCTTATTTTAGTGATCATTTGTTGTTTGAATTAGCTTATTTGGATCTGTCAAGGTTGTTGTTAGCTTATTTTCCACTTAGGTGCTAGTTCACAGCTTATTGCTAGCTTAGTTTTGGCCTGCAGTTCACCCATCAGACTAGCAACCCAGGTTTTCATCCCAACTTCCTAACCCTCTCAAGTGCTCTCTAGTGGACCCCACCCATAGAACTTTTGCTTTCTGGGAAGCTCATCCAACAAGCTTGTTGGTTCTAGCATCAATTTGGCTTCTGAGCTTATGGGATAAGCTTTACCCAGGCCTGCACTTTTCCTCATAACCTGCTTGTGGTTTGTGGGATTTGAAGTGATATTTGGATTGCTTGTCATTACTTCACAGCTTATGTATTGTAATTTCTTGTTCATTTCCAATTCATTAGGCTTATTTCAGCTTAATTAGTCTTTGATGTTCAGCTTATAGCTTGCTAGAAACCTTTTCCATTTCAAAATCTCATTTTAAGCTTAAATACCCAACTGTTGGGGGGATAAGCTCATACAGAGCTTATCTGAGCTTATTTTAAGTCTTGGTTTTACAAAAGTTTGCTATTTTTATTGTTTAAGTTTGCTGGTAAAAAGAAAAAAAAGTAAAAATAAAATAGATAGTTAAATCTGCCATGAGTGAGACTTGAACCTTGGACCTTTTGGTTTGACTGGTCAACAACCAGGCCTGAGGTGTGCACCATCTGCCCTATACATGTCTTAGTGTTTCTTGTTTCCTCACTCATTTTTATAGTATTCCTTTTCCATTTTTGTTTATTAAGCTTAACAGCTTATTTGGCTTATTGCTAGCTTATTTCCTTATTGACCCACTTTTCTTATATTTTTCTTAGGCTTATAATAACTTGTAGTATTTGTTTAAAAAGTGTCAGAATTTTCTAAAATAGTTTAGTATTTTTAATAATTATATTTAGTTTATTTAGTATTTAATTAATTATAAATAATTAAAAAGTCAAAAAAATAATTTTCTTTTTTCTAAAATTTTCTTTTATCATTAGGATCGTAAAAATATTATTTTCATGTTCGTAGGGTTAGCGTAGCTCAAAATTCACTTTTTATTTCGCGCACTCGCGTTTATTTTAATTTTAACTCGCGTTTTATTTAAATAACTTTTGCGTTTTTAAATTTAGGTTACGTTTGTAAAAGTAGTTTGTTAAATAAAGAAAAACCAAAAACATAAATAAAGTGATAGCTTTTATTTAAGCCGTTTGGCTTATTTTTCTGCTTACATATAAGCAATTTCTGATTTTAAGTTTTTAGATCACGTTTTAGGACAATTAGGTTTCGCGTTATTGTTAATATAGTGTGTTTAATCGTTCTCACTTATATTTCCTTAGTGTAATCATCACAACTCACTTATACCCTTTCCTGTCCAAATTCACCCGATCACATAACCGTTTTTATACCATCCACACCTCGTCGGGACATAACGACCCGGGGAAACACTGTACTTCCACGGAGATTGATTCTAGGCTAGTTGACCTTGTTGACCATCCCTAGTCAATTTGGGTTGACCGTTTGGAGCCAATCAGGAGTGCTAGAATTGTTCGAAGGCAAAGATATTGCCTTGACCATTTTGTTCAAATCACGGGGATCATTCCAACTTTCGTTGTCATAGAGAGCAAGATCTTCTATGAGTTCCCATGATTGTTCCGCACTAAGATCACGCAGCTTACCACCGGCCGATTGGTCAATGGCTCGCCTCGTGGAGATGTCGATATGGTCATAAAAAATTTGGACTTGGAGCCAAAGATCTATGCCATGATGAGGGACTTTTTGGAGCAAGTCCTTGAAACGAGTCCATGCTTCATAAAGAGATTCATTTTGTCGTTGTTGGAACATCAAGATGTCATTTCTAAGCTTAGTAGTTCTCCCCGGTGGGAAAAATTGAGCAAGGAAACGAGTGGTGAGATCATCCCATGTGGTGATGGATCCTGCGGGTAAACGCTCAAGCCATTGACAAGCTTGATCCCGTAGAGAGAATTGGAATAGGCGTAAACGGGTAGTCTCTCTAGTTTCAATACCTAGGTCTATGGAATCTACGATTTTGAGAAAGTCCTTAAGATGTTGGTTTGGATCTTCGGAACGAAGTCCATGGAATGCACATCCGCTTTGCACCAACCGGATGGTGTCGGATCGCAAGGGGGTCACATTGGCTCCGGTGAGCTCAATGGTGTTTCGGTAGCCTTGGTGGCTAGGTCGGGAATACTCTCCTAAGGTTCGGGGCCTAAGGGGTTCTAATGGTGGGTTTTGTTGTGGTGGGATGACGGGTTCAAAGATGTTACCACCTTCCATGATGTCGGATGGTAAAGAGTTACGAACAAAGGCACGAAGAAATGAGATAGACTAAAGAAAACCTAAAAAATAAAAATAAAATCTTACTAGAAAGGAATCTAGCAAGTAGACCTAATAAAAAGAAATTCTAACCTAGACAATAACTATTCCCCGGGCTGCGGCGCAAAAAACTTGATAGCGCCGCACTCTTTTGCGAAAGATGAGAAACAAATGTAAAGATAGACAATCCCCGGCAGCGGCGCCAAAAACTTGATGCGTGGGAATCGCAACAGGCTTTACCTCTCGAGGGATCTCGAGAAGCTTACAACCCCCACCAGGCAGTGTACCTGATCATTGTAGTATAGTATAGTGACAAGTACCGGGGGATTGATCGTTCAGCTTAGGAATAGTGTCGCTAGGATTAGAAAGCCTAAATACTAGTTCTAAAGGTGAGGGATGATTATTTTTGTGTTTTTATATTTTTTAGAAAGCAAGTAAAAATCTCGGGTTTTGGAAGAGTGGGCGGAATTAGTTGCTATTCAACTAACCCAATACTAAGATGCAATCAAAATAAAATACTAGAAATGAAAGTAAACTAATTTATACTAAAGTTGTGAGCAGTAATTGGAGAAAGTGTGTTTACTTAGATTTCACTACTCCCTAGATATCTTTTACACGTTAATTACTTGTTATAATTGCATGGATGACGGATCGTATTCCTTAATACCATTCATGGGGTGGCACACATAACTCCCCAATTCTATGAGCTCTTATCTCCTCCTACACCATGCCCAGCACAACTATAGGGATTGTAAACAGTGGCTCATGCATTAAATACAACCAATAAAGACCTAGTGCGCGTTGGTTCATGTTTCTTAAGACATTCAAGCATGTTACCAATTGGAGATCTGCCAGTTTTCTTAAGCCTAACATATAAATCATTCATCCAAGACAAGAATAAACAAGTAATCAACACATAATCAATATCTAGGTTTCATTAGATCTAAGCAAACACAAGATAGATCTAGCCTAGCATGATGGAATTAAGACAAGAACATGATATAGGCAACCAACACATAGACATATTGATTGAATTAGAAGAACACTTATCTTGATTAATCATGCAAGGTATCAAGGGGTTGGAACCCTTGAAAAACCTGTAAAGTTACACCAAAATCGTACTTAGGGTTTCTCCCAAAACTTCTCTCTTTAATGTGAAAAATTAGAAAACTATATATAAGAAAAAGGGGTCTGACGGCGTCAAGACCAAATAGGTGACGCCGTCACCTCGCCGCCAAAACAATCCTCGGACTGCCTAGATCTACATTTGACGCCATCAAGAACATTGCATTTCCAGGCCGTCACGACTTTAACTCTTGACGCCCTACCTTCATGATGCCGTCAAAACTCTTCTGGGTCGTCATGGACTTTTACTCTTGACGCCGTTAGGAAACTCCTCTTGACGCCGTCATGCACTATTCCCAGCATGGAAAATTAAGACTTTGACGTTTTCTTCACTTTTATGCTCCAAAAACGTCCGAATTGCTTCCTTTTCTAGATTTCACTCCCAAAGTACCTAAAATCACAAAAGGAACAATTTAGGGCAATATTTGATCAAATAAATTCGGATTCGGGCTTAAATGACCTCCTAAAAATGGATCATTTTTCGCCTCATCAAATATGTTTAACTTTTATTTGTAGTAGCAATTTAGTTGGCGCAACCTTTTGGTCAAAGAGTGATGAAAAAACAAAAGGAATTGTTTGGGGGACTCATAAGGGTTAAGTATGTTGATTTTAGCCTATTACAGTTGTACGAAGTATGCTGCAATAGACATTTAACATTGTTTTGAGGATTGAAGCAATGAGACCATCATTGACTAACCATACTCAATTAATATAATATGATAAGAAGGAAAGAGAGGATGTCGTAGAAGTGTCTTTGGTGCAAATACAATTTTTTGCCATATCCTCTTTTTCCTTCTTATCATCCCATATTGATTGAGTCTACCCAAGAATTCTGAGTTCCCAAAATATATTATAAGATACAACACTCATTGGTTTATTAGGTACTTATTTAGGGTCTTTTATTTTATACGTTGAACTTGTGTATGTCATGGGCTTTTTTTTTTAACTAAAATGTTATGTGCAAGGGTTTATTTTGTTATATGTAAAACTTTTGTTATTTTCAATGGTGAATTGATAGTTTTGCATGGGGAATATGAACTTCCTGCGTCGGTTACTACAGTAGTTATGTCAACCCCTATTTATATTCTTGGTTTAGTTACTAAATAATATTTCTAACCTAACTTATCATATCAGCCACCCTACTCCGTCATCCATTATCCATGGCTTCTACTTCTTCCAACAACATCAATGAAATCAAAGCATAGGTTCTTATAATTTGGCAACAGCATTCAAGTTCTATTTCAACAATGAAATTACTAAAGAGAAGGGTTGTTTGAAAAGATACTTGGATGAGCGTAATCAACTCAAAAAGAAAGTAGAGGACCGTCAGGTTACACTCAACGAGACTCATCATCTGCGTTTATTCAACCAAAAAGCAGTTCAAATTCTTCGTTGTCTAGTTGAAACACAGGAAAGGGAGTGTAAAAGGATTCTTTTGTTGACTGCTCTAATCAATGATATCAGTGACGGGATTCATGAGAAGGAGCGCCAAGCTAAGCTTATGAAGGTTCATGAACAACTCTCCTCTGATGAAGATTAGAGTATCACCATAATTGTTGTCTTTTGGGGTTATATTTTCGTACTTGTTTTTCTATGTTTATGTTGAATGCTTGATTATCAAATAACTGTAAGCCTCAAATTGTAATGACTTTGAATTATAATGAAAATTAAGTTTTTGGTTTTTCCTTTTTCAATTGTTGATGCAAATGCGACTCTCATCCATTTGTTGTGATGGTTTAGTATGGACATGATTTGTCATGGCACATTAATTCTCTATTTGTTCCAGATCATATACTTTTTTCTACTGGATCTCCACTGTACATAAATTCATTCAATATTGAATACTTCAATCGTATTCATATTTAAACAACAGGTTATAGTAGAAAAATGAGTCCAATAGGTAAATTCATTCAATACTGAATACTTCAATCATATTCATATTTAAATATGTGCATTCGAATGGATGTCTATAAAAGTAAATGGATGTCTAAATGGGTGGTTGGCAGTTGGCACACTGGCCATTGTGTTTTGCTGTTTTCAAAATTTGCTTTTGGTGGTCCTTGTCCCCCTTTTTCCCGCCTATCCTCTTGGGAACCATTGAACCACTTCCCTAGGCTATTTAAACCCTCGATTGTTTGGGTAAGAACACACAAAAACAAACATATTCCCTTTACAAGATACACAATTAACAATGACAGCAACTACACCATTTCAAAATGATGCTGAAGAATACGCCTTTGTCTTAAACAACACCTTGTTGTTTGACGCAGACTTTAATGAATTCTGGTATGAACCCGTATCAGAATATGGGTCTTATAAAAAGGTTAACCCCTGGATGAGGACACAAATACTTAACTGGGTTCACAGACATGATTTTTATTGGGATGAAGTTTTTGGAGTGGATGAGGAAGAAAATTCAGATGAGCAGCAGGAGGACAATGTGGTGGTGCAACCAAATGTGGTGGAGCCGCCACAAAAAGTGGTGGAGCATAACCACAATGTGGTGGAGGAGCCGCTAAATGTGGTTTTAGATCAGCATAAAGAGGTGGAGGAAAGTGGTAATGGTATCAGGCAGAGGGATCCTTTAAATTTGGAAAAACGGATTAGTGATCTTGAAATTATCTATCAATAACTCAAAGAAAGGAAGGAAAGGAGGCAAAGGGATGAAAGCATGGAATACTGCTTTGGTTCGAACAATTTTGGTGTTTGAATGTTTGTATTTTTCTAGTATTTCATGCTTATGGTGTTTCAATGCTTTTAGTATGGAAATAAATAGTTTATGTATGGAATGTTTCTTACTTTTGATCAATATTAATTAAAATTAGTTTGTTTAATTCATTGCTTACGCTTGATTTTGAATGTTTAATTTGGATAAGAGTTTGAATCTTTGCAAATTGGTTATGTTGGACAGCAACATTGACTTGTATCAGACAAGTTTTATAGAGTTTTTTTTACATTTTGGGTGTCGTATTTTGTTATACATTCTGTTTCTTTGGCCATGTCCTAAATTGTTTTATACACTTTGTACAAATTAGTTGGAGATTAATATAAATTTACCTGATGGAAAAAAAATGATGATCAAATAACAACATAACAGGGTAAATCAATCTACAACCATGTTTCAAGGTTTCATCTTTTGAACATTATCAAGATGGAAAAATGAAACCCACCACAAAACAATCTAATACTTATGTTTCCCATATATCTTCGGAAGTTGCCTTGTATTGTTGATTGTGGCCTTTTGTGGAGCTAGAAATTGCATTCTGCCGTGGTTTCTATTTCTACTAGTACCTTCCACTTGTGACTGTGGTACCTTAATTGTATTGCTACCACTTGGTTTAACACCTTCTGGTTGTTACTCACCGTATACTTCCAGTCTTAGGTCTTCTAGATCTTTAGGTGGCAATTGCATGTTTGTTTCAGCATTTGGTCCATATCGCTCATAAATCTCAGGAAATATGACCTCTCTTAGTACCTTGTTGGACCATTCCCTATCGTCACGGTTTATCTTCTTAAGTCTTTTACGACTAGACATATTGTTCGGGCAGTGATGCAAAAATGCTGAAGAAATTTACTACAATGGGGAGTAAAAAGATCTAAGGTGAGGAATGAGATGTGACAATCAGGAAGAAGATGTGGAAAAAAGAAAAACCCTATGCCCTCTCTTAAATAGAAAAACCCAAAGCACAAACTTAGTCACATGGAAACACTGCAGAATATTTCCACACAGTTCTAAGTAAACCCAAACCACAAAGTCAGTCATATTCAATAAGGATTAAGTTTTGAAAATAAACCTAAACCACACAATATTTTCACTTGAATATTCATATTGGCCATGACTTTAATAGTAAAACTCAGTATGACTTTAATAGTGGTATTAGTCACATTTTGCACCCCAAAATATGTTTACTTTGATATTGTAATTCTGGTATGTAAGTGGGTTATTAGTAACGGTATAAACCATTTACAAGTTACCATATAACATTTACAAGGGTTAGTAATTAGTTTTTGGTTTACGTTGACTTTAATAGTCAAAAGTGGTTGTTCCAAACACTACACTATAGAACTATACTGCATATACATGCTAATGTAAATGGAGAAACATAAAGTATCTAAAAAGAAGCATATAATTTCATTGATGATAAGTAGAGGTGTTTGGGTTTATGTTTCTATTGGGCCAAGTTGCATAAACATTGAAAATATTGCCCATAGTTTATAAAAGTTGCCCAACCAAAATTTGGCCAATATGTACCTGACACTTGTCATAAGTATACACAAGTTGGTCAAAAGTACAAGTTGCCCACGGCTACTGTGGGATTTTGTCAGTAAGTGGTAAAATTAAAAGTCAAACTACAAAACTCAAAGTTACTTAACGCTAGATTAAATCTACAACTAAACCAATAGAGTTTGAACTATACATAATGAAACCCATAAAAGCAAACCAACATTAACAAAACAAAATACCAACAAATACAATGTAACGTACTAGTGTTTATAATTTTTGTAAGCTTCACATTGTTATAAAACATCGTTTTGCAAGCTATGAAATACAAAAAAAAATAGTGATTGGGTTCAGTTTCACATTAATTATAACTAGTAAATATTGATTTGATTGACATGCATTAGACCAAAAAAGTCTGCCTGGGAAGACAACCATTCTGTAACAATTTATTGCCGGTTTAATTTCTGCAATGATTACGTTTACCACTTGTTTACTACTAGTAATTTTTTGTATTTTATATAATTGGAGTTGCTCATTCTATTGTTTCATGCCTTTCTTATAGGTGTTATACATAACACAAAACCTAGCTTACTTTACCATAACCAGAGAATCATCAAAAAAATGGCTGAAAACCTAATCTGAAAGAACTTCAAGAGATGAGTGGTTCAGATGAACTACATAAATGTATAAAGTTCCTGTTCTCTCAAGAAATTCAGATGAATGAAACGATGCTCATGTGGCTTGGTGAGCGACGCGATGAGCTCTGTATCAGTATTGACAAGCGTTCAGTGAGAATGAATGAGGTTTTTGACCTTAACTTTGATGAAGAAGCAGCTGCTGATGCTACCTATGAATCCCTTCGTGAGGTTCAAGTGATGGAGGTCCGTTTGCTCAAGTCCTTTGCGGCCATTCTGAAAGAAGTTCGTGCTCTTATATCCAAGAAGGAGCATGTCATTGCCACCTTGAATAACTATGATTAGGACTAAAGGTTAATGGTTGTTTAGGTTCTTTTGTGTTTGTCAGTCATGTAGGTACTTTGGTTTGGTTTGGTGGTCTTTTATTTTTATGTTGTTTCATGGTTTAATGGAACTGCTCTGTAATTACCCAGTTAAATAATGAATGATATTTATGTTTGAATGTAACATTCTTGTTTAATTTCTTGAGGTATTTATGTGTCACACAAAACCATGTTAACAAATCATAGTGGTTGTCAAACCCATATGAAGTATAAACATAATCAGCACAATCAGACACAATGCTTAAAGATTTTATGATCCAGATAGCTTGTATATAGTTACTTATGTTTTAAGAGATGTGTATAGCAGCTTACTTGTGTAACTCCTCGTTAAAACAACATCTGACAATCAAAAGTCAACTCTTTCTTGCATAATACGTGAACAACTCTGTTTTTGGGTTAAAACAGGCTAATACACATATTAATGGACCTTGTTATTTGGATCATACCTCAACTATTACTAGTAAAAATTAAACAACAAAAACATTTAAACAAATAACATAATAACTAATTATTCATTAATACCGTTGTGAAAATACATCCATTTCAGACCTGATAGAAGGACTAAACACCATCATACATCAACAAAACTACCTAAACACGTACCATAAACAAAATACATCATAACCCAGTACCAAACTTGCTTTCCATTACTTTTATAACCAAAATACCACCACAAAAGACAATTTACCTTGAAAAAGATGGTTGTTCACAACTGGCCCAAACAGTAAGAAAGTTAATATTTAAACTGCATTAACTTCTTCATGATCCTTGACTTATCACTGGCACGGCGAAGACTTGCCTGTCGCCTTTTAGTCAAGTACTCAATTTCTTCCAAATCCTCCTGCTGCGATACCTTAAGACGGACCAAGGGTTCATTCACCACAGCATAGTTCCCAAACTTTTCAAGCTCCAGTAAGATAGTATGCCTGTGCTTAACACGTACCTCTATTTCCTCGATCATCCTCTCATAATCTTTCTCATCACCCCTGTTGGCATCTCTCTCCCTAGCAAAAATAGTATGGAGGACCATATCAATACGCCTAGAACCAGTATCATTTGCGATTTGATCGTAAATTGGTATCGTAGACGCCATGTATTTGGAAATGTAGTTGCGTATGCAAGAAGAGTGTTGTAGAAGAATATTTTTGGAAATGAAGTAGATCATGCATTCTTAAATACGCAATAAACTAAAAAGTTTCCCAAAAAATTTGTGTAGGAACCAAATTGGAACAGTATTTAGTTAAGTCACAGGTCCTAATGAAAAAAAAATGTTGAAATTGATCAGAGTTTCCCAAAACCTATAAAAGTTGCCCAAACATACCCATGTCCAATAACTGCATGACACTTGGTATAACTATACAAAAGTAGCTCACAAGTACAACTTGGCCATGGGTAGTTTAGGATTTTCTTTCGTTTATCTTGACTTTAATAGTCAAACGATGAAACTTTATACATGGGTTTCATTTGTTGGTCTTGAGAATGTTCAAAAGATCAAACTTTATACATGCTACTGATTTAAGTAAGTCATGATTTACCAAAGTATATGTTACCATCTATATTACCTTAGTTTTCTTCAAATGAGGTGGAAATCAAGTGTAGTTGAACATGTTCTTTGTTAACTATCATGGCCACATTTCTGATATACCCAACAAAGTATGCAAACATAGTACATTTACCAATGATCATATATATCATATAAGACATTACTAATTATCAATACTAATGACAAATATTGCAAATATAGGACATTATTATTAAAGATACACAATACATTGTCTCAAAACATCAACAACTAGAATTAAAAATACATAACAAATTTTGTCCCCAAACTTTTTTGACCAGCTGGAAGGCCTAGAACGCAATTCGTTATTTTTGGTGGTCGTGGAGCTGAAACCTTAGACATGCGTCTCTTCTTCAGTTGAACATGGCCTTTTGCATCATAACTCTCATCAGAAGAACTTGAATCATCAATTGAGTCAAGACTTGATGTAATATTTTTAGAACGGGAACCTTTTTTTTAGAAAAAGAACTTATTGGAATTTTCTTTGCCCATGTTTTAGGAGGTCTTTTGTTCACCAAAGAAGCTGAAGGTTTTTTTAGTGTATCCTCATAAAACACAAGGCTGGTGTCAGAATCAAAATCAATAACTATTACCTCATTTTGTTTGGGTGGTTCCTGTGCCTCCTTGGGCCTTCCAAAAATAGCATCAAGTTTTGCCATAGCCTTTGCCTCGATTGCCAAATTTTCCTCTTTGACCTCCTTGAGACTACCATACATTACTTCAAGCTTTGACACCCTGTTGCCAAGTGATTCAAAATTTGATACCCTCTTGCCAAGTGCTTCAATAGGTGCACAAATATGAAGTGTCGACAATTAATAAACACAAACAATTAAACTAAAAATAATCATAAAAAGAAAGAAAGGTATACAATAACCATTAACAACATCACGTCGATTGTTCTCCCTTTGGCACAAGTCTTCTAGAACCACCTCCGCCATTTCCTCGTCATCATACCATTTAGTGCCATATTTACTCAAGACATAGTCAACCATAGGATCGTTAACCACCATCTTACTAAAATCATTATTTTTTGAACAAGAAGCTGCCATTCAATGACTTAACTTGAAAATATAGGTTTATTGTTGTGACGAATTAGGATGAGGGTGTGTGTTTTTTTGTTGAGTAAATAGTTGTTAGTTTAATAAGTTATAAGTGATAAGTGATAAATGAAGTTTTGGAATACCGTGTAACAAATGTCTGTATAACCTACGTTCCATTGGCATTATCAAAATGTAGTAGTATACAACGTTCAACGCAAAAGTATTAAGACGTGTGTCTTTTCCAAAGAAACCGTTCAGTTGCCTAAAGCAATGGTTATAAATTGGAACATTTGTAAGCAACAAAATCATTCAAAAAAACTTAAAGGTATACAATATCAAAAATGGCATCAAGCTCAAAAATTTATGTGCAAGAGAAACAAGAAAAGGTAGGAGCAATGCAACAATCAAAAACAGAGGAGTTTCAAGAAAAAGCTTTCATACTTGAAAAAGAAGAAGCTGAAGAAGAAGTAATAGAGGAAGAGGGAACATTTGAAGAAGCAGTGGATTGGTATATGAAAGAAAAGTTTAAATTTCTGGAAAAAAATTTGATACAATTTGAAAAAAGAGAAAAAGCTGCAAAAGAAAAACCAACCAAGTGTAAATACACATGGAAGAATATGTTGGCAAACAGAAAAAGCAAAAACATGCCGGATCAGGAAGAGGAAGACTCATCAGATGATGAGTATTTGGATTATGACAACCTACATTTGTCATTTGATCCCGAAAAATGTCAAAAGTTTCATTGTTAATTGTTTAATGTAATGTATATTTTATTTTCAATGAAATATTTATTTGTGTGTTCTTTTTTATCGAATTTGAATTCAAATGTTTATGTTCTGTTTCATTAAATTTGTCAAACTAGAAAGTAAGTAGCAATGAACTTCAAAGTTTAATCAACATCAACATTTCTAGGTGGGACAAAGGCAATCAAAGAAAAATGTGTTGACTTTAATAGTCAAATTTTGTTATTCCAATTGCATCTTGACTTTCAAAAGTCAACCTGCTGATTACATGCTTCTGTTTGTTAAAAAAAGCATCCTATTCAAACAACACTGATGAATTGAAACTAGTTAATCATTCATTGTTTATAGTTGTAAAAATGTTTTGTTCATAAACATTAAAAAATAACAATTTTTTTATGTATGCTTTTGCATATTACATCCTACAACAGCCTAGTTTCATTAAAGATAAGACTGGAGGAAGCAACAACCTTAGAGCGACAGAGTGGAGGCAAAAGAAACATTCAGGAGAGACGGCAATGGCGGATGGTGGTGCAGTCAGGTGGTATTCAGATACGGTGGTGGTGGTGGTGGGGTCAGGTGGTATTCAAATATGCTTGCTGGTGGTGGTGGTGATGGTTGAAGAAGCTATGAGATTGATGGGGTATATAGTATATATATATATATATATATTGTGCTTTGAAGTATTTAGGACTATATTAATTTGTTTTATAAAAGTTAAGTATCATTAAAGCTAAATGATCAACTTAATCTTTGTGCCGTATGATTGTTAAAAGTGGTAAAAAAAAAAAAAAAAAAAAAAAAAAAAAAAAAAAAAAAAAAAAAAGTTGCCCAATACAAGTCGCCCAATATATAGGTAGTTGCCCATGTAAAAAACCTTAAAATACCTTACACAACACTTACAGATACCTTACAAATACATTCTAATTTTTGTACTTTAATAATTAAATATTGGACACGTGTCAAACTCTTATTAAGTTGCTCAATTTTTTAGTTGCCCGATCTAATTTTGAAAAGTGAAATTTCAAAGTCTAAAAAGTGACTAGTCAAAAAGTCAAAGATCTATTTTGGTAATTATCCCTGTTTCTTATATGCTGAGAAACAAATCATCGTTTGGAATTTTCTACACAAGTTTGAGGGAAACACGAGAGCCTTTTAGGCTTTTAAAGAGGAACACTTAAAGAAAATTCACAATGTTACTTTATTACTTAAGCTTTGTTTCATCCTTACAATGCTTACACCACCACCTATTTATAAGAGATACTTCCATGGATCTTCTTACAAAATCTTGATCTTTCTTAACACATTGTCATCCTTATCTACATATCTACTTCTAGATAATTCCTACTAGATAAATTTATCTAGATATTTCTAATATTATTCTAGATATTTCACTTAGATATTTTCCATGCTATGATCATTTTTCATTATTATAGAAGCTTCTTGATGATAGGCTTGAACTTTCATTGATAGTCCAATCTTTATTCAACTATTTGTTGTCTTGAGAAATCTTTCTCGTTGAGCGGATTGGTGAAGATATCTGCAACTTGGTCTTTGGACCTCGTATGTATCGCTAGAACATCTTTTCTTGCAATGCACTCTCGAATAAAGTGATAACAAGTGTTGATATGCTTACTTCAAACATGGTAGACCACATTTTTTGCTGAGTTAATGGCCGACTTTTTATCCACGTAGATCTCAATCGCATCTTCTTGCTCCATGTGTAGCTCCTTTAGCATACTTCTTAGCCAAATTGCGTAACATACACACGCTGTTGCAACTACGTATTTCGCTTTAAAATTGGACAAGGTAACAATAGGTTGCTTCTTTGAAGACCATGTAATGGCACTGTTACCAAGGAAGAATCGGAATCATGTTGTACTTCCTCCATCGTCTTTGTTTCCAGCCGAGTCACTATCACTATATCCAACCAGCTTGTAGTCTTCACTTGTTGAGTAAAACATACCATAATCTACGGTACTTTTGATATAATGGAGGATCCTCTTCGCAACCTCCAAATATTTTGTTGTAGGTTCTTCCATGAAATGACTAATTAATCCAACTGCAAAGAGTATGTCAGGTCTTGTACATGTCAAATAGCGCAAACTTCCAACGAGACTCTTGAATAGAGTTGAGTCTACCGTTTTTCCTCCATTATGCTTAGAAGGCTTTGCCTTATGTTCTGTGGGGGTGTCAAGGGGATTACATCTCTCGATGCCTAACTTCTTTAATATCTCCTTGGCATATCCTTATTGACATATGAAGATTCCTTCTTCCGTTTGCTTCACCTCAATGCCAAGATAATAAGACATAAGTCCTTGTTTGTCATCTCGAACTCTCTCATCATTGACTTCCTGAGCTCACCAATCATACCTGGAGAATTTCCTGTAAAGATCTAATCATCCACGTACAAGCAGACGTGCAATATACTTCCACTTTCAAATTTCATGTAAAGTGCATATTCACTTAGGCATTTAGTAAAACCATTTAGAAATGCAGACTTCACATCCATTTGTTGGACTTCCAGCCGATATTGAGCAATAATAGCAATAATCATTCTAATAGTTTCCAAAATAGCAACATGAGCAAATACCTCTTCGTAGTCGATCCCATGCTTCTGCTTGTAACCTTTTGCCACAAGTCTTGGCTTGTACTTCTCCAATTCACCTTTGGCATTTTTCTTGGCCTTGTATACACACTTGACTCCAATAGCCTTTTGGTCTTTTGAAAGGGTCGTCAACTCCCACGTATCAATCTTCTTTATTGACTTTATCTCCTCATCCATCGCTTGTCTTCATTTATTGCCTTTCATAGCCTCCTTGAAAACTAAAGGTTCACATTCAACGTATAAACAAAGAAGGGATATTTCGTTAGTTACCTAGTAGAGCTCCTGCAACTTCTTGTCTTTGGTTCTCCTTCACTTGAACTTGAAGGTGAGTCTTGGGTTGGAATTGGACTTTGAGGTTGTTGGACTTCTTCACTTGATTCACATGTCTCTTCTTCGTCAGTCATAGGAAGAAAGGCATACCTTTCATTTACTTTAATTGTCACACCTCGCCAAGGCGGGAACGCGAGGGTGTAACTTCATGGATATCATCACAACACATGGTGTCTATATAGAGAATAACTACATGCAATAAAATGGCAAAGTATAGACACAAAGTGTCATAACAATACCCAAAAGGAAACAACATGATAAACTCCAAACACACAGATAAACCACTTCCAATGCAACTAAGGTCTCGTCTAATCACTTCCTTCTATCATAGCCTTAGAATGCTCACCTGAAAATGATGCTTAAAACGTCAACATAATGTTGGTGAGATTCATAGGTTTAGACACACAAACACTCACAAGGCAACCAGTTTACTGTGATCATAAAACATAGCTGGACAAATAAATGTAGTTATCATACAAGCTACATGTATCCATAAACCAATCATCACACAAAAAGGCAACCATCGGGCAGGAACGTGACCCCCGCTCCAAAACACATCATCAATTGGGTCGCATGCGCGAGCAACAGGATAAGCATCCTCCCAATTGGAAATCACACAACATCAATTAGGTCGCTAACCTAATCGAAATCACATATCACACAACATCAATTAGGTTGCTAACCTAATCGGAATCACACTTTCATGTACCACATAGCATTATTACGATAACATTATATGTCAAATCATTTAAGACAAGCATCATTCCCATCACAATGTTTAAAAACAAAGTAAAATATGGGACTATGAACTCACCTTAAACTCCGCAGCTTCCACAAAAACAATTCACAATCTATAGCACACAAAAATAATCCACATTACACAAGGTCAAGCTAAAAGCTACAACCCATGTAATACACATATGATGGATGTCTAAGACTCATATGACCCACCATGGATCTCTTAGACATCATACTAACCACTACCATAATCTAACACTCACTAAATCCCTTGCACTTATAAAACCAGAAAACACAGAATTTTTGGGTACATTCGCCCACATGAAATCACGAAAAATAAAGCTCAACAACTCACATAAAAAATTTACCATGGTCTCTCATAAGCATACAAGCTAATACCAGAAGGCCATGGACCAATAACACACACAAGTACTCAAAAGAAAATCAAACTTGTCAACTACTCAAATTCGGATCTGAACGCACACCAAAAAGTTTTAATTAACATAAAATACTTCCACAAGTTTTTATCGCGAATCCTTTTCGTGGTAGTCTAATAAATCCTAATACTTAACTATTCTAGAAGGCCTAGTCAAAATACCACTTTTACAACCACAAAACACCCTCAAACTTTTACCCAAAATCTGTCCCGGTTTGACAGCTTTGACACCTTAACAAAGAAAAATCAAAAGACCAACTTTCCGACCTTGAAATCAATCGTGGCTGGACTTTTTGGAAATCTCTTTCATTAAACTTCAATTTGGACTAAGAATTCGTGACTTAACTCCTCACCATATGTTTTACAGCACTACTTTTCTGTACAAACCCTAACTCAATAACTAACATGTTTTACGCTCAATCCTCTTAACCATACATCATACTATTACTAATTATTGATCCCAACATGTTTAATGACATTAATTTACAGAAGCTAACACAAACCCTAATCCATCGTAAATTGTATTACATGAATCTAATCAATAATTAAACAATTAAGGGTTTACTAGGCATACCTTAGGCTTGTTTTCTTCACATAATTGAAACCCTAACTTTTCACCTTCTTCTCCTCTCCCCCTTGTCGACTTTTCCAGAGAAAAAGAAGATTTGGGTCATTTGGCTTGGTTTATATGGTTAGGGGTTGGGCTTGGTTGGGTTGGACTAGGATTCCTTGGGCCTAAGAGTCATATTTGGACTCAAATTGGGTTTCCTTTGTCCCCTTATCCCTTCTAGCCGATTTTCTATATATGTATATATATATATATATATATATATATATATATATATATATATATATATATATATATATATATATATATATATATATATATATATACATATTTTTTCATTAAATTTATTTATTACACTCAAAACCTCATACTTTTGATATTTTATAAATTCCCGTAACTAATCCTAGCATCTTACGCGATAAATCTCAGTTTTTACGACAAACCGGAAAATTATCATTTTCAAAACAAAGTTTCCAAAAATAGATTTTCACACTCTTTTATAAGCATAACACATAAAAACAAACTCCTCATAACTTGCTAACACTCAAATACTTGAACGAAGACTCGCTACGCAAAAGCACAAAAACACCAAAAACTACACAAGTCATTTCTACACCGCAAAGGTGATCAAAATGAACTTTCCCAAATTCCAAACTTTCCAAATCACAATAAAACCACTTACGCAAAGGGATTTAGTGCTAAAACTCACCTATATCACACTTATATCACTTCAAACACCTAGGATACACCAAACAAACGTCAACCGAGTCAAGACTATCAGTCAAACTGACCTGCCAAAACCATGGTTGTTACATTAATGCTCTAATCCCATGCTTCTTCTTCATCGAACTCCACGTCTCTACTTACCACCTTCCTTGTAATTGGATAATAGTGCTTATAATCTTTTGACTAGTTGTCGTAGCCAATGAACACATGCTTCTCACTTCTATCATCAAGCTTGGATCGCCTTAGGCTCAGAACATGAACATACGCTATGCTTCCAAATACCCTTAGGTGAGAGATGGTAGGCTTCATTCCATTTCATGCTTCTTGTGGAGTTTGGTTATCTAAACTCTTTGACGGATACCGGTTCAATAGATATACTGCACAATCAACCGCCTCGGCCCAAAACTTCTTTGGCATCTTTTTACTTTTTAACATGCTTTGGACCATATGGAGAATGGTTCTATTCTTTCTCTCCACCACTCGATTTTATTGTGGGGAGTAAGGAGCCATTAGAAATCTCCGGATCCCATTATCCTCACAAAATTGTTAAATTCTTTTGATAAAAATTCCCCACCTCTATCGGATCTCATGGATTTAATTTTTAAACCTTTCTTCTTTTCAACCATAGCTTCAAATACTTTTAAAGCTTCAAAATCTTGCGATTTTTCTTTTAGAAAATAAACCCAAGTCTTTCTTGAAAAGTGATGCGTGTTTCTTGTAAGTAGCTTTATATTCAAGTTTTAATATTTATATTTAGCCGGACTTATACCTTAAAGACACACTTTCACGGGCAATGTACCCGATCAGATTTAACCAGTGGGGTAAGTACGAGGTTGATCTCGGAAATAGTATGCTTAGATCCTATCTAGTGTCTTTACAAGTTTAAAAGGTGGTTTTGAATGATTGATTAATTATAGTAAATTAAACTACGGCTGCGATCAATCGAGAGAAAGTAGTGTCAGCCATAGTTTAAGTCCAATAAATTAAACATGGCTGACACTACTTTCACGGGCAGTAAATTAAACTAAAAAGTAAATTAAACTACGGCTGTGATCATACTTTCACGGGCAGTAAATTAAACTACGGCTGTGATCAATCAAGACTTAGTGAATTCTTCCAGGTACCAATACGGCATAAGGCCAGAGTTTCTTACGCCATATGCTCTTTTACAGCTTGCGTACAAAATAGCTCCAAATCATGTCTTTGATTTGTGCCTTTGACAAAAATCAAAAGAGGAAAACGAAATCAATTAAGTATAATTTCAGATATAAATATGCATAGTATGAGCAAATAACATGTGGTAAGTATTCAACAATATAGGACTTATCACATATCCCCACACTTAACTTCTACTTGTCCTCAAGTAGACTTTAGATTAAGTAATTAGAAAAACATCCAAAATCGTAGTTAAGGAATTAAGCATCAAAGTAATTAACTCAACCAATAGTGCATAACCATTACACCTCACGAAATAGGAAATTAAATTCCCTCATCTCTCGTAACTAATGTAGGGTGTTTATTTAGTGGTACACTCGATTTCACAGTCATGGCAAGTACTCTATTATAGGCTCGGCAAGAATACACATATCCACCAATAGAGTCTAGGACAATAACCAATTTCAAAGGCAAAATCGGTTAATATAATGAAGGCTTAGGGGTTCTATTAGACTTATGTTTTAAAACTTCACACAAAGACACAATAGATTGCGAGCACGAATTCTCGATTTACTCAAACAATGGATGGTCACTAAAGCATATCTTGGATCGCTGGTGCATTATTTTCATAATGGATGGTCAACAAAATACACACCAGATCGCTGGCGCATTTCGATTAGTCAAAAACTCGGATGGTCACTAAAATATCAACGCACTAGACATTTTCACAAAGCCATTTGGTAAGGATATGGATAAAGCAATGTAAACATTTATAATTGGTATAAAGAGAAAATAAACAAAACAAATAGATTAAGCCCGACACAAAAATTACATACTTTCACATTCCCATTTCATAGTGCAACTTTCCTGACCAATGTCTCTCTAGAAAAGAATCTAATGAAAAACTCGCACGAACACAGGAAATACATGAGATACACGTAGCAACTAGCAACCAAACAATGGACTAAAATCTATACGGTAGGCTAAGGTGCAAGGGTGTAACGAAACAATAACCATTTAGTGGTGTCACAAAGGAAAAGAAAGGCTCAACAGGTTTTTCTAGTGGTATCTTAATCTAAAAATGAGAGCAAACAACGGTTTAAACAGGTGGTCAACTAACCAGTGTAGTTAGTTGGTAAATAAACATATATAATAACATTGGCCATTTAGGTGAATCCTAATAATTTTGCCTCTTACGTCGATTAAAGCCGATTACATCAAGTTTCCTAAATGAAATGCTCATTATTGAGGTTTCGACTATATATACCAAGCCAAGTTCTAAAGTCTACATCAATCCGTCGGCATACACATATTTTTGTGGAATTTTTAGTAAAATAGTGGAAATAGAAAAGTTTTAATCATCACAAATGGTATCAAAAGGGTATTGTGTGCAGTTTATGCTACTAATGATCTATGAATAACATGTGAAATGTTTTTAATTTTAGCCATTTTTAGTCAATTTTCATAGAATAGGAAAAGAAAAGTTCTAATTGTAGCTACCTCACCCCACTTAAAGTGTGCAATGCCCTCGTTTTACAAATGAATGCATAAAATTAAAGAGTGTAGAATTAGAAACTGAAAACTCCCTGAGATTGGTTAGAATGATCCTCCATGGTATGAATGTGAGCAACCTTTTCTGCTAGAGTAAATAAAATTATGGGTCTAATTTGGCCGCAGGAGGGGCTTACAGAAAATATACAATATATGAGTACCACCACTTTAAATATTGCACCAAACATGTAAACAAATCAAACAAAAGTAGAAAACTACTTTCGCAGTGATTAGTGAGTTAAATTTTTTTATAAGAAGGTCATGTCCAGATCTGTAGATCGTTACAGTGTAATCCATTAATTGGATACGGCGTAATGGTCAAGCTGGGGTAAAGACTACCTTGGTAATATAATACAGACTATTATTCATTCACCGTATCATTGAGGTTGGATATGCCATAATGAACAGTCTGTATGGAAAACAAAATACTGGTCAGGGCTTGATTGCGGCATATCCCAAAATAGGATTGCAACGTAAACAAAGACCTGACAGATAGTTCATAAAATAAAATCCTAGAAATCCATAAATAAACAAAAGTATGAAATATAAGAGTGGAATACCGTAACCAGAAGTGATTATGTCGTATTGTCTCATCAGACAGAATCCTAAAAAGAAACGAAAAATTGAAAAACATCCCGAGTTGTCTCCCAGAAAGCACTTTTGGTTATTTCTGAGTCGTTAAAGTTCGACTCTCTTCCTCCTTAGTTTCTCTAATCCGAATCTCGAAAATGAGCATGTACACGAGTGAGCCTATCAATCATCGTTTCATCCCTTTTGTAATCTATTCCTAGCTCCAAACATCCCTTGTAAAATTACTTTTTCTTTTGGTACGGGTGCATGAGCCTACGTGCTTTGTCCTTTTCATTGATCATCAAAATTGGTGGCATCATGTTGGAAAATACCTATGAAAAATGGCATAACCTGTATATCATGTTACACATTATGTAAGTAAGATCACCATTTTCAAAAGAGATTTTTCCAGTAGACTCCTCATTTTTCAGATTGCTAATTTGTTTGAATGGATTTCCAAGTAATAGTTGGGTTAACTCCTTGTCCATATAGTCTTCCAGGCTATCTAGAACAGTAAAATATGTGACATAAAACGAATTCCCAACAAACACGGTTACATCCCTAACTACAGCAACTAAATTGTTTTCTCTAGGTTCCAACTGCTTCACCATTATCGAGTTAAAAAATTCTCTATAAATGAAATTAATAGGGAGTAATAATCAAAGTAAGCTTGGAAGTATTTAAAACATATCATGCATGGAAAATGTAAATTGATCATCTTTCTTAATTCTCCTTCCTAAATAATAGAATTGTGGTGTGTTAATTGTCAAGCCTATGTGGTTAATTTTAATTGTTTCAACTATATCGACAACTTCTCCTTCATCACTCTCAGGATCAGTGAAATCTATGAAGGGTGAAATTGCATTTAGATTATTATTAACTATAATGCTAATAGGTGATACTATGTCTCCTTCCTCTATATCGGAATCCATATAATTAACACCATTTGGGACTAATGGTGCATTGAGATTTTCTAGCTCGATTATTTCTTCCTTGCTTGGGTCGCTAGAATTATTTTTCACTAAGGTTTCCCCTGTAAGTGGGATTTCCATCTTAATTTCCCTTGGGTATACTATAGCATTAACTATGTAAATAGTAGGAACTGTTGGCGCAACTAGTTTATCATTCTTAAAGATAACTTTGTCATTTCCCACTTTTAAAGACATTTTCCTTTTGAAAACATCTAATTTAGCATGTGCAGTTGACAAAAATGGTCTTCCTAAATTAGTGGAACTTTAGAATCCATAGGAATTTCCAGTACGACAAAGTCAACAGAGAAAACAAATTTATCAATTTTAACCAATACATTTTTGATAATCCCATTAGTCCTTTTAATAGTTTGTAGAAACTAGAGGGGGGGGGGGGGGGGTTGAATAGTTTCACCATTTTAATTACATTTTTGAAAAATTCCTTTTTCAAGGTTGTTTTATAAAATGTTTTTCAATTCGACTCTTATGTGATATCAACACAACAAATAATAATAAAAATAATAATAATAATAATAATAATAATAATAATAATAATAATAATAATAATAATAATAATAATAATAATAATAATAATAATAATAATAATAATAATAATAATAATAATAATAATAATAAGCAAATAAGTAAAGATAAGGAAAGAAATGATCAAACCGGGACACAGAGATTTATAGTTGTTTGGCTACGAAGCTCACTCTTCGCCCTACTCCACTCCTCGAGTCTCACACTCGAGAGTTCCACAAACATTATATCAACATGCTCCCTTATGGCGGAACAAACCATACACCAAAGCTTACAAAAGGTTTAACGACACTAAGTTGAATGTCGAGTCCTAATCCTAGCTAGAACTAATCTATACCAAAGTTCACATGGCTACACAACTCGAACCAACACGATGGTACGAATCAACACAATACACAATTTCGAGCTTGCACTCATGTCGGATTACACACAAGAATTAAGATATAAAGAATGTAGGTTAAGGAGAGATCCGTAACAATGGCTTGAGAGGTGAAGGACTTCTCTTCAACACTTAATTTCTTAATGAATACGAGTGTTCTTCTCTTGCACTTAGAAGAAGGGTGGATGTGATCACTTGTAAACAACTTAGAACCTGTTAATGTGATCAAAGAAGATTATTTAGAGTGGATTTAGAAGACAGAAAGTTTTACAAGTGTATTAATCCTCGAAGAATATAAGAATATGATAACTGTTACAAGTGTAAGGATGTTTGTTAACTTCTGCATGGAATATATGTTTTTAACCCAGATCCCATTCATCAATAAATGGGTTAAAGTTACCGCCTTTAATACCATTGTTAGTACTCAAAATGAAATTCATATCTTTCGTGCAAGTGGCTACTACACACATTGCAAGCACTGGAATGGTGGCTCTTGGTTATGTTCATACAACATGTAATAAGCTTATATTATTATTTTTAAATGTCAATCGAGCATTTTAGATGGAAAATGATTTGCATGACTAAAATTCATGTCTAATGATAGGACTAACTCTAAGATCACGACACATGGAAAGATTAGTGGTGAGGATTATGAAAGAGAATATGTGCATTCCACATGTCACATGATGAATTGTTTAGGCATGAATTTAGTCGTATGAATTAGGTTTCCCTATCATTACTCTTTTTAGATTCCGCCTTATTATAATGAAACCGCCTCCTACCATTTTTGGTATAATTATATTGTTGATGCGGGGTTTGTAACCTTCATAAAGAGGTTTTACAATCTCCTAGGTTGTGTACCTAACCGTTGTAGTATAGTATAGGTAAGTTCAGAGGATTGATCGTTCTCTAGAGGAATGGTGTCTTTAGGTCAAGATGTATGACGAATTAGGTCTAGAAGTGAGGGATGATTATTTTTGTGTCTCTATATTTTTTTTAGAAAGCAAGTAAAAATCTCAGTTTTGAAGGAATGGGCGGAATTAGTTGCTAATCAACTAACCAAAAACTAATATAATTATAAAATTGAATAAAACTAATTAAAACAGAAAAGGTAAAGTTGGTGACTACTTAGGAGAGGAAAACGTGTTCACTTAAATATAATTACTCCCTAATTATCTCCTACTGATTTGTTGAATTGTCACGTCCTTGTTTTAGTTGAAGCTTTGCATTCATTAATATTGGTCATGGGGAGGTGCATAAGTCCCCAACTCTATGAATCTTAGTCTCTCCTAAATCCCTTAAAGTGTATTAAGTTATCTAGGATCTCCAAGCCGCAATTCACGCAATAAATACAACGAGAAAAACCAATAGTGCACTATGCGGTTACGTTTCTAAGATGTTCAAGCTAGTTACATATAAGAGTTTAGCCAGTTTTCTTAGCCTAACATAAGGATGTAGGGAATTACAGTTGAATTTGACCGTTATTTATGGAAAATGGTTATTTGACTCAGAAAAACGGGACTTTTTGTTACGGGTCCCATGGATGGTGCCACTGATCGTATTAAAAGATTCACATACCAGGCCGTCAATGGTGATTGACGGAATTAGGGGTGTTGGTGGTGATGTCGAGTGCAAGATAACCTGAAAATAAGAAATAGAAGACACTACGTTAGACGGAGCGCAGGGGAAGCCCCCGTGAACCGCCTCTACTGTGAGAATCAGTCATGGCAATTATGTCATGAAAGTATTGAGGTGGAGAAGATGATATCTCCTAGGTTAAGTTAGGTTGCATACCTCTTGTGATGACTTCCCTATTATAATAATCTGATAGAGCAGTTACAGAGGGTAGTTAATGAGGTCAGAGCAGTTACAGAGGTCATGGTAGATATCATGGCTGAGATCATGGCTAAAATCATGGTTGTTGACCATCTCTTCTTTGACCATTCCATTTGACCAGCTCTGTTTGACCAACTTTGTTTTACCAGTTCAATCATACCTATGTTCATAGGTAGGGAGGTTATGGCCTTTAGGCTTCGGACCTTGTCGGAGGTGGGCTTCGAACGGGCCTTTGAACCTTGACAGAGGTCAGGCTTTGAACCTTGTCGGAGGTAGGGCTTCGCACCCTCGTAGAGGCAGGGTTTCGAACAGGGCTTTAAACATTGACAGAGGTGTCGACAGATGTTAGACTCAGTGAGTGTTTTAAGTGAAGGTTGGTGGATTCCCTTGCAGTAGCCATTGTGAATGACTTTACGCCAACATTGTGTGTAGGACGAAGTGTTAGGTGCCCATATTGATGTTACACAAGTAAGAATGAGATAGATATAAGGATTGGTTGATTGTAAGATTTATGAAAAGTAAAAGTGCAAGAGTTTCATTAACATATCAAAATAACCAACAAAGTTTAAGGCAACATAAGCCTTGTATTTATAGGAGGGAAGCTAGGGCAACATTCCCTAGTCCCTTTCAGGATCTCAACGTGGGCTTACTAAGCCTTTTGGGCTTTTACAACTTGCCCATGAACTTAAACATAAACATAAATAATACTTAAGCAACCAATTACAAAATGTAATGACCGAGACTTGACTAAATACAAAAGTATGTTCCCAACAATCTCCCGCTAAGGGTCGGTCATCACGGTTGCTGGACATCTTCATCTTTGTCTTTGACTTTTGACTTGTATAACTTTTGACGTCTTCAAAAATGTTGTAAAATGAATGTACTTTGCTCTTAGTCTTTGTTCTTTGGTGATAATGTAGTGATTGTGTTATGAAGTTGTCTGCCATTCGTCACTTCTGTCTTTGTGGAGGTTGTCCGCCATTCCAACATGCTCATACATCTTTGGACTTTGTTTTACAAGTGCACGAAGTTCCTTTTCTATCATTTTGATCTTTAGTCTTTAAACTTTGTAGATTCTTCTTTTTGGCATAGAATCTGTCTTTCGAACTTTGTGGTGCTTAGATCTTTGGGGGAGCTTTCAATGACTTCAAGATGTATGCATGAGCATGCTGGAATCTACCATCATGGAGGTGATATGTACCTGCAGGTAAACAGTTAGCAATAATCAACCGGTACTTATAGATAAGGAATTAGAGCTCGTCAACAGCCTATTGTGAAGACTCCTTCTAATCCTTATCAAGGCCGTTTCCATGTCAGATACCCCCGAAGGAGCTTACGAGACCTACTAAGTAGCTCAATGATTGGGTGAGTCACTGGGGATCACTCTACGATTGTAGACCGCTAAAGAATCACCGCGAACACTAAGCGTAACCCGAGTGGGGTTACCGAAGTGACCTGCTGTCAAGGCTGTTTGATGTTGACGCTGGCAGGAATTTCCGTTCAATCATTGAGAAATACATTTGTAATTCTCTCATAAACATTCTCTGCAGATTGCTAAGATCTGCGAAGGACTCGATAATTTACAGCTGGTGTCCATTGATGTAGAACACCAGTTGAAGAAATACTAAGTGTTCCTAAGAAACCTTTGATGTATCTCATGGCTCTAGACTTGATAAGTGCACACTTAGGTTTCCTATGTGGAGACTAGGGAGGGGTCTCCTGCTTCAATATCAACCATCTCTAAGAGATAAGTCGATAGATTACACTGGTTCCCCGTGAGAATGAAACAAGTTCTTTTAAGAGAACTTGAGTGGTTAAGAAGGTTTAGTGCATTGCGTCACTGGGTCCATGACGACTTTATCTTCAATACCGGCGTTGCCTTAGCAACAACCAATAGCATACGAATTGAACCCGGTGTCTGCCCTAAGGTTGAACATATGGAGGGCTATTTCTTTTCACCCTTTTCTTTACTTTTCTTTTTAATTCTTCAACTCCTTCTTTCCCCTTTCATTCTTTTCTCCTTTTTTCGTATCATAACTAAGGACTTCTATTTCTAACTATTGGTGATGTCCTTGGGTAGATCCTTCCGACTCTGACGGATCATAGGACAGTTTTTCCTATCTTAATCACCTTATAACTCCATGATTATCCGACAATTGTCATGAAACCTTTGATTGAAAATCTCTCAAAGTGTTTGAGATTATCAAACATTTTATTTAACACTTTGAGAGTTATGTGTTTTCTTTTGAAGGGCTCCCCCTTCACATGTGCTCATAAGTAATTAATAAATTTGCACATGCGGGAGGAGCAAACACTTTTTGAATTGATCCACTTTCAGTGAACCAGACCGATTCGATACACGCTTACATCACTAGTTAACTAGCTTGAAGTTATTACCCAGCCTGGTCAAGTCCACAGAAAGCTTCTCGAGATGGTACATTTCTACCAAGACAAATACTTTTCGAGACATGCTTACGTGGTTAGTTAGAGAGTTCCATTGCCAGCTTTTAGGTGATAACTAGCTCTAGTAACTAACTTGATGTTATTACCCGTCGAGGATAAGTCTTTTTGAGATTACAAACTTTCATGTTTTGTCAATTCCTGGGTCAATTCTGAGTCTAGCTCGCACAAGATACAACTTTTAGATTTTTGACCACTTCTATTTTAATCACTTTTACATTCCCCCCCCCCCCCCCCCCCTTAAAAATAGCATATGAAATGATGTTTTTGATAATCTTTTTAAATTAAAATATGCCTTTTTTAGTCTGATGGGAAGATTCACCAAGAACTTTTATCCTTTTAAGAACAAAGTAGTTTTGTTTGACAAGTGCTCCCCCTCAACAAGTGATTAGGTCTTATTGAGGTGAAATACTTGTCCTTTTGAGCAGAATTATGAAAATCATAAAACATTTGATTAATTCTACTCAAAAGTAAGAAGCCTTCGCTCCTTATATTAGAATTGAGGCACTGATGCGTACCTCAGGGTCCTTTCTTTACAAGTTCGGGTTATACACTGTAATGTGTGCACAAGCCATAATGAATAAAAGTATTGACAAATCAAATCAAGATCTTACAAACTTCTACCATTCGGGTCTCTGAAACGTCAACACTAGAAATCCTGGTCTGCCTCCCACATAGCTTTCAAATCTCCTTATCTGATCCCTAAGCTTCAGCCAGTTCTAAATCCTTGTGATGAATCTATGAGCTTGTCTTGCCTCATCGGTATTCCACCTTTTGGATTTGTATAGTGCAATGTCATCTAGTCGGCCTTTGATTCCATCTCTGACAAACTTCAGTGTTTCATCACAGAACTTGTGGATTTCATCGTATGCCATGAAGCAGTTGCGTCAGTTGACACTGCGATAGGTGAAACCAAATGCTGGCTGCTTGATCAAGGTGTATAGAGATTCGTGTTGAAGGTTGAGGACATTATAAAGGTTAGGTTTTGTGAGATTCAACTTCTTTTGGTAACTTTCCACTCCTAGTTGAAGATCTTCTACTCGTTCTTTGATGACGATGTGTCGCATGAAGATGAGAAGAACTGTGATGAAAGCAAGCTACATATCTTTAGGTAGGCTGCACAGCTTTCCTTGGACTTTGAGTAGATACATGTCTTCGATGTCATTAAGGAGCAATCGTGGAAAGTCTGACTTGAAAATCTCGTACTCTTTTTCATCTAGTCTTTTGAGCATGATCTTGTTGAGAAAGGAGTACCCAAAGTGAGTGACTCTAGAGATATACTGAATGGAGACAATCTTCAACTCACTGATCACATTTCCCATTGTTTGACTTAGTCTGCTGCTTCGATAGTATTGTGCCCGTTTTTCTAGCCAATGGTGAATCCCGTAGAGTGCATTCCAGTCATAGGCAACAACTTTGTCCATGAATAAGTCTGAGGCTTCTTCTTTGATGGCATTGTTGAGGTATCTAGCAGCAGGTATTAAGAAGGTGAGTGATATGGCATACTTTTTCTCTATCTTGCTTCCATGTTGTAGAAATTCCAAGTCATTGTTGAAGAAGAATTTGTAAGGAATTCGTTCTTACTTAGGATTTCCAACCAGGGGTAGAGGTTTGGTCCAATCGGTGTAGTAAGGCCCTTTATTCTTTGAGTAGTAATCAATGTTGGACTCGGGGTTTAGCCAGTCTATGTCGTTTAACATTGCTCAGGCAATATTTTCAAGGTGATACTCGAGATCAGCAGAGTTGGTAGAGCGGTCTTTCAATAGGTTGAATGCTGCATTCTTTACCCTTCTCAGCTCTTTCTTGCTCATTTCCTTTAAACCGTAGTCCCGTTGCAGGAGTTGAGCATATTCCACAGTTCGACCATCTAATGGTGATTGATTGTCTGCAAGGGGTGGTTGAGCTTTGACCATTTCTGTCACACCCCGCCACGGTGAAAACGCGCGGGTGTAACTTCATGGATATCATCACAACACATGGTGTCTATATAGAGAATAACTACATGCAATAAAAATGGCAAGGTATAGACACAAAGTGTCACAACAATACCCGAAAGGAAACAACATGATAAACTCCAAATGCATAGATAAACCACTTCCAATGCAACTAAGGTCTCGTCTAATCACTTCCTTCTATCATAGCCTTAGAATGCTCACCTGAAAATGATGCTTAAAATGTCAACATAACGTTGGTGAGATTCATAGGTTTAAGACTCATACACGCTAGGCAACCAAAATCACTGTGATTATTAAATATAGCTTGAAAAATAATTACAGTTATCATATAAGCTACATGTATTCACAAGGCAACATCACACATAAGGCAACCATCGGGCGGAACGTACCCACCGATCCAAATTCACAACATACCAGGCCGGAACGTGACCCCCGCTCCAAAAAAAATGGGTAAATTAATACCCTCCGATCGGACCACACAGAATAAAAGTGAGTAGGGATGCTACTCTCCAATTAGGTCGTATGCACGAGAAACAGGGTAAGCACCCTCCCAATTGGACCACATAGAATCACACATCATATCATTACCTTTCACATATAGCATAAATACGATAACATTATAAGTCCAAGCTCTTTTGACACAGACATAATCACAGTAATTTAAACAATTTAAGACAAGCATCATTCCCATCCCAAGTTTAAAACAAAGTAAAAAGTATAGGACTATGAACTCACCTTAAACTCCGCAGCTTCCACAAAAACAATTCACAATCTATAGCACATAAAAATAATCCACATTACACAAGGTCAAGCTAAAAGCTACAACCCATGTAATACACATATGATGGATGTCTAAGACTCATATGACCCACCATGGATCTCCTAGATACCATACTAACCACCACCATAACCTAACACTTACTAAATCCCTTGCACTTATAAAACCAGAAAACGCAGAATTTTTTGGTACATTCGCCCACATGAAATCACGATAAATAAAGCTCAACAACTCACACCAAAAATTTACCATGGTCTCTCATAAGCATACAAGCTAATCCCAGAATGCCATGGACCAATAACACACACAAGTACTCAAAAGAAAATCAAACTTGTCAACTACTCAAATTCGGATCTGAACGCACACCAAAAAGTTTTAATTAACATAAAATACTTCCACAAGTTTTTATCGCGAATCATTTTCGTGGTAGTATAATATAACCTAATACTTAACTATTTCAGAAGGCCTAGTCAAAATACCACATTTAGAACCACAAAACACCCTCAAACTTTTACCTAAAATCTATCCCGGTTTGACAGCTTTGACACCTTAACAAAGAAAAATCAAAAGACAAACTTCCCGACCTTGAAATCAATCGTGGCTGGACTTTTTGGAAAGCTCTTTCATTAAAATTCAATTTAGACCAAAAATCTGTGACTTAACTCCTCACCATCTGTTAATTACACTAACATCTTTATAGCAGTACTTTTCTGTCCAAACCCTAACTCAATAACTAATATGTTTTACGCTCAATTCTTTTAACCAAACATCATACTATTACTAATTATTGATCCCGACATGTTTAATAACATTAATTTACAGAAGTTAACACAAACCCTAATCCATCATAACTTGTACTACATGAATCTAATCAATAATTAAACAATTAAGGGTTTACTAGGCATACCTTTGGCTTGTTTTCTTCACATAATTGAAACCCTAACTTTTCTCCTTCTCCTCCTCTCCCCCTTGTCGACTTTTCCAGAGAAAAAGAGGTTTTGGGTCGTTTGGTTTGGCTTATATGGGTAGGGGTTGGGCTTGTTTGGGTTAGATTAGGATTCCTTGGGCCTAAGAGTCATATTTGAACTCAAATTGGGTTTCCTTTTCCCTTGTTTTTCTTTATAGCCAATTTATATATATATATATATATATATATATATATATATATATATATATATATACATATATATATATACATATACATATATATATATATATATATACATATATATATATATATATATATACATATATATATACATATATATATATATATAGATGTATATACATCTATATATATATATATGTATATGTATATATAGATGTATATACATCTATATATATATATATATATATGTATATATATATATATATATCTATATATATATATATATATACATATCTTTTTATATTCTTTTTATTAAATTAATTTATTACACTCAAAACCTCATACTTTTGATAGTTTATAAATACCCGTAGCTAATCCTAACGTCTTACGCGATAAACCTCAGTTTTTACGACAAACCGGAAAATTATCATTTTCAAAACAAAGTTTCCAAAAATAGATTTTCACACTCTTTTATAAGCATAACACAAAAAAACAAACTCCTCGTAACTTGCTAACGCTCAAATACTTGAACGAAGACTCGTTACGCAAAAACATAAAAACACAAAAAACTACACAAGTCATTTCTACACCACAAAGGTGATCAAAATGAACTTTCCAAATCACAATAAAACCACTTACGCAAAGGTATTTAGTGCTAAAACTTACCTATATCACACTTATATCACTTCAAACGCCTAGGACACACCAAAGAAACGTCAACCGAGTCAAGACTATCAGTCAAACTGACCTGCCAAAACCACGGTTGTTACAATTTCATCAAACCAGGAGTACTCAGCAATTTTGTCTTCGTCCAGCCTATTGAGAATATTTTTTGGTTTCTTAGGTTCTTTGCCTTTCGAAGAGGTGTCCGTTTTGTGCTGAGGATGTTTGGGGTTCTTTTCTTTATTCTTTGTTGATGAAGGTTCTGGTATGTCATCGGGCTGAGGGAAATCATCTCAGCCAGTGTACTCGAAGTGATCTTGGGCTTTTGGACCTGAACCGGATGCCTTTGGTTGGTGAGTTGACGTTGTAGTTGTCGGAGGAATGACAGGTTGTTTGTGTTGAGATGAGGTTCCTTTGGCTTGCTTTTGTTTCTTTGCCTGAGAGTTAGGATCTTTGTCTTCATCATCTCTTTAACGTTTCAATTTGTCGTCTTCAGTGCTGCATGATTCTTTGGACATCTTAGCTTGTAAAGCTTCCCAGACTTTAATTTCATCAGGAGTCATGGTGAACTTACTTGCCACTTTGTTGAAGAGCTGAGTCTCTAATTCGCCCAATGTTATCTATTATTGAGGTAGAGGAGTTTTGTCAGCTCGGAGACTGAATGAAGTAGTTCTGATCACTTTCTTAACAGCTTGTTCAACAATCTTGGTGAGTTCATCTTTCATTGGCTTCAGTAACTCCTTCAATTCTGCAACTAAGTGTTGGTCCATGTACTGATTTGCTTGAGCAGCCAGTGTAGCTTCCATGTCTTCTTGCACATCTTTAGCTACGAAGGCATCCACCTTTTCATGCATTTCCTGAACATTCATCATTTGCTTTGTCAATTCAGTAACTTGACTTGCTAGTGATTCAACTTGATCTTCTAATTTGCTTTTCTTCTTTTCAGGAACTCTCTTTACTGCCTTCTTTATCAACTTTGATGCAGCTGAGGCTTCAATTCTTGAAGGTTTCTTGATTGATTTGTCATATGTTGGTTCTGATGCTGGAGGTGATGATTGAGAAGATTCAATGTGGGTGGAGGTATCCTTATCATCTCCTTTTGGTGATTCAGGTTTATCCTTGGGCTCTTCTTTCTCTTCTGTAACTTTCTCTGCTTCAGCCCTTAATCACTGCTCTTCTGCCAACTTATCAGCTTCTGCTTTTTGCCTCAGTTCTTCTGCTAGTCTGGCTTCTTCTTCTTTTCTTTTCTTAGTTTCTTCTTGAAGCCTTAATTCTTCGGCAAGTTTTTCTGCCTCTTCAGCTTTCCTGCTCTCTTCCATTCTTATTGCTTCTTCCAGTTTGGCTTGTTTTTCTTCCTCAAGCCTTGCCTCTTTAGCTTCTTGTTTTCTTTTGAGTTCTTCCTCTTGAGCCTTTTCTCTTGTCTCCATCTCTTCCATGGTCAACAGGAGTGGAAAATCAGTATCCATATGGTCCTCCTCATCATCTTCTCCCTTTTCTGAAGCATTATGCATTTCTACGTCTTTAGGTGATACTGTGGGAGTTTCGTAGACGATCATTTCAGCATTGGTACCTATTTCCTGAGTTTGATCAACTGGAGTGGACTCAGGAATACTGCCAGATCCGCCAGCCTCGCTTGTTTGAGTAACCAAAGGAGGTGGAGGTTGATTAGCTTGGAAGGATTCGATTTTGCTGTGGAGGAGACCTAACTTGAGATCTCTTTCATTCTCTTCTTCCACAGTTCGACCAAGGTTAGTGTGAGCCTCTTCTTGTCTTTCTTGTTCTTCAGTCATGGGTTCCTTCAGCTTTTCACCCCTTAACCGTTCTTCTTCTAATTTAGCATCTTCTTCGGTCAATGGTCTTTGGATGAAGGTAGTTTGTTTTTCTACTTCTTCAACAAATTCATCGATACTTCTGTCCCAATCTTCGATAGTCATGTCCTGATCTTCATCCTGTTTGCTGCTTGCATAAGCTTCCTTATAAACTGGACCACTATCAGATTTGGTTTCTGAATCAGATGGTTTTGGAGAAGATGGTGGTGTGGGTTCAGGAACTAGTTCAGGAACAGGTTTCTTGACCGGTATTCTGATCTTAAGTGATCTCTTGTGAGGCTTTTGAGCAGACTTGGTAGAGCTTTCAGAGCTGCCAGACTTGCTACCTTTCTTTCCCTTTTTCTGCATAAACGAAGGTAGATGAACTTCGTCTAAGAACCCTACTTTCTTTTCCTTGAGAGCTTGAACGTAATACTTGTAGTTCTTGCATTTCTTTAATTTATCATTCAAAAGACATACAGGAAGTTTCATTCCTTGCTTACGTATACTGGTATCAAGTCTCTTAATCTGCTTGAGAGTGGACTCATTTCTGAATGTGTTCTTGTCCTCATCATCCAGTCTTGGAGGAATGTCATCATACTCATGGAGGAAGCTTTGTATGAGTAACTTGGTGAAGCGAATAAATGGAATCTTAGCAGACTTGTGTTGTATGTGCCAAACAATATCTTACCAGATAATACTAGCAAAGTCTACCAATTTGACATTTGCCATAGCCCAGAAGAGTTTGAGATTTTATAGTTTGGGGTGTTCATGACCAACATCTCTGCCAGATAACGACTTGGCAATGAGGATGTAAAGAGTTCTCCATGGTTGTGGAAGAAATCTGGTGTTGACCTTCGAGTGTCTAGTCACTACCTCTTCTGACTCATCGTATCCGATATCCCGTAACTATGCAATTAACTCTTCTTCATTAGGAACTGGGTGGTACTGTTCATCTGGACCTAGTTCGGGTAAACCAAGAACGCCACGAAGAGTATCTTTGTCCACAGAGACTTGTCTCTTATGAAGCATACATGTGAAAGATTCTTCGCCAAGGTCCAGTTGAATTGTGTGCCAAAATTGGTGTATGTAGAAGCAGGCTACTGATGCAGTTTTTGTGAGCAGGATTTTGTACGGGTGATAGAGTAGAGCATCCATAGCTACAATGCAAGAGGATTCATTGCATGTGATTTTGTTGAAGTTGACCCTTAGGTTGTTCTTTCCAATCTCTCCGGTGTAATCTTCGGGAAAAGTTTCTTCCCAAGTGAGCTTTGGTTCAGGTTCTGGTTCTTGTGGAATGTTTTCTTGTTGGGCCATCTGAATTGAACATACACAAACACAGACATTGCAATAACATAATTTGTTAGCACATATAATCATTTACTGGTTTATGCATAATTGGATTGATTAGTAGGTGTTTGTGTTCAAAATGTTGTGATATGATAAACTTGTATTTATGATGTTAAAACTTAATAGAATTTGATCACAATCAAAGCACAATATGTGTTAACAACTACAAGAGTTTATACATTTGAAAATTTACAACACTTAGACAAATTTCAAGGAATCAGTCAATGTTACGCGTAAGATATGGAAATCTTACTCATAACATTTCTTATGCGTAAGGCATTACATTAGGCGTAAGATCAGGAACTACGCATAACTTATATCTTATGCATAAGATTAAACTTTCGTGTAGGCCAAGTCTTATGCGCAGGAATAAATCTTTCGCGTAAGATTTGAGCTTATGCAATGGTTTGAATCTTATACTTATGCGTAAGTTTTGACTTATATGTAAGATAAAACTTATGCGTAAGAAATATCTTATGCGTAAGAACTTCTACGTAAACTTTGTCTTATCCAAGACAAGTTTTTCAAAGGGGTCGAATCTTACGCGTAAGATGATTCATCTTTTGCGTAGGAACGAATTGATTGAAAAATCACCTTCAAAACTTATGGTTCTTTGATTCCTGAAAGGTATAAACACAACCACTGATCAATACATTATCCAAAATCATCCCAAATGCTTTTAATACAAAACCTTTGCGTAGATGTGCACAAAGCAAACTTATGCGTAAGAACGCAAGAACACCAAATCACAATCCAACTAAAACATGGTTCTGGGGTGAATGTGAAGTTAGGCGAGTATTTATAACAACCTAGGGAACAATTAGACCAAGTTATAACACTAATCAACCACAAAAACTCAAAATCACAACTGCTAGTGTCGTACGACCCTAATCTCATCAATTCAAACTCAAATCATGTTTCTGGAACAATTAAAGCACTAAGACATGATCATAAACACTTATAAAGACTATCCTAAGTGTAATACCCCAACCCGACAACGGTAGAAATGCTACATTATGGTAACAAATCAGATACAAACAGATATAAATGCAAGCGGAAGTCTTATCATAAAAATAACCAAAAGAAAGTAAGTCAACCAATGACTTAAACAAAATGCATAAGTTCCCAAAGCAAAATCAAATGAATTACAAAACAAAATCCAAATCCAAATGTTCATATCAACTGGGAAGACTAAGGTCAGTCCACACACAATCTAGCTCTCATCCCAAAAGAAACCATCCCAAAGCTTCCATCTAAATACCTGCCGCAGGAAAAGAAAATGCGGCTGAGCTTCAAAAGCTCAGTGAACGGATATATCAACAAAGTAACAGAAATGGAAACAAAAGTATGTACATTGGGAGATACATAAGGTATAATAAGGATGATAAGAATAAGATAAAGGTTAGGTTATATCAGCATTCTACCACGAGCCAAACAAAACAAAACAAAGTCTTCATCATAGTAACCATGGAGTCATCAACTCCCAAATAATGTGAAAGGCATGTATTGCACACAGTACCAGACACCAAACCAACTATAGTAGCAAATCAAATCAAATCTAGGATGCATCCATACGCCCCTACCCAAACCAAATGCAGATCAAACAAAGGGACGGTGTGGAACATCACTCGACCACACTGGAGTCATGACATTGGTGCATCAATGCCACGGCCATGTTACCTTCATGGCTATGAAAATGCTCGGGTATAATACTGAAGGGTCAAAGGCAAATCAAATAGCAAAGTCTAAGTCAAATCAAAGTATCATAATCCAAGGTGCATAGCAAAGGTTAAGGTCAAAGGTTTAGAAATGGCAGGGTTCATAATCAGAGTTCAAATCAAAGGTTCATAGCAAAGGTTCATTTCAAATGGATCATATCAAAGGTTCACAAATAGAAGGGAACATAGCAAAGGTTCACAAATCAAAGGTTTAGATAAGCAAGAGTTCATGAGAAACCTGTGAGAAGGTCAGAATATCTGTACCTTATTCAAATGCAAATGATAAGGAAAGAAGTCACAAGATGATCACTCCCGCTTCACGCGACCTATACGAATTTATAATCAATTATTATTTTACGTTCATATTGAATTAAGTTATTCATTTTAGTATGCTTTCCATTTTTAGTAACTTGCCAATTATAATAGCTTTCCATACTTAGTAAGTTTCCTGAAATAATAATTTAATCCTTTAAGGTTAAAATGAACCAATAATAATATTTGAGGTTAAAGTGATCAATATAGCAGTTTAGGGTCGATTTATCCATTTAGTAAAGTTTAGTCTAAAATATAAATTATCAAAATTAAATATTAAAAGGTCAAATAAAATTATTTTAAAGTTTATTTTATAAATCTAATATTAAGATAATATTTAGACCCCGTCGTTAAAATTATAAATTTATTAACGTGACCACGATATTAATATTTAAGCCGCGACGACTCAAGATTTATATATATGCAACACATAGGTGACTCCATTTCTAATATCCACACAATAGCCTTTCTCGGAAAATAATTAAGCCGAAACAAGTCACCCTCATTAATACATTAATATAACACATCCTTTGTAACATTTAAACCCAACGCATCCTGGTCATTTGAATTCCAAACGCACCCTTTATAATATTTATATATATGAGTGTACGTATAAGCTACTTCATGCAATCTCCTCTTATTATTATTTATACTTCGAATCGATTCGGCATGCATGCATTCTCTTTTATATTATGCGACAAGGGACAATTTAAAAGGCCAATATGACAGCTCGATCGTTAGACCCACAATCCTATCAAAAGCGTTTTTTTTTTTTTTTTTTCGCTAACCCTTTACTCATCGACACAGTAGCAGATCATAACCCTTTAGAGTTTTAGAAAATAACGTTGCGATGTCAGGTTCTATATCACCATTATTATGTCGATTCATGCATAACTATTTTAAGCCGATTCGAATTAGTTACTAAGGTTGCAATATATGATCAAAACAGGTTATAAGCATTAGATTAATCCATCACATGTCAGGCTTTAATATATCAATAACATAGGTCGACTTTTACGGGTTTTAACTTGTTATTTTATGTGAAGGATTTTATGATTTCATGTGAAAGTATAGCTCGTATAACATGTATTCTCTTTTAGCCAATTCACAAACCATTTTAACATGAATATAGGAGTATAATACAGATCAGATGAAGAAGAAAATGAACAAAAGATACGGTTACCCTTGGTGAAAATCAGCTTAGAATACGAACGAGAAACGAAGGCACAAACCACACGAACCCAAAGCAAACCAAACCCTTGTTCGAACCTGCAACCCCTCGATCAAAACAGCACCAAAGAACTCCTATTCGAACCTACTTAACCCTTCTTGAAGTCGAAAAGTGGAGAAAGAATAGTAGCCGCCAAGTAATATATTAGGGTTTATTGTGTGTTTGAAAACTTATGTGATATGTCGTTTAATGAGATGAGAGGAAAAAGGAATGGGGCGTGTATTATAGTTGGTAAGGAGATCAAAATTCCGTGATTTATGGGATACATATTGACTAGCGAATTGTCATTCCAGGAAGATATACATGGGCCAACTTGCATGCATTCTTTTAATAGTTAAGGCCTAGGTTTATGTCTTAGTGTTTTGTGATTTAAAATTGGCCCAAAAGAAGGAGTATGAAACGTGTGAATGAACTTAGGTGTAGCTTTGTATCATTTAAACATTAAGTATTTTATTTCTTAGATCATGCACTAATATCTTGTTCTTATAGTTTTAAGTTAGAGGGGCATTTTAGGTATTTAACGTGTCATGAAAATGTGGGTTTTACACTAAGCATTTAATTGTACCAAATCATCACAGATAAAAATTACCTAATTCATTCGAATGAACTGTAAATCTGATTTTCATCCATTGATGTTTCTGAGTACTATTGGAGTTCAAAAATATGTTCAATATCACCCTATGATCATATCCCACTAACCAATTTAAACATAAACACCTCAAATCTCATATGTTAAATTAACGCAAACCCTAAATTGATTTTAAATGATTTTAACAAAATGGGCCGTTAGATCTTGTTGTTATTAAAAACCATTGTTTAGAAACATGATCAAGACATTTTGGCACTTACAGATTTGAAGAATAACATTTGGATTAACAGGTTGATTGTGAGCCGTCGATGTGTTTGGTGGTAGTAATAAATATGAATTCAGATTTTGCAGATGCAGTTAATTGTGGTGGGTCAAAAGGTTTTGACTAAGGATAAAACCAAGTTTCATGTGTTGACAACTTTAGCCCCTTAACCTTAGTAATGTCTTAAACACAATACATTTCTAACTCACAATCTAACATTAGTTAGTTACACCAAGTATTCTAAAAGAACAATTTTGGATAAATTTGCTCCTCCTTGACCTTAGACCGATGTCTTTTGGATTTGAAAAGTTTGTTTCAATAGTCAAGGAGAGAAACCTGAAAACCCTTTTAAACAACACATTTAATTTTAAGAGATAGAAAATATTTTTGGTAAAATGCAAGTACGATTTTTTTTTTTAAAATTACCATAACTCCCCCTCAACACTTGTTTTTGGCATATTTTAAGGAATTTGTAAAAAAAATAAAGTGTTGAAAAGAGAGGATTGTACTTGCATTTTTTTTTTTGAAAAGCAAAAGTTAAAATCTTTTTGTGTTTTTGTTTGTTTTATATTTTTGTATTTTGTTTTTGGTAAAAAATATTTACAAAGATAGTATTGATGTTTGACATTCACTTGTGTTTTAAAAACTTTTCCAGATCTTCTGGAGTCAAACATTGCATACCAATTTGGTGGAGTAGATCAGCAAACCTTGTTGGAGGTAATGCTTTAGTGAGTAAGTCTGCCAATTGGTATTCAGTTCCAACAAAATATAATTCAATTATACCCTTTTCGACATACTCCTTGATGAAATGATAGCGGAGATCGATGTGTTTGGATTTGCAATGATGAACGGTGTTGCAGGAAATGGCAATGGCACTTTTGGAGTCACAGTAGATCGGAATCTTATTTAATAGGTAGCCATAGTCCTTAAGTTGTGATCTCATCCAGATGACTTGAGCACAACAAGCAGACATAGCTACGTATTTAGATTCTGTTGACGACAGTGATGTACAGTCCTGCTTCTTAGATTGCCAAGACACTAGTTTATCTCCGAGAAACTGTAATCCACCAGATGTACTTTTGCATGTTTCTAAGCATCCTGCATGGTCAGCATCTGAAAAAGAAATTAGTTCAAAACCAGAATCCTTCGGATACCAGATTCCCAAGTTAATGGTTCCCTTTATGTATCGAAGGATTCGTTTAGCCTCATTGAGGTGCCTTTCAATTGGTTTGGACTGATAACGAGAACACATGTAGACAACAAATACAATATCAGGTCTACTAGTTGTGAGATATATGAGTGACCCAATAATACTTCGGTATTTGGTAGGGTCAACAGGAGTCCCATGTAGATCAACATCTAGTTTTGTGGAATAGGCCATTGGTGTATTATAAGTATCAAAACTCATCATTCCATGTTTCTTTAAAATTTCTAAAGCATATTTGGACTGATTTAGAAAAATTCCACGGGGTGATTGATGAACTTGTAGTCCTAAAAAGAACGAAAGTTCACCCATCATGGACATTTCAAAATTTTCTTTCATTAAATTTGCAAAATTATTTGAGTAACTTGTGTTTGTTGTAGCAAAAATAATGTCATCGACATATATTTGAACAATTAGTAAGTCCACCCCGTATGTTTTTGTAAATAATGTTGGATCCACCGAACCTTTAGAAAATTTATTGGCCAGCAAGAAAGCAGATAGTTTGTCATACCACGCCCTTGGGGCTTGCTTGAGTCCGTTAAGAGCCTTTTTGAGTCAATAAACGTGATTGGGACTCTCAGGATCAATGAAGCCTTCTGGTTGGCTGACATAGACAACTTCACAGAGTTCACCATTCAGAAATGCTGTTTTCACATCCATTTGATAAACAACCATGTTTCTATGAGTAGCATAGGCCAGAAAGATCCGAACAACTTCAAGTTTAGCAACTGGAGCAAAAGATTCTTCAAAATCAATTCTTTCTTCTTGGAAGTATCCTTTAGCTACTAAGCGTGATTTGTTACGTATGACAGTGCCTTCTTCATCCAGCTTGCTTTTCCAAATCCATTTTAGCCCAATGACAAAGACTCTGTCGGGTCTTTCAACTAATTCCTAGACTTCTAATCTTTTGAATTGCTGAAATTCCTCTTGCATAGATTCAATCCAGTTGTCATAAGTCATTGCTTCTTTAGTGTTCTTAGGTTCTTCTTGACAAACTGTGAGTGCATAGATGCAAGTTTCACCATCAGTGTGAAGTCGTTGTCTTATCATGATTGGTGCATCTGGTTGGCCAATAATTTGAACTAAGGGACGATCTCGAGTCCATTTGTGTATCGAAGGGTGTAGTTGATATGTATCTCTCATGTTAGCAGGATCCAAATTGCGTGTGGACGACTCAACTATTAGAGGAAATGTTAGAGCCGGTGCAAACGGGTTAAAGAACGCATTTGGATCATACTCTGCAGGTTGTGGAACTGATTGTGGTGTAGGATCTTCAGCCAATTGTCATGAGTTGGAAGCGGTTTGTTCTGCTGTTATGGGAGATGCAATTGGAGGACCGTCTTTCTCAATAGTTGTAGTTGTTTGTTGAGGTGAGTCCGGTACTTGAATATTTTCAGGTTGTGCAGCGGAAATTGGTGAGACCTCAGAAGAACGGTTTTTAATTGAATCATCAAACAGTGGAGCAAACTGGGTTTCTAATTCTTTGCGGTTGAGAGGCAATGGATCAGCTGAAGAGTCCGGAAAGTTAAGACGGTTGGATTCGGGTCCTAAGCTGTTTTGCTCAGAAGCCATCTGTGTGAGTTCATCAAAATTAGCATGAATAGTTTCTTGAATTTCTCTTGTACGACGATTCCATATCCGAAAGCCTTTGGAATTTTCACAATATCCTACGAACACTCCAATGTCAGCCTTTGCTTTAAGTTTACCTAAATCATCACGATCATTTTTCGGATAACAAAGTGCTCCAAATACATGAAAGTAATCGATGTTTGGTTTTCTTTTGTGAACAAGTTGATAAGGTGTTCTGCAATGGCGTTTTGTGATCATGCAATGGTTTTGGGTGTAACATGCAGTTGAACAGATTCCGCCCATAAGTAATCCGGTAATTGAGCATTGATCAACATGGTTCTTGCAGCTTCCACTAACGTCCTGTTGCATCTTTCAACTACTCCATTCTGTTCTGGACTTCTTGCAATAGATGTTTGATGTTCAATTCCCACTTTCTCAAAATATGACCGAAGTGTCTGATTCTTAAATTTTGTACCATTGTCAGTTCTGACCATTCGTACCGTGTTTCGTAACTGAACTTGAATTTTAATGAGAAAGGTGATGATCATTGAAGGAGCTTGATCTTTACTTCGAAGAAAATAAACCCAAGTCCATCGGGAGTAATCATCAACAATTACAAGTATGTTGCGTTTACCATTGATACTTTGAACACGCATTGGGCCACACAAATCCATATGAAGCAATTGTAAAACATGATTCGTACTGTGCTCGGTTTTTGAAGGAAAATGAGCTCGAGTGCTTTTTCCTTGTTCACAGGCCGAACATAAGTGATCTTTGGTAAAACGGAATCTTGGAAAACCATCAACAAGTTCATGACGAGCAAGTTCAGTCATAGTTTTGAAATTCAAGTGCGAAAGACGTTTATGCCATAACCAAGATTTAGTTGATTCTGCTTTGGAGAGAAGACATATCGGAGATGTAGCAATCATGTCAGACATTGATATAGTATAAAGATTTGAACCTCGTGAGCCAGACATAAGATCATTTCCTTGTAAGTCACGAACGAAACAAGTTTTCTCACGAAATGCTACTTCTAGATCTCCATCACAAAATTGACCGACAGAAAAGAGGTTGTGACCTAGGCCTTCCACATAATATACACGACTAATTTCAATGTCCCCACTTACATAGTCACCGTATCCCATGATTAGAGCGTAATGATCATTCCCGAATCTGACAGTTCCGATAAACTTTGAAACAAAGTTGACTAAAAATTTGAGATTACCTGTCATATGTCGGGTACATCCGCTACCAACAATCCATAGAACAATCTGCACCACCTGCATCACAAGAGGACGACGAGGATGGAACAGAAGTAAGGGTGGAACCCAAAGAAAGTGCGGGTTCCAGTTGGTTAGAAGCACACGTATTCAATAATTTAGGAATCCATTTAAATTCTAGTTTATATTGTAACCAAAGTTGCCAATTCCAACTAGTTCTCGCTTTCTTTTTGGTGAACACACTAGTTTTGGGCTTGTTCCTAGATTTGTTCTCTTCAATTATGGGGGTAACTACAACATTATTAGAAACCGTAGATGGCGTTTTTCCTAATATTGACTTAGAGGCAATAGTGGGCCTAGAAGGAATGCCTGTCCTACGTTTCTTATGACGATTTAAGAGAGAATTAGCTACACATTTTGCATGATCACCAGATGATACACTTTTACGACAAAACACACAAGATGCATTAATATTCAAAACATTCAAAGGTTCATCATTCATTACATTGAGATTTTGATTACAATTTGCCAGATTAGAATCTAAATCAGATGCAACATGAGTTTTATTCAAATTCCTAAGTTGATATTCTACTTCTTGAGCTTCTAGTGTTCCTCTTTTACGTTGCAAGATCCTATTCTTCTTGTTACTTTTTCGCTTAGGTCTGCGAACGCTATTAGTGGAGACTAGTCCTGTGGAAGTGGAAGGGTCAACATTAGTGTTTTGAATAGAATTTCCCTTATTAGTTTTGTCTAACTGGTACAATTCTGGTGCTATCAAAGTGGTGTCAACAAACTTTCCTTTTTGAAGTAGCTTAATTTTCTCTTTCAAATCAATGATGATGTGATTTTTATCCTGAATATCAGACTCAGTAAACCATTGCAATAATGAATGTGATCGCGGTTTTGTTGCCATTCGACGTTTTCAATTTTTAAATCCGCAATTTCTTTTTCATATTGAAGACATTTATTTTTGAACGACTCATTATTTTTGCAAATCTAACAAGATTTTGAAACATTTTGACTTTGAAGTTGCAATTCCAGTTCAAGACTTTGAGCTTGACACCATTCAAGCCTTTGTTTGAGTTGACAAATTTCTTTTGAAAATTGTTTTCTCACATCATCATTGTTTTTCCTCATTTTATCATTTTCTTGTTTTAATGTCTTAATTTCGGTGTTCAGGAAATCATTATCAACGCAGTGATCTTCCACAAGCATAGAAGTACTAGATTTATAGAGATCATTCATGATAATTGACAAAATATCAGCATTGAGAACGTTTTCCAAGAGTCGATCGGCATCATTTTTGAAAACTCGGTTTCTTTGCTTTTGAACCAAAATCGCATTTTCATTTGATTTGAAAACGTTTATCATTGATTTGACTTCTTTTTAAAGTTCCTGTTCCCAACGTGTAGCACAATGATGGAGGTGTTGAATGATTGGCAACATTTGTTTTTGAAAAATATCCCTCTTTTCTCGCTCGTAAGTGGATTGAAACGTTTCAATTTTTATTTCTGAATTAGGTTCAATTGTTTCCTCCAAAATTTCGATGTCTTCCATAAAAGTTTTGAAATAATTTAAGACACGAAAACTTTTTGGTAAAGGTGTAACTTCACCTGAAGATGGTAAAGGGCCATTTATTTGTGCCACAGTTTGGACAGGTGCCGCATTAGAAGATGAAACATATGACTCAGTGACAAACCAAGATTTCTCAGGTATTTCCTTTTGAGGAACAAAAGATTTAGAAATTTGAGGAGCTTTTGAATAATTACATGCTTTCCAATATTCAACTTGACTCATTTTTGATCGACTCTCTTCTTCAAGTTCTTCCTCTTCCTCAGTATCATAAACAATAGTACGCACAATCGTATCATCACGCATATATTCCATACTGTAAAATTTTAGGATTTTCTTTGAACGCTTTGTGAAGAAACATTGATTTGTAATCACCAAGTGCAAAACCTTTATCAGGTCTCGGTTTTAAAGTAAATTTCTGAATTGTTGTGACAGAGTCCCCGGTTTTGTAAACAACATTACAAAATTCTTTGAGTTGTTTTTCAAGATCAACATTCTCACCGTTTAATTTATCGATATAATTCCTTTTTCGTATTTTATGTTAACAAAAATCCTTTTCGCAAATTGACAACTCTGTTTCTGTTTTTGAAAGTTCTTTTTGAAGTTGTTCAACTTGTTTTTGAAGGTCACACTTTTCACTTTCAAGTTTTGAAACCAACTTTTCATTTGACTCAATTAAATCTTGCATTTTGTGTTGAAGATCTTGTTCTTTATTGTAATATTCTTGAAAAGCTTTTTCAAAACTTTTTTCATGTTTAACCTTGTGTTCCAGATTTGAAAGTTGTATTTTATAACTCTCAATGTCTCTTGTAAGTGATGTACTTGTTTCTTTTAAAGCTTTATTTATCTCATTGCATTTCATTATTTGCAATTGTTGAGCGTTCAGTTGTTTGGACAACAATATAAGGTCAGGGTCTGGATCAAACAATAGTTCATGTTGTTCTACATGATCATGTTTATCATTCTCAATAGGATCATCAAATGAAACAACTGTGTTCATTTGTTCATCTCCTTGAGAAGATAAAGATGAATCAGATGGAACAACTTACGCCTTATCTGATTCAGAAGCAGAGGGAGATGCTATTTCATGTATTAGGCACGCATTAAGATCATGTACCTGAGACAAGCCATCAGTGTCATATACTAGGCCTGAATCATTCATGTGAAGTTCCTGCATGTTTGCCATAAGCATCACAGCTGCATTTGCTTCCAGATCTTCCATGTCATCATCATTGTATGCATTTGCCATGAAGCTGTTCTCCTGCTCAGTGAAATGTCCTTCCTTTTCATCTTTAAGAGCCATAAGTAATGCCTGCTTGTGAAACTTACTGCCCCGAGTTCTCGGTTTTGGACATGCTGTTGCAATATGACCTTTCTCATTGCAGTTGTAGCACCACACTGCATTCCCAGAGTTAGAGTTCCTAGCTGCAACACTTTCATTCCTTTTCTGAGTAGCACCAGAGTTGTTTCTCAACCCTCCATTGTTGTTGAACCTTTTTTCATTTCCAGAATTTCCCGAATAACCTCCTGATCGTCCATAATTCCAATTCTGTATCTCAACCCTCCCATCTTGAATGACAGCTTGATTCCTAGTGTTTGATGAAGAGTGAAGACGGTTGTTTGTCTTGTTTGAGAATTTTCTGAAGGCATGAGCAATGAGAGGAAGTCCTTGATTCAACGTATTGAAGTCATCATCTTCATTGTCATTGGAATTAGAGTAGTACATTGACTCACTGTTTTCATAGGGAACAGGTTGATTAGATTGCTGTGAAGAATCATATGGGATCATCTGATTTGGAGTTGTAGGTTGTGGGTAGCTGAAGTAATTATGTTCTTGAACATAAGCATGATTTGACATTGGAGGTGGAGTATACTGAGATTGAGCTACGAGTGCCAAAGAATTTGGTGTTGGTGGTGGTAAGTAACCTCCTCGAAGAGCACGATCTTTCTCCACTTCAGGTTCATGGTGTTTTAGAAAATCATACAACAAGCCATACGGTGCATCATGAAGATTTTTGGTTTGACGAACGAATGTCACATACTTTTGCCAATCCGGACCAAGACTACCGATGAATTTAAAGTTCACTGTGATCCTTGGTACTATAATTTTGTGTCATTCCAAATCATTTACCACATTAGTGAAACAATGATAATAGGATTCAAGTGACTCCCCTGGTTTAATTGAGATGTTAGTGTATTCCATGTAGAGTTTGGATTCCATATCATCCTTGTTCAATTGAGTGCCTTCCATTAGGAGATGAACATGTTCCCACATAGCTTTAGCCATTTTCTGAGCATCAACACTTTGACAAATTAGATTTGGTATTCCTTGAAGTATATGGGCCATGGCATATTCATCAGCTTTACGATGTAGTTTCTGATCTTATGTGAGTTGAGATTCTGGAATGGGTGTCTCTACAGGAGCTCGTGGAGGATCAGAAGATGGATCACTACTGTCAAGTTTGGTTGGCCATTCAAATGGTCCTTCAAGTATCACTTGTATCAAGTATTTCCCATGGGGTTTCTTAAGTTCAAGAAATCGTAAGAATCGACTTGACCACTGAACATAGTTCCCAGGTATTAGCATTGGAGGTGTTTCAAGTAATCCTGCCTCGTCTGGATTGTTGAGTTGTAATAACTTCACACATCCGATCAAACCAATGAGGTTGCTTGGATGAATACTGATTGGGTTGTTGTGACATCAGATATGGTTGTTATTGCAGAATGATTTGATGTTGTTGCATCATGAGATATTGTTGTTTTGTATGAAACGGTTGTTGTTGAAAGTGTGATTGTGATGGTTGTTGATACGATTGTTGCTGATGGTATTGCTGTGGCTGATACTGTTGATGTTGCTGTTGCTGAGGATGAGAGAAGTAGTAATGTGGTGGTTGAGACATATTAGAACACTTGTGTAATGTAGGATCTTGTAGAAGATTGAAATGTAAGTTCCTTTGGTTAAAACCTCAATCCTTTGGTTAAGTTGAAAATCTTACGCATAACAATTAATCTTATGCGTAGACTTTAATTTTATGCGTAAGAGAGGATGTTATGCGTAAACTCAAAGTTTATGCGTAAGCTACTCCTTTACGCGTAAGATTAAGCTTATGCGTAAGATTCAAGTTTTGCGTAAGGTTATCGAACCAAACAAATCTTTCAAACTTGTCCAAGCTTGAAAGATATCCGTAGTCGAAGTATCCCACTAACTTATCCAAGCTAGGGAAGTACTGAGTCACCGTTGCATGAAGAGAAGACCGTTGATGAAGCTTAAAAGTAGATCTGCAACTTACGTGTAAGATTAAATCTTATGCGTAAGATTCCAACTTCTGCGTAAACTGGCAACTTAAGCGTAGGATCCTTAAATCAAGCGTAGGAAAAGGGTTTTTTGGCTTAAGGTTATGCGTAGGAATGGATCTTTGGCGTAGAAAAGGGGTTTTCCACCAAAACTTGAGCGTAAACAGTGATCTTACGCGTAGATAAAGGGTAATATGCTAAAACTTATGCGTAAAAGTACCAAAAAGTACTGTTGACAGCTTCAAACTTGTACTATACTCAAAAGTTACACGTAAGATGACCAGAATCATGAAAAATCTCAACTTTTTGAAGAAAAATGCTTAGAAATATAGTTCTATTGATCAAATAACTTCCCAACCCTTAGAAAACACTAAATACGAAAGATATAGCTACCGAAAACTAGTTTTCTAATATCAAAGAAGCTACAAAACTCAATAAACTAGGAGTAAAAGTACTAAAATCTTTAAAAGATCAATACTTTATGCAAAATCTAAGCTTCTAATCACTATATCAACCTTGAAACTTGTCCAAGTTTCAAGATTTGAGTGAAAGAAACAAAGAAAAAGCAAAAATATAAAGAAAAAGCACCCTTAACCCCACGTAAACCTTGAGACAAGCACTTCAATCTCTATTTGGCGAATGATACCACTTGTTAGGTGCCCATATTGATGTTACACAAGTAAGAATGAGATAGATATAAGGATTGGTTGATTATAAGATTTATGATAAGTAAAAGTGCAAGAGTTTCATTAACATATCAAAATAACCAACAAAGTTTAAGGCAACATAAGCCTTGTATTTATAGGAGGGAAGCTAGGGCAACATTCCCTAGTCCCTTTCATGATCTCAACGTGGGCTTACTAAGCCTTTTGGGCTTTTACAACTTGCCCATGAACTAAAACATAAACATATATAATACTTAAGCAACCTATTACAAAATGTAATGACCGAGACTTGACTAAATACTTCCCAACACGAAGGCGTAGGATTTGTCCTTTAGGAGGGTACATCATTACCCTTTGTACAAATGGTAAGCTAAGTACCAGAGTGACGGTAACGCTAGTTAGCAAAGCGGAGGGTACTTCATCAGTATACATTCAAAGTATCCTCAACAAAAGGCTCGTGTGTTTAGATCCTCTCAATTTAGTAAATAATAAACATTCATTTATTGAAGACATGCAATTTATCAACGTACTGAAGTAATTATATCATTTTGAAAACAGTTAATATGGTGAAGACAACATGTTTAATTGTGGAAATAGTGATGGTGGAGAAATTATAAGACAGATGCTAAAAGAGGTCGACAGTGATATTAGATTAACCGATCAAGAATATTTACCATGGTTAGCAAAAAGAACGTTTATACAAACACCCAATGCACATCTTCTCACCAAAATGTCACGAGCATCGATAAAAGTGAACATGGTGTCGACATAGATGAGACCAGTTTCTTACCAGAAGTTATCAATGGATTGAAGTTCTCCGGCGTTCCAAATTACAAACTTGCTTTTAAACGTGGGAGTCTCGATTATGTTGTTGAGAAATATAGATCAAGCAAATGTATTATGTAATGGGATAAGACTGCAAGTTCTTAAATTAACAACTTCCATTTATGCACAAATCATTACCAGAACAAACTTTGGAAAAAAAGGTTATCATACCGAGGTTGAGAGTTACCCCGTCCGATAAACGTTTATCGCTTAAGATTGTCAGGACACAATTTCTTCTGTCAGTTTCATTTGCCAAGACAATTAACAAAAGCTAGGGTCAACCACTTTCAAAAGTTGGGTTGTACCTTCCATGTCCTATTTTTACACATGGACAACTATACGTTGATGTTTCAAGAGTTAAAAGAAAAAGAGGTTTGAAGGTTGTCGTTTGTAATCAGGATGGTAATGTCTCTAAAATTATAAAAAATGTCGTGTACAGAGAAGTACTTGAAGATCTATGATCAAAACTTCAAGAGGTATGTAAAATAAACAAGTCCCTTTTTCTTTCTCATATTCTCAATTATAATATACTATCAGTCACAATGTAACACCCCCAAAATACCGCAGCGGAAGACTGTATCACTAGGGTGCTACTTCATAATACAAAGTACAAGTTATAGAAAACGACCTCTAAATGAGACGTTTTGAAAAGTTACCATTCGATTAATGAATTCAAAGTTACAAACATGTGATCCCAAAGTATGATACATAAATGTATACAAAATGTTTTGAATGGTAAATGATAAAAGCGTATGTCTTCAGAATATGCAGCTTGACTCTAAGTTCCACGCACTAGCTATCGCCTTACTAACCAGAGATAAACATGCTAAAGTGTCAACACAATGGTTGGTGAGTTCATAGAGTTTGTCTTAAAACAGTTGAAAAGTCTTTAAAGAATATTCGCACGACAAAGGCATCGTGAATCCACTCAGTTGCAAGTCCCGCCCATAACAACACTTGCAACCTGTGTGTTCACAACCCACTGCTAACATATAGTATGATTTCGATATATGTGTATACGATACATGCGCGCTTAATGTAAAGTATCACTGCCTACCGAACCTCATGACAAGAATAAGCACAAATGCTTCAAAGCTGGATTATATTCACCCAAGGCCAGGAATATATGGCAATGGTGGGGGCGTCAGTGCAATAGTACTATCAATACCTCTCCATCGGCTCCATCCAGGAGTTAAACAGTGGTTAAAGAATATAGCGCATAGAATAGGTTTAACACATTAAGGCACATATCGTAATAAAACTACACATCATGTTTAAGAGTATAAAAGTATAGCATAGCATATGAGTAAAATTGTCTTTAGTAAAAGAGAAAGCAAGTAGTTTAAGCATGTATCTTCCCAAAAGAGTTTAAAACAAGTATGAAAAGAGTAGGGGCTATGACTCACCTTAAGCTTATGTAATGAGAAATGAAAGTGGTAGTCGAATCGCGAAAGTCTCTAAGAGCAGCCTATAATAGAACGTTGCGACTTAGGTTTGAAGTAACGTCTAAGAATACAAAGAATTGCCTATATATGGCTTGCATAATGTTCATGATGTAGTATTTAGTATATAGTGTAAGTCTTAGAATATAAATGGTTTATGAAACATGTATAGGTTGTATATCTCTTACTATCGTTCGGGCCGACATAATTCAGAAGTCATGGAGTAAACGTTCGAGGAGCCAGGACACTTTAATTCGTAAATCCACAACTCATCTTGACGGCTTACTTAATGAACTCCTCACATGAGGCTCCCTACTATTGTAGTATTTGATAAAATATATATAAGTTTTTGATTCGAAAAGTTACATGGTCTTTAGCCGTGGCTTTGCCGTGACCTTGGTCATTGTTACCATGGTCTTGAGACTCAATCTTGGCTTTAGCCATGGTTGTGGTCTTGGCTTTAGGTCATTAGACCTCTTGGTCTTAGTAAACCATAACTATTATATACTAACTTTGGTATATATAAAATAGCTGTTAAGAAACTGAAGAAAATCTCATTCGTTATTGGTTTTCTGGATACGTGCACCTGAGTTTGTGAAGAAAACATGTTCCCGGACAACTTTCGTGCTTTAACTTTTTCATGAAACAGACCAGAAGGGCCTATTTTTGCGTGTTTAAGGTTCTGTCACAGAAACATTTGGCAGTTTTGCCGTAAAGTTTTGGTAATTTCAAATGGTCATAACTTTTGACTCGGGTACTCGTTTTGGATGATTCAAATTGCTATGTTTTCCTTGTTAAGTCCTCTTTAACAGTAGGTAAGTTTCAAATATCATATTTATACTATTTTTGTCATGGTTCTCCATAAAAGTCACTAGTTTACTTGTTTAAATATCATAAGTTAACATATATATACCATAACTTGTTTTACCAATTTTTATATATCATGAACATAATAACAAGACAATATATACCATGAAAGAAACATAATAAGCATGAAAATGATATTGAGCAACAAAGTGTAATAGGGTTTCTTACAACTTTTGGCTTTCTAAAGAAAGGAAGTCAAGTATGAAACTAGGACACTAAACCTATGCTTGCAAACCCTTCACCACAACTCTTGAAACCCTTGCTAGCCTTGATATAGACCTTGTGAAAAGCATTTAACTCAGCCCCTAATCACCTTGTGTAGCTCCTAATTCAACCATGGAATCACCAAACAAACTCTTGATTCATGTAGAGACTAACTATGCCTTCAACTTTGGTATGTAACTTATAACTTAGAAATCAAAGGATCGTGGTTTATGGATTTGTTGTTGAGTGTTTAGAATGAAGAGAAAGGAAGAGGATGAGCTTGCTATTTATAGTGAAGATGAGGAGGTTAGGAAAGCTCCTAGGAAATTTCCTAAACTTGGTGACCAAGTTTTACTTGGAGCCTAAGTTTACTTAAACATGTATAAGTCTTCCTTTGTAAGTTTCCTAGTCTTATCTAGATGACACATATACAAACACCCCGTGTGGTCTAAAATTTCGTTCATATGCTTATCTTGGATGACTAGGTGAAGTTTTGATGTTATCTTGCTTTTACGGAGTGAGTTTTGGTCCCATTAATTGCTAACTGTAAGTCGTAAAGTCACGAAACTTAAAATCGGGTATCCTAAAAATATGAAACTTATAAATATACTGGCACTTATTAATATAACCTATCTTAGCATATTTAATGAGTGACAGGTTCTATCGGTTTGCTTAAACGCTGTTAAAACTGGAAACGCGGGTCTAAAACGCGTAATTCGCGTAAAACACTGAACTGGAAAACGTAAAATTCTAAAACTTTTGGAATTGTCGTAAAATGAAAGAAAATCATATTTCTATTATTTATAGTGTTTTATGGACATATCGGGATGCTGGAATGATGTTTAAACCTAAAAGTAAATCTCGGACACGGTTTCGTGATTTTTGCCGAAATGATCCAACGAGTGTCAAATTTTTGGATTACCATTAAAATAGTTTAACTTACGAGAATATGAAATAAAAATTTCAGGAGTGAACAGTGAAAGTGAATAGTAAAAAGTGAATAGTAATAGTGAATAGTAATAGTGAATAGTAATCCAAAAATGCAAGTTGTTACACACAACATGCTTTTACTTACATCATCTATAGACTATTAGGTGTGTACGGTATGGACATTGGGTTTTGAATCGATAGGCGCTCACACACATCATTTTTCGTTCGAGACAATCACTTTTAGATTCGCCAAGGCTTGAACGTTTGTTAGTATAATTGTAAAAAATTCAATTGCTTATCAGATAATTGACGCATTTGTTAGTTGTATATTAGTCACCAATTAGCTTTATGGGTGATCCCTTGATTGAAGGAGTTTACCATATATATCTTTTGTAATTCCCTATTTCTAACCCATTGACTGTATGTATGAGGCAAGCAATAAAGCAAGCATTCTATAATCCCTCTTGTCATTTATATTCAACATATTTATCATATCACTGTTTTGTGTATTAATAGGGTATCAGGCCATTAAGACCCACAAAACCAAAACTCTTTCGCTGCCGCCTCCGGCCGCCGGCTACACACCAGAGGTTCGGAGGGCTCCCTTTAAGCTATAACCAAAATAAACCACAACTTCGTCTAAATATGTGATCTTTATGTTTTTATAGGGAAAAACATGCCCCGTTTGTTTGGAAAGTTCTTTGGGGTTGAAGTTTTAGAACCAACTTTTGTTTTATCATCTTTTCTTTTAATGTTAATGCATGAGTTTATTATTTTGTGGAAAACTAGAAGGGTGGGTTGAATAGTTTTACGCCCTTTTAAAATTTATAAAAACAAGCTTGTTTTAAAAAGTTCGATTCTAGTTTATGTGATCTCAATACTTGCACTATATGAACAATTATATAGTAACTAACTAACTACGTTAATATAGTATAGGTAAATAAGTAAGCAATGAAAAGAGTTGGAGAGATCAAACCAGAACACAAGGATTTATAGTGGTTTGGCTACAAGGTCACCTTCCTTGTTCCTACTCCACTCCCCGAGTCACCTACTCGAGAGTTTTCTTCACTATGTCAAAAAACTCCCTTATGGCGGAGAAAACCTTACACACCAATTTACACACCACAACTACGTCACAACTTCTACACAACTTCTTCACACCTATTTACTTCACACCTATCTTCTTCACACCTATCTTCTTCACTTCTATTTACTTCACACCTATCTTTTTCACAACTACACTACTTCACTACTAATCAACTTCTACTTCCTACACAACTTCTATTCTTCTAAACTACTTATTACAAACACAACACAACTTCACAAATAATATATATACACTATGCATAACTACTCTTCAATACTTCTTGAACTTAGTTGTAGAAGGAGTGTTCTTCTTTTGCACTTTGGATGAGGATGGATGAGAAGGGATTGAATAACTTGAAACAAGGATTAATATACAAATGATCAAACGGTTTTAGAGGATGTTTAGAGAGTTTGAGATCTGAAAATTTCGTGCAAAAAGTGAGAAAAATTCCAGATTTAAGGTGGTATTTATAGGCAACAAAATCTGACAGAGGAGCGTGGCCGGTCCCCTTAAATCAAGGCCAGCCCCCTTAAAATTAAGGGGACCGCCTTTTATAATTAAGGGGGCCGCCCAGCTGTAACGGCCAGATTTTTTGTCTTTTAGTGCGGAAAGTGTATTTGGTGAAAAACTAACTGATTTTGGTTAAAAATTTGAAATCATATATTTTGTATGATTAAAACATTTTTCTTTATTACCAAAAGTGTTTTTTTAAATATATAATATGTTTATATAAATAAATAAACTTTGTATTAGTTAATTAAATACCTGTTTGATCATGAGATGTATTCAACACTTGTTTATCCATACCTTAAGTTATTGAGTTGGATATAATGATATAAACTAGCTTAATACTTGTTTACGTAGTAATCTTACGTTTGATGAGTTTACAATTTGTGATCATCAAAATATAGAGATATCGAAAAATATAAATAACGTTTTCATACATTATTTATGTCAACAATCTCCCCCTTTTTGATGATTACAAAATCTAAACTCATTAATCAAAAATTCGTATATATACAAGTATTCTTGTGATTTTATATCACTTCTCTCCCTTTTTGTTAGCATCAAAAAGGTTATCCTGATTTTATAGAAGCTCCCCCTTGAAGTATACTCCCCCTCGTTTTGAGGTCAAAAAGAAATCGATATATGGAATTCTTGCAAAAATATTTAGTGAACAAGCAACATATATGTGTATATAGCATGCAAGAGTAGAGACTAAACATAACCATAACATTGATAAAGTTAAATAGATACAACAAGAATTACATTAACAAACATAACAAGTAATGCAACTAACAAAAGCCTTAAAGGCTTACAATTATAACTTAAATAATAAACCAAAGCTCAAACATGAGAGTCCTCTCTAGAGCTTGCCATCCAAAATGGTTTAAGACAATTTTATTTGTAAGACACCAAGCATGTTTAATTGGGAGGAATGGATGGTGAACATGGAGATGGTGATGGTGGAGGAGTGTTTGTTGATGGTGGTGGAGGAGTTGTGTTTGTTGTTGGTGGTTGATGCAACAAGTTTTCAATGTGAGAAAACATGTATTGCATTTCATCTCTTAGTCCGAACACAATTGTTCGATTGTGGATGCAACAAAGGCAAGTGTCTCCATGAGCTTCAAGTAAGCTCCATGGGACGGGGTTATAGGTTGGTGGATTAGGGGATGATGAGAAGTGTGCATCAAGAGGTGTTAATGGTGATAATGAGAGAGTGAGTGCAAGAGTTGTGTTTTCATTGGTAGGTTGTGATGGTTGATCAATTGTTGGAGGAGATAAGTGGGTGTTTATGTAGTCATTTATGGATGAAGTGGATGGTATGGAGGAAGTAGAGGCTCCATTTGTTGGTGGTGTTTTGGAGGGTGCATTTGGTGAACTAGGAGATGAGCATTGAGGTGGTGGTGATGGGGTGGTGTTATCTTCATTTGTGAGATCAATGAATAGTTGTTTTGGTGGAATAATGACAAGTTTTTGTTTCTTGGCATTGTTTGAGTAGGTGGTTCTTGGTGATGACATGATAAAAAGATGATGTTTAATGAAGGTTGAGGATGATGGAATGTGAATTAAACATGCATGGGAATTATATAGTATGAAAACATGTTTAGAAGTGGAATTAATTTGAAATTGTAATGTTAGATTCCAAACTTAGTTTAGTTTTTAAGGGAAATGGTAGTTGGGACTAGCAAAAGAGATCACAAGGTGCAAAAGAAAACAGTGTAAAAACTGTTCCAGATGGCCGGTCCCCTTAAATTTAAGGGGGCCGCCCATCTGACGACCCAGAAATCAAAAATTTTCTAGAAAAAATGTTATATTCTGTTTTGTTTTGCAGCAAGCTCTATTTGGACATTTCACACTTGTTTTGGTCTATTAGAAAGCATACATGTCATATATATATATATATATATATACATAAACTAATCATGCAAGCATATATATGGATTAAGAGATAAAGCATGCATTCATAAGCATGTATTAAACATAAATAAACAAGTTAACATCCTAATCAAATATCCAAACAATTATTCTAAGAAAATAACAAGTACTTCCGAATATACTTCGGACAAATAGCACACAAGACATAAAAATAAATATTGTTCAACAAGCATAATCCAAGCACATCATCTCTTTTTCTTCCCGAAGATACCCTTCAAAGTCTTCCCGATAGATTTGAAGCCACCTCTAACTTCTTCATGCAAACTCTTTTGTCTTCTAAGCATCTCGGTTGTTCTTTCATGAAGCACTTCTTCGTTTTGATCACTAGGAGATGGGGTAGAATACTCGGGATAGTCAAGATCCTCTAAATTGTCAACGAACACAGAGAACGAAGGGGTACTAGCATCATGGATGTTTTCAACCTCATCGTCATCGTCTTGTCTAGAAGATGATCCATGAAAGCTATGACGACGAGATTTTCCCTTGTCACTTCGAGTTCGACGAGCTTGTTTTAGAGCGAGAGGACGTAAGGTGGGATAGATGTACTCATAGATGCTATTGTCAAGATCGGGGTAGTACTCGATAACATGACTGATGAGGCGAAAAATGATCCGTTTTTAGGGGGTCATTTAAGCTGGAATTGTAATTTATTTGATCAAATATTGCCCTAAATCGTTCCTTTTGTGATTTTAGGTACTTTGGGAGTGAAATCTGGAAAAGGAAGTAATTCAGACGTTTTTGGAGCATAAAACTGAAGAAAACGCCAAAGACTTAATTTTCCATGCTGGGAACAGTGCTTGACGGCGTCAAGAAGGAGCATTTAACGGCATCAAGAGTAAATACCATGACGACCCAGTACAAACATGAAGGCATCACAAGTAGAGCGTCAAGAGTTAAATGCGTGACGGCCTGCAAAAGTGGACAACATGACAGTGTCAGATGTAGATCAAGGCAGTCCGAGGATTTATTTAGCGGTGAGATGACGGCGTCACCCATTTGTTCTTGACGCCGTCAGCCTCTAAAATCTATATATAGTTTTCTAATTTTCATTCATTAAGAGAGGAACTTGTGTGGAAAAACCCTAGGGCCGAACCTTGTACGAATTTTACAGCTTTTCAGGGGTTTTCAACCCTTGAAACCTTACATGTGCTATTGAAATAAGTCTTCTCTTAATTCAATCAATATGTCTATGTGTTGGTTGTCTATATCTTGTGCTTGTCTTGATTTCAACATGCTAGGCTAGATCTATCTTGTGTTTGCTTAGATCTAATGAAACCTAGATGTTAATTATGTGTTGATTACTTGTTTATGGTTGTATTGGATGAATGATTTCAATGTTAGGCTTAAGAAAACTGGCAGATCTCCAAATGGTAACATGCTTGAACGTCTTAGGAAACATGAACCGATGTGTACTAGGTTTTATTGGTTGTATTTAATGCATGAGTAAATTCTAATGATCCCATGTTAGGAGCTTCTTGCAGGCTCGACATAGGAGTGAAGTAGGCACTCATAGGATTGGGGAAGTAAGTACGCCACCCCATGAATGGTATTAAGGAATACCATCCGTCATCCACGCAACTATAACAAGTAATTAACGTGTAAAAGATATCTAGGGAGTAGTGAAATCTAAGTAAACACATTTTTCCCACATATTGCTCACAACCTTAGTTTAATATAGTTTTATTTTCATTTTAGTATTTTATTTTGATTGCATCTATAGTATTGGGTTAGTTGACTAGCAACTAATTCCGCTTAAATCCTTCAAACCCAAGATTTTAATTTGCTTTCTAAAAAATATAAAAATACAAAAAGAATCATCCCTCATCTCTAGATCTAGTATTTAGGTTTTCTAATCCTAGCGACACTATTCCTAGCTGAACGATCAATCCCCCGGTACTTGTCACTATACTATACTACAACGATCAGGTACACTGCCTGGTGGGGGTTGTAAGCTTCTCAAGATCCCTTGAGAGGTAAAGCCTGGTGTAATCCCCACGCATCAAGTTTTTGGCGCCGCAGCCAGGGGAATAGTTATTGTCTAGGTTAGAATCTCTTTTTATTAGGTCTACTTGCTAGATTCCTTTCTAGTAAGATTTTATTTTAATTTTTAGGTTCTCTTTAGTCTATCTTATTTCTTTGTATTTTTGTTCGTAACTTTTCACCACCCGACATCATGGATGATGGGAACATCTTTGAACCCATCATCCCACCACAACAAAACCCACCACTAGAACCTCTTAGGCCCCGAACCTTAGGAGAGTATTCCCGACCTAGCCACCAAGGCTATCGAAACACCATTGAGCTCACCGGAGCCAACGTGACCCCCTTGCGATCCGATACCATCCGGTTGGTGCAAAGCGGATGTGCATTCCATGGACTTCGTTCCGAAGATCCAAATCAACATCTCAAAGACTTTCTTAAAATCGCACATTCCATAGACCTAGATGTTGCAACTAGATAGACAACCCGATTACGCCTATTCCAATTCTCTCTACGTGATCAAGCTAGTCAATGGCTTGAGCGTTTACCCGCGGGATCCATCACCACATGGGATAATCTCACCAATCGCTTCCTTACTCAATTCTTCCCACCGGGGAAGACTGCAATGCTTAGAAGTGACATCTTGATGTTTGAACAACATCAGGGTGAAACTTTCTACAAAGCATGGGCTCGTTTTAAGGATCTCCTCCATAAGGTCCCTCATCATGGTATAAACCTTTGGTTATTAGTTCAGATTTTCTACGACCATGTTGACTATCACACTAAACGTACAATCGATAGAGCCGCGGGAGGTAGATTGCGTGATAAAAATTCCGAGGAGTCCTGGGCAATTATTGAAGAGCTTGCCGCCGATAATCAAGAGATGTGGGAGTTTAATCATACAATAAAAGCGGCCATCAACGTAGTCTCAACACCTGGAGGGACCACAGAAATCCCCGATGAACTCCTATGCAAACTCGAGGCAAAAGTTGACTATTTTGAGGAAAGGCAAAGGAGACCTTTAGGTCCTAGACGGGCTACTATCAATTCTGTCTCGAAAATGACTTCAACACCATTATCAGAATCACCCTCTAGAGAAAATGTCGAGACTTTTCAAAACTATGCCCCACCTTATTCCCCTCCCGAGGAGCTTAGCCCGGAGTTTGAAGCTAGAATGAGAGAATATATGGCAACTCATTCAGATCGGCTCGCTAGATTCGAGGAAGCTGTTTATAAGAAAAAAGAGGATATGCAAGAGAAAATGAATGAGATGATGAGTTTATTGGAGGAGTATGCCAACCAGAGAACCCCCGAAAGAATGCTACTAAGGAAAGAAAGCGTCATCCCCACTACCCAATTTGTTAACTCCTTCACAATTGTCCACAAGGATAAGGAAAAGGTAGAAACTCCTACTAAACAAACCTTAGAAGAGCCACCAAAATCTCAACCTTTGAGTTACTACCTGAAACATGATATAAACGAAAACACTATAACAAATTGAATAAAGGGTGACGGGCTTAACCAACCTTCCAACCAGAGTTCTGAGAAGGAGGAAGGGGAAAAAGATGAGTATGATACGTTGCCGGGGGGGCCAATATTCGAGAGGTTATTGCTACAAAAATTGGCTATTAAGCAGATGACGTGTGGGAACTTTGAGATACCAACTAGCATCGGGGATTTGAAATATCTTAGTGCTTTCGCCGACTAAGGATCGGAAGTAAATCTTATGCCCCTAACTATTTACATCCAACTAACGTCAAAAATCCCAACCCCCACTCGTGTTAGGCTATCCCTCGTTGGACACTCGTACGTATACCCTCTAGGAATCGCAGAAGATGTATTAGTTAATGTCGCAGGAATCATGTACCCCGTTGATTTTATGATCATCGATGATAAGGGAGATGGATGCATGCCAATAATCCTTGGGGCACCATTCCTCGCCACCGCTAGGGCTGTCATTAAGTATGAAGGCAGAAAAATTGAGCTTAAATCTGGAAAAAGAAAGATTAGTTTCCCCATGACCCCGCATAGTGGGCATGAGAATTTGAGTTGGAGAAAGCTCAAAAACAACATTGACACAACACCCATTCGTGTTCAGAATAAAATTCTTGCATGGGAGGCAAGAATCAAAAGCTACAAGGTGGCTAAATATGAAAGAAGCAAAAGTAATAAAGTTCATGTCGAGTTCGAACATAATCGACTAGCAGAAAGCCATGTACCATTCGAGGAAGGGAACTTGGTACTCTTAAGACACTTGGAAACAACAATACCACCCGATAAACTAAGTCCTTGGTGGTATGGGCCTTTCACAATTGAGAGCATGAGCCAAGATGGGATGGCTAACCTGAGAAGTAAAGTAGGTGGAGAGGTGATTGCAAGTATCGACAGATTGAGGCACTACCACCACAATAGTAATGATCACAACTACATGGGGTACATCATCTAACGGGATGAGGTCACATAGTAACCTATGACCTTGAGTCTAGCTACAAGACTCGTAAATAAAGAAAAGCGCTTCTTGGGAGGCAACCCAAGCTTTATTTATTTATTTGTTTGTTTGTTTGTTTATTTTTGATTTTATTTGTTTCCGTATGCATGTTTTATTTTTGTTGCTTGTGGCTCATGTTTCAAAATAAATTGTGAAAATGTTTTATTTTGTTTTTAACTTCGTCTTAATTGCATATAAAGGTATTTTGCAAAAGATAAGTGTAAGGGAGATCCAAATTTGTTTATAAGAACGAAATTGAGCATGAACCACAACAATATTAAATGGACATGTGTATTAGTACTTGTTAGAGTCAAATGCTTGTATCGAGTCATAATGATGTTTTGCAGGATTTTCCAGGAAGTAGGACGTAAGTATTTTTCAGAAATTTTCCAGAAACTTAACGTAAAGATTTCTGCAGGTCACTTCTGACGGCGTCATGAGCTTGCTCTTGACGGCGTCACATGTAAAAATCCGGAAATTTTACCAGTTTTGTTTTTCTAACGGAGTCTTAAAGTTTTTGTTGAATTATTAAGTTTTATAATCTCTAGGAAATCTGCAAACTTCATTCCACAAGCAATTATATCTTACTTTGTTTTCTAGGATTTAGTAACTTATGTAGATTGCCGCCGATTTTATGCGAGGTTGCTTTGTCTGTTTTCTCAGGATTTACAGGTTATGTATGACAAGAAGATGAATTTTTCTGGAAGGGAAGCTTTGATTGTTCATTTTCTTGTAGGAAGATCTAACCTGGCCACCTTATTATCCATACCAAGCGAATCAGGGGAGTATTTGATTTCATTCTTTTTACTTACTTCACTTTTACAATCTTTACTTGAACATTGGGGACAATGTTCATCTTAAGTGTAAGGGGAGGGTAAAATGATGATACCTTACAAATACACTTTCGCTTAAGTTTGTTTGTTTAATAGTAGATGTGTAATAAAACTATGAGAAATACTTGTTAGTGCAATTTTAGCACCAAATTTAAAAAATTTTACAACATTTAGGAGTGAAACTTTAGCCATAGCAAGCGTCTCATGGATAGGAGATTGTATGACTAGCACATAACCGTATCATTCAGAAAAATTTTCCACCCAAATATGTGAGGTTCGCCTTTAGATTTGATAGGAAAAGCATTTACTATTAGTGCTTATGAGTGTACCGGTAGCATTTAGATTCTAGAACTTGCGTTAGTGATGCATCCCGAGACCTCTAGTGAGACTACATTCGTGTAGTAGGATTTACTACATGATAAGAGGCATTAGGATCACCCTTGTGTTAAACCCGTATCATAATTACTTGACCATTTATGTCATATTACTTGGCTAGTTAAGTCAACTAATTTTTCCCACACCTTAGCGTCGTACTCATTTTTAGTACATGATACCCCTAGTACACCCCTCCGAGCCTATCTTTTCGTTTTTAACTTTAAGCATCTTACTTAAAGGAAGAATTTGTTACACCCCACTTAAATGTACACCCAAATCGCCTTAGCCTTCCATGTATGCACTCATTTTTAGTGCATTATTGTTATTTGTTAAACCCTAAGTTAACTATCTAATTGATTACATGGTTGCTAAGTCGAGTCATATCCTTGTACATATTATTTTGGGATGGCACCAAGATCATTGGTTTAGACGGTGACTTGGCTATAGAAATCGACTATGAAACGAGGAATGATTGGTTCATTAATTTCATAAAGGCGATTGAGGTTGATACTTGAAAACAAGTGATTAATGTAGTCGGATTGAGCAAAGGCTAGATCTACTACACGTCTCTCATGAACGTTTCTATCTTCAATTTCACGATATATACGTCCAATGGAAGGAGATGTAATAGGGAGTTGGGAAACTTTGGGAATATAGTTTTTAGTGTGGGAAAGATCTTCGGTAGTCGCTTTTGGCATTTTCACCTATACACATCAACAATATAAAAGACCAAACTAAATATAAAGAAGAATAAAAAAAAATGTATATATAATTTTTTAAGACTTATGTAGGAACGTAAACTTACTTCGACTCTAAGATGATAATCCTAGTTTACCATGTTCCCTACTTTTAATTTTAACTCGTTCTAGATATATTTTACGATGTTTAGTAAGTAGTTATGGACAAATCCAAACACCCTTTTAAACATCTAAATATATCATGAAATATGCTAGATTAACTTTAGGTTGTATAACTAGCCATTTCTTACGAGTTTCTTATGCATGTGATTTGTTTTTGAAAAAGATATTTTATGTTTTGACTCAAAAATGTCAAATTTAGTATTAAACCAAACGCTTCCTTAACTAGCCACTTACACTACTAGTATGTCAATATATATATATATGAATTATATATCTTGACAAGTCCGATTTGCAAGTTTTAGGTTTATAATCATAACAATGTTTTATAAAAATTATAATGACTTAGTTTCGACATTATTTAAACATAATCCAAATACCCTCTTATTGTGAACAAAAATATTTTTACTTGGTCGAAAAAGATAGTTTCATGTTTTACAAGTTATAAAAGTATAATGTAATTAGTTTTAACAAGTTTTCAACACATTATTCAACAATGTGTTTACCAAAAAATTTGAAAAGGGGTGTATGAATTTTTTATTTTATTTTTGACAAGAGGGTTTATAATTACTAGTTTCTAGTGTTAATTAATCATTCTAATCCTAGGGGAAGCATTTAGTTATGGATATTTTAGACCCAATTCGAAAGAAATTGTGAATTTGAAAAAATTAATAAAACATGCATAATCATGAGTTTGACAAAATTAGATGGAATTAGATGAAATGTGTTATGAAAAACTTACAATACGTAATGGTGATTGTGTTAGATGAATTTGCCCTTTGCAAATTAACCCGAATTATGTAATTTGGAAGTGGTTTAAGGTGTTTTTGGGTTTTGGTTTTCGTCACAGCAGTAGCAGAGCAAGGGATGTGTGAAAAATTGGAGTGTTTGGCAAAAAAAATAAGAGGAAAAACGGGTTGGAGCAATCAGATGGTCGGCCCCCCTTAAACATTAAGGGGGCCGCCCCTCATTTGGCTACCGGTCCCCTTAAACATTAAGGGGGCCGCCCTCCTAAATTTTTATTTTTTGTGTTTTAGTTTCTGAAACGAACAAGAAAATATTTATACATATATTAGATTTATATTTAAACAAAAATATGTTGGAGAGTATTCGCATGAAAGGGATTGCTTGACATTTTTACTTGACATTTCGTCAATTAAATTTTCTTGATCATTTCGGATGAAATTCATCAAGTTGTCAAGTAGACAAAAAAGTTGTGGAAGGTTCATAAATAATATATATATATATATATATATATATATATATATATATATATATATATATATATATATATATATATATATATATATATAATATATATATATATATATATTATATATATATATATATGTATATATATATATATGTATATATATATATATGTATATATTATATATATATATATATATATATATATATATATATATATATATATATATATATATATATATATATATATATATATATATATATATATATATATATATATATATATATATATAGTATGGGCTTATAAGACGAGAGTATAGGAGGAAGACGTATGCAACGGAAGCCGAGAGTTTGTTTCATCCATAGATTTTTCGACTCATCTCTCTTCATCAGCATGAGTGTTGTTGAACATTAAAGTTCAATAAGGCAAATGGAAAAAAGAAAGGGTTCGTAAATGAACAATTTCTAGTTCTAGAAAATCAACAAATGAATTTTCTAGGTTATAATATATATATATATATAGTATAATTAGATAGGTATATATATGTATAGATGTAAAAACTAGAAGAAACAATGAGCCAAACAAAATTACATAACAACTTGATACTAAACTAAGCATGCATTTCTTGGCAAGGAAATAAAAGGAAATGTGTACCTTTCGTCTTCAACGCGTTTATCTTCAAAGTCTTCAAGGAATAGTCCGAACAAGAAGTGACATCAAAAGTTTCCATGTTTGAATGGAGAATATTTTTACGTTGGTCCCCATTGTCTCATTTGACCAAAGTTATCTGATCCGAACATGTTTTGTATTTGACTTGGGTGCATATATGGTGGAAACATTCCCCACGGATTGAAGTTCCACATTTGTTGATTATTGTTAAAGTTTCGTCTATTTTGGTTTGCTCTTGGTTGAGGTGTTTTAGGTCAAGGGTAAGAATTATTTGGTTTCCTAGGTGGTGTAGTTTTAGATCTTGTTTTATGTTTAGACGATCCTACTTCGGTTTTTAACGATGGTTTATAAAACGGTTTTATTTCTTCATTACTCGAGATAGGAATTTTCTTATCATTTATGAGTATATACTTAGGATTAGATTTTGAAGGTTTTAATTCCTTGAGTTCACTTTCAAATTTAACATTTTTAATTTCACTTGTTAAAGCTTCAGTTGAGTTAAATCCTAAACCGGTTTTATCTCCGGATACTCTTTGAATACTTATAATTTTACTAAGTGAGTTACTACTATTTTCAAATTTATCAAGTTTGCAAATTTCTTCCCTAAGTTTATTGTTTTCACTTTTAAGCTCATGGCATGATTTACATTCTTCAACAATTTCTTTACCTTTTTTAAGTTGATGTATTTTAGTTTTTAGTTCTAGTACTTCATTTTCTAGTTGGTTGTTTATGTATTTTAGTGATTTGTTTTTAGCTATTACTTGTTGTCCTAGTTTACATAATCTATTGTATTCACTATCTAAATCTTTTTCATCTAATGATAAATTTTCATCACTAAAGTATTCGGTTTCGGAACGTACCTCACTTGATGTCTTAGCCATGAGACACCTTTCTTCCTTTGTTGTTTCTTTCTCATCTTCATCGCTATCACTCCAAGCTCCTCTAACAAATGCTCTTTGATTTTGATCTCTTGTCATCATTGGACATTTTCCAATGAGGTGATTCGGATCACCAGACTTGAAACATTTTCTCTCATTCTTGCTATACTTGTCATCATTATTCTTTTGAGGTGCTCTCCTTTCGTCGTGTGGTTGTCTAACGAATCTTCCTCGCCTTTTGAAGAATTTCTTGAAATCTCTTACGGCCATGGCATATTCTTCGTCATCGCTTTCGGAAGATGAGCTATCTTCGTTGTTGGATTCCTTTCTAGCTTTCAAGGCGATTGACTTGCTTTGCTCTCGTTTTCCTTTAACCATTTCGGAGTCCTTCTTTATAATTGCTTCGTAGACTTTCAAATTTCCAATTAATTCATCAAGTTGTAACGTTGACAAATTCTTTGATTATGCAATAGCTGTCACTTAACTCGCCATTTTGGGTGAAGAGCCCTAAGAAACTTCCTAACAAAATTCTTACTAGAAAAATTCTCATCAAGTGCTTTTAAACTTGTGATGATAGTGTTAAATCTAGCGAAAGCATTATCAATTGATTCCTCTTCCAGAATCGTGAATTGCTCATATTGTTGAACAAGTAGATCTATTTTATTATCTTTGACTTGATTATTACTTTGGTGAGTTATTAATAAAGAGTTCCAAATTTGTTTTGCGGTTTCACACATAACGATCCTTTCGTACTCTTTATGTGGTAGCGCATTATAAATAACCATTTTTGCTTCATTATTTTTAGCAAGTTTTCTTTTTAAATCATCATTTTGTTTTTCAAAAGGCACAATTTCATCTTTCTTTGTTTCGGGGTTATTTTGAATAGGTAAAAAATCACCATTGGTAATAATATGCCAGAGATCTAGATCTTTTGATTTCACATAGTTTCGAATCGATTTTTCCAATATAAAAATCTATCACTTTCAAATAGTGGTAATCTTTGCCTAGATTTCCCTTCTAAATAATTTTCGGATTCCATAGATCGTTACAAGTTTTAAAATACAATATATTTTAAAGATCTTGCAAGACGTGGCTCCTGATACCAATTGTGGAAAACTAGAAGGGGGGTTGAATAGGTTTACGTACTTTTAAAATTTATAAAAACAAGTTTGTTTTAAAAACTTCGATTCTAGTTTATGTGATCTCAATACTTGCACTATATGAACAATTATATAGTAACTAACTAACTAAGCTAATATAGTATAGGTAAATAAGTAAGCAATGAAAAGAGTTGGAGAGATCAAACCACAACACAAGGATTTATAGTGGTTTGGCAACAAGGTCACCTTCCTTGTTCCTACTCCACTCCCCGAGTCACCTACTCGAGAGTTTTCTTCACTATGTCAACAAACTCCCTTATGGCGGAGAAAACCTTACACACCACAACTACGTCACAACTTGATCACAACTTCTTCATACCTATTTACTTCACGCCTATCCTCTTCACACCTTTCTTCTTCACACCTATCTTCTTCACTTCAATTTACTTCAAACCTATCTTCTTCACAACTACACTACTTCACTACTAATCAACTTCTACTTCCTACATAACTTCTATTTCTTCTAAACAACTTATTACAAACACAACACAACTTCACAAATAATATATATACACTATGCACAACTACTCTTCAATACTTCTTGAACTTAGTTGTAGAAGGAGTGTTCTTCTTTTGCACTTTGGATGAGGATGGATGAGAAGGGATTGAATCACTTGAAACAAGGATTAATATAAAAATGATCAAAGGGTTTTAGAGGATGTTTAGAGAGTTTGAGATCTGAAAATTTCGTGCAAAAGGTGAGAAGAATTCCAGATTTAAGGTGGTATTTATAGGCAACAAAATCTGATAGAGGAGCGTGGCCGGTCCCCTTAAATCAAGGTCGGTCCCCTTAAAATTAAGGGGACCGCCCTTTATAATTAAGGGGGCCGACCAGCTGTAACGGCCAGATTTTTTGTTTTTTTAGTGGGGAAATGATGAGGCGAAAAATGATCCGTTTTTAGGGGGTCATTTAAGCCCGAATCCGAATTTATTTGATCAAATATTACCCTAAATCGTTCCTTTTGTGATTTTAGGTGTTTGGAGAGTGAATTCTGGAAAAGAGGCTATTTTGGACGTTTTTGGAGCATAAAGTGAAGAAAACGACAAAGTACCAAAAATCCAAGCTGGAAATACAAGGTGACGGCGTCAAGGGTTTGCTCTTGACGGCGTCAGACATGAAGAATAATTTACCGTAGCTGGTGACGGCGTCAGATGGAGTTATGACGGCGTCAAAGTGACCAAGATTAATTTACCGTGTGTGGTGACGGCGTCACATAGGCCGTCACGATTGGATCTAGGGCGTCCGAGGAAGTGTATGGCGGCGAGTTGACGGCGTCAGATTTAACTCTTGACGCCGTCAGGACGATTTTCCTATATATAGTTTTCTAGTTTTTTTCATTAGAGAGGAGAAGTTTTGGTGAAACCCTAAAGACGATTTTGGTGCCTCTTTTACAGGTTTTTCAAGGGTTCCAAACCCTTAAGACCTTGCATTGTAATTGAGATAAGTATACTCTTAATTCAATCAATATGTCTATGTGTTGGTTGTTTATCTTTTGTTCTTATCTTAATTCTACTATGCTAGGCTAGATCTCTCTTGTGTTTGCTTAGATCTAATGAAACCTAGATGTTGATTATGTGTTGATTACTTGTCTATTCTTGTTTTGAATGAATGATTTTATATGTTAGGCTTAAGAAAACTGGCAGATCTCCAAATGGTAACATGCTTGAACGTCTTAAGAAACATGAACCGAGGCGTACTAGGTCTTTATTGGTTGTATTTAATGCATGAGCCACTGTTTACAATCCCTATAGTTGTGCTGGGTCATGGTGTAGGAGGAGATAAGAGCTCATAGAGTTGGGGAGTTATGTATGCCACTCCACGAATGGTATTAAGGAATACAACCCGTCATTCATACAAGTGTAACAAGTAATTAACATGTAAAAGATATCTAGGGAGTAATGAAGTCTAAGTAAACACAATTTCTCCAACCACTGCTCACAACCTTAGTTTAATATTAGTTTAATTTTATTTTCATTAGTTTAATTAGTTACAAAGTAGTTTTTGGGTTAGTTGATTAGCAACTAATTCCGCCCACTCCTTCAAAACCCGAGATTTTAATTGCTTTCATAAAATATAAAAACACAAAAATAATCATCTTTCATCTCTAGAACTATTAATTAGGTTTTCTAATCCTAGCGACACTATTCCTACGCTGAACGATCAATCCCCCGGTACTTGTCACTATACTATACTACAACGATCAGGTACACTGCCTGGTGGGGGTTGTAAGCTTCTCGAGATCCCTCGAGAGGTAAAGCAAGGTGCGATTCCCACGCATCAAGTTTTTGGCGCCGCAGCCCGGGGAATAATTATTGTCTAGGTTAGGATTTCTTTTTATTAGGTCTACTTGCTAGATTCCTTTCTAGTAAGATTTTTATTTTTATTTTTAGGTCTTCTTTAGTCTATCTTATTTCTTCGTGCTTTTGTTCGTAACTCTTTACCATTCGACATCATGGAAGGTGGTAACATCTTTGAACCCATCATCCCACCACAACAAAACCCACCATTAGAACCCCTTAGGCCCCGAACCTTAGGAGAGTATTCCCGACCTAGCCACCAAGGCTACCGAAACACCATTGAGCTCACCGGAGCCAATGTGACCCCCTTGCGATCCGACACCATCCGGTTGGTGCAAAGCGGATGTGCATTCCATGGACTTCGTTCCGAAGATCCAAACCAACACCTTAAGGACTTCCTCAAAATCGTAGATTCCATAGACCTAGGTGTTGAAACTAGAGAGACTACCCGTTTACGCCTATTCCAATTCTCTCTACGGGATCAAGCTAGTCAATGGCTTGAGCGTTTACCCGCGGGATCCATCACCACATGGGATGATCTCACCACTCGTTTCCTTGCTCAATTTTTCCCACCGGGGAGAACTACTAAACTTAGGAATGACATCTTGATGTTCCAACAACGTCAAAATGAATCTCTTTATGAAGCATGGACTCGTTTCAAGGACTTACTCCAAAAAGTCCCTCATCATGGCATAGATTTGTGGCTCCAAGTCCAAATCTTCTATGACCATATCGATATCCCCACGAGGCGAACCATTGACCAATCGGCCGGTGGTAAGCTACGTGATCTTAGTGCAGGACAATCATGGGAACTCATAGAAGATCTTGCTCTCTATGACAACGAAAGTTGGAATGATCTCCGTGATTTGAACAAAACGGTCAAGGCAATATCTTTGCCTTCGAATAATTCAAGCACTCCCGACCGTAGGATCATGGAACTTGAGGACCAAGTCAAGTTTCTCATGAAATCTTATGAAGCTCCGAAGCATTCAAGCCAAGTGAACAAAATCACTTCTTCATGCGAATTATGTAGTGGTCCCCATGACACTCGTGATTGTGTGGAACTCCCCGGAACAGCTTTTGCGGACTACGCATCCACGCGTACCGACGAAGCGGGAGATAAGTGGTACACTTTCAAGCCCGAGCCAAACACATACGGTGATTCATATAACCCCTCATGGAAAAATCACCCAAACCTTAGGTGGAAACAAAATCAACCAAATTCTTCCAATCCGCCTAATCGTTACCAATCAAACGGTCCACCATCCAACCGTACCTTCAACAACAATCCTTCTAACAACTATGGTAGTACCAACAATCTTGAAGGATTGATGTCAAAGTTCATGGCATCTCAAGAAGCCCGCATAGCTAAGTTTGAAGCCGATTTCAAACAAAATCAAAGCGAGATGACCAATAGAATTGATGCATTGTTGAAAGTTCTCAATGACCGAGAAATGGGAGCACTCCCAAGCGACACCATCAAGAATCCGAAACTAAACGTTAATGCCATATCTTCAGTTTCGTCACCCACTTCGTGTCCACAATATTACTCGGTTAAATCAACGAGCACGTGTTTCAAACAACACCAAGTTCCCCAAAAGGACCAATCAACTAAAACACCCACTATAGAGCCGGTCAAAAGCATAGTTGAAACACCTCTTACGCAAGACCTTGACGATGAATTCAAAGAACTTCACCTCGAACGCCCCATCATTGATGTCTTAGCGCGTGCTCCTTACTATAGTGCCCTCCTAGAAAAATATGAGAAGTATAAGCTAGGTAAAAATGGGACCGCCTTCGTTCAAAACAAGTTGCCTAAAAAGCTTGATGATCCGGGTATATTTGTTTTGCCTTGTAAGATAGGAAGATCTGAAGCTTTCGACACACTAGCCGATTTAGGGTCAAGCCTCAACTTGATTCCCTTATCCTTATTCACCGCTCTTAAGCTAGGAAAGTTAGAGGAAACGGAGGTATTGATAGGGCTAGCGGATGGAAGTATTGCCCACCCTGTTGGAATGATTAAGGATGTAGTTGTTCACGTAGGAAGGTTAACTATATTAGCGGATTTTCACGTCCTAGACATGGTTAGTGACACTACATGCCCATTATTGGTAGGAAGAGGATTTTTAGCAACCGCTAGTGCCATGATAGATTGCAAGGAATCCAAGATAGCGGTAGGAGAAGGCGATACTTGGTCGGTGTATGATGTTAAGAAGCATAGTTATGATTGTGATGATGAACCAACACCGCATTGGGTAGAGATGAATAGGAGACCATCTAGATATGGACCTTGGATAGAAAGGAACTTCATAGGACCTCAATGCCCATTTTATCTAGAAAAGGATTTCGTTGAGAAGACACATTCGGTAGAACAACTCATAGCTAGGGATGAGGAGCTAGATCCCTTTGAGGACCCCTTAGTCTTTAGAAAGATGATTGAGTTTTTGAGCGTAATGCCTATTAATATAGAGTTGAATAAATGGAAAAGAGATGGAGATAAGTATAAATGGAGGTGGGACAAGCCACCTAGAGAAGGTAACTGGTCATGGCATATTAGAATGACCTTGTATGATCCGGATGGAGAAAAGTTTGAAAGGTCATACCACACTAAGGGAACCAATAGAAAGTTGAAACCTAAGTTCGATCCCAAAGATGTCCTCAATGAGGAACTCACCCGAATCACGTAGTAACCCACGACTTTGAGTCTAGCTACAAGACTCGTAAATAAAGAAAAGCGCTTCTTGGGAGGCAACCCATGTTTTGTGTGATTTTAATTGTTTGATTGTTATTTGCTTCCGTATGCATGTTTTATTTTTATTGTTGGTTGATCATGTTTCTCAATTAAAATGTGAAATACTTTATTATGTTGTTTAGCCTAGTCTTAACTTCAACCTAAAGGTATTTTTGCAAAAGATAAGTGTAAGGGGAAACCCCAAATATGTTTTTAAGAAACAAACCGATCATGATTATCCACAATATTTAATGAACATGTATATTCGTATTTGTTAGAGTCAAATGCTTGTATTGAGTCATAATGAAGTTTTGCAGGATTTTCCAGGAAGTAGGACAAAGTTTTTCCAGAAATTTTCCGGAAACTTAACATAAAGATTTCTGCAGGTCCATTCTGACGGCGTCAGGGCATTGCTCTTGACGGCGTCAGGAGTTAAAAATCTGGAAATTTTACCAGTTTTGTTTTTTCTAACGGAGTCTTATAGTTTTTGTGAATTATTAAGTTTTATAATCTCCAGGAAATCTGCAAACTTCATTCCACAAGCATTATATCTTATTTTGTTTTCTAGGATTTAGTAACTTATATAGGATGCCGCCGATTTTACGCGAGGTTGCCTTGTCTACTTTTGTCAGGATTTGCAGGTTATTTGTGACAAGAAGATGATTTATATTCTGGAAGGGAAGCTTTGATTGTTCGTTTTCTTGGAAGAAGATTTAACCTGGCCAACTAAAATCCATACCGAGCGAATCAGGGGAGTATTTGATTTCATTCTCTTTACTTTTTAACTTTTACATTCTTTACTTGAACATTGGGGACAATGTTCATCTTAAGTGTAAGGGGAGGGTAAAAAGATGATACCTTACATATGCACTTTCGCTTGAGTTTGTTTTGTTTGATAGTAGATGAGTAATAAAACTATGAGAAATACTTGTTAGTGTAATTTTAGCGCCAAATTTAAAATTTTTTACAACATTTAGGAGTGAAACTTTAGCCATAGCAAGCGTCTCATGGATAGGAGGTTGTATGACTAGCACATAACCGTATATTCAGAAAAATTTTCCACCCAAAAATGTGAGGTTCGCCTTTAGATTTGATAGGAAAAGCATTAATTATTAGTGCTTATGAGTGTACCGGTAGCATTTAGATTCTAGAACTTGCGTTAGTGATGCATCCCGAGACCGCTAGTGAGACTACATTCGTGTGGTAGGATTTACTACATGATAAGAGGCATTAGGATCACCCTTGTGTTAAACCCGTATTATAATTACTTGACCATTTAAGTCATATTACTTGGCTAGTTAAGTCAACTAATTTTTCCCACACCCTTAGCGTTGTACTCATTTTTAGTACACGATATCCCTAGTACACCCCTCCGAGCCTATCTTTTCGTTTCTAACTTTAAGCATTTTACTTAAAGGAAGAATTTGTTACACCCCACTTAAATGTACAACCAAATCGCCTTAGCCTTCCGTGTATGCGCTCATTTTTAGTGCATTATTGTTATTTGTTAAACCCTAAGTTAACTTTCTAATTGATTACATGGTTGCTAAGTCGAGTCATATCACTGTACATATTGTTTTGGGACGATTGGGACTCATGGGTAAGTACTTATTTTATGGAGTAATGGGGAAGAACATAATATTATTACCCCCATATGTACGTTAATTTTAAAAGTGCTCCAAGTGTTTTGATTTTCTTAATTCGAGTCATTAGAATAGTTAAATGTAAAGTATGTAAAGATTCAAGTGTAAGGGGAATTCTCATCCCCTATGATGTATTATTTTGGATGGTAGGGTAAGAGTGTATGCAAAATAAAAAATAAATAAAAAATAAATAAAAAAAAAATCGAAAAAAATCAAGAAAAAGAAAAAAAAAATATATATATATATATATATATATAGAAAAGAAAAAGAGAAAAAAAAACATACGGACTACCATCCCGTTTTTATTCTATGTTCATTTTATGTTTTTGTTATTTTTCATTTATTAGCTTAAGTCGAGTCTAGTCTTGGCTTAGCAACGCCATCTTGTACATGTAATTTACTAAGATTGTTAACTCGCCACCAGTAAAATTCCCTTTATCCAACAAAACCGTGTAATTCATATCCCTACACCTAACGTTATAACCCTTTAAAAAGACCTCTTTGATAGTTTATCCTAGGTGCTTACGCCATGTGGTGGAGGTTTGATCCTTTCCCAAGCCTATGGTAATCTATTTTGCTATGACAGGTAGTGAGAGATATCTTCCATTTCCATAATGTTATATTACTTTATTACACCCGAGAGATGTGAGTATCTAAACACTATTTGTGAGGTGCTTGTGTATGACCTCCGTGCTTGTCTATTGGTCTTTAGTGGAACGATTATTTGTTGTAATTACTTTTATATTAGTGTTAAATGACCCCTAACTTGTCTTTTGAGTAGAATAAAAGCTCATTTGCTTGAGGACAAGCAAATCTCAAGTGTAAGGGTATATGATGAGGCGAAAAATGATCCGTTTTTAGAGGGTCATTTAAGCCCGAATCCGAATTTATTTGATCAAATATTGCCCTAAATCGTTCCTTTTGTGATTTTAGGTGTTTGGAGAGTGAATTCTGGAAAAGAGGCTATTTTGGACGTTTTTGGAGCATAAAGTGAAGAAAACGACAAAGTACCAAAAATCCAAGCTGGAAATACAAGGTGACGGCGTCAAGGGTTTGCTCTTGACGGCGTCAGACATGAAGAATAATTTACCGTAGCTGGTGACGGCGTCAGATGGAGTTACGACGGCGTCAAAGTGACCAAGATTAATTTACCGTGTGTGGTGACGGCGTCACATAGGCCGTCACGATTGGATCTAGGGCATCCGAGGAAGTGTATGGCGGCGAGTTGACGGCGTCAGATTTAACTCTTGACGCCGTCAGGACGATTTTCCTATATATAGTTTTCTAGTTTTTTCATTAGAGAGGAGAAGTTTTGGTGAAACCCTAAAGACGATTTTGGTGCCTCTTTTACAGGTTTTTCAAGGGTTCCAAACCCTTGAGACCTTGCATTGTAATTGAGATAAGTATACTCTTAATTCAATCAATATGTCTATGTGTTGGTTGTTTATCTTTTGTTCTTATCTTAATTCTACTATGCTAGGCTAGATCTCTCTTGTGTTTGCTTAGATCTAATGAAACCTAGATGTTGATTATGTGTTGATTACTTGTCTATTCTTGTTTTGAATGAATGATTTTATATGTTAGGCTTAAGAAAACTGGCAGATCTCCAAATGGTAACATGCTTGAACGTCTTAAGAAACATGAACCGAGGCGTACTAGGTCTTTATTGGTTGTATTTAATGCATGAGCCACTGTTTACAATCCCTATAGTTGTGCTGGGTCATGGTGTAGGAGGAGATAAGAGCTCATAGAGTTGGGGAGTTATGTATGCCACTCCACGAATGGTATTAAGGAATACAACCCGTCATTCATACAAGTGTAACAAGTAATTAACATGTAAAAGATATCTAGGGAGTAATGAAGTCTAAGTAAACACAATTTCTCCAACCACTGCTCACAACCTTAGTTTAATATTAGTTTAATTTTATTTTCATTAGTTTAATTAGTTACAAAGTAGTTTTTGGGTTAGTTGATTAGCAACTAATTCCGCCCACTCCTTCAAAACCCGAGATTTTAATTGCTTTCATAAAATATAAAAACACAAAAATAATCATCTTTCATCTCTAGAACTATTAATTAGGTTTTCTAATCCTAGCGACACTATTCCTAAGCTGAACGATCAATCCCCCGGTACTTGTCACTATACTATACTACAACGATCAGGTACACTGCCTGGTGAGGGTTGTAAGCTTCTCGAGATCCCTCGAGAGGTAAAGCAAGGTGCGATTCCCACGCATCAGGAAAGTTTATTTGGTGAAAAACTAACTGATTTTGGTTAAAATTTTGAAATCATAAATTTAGTATGATTAAAACATTTTTCTTTATTACCAAAAGTGTTTTTCAAAAATATATAATATGTTTATATAATTAAATAAACTTTGTATTAGTTAATTAAATACCCCTTTGATCATGAGATGTATTAAACACTTGTTTATCCATACCTTAAGTGATTAAGTTGGATATAATGATATAAACTAGCTTAATACTTGTTTACGTAGTAATCTTATGTTTGATGAGTTTACATTTTGTGATCGTCAAAATATAGAGATATCAAAAAATATAAATAACGTTTTCATACATTATTTATGTCAACATGTTTGGTAATTAGTTGATTGTTTGTACGGTTTTATTATCAGTCGACTAAAGTTGACCGTTGATATCAGTCCTTAAAGTTGACAGTTGATATGCTTTTGTTACCAGTCGACTTAGCCGACCGTTGTACCAGTCGACTAAAGTCGACTGTTGGTACGCGCGGTTTTGTTACGAGTCGACTAAAGTTATGTTTTTATTATGTTAATGTCTTTTTTTTTCTTTTCCTTTTTTCTAGTTTACTACTCCAGTCCGAGCTTTCGCGATTTCTCCGCTCGGACCGCGAGGGAGTGTTGCTGTATATTAGTTACCAGTTAGCTTTATGGGTGATCCCTTGATTGAAGGAGTTTACCATATATATCTTTTGTAATTCCATATTTATAACTCATCGACTATATGTATGAGGCAAGCAATAAAGCAATCATTCTATAATCTCTCTTGTCGTTTTTATTCAACATATTTATCACTAGCTTATAAGACCCGTGGAATCCACGGGTTTTTAGATGAAATAGTGCAAAAAAAATAAAAAGAATTGGTGTGTAAACAAAATAAGATAAAGAACGAAAGTTAATAGACCGAATAATTTATTCAAAAGTAATATGAAGTATAAGTCAATGATAGTATATAGTACAATCCTTGTAACCTATAATGTAATAAACGTCGATGGACGTGAGATCCGATCTTGTCTGTTTGTAAAAAGCAAGTATATGTATTGGGAAGTAGATGAAATGATAAGCCAATGAGCATTTCGATAGAACCTAATAAATCCGAAAAGAAAGTGTAAGTAAAACATTTTTGTAATTGATAAAACGTTAAAAAACAAAGTCATTGAACATGATATGAATTATCGTAAATACCTCTTGAAAGTTGATCATAGACCGTGAAGAACCTCTTTGTAGACTACGTTTGTAGTAGTCTTTGATAAATTACCGTCTGCATCAGAAATAACGACCTTCAAACCCTTTTTGCTTTTGACAGGTGACAGAGCCACGTACAATTGTCCAGGTGTGAAAACAGGACGTGGTAGATATAAACCAACTTTGGAAAGTGATTGTCCTTGGCTCTTGTTTATGGTCATCGCAAATGAAACAGACACAGGAAATTGTTTCCGCACGATCTTGAGCGGTAAACGTTTATCCGACGGAGTAATTTTCAACCTTGGAAGGATAACCGTATTCCCAAGATGTGTTCCATTGATTATTTTGGCCTGAATAGAAGTTCGTGTCAATTTAGTGACTTGAAGCCTTGTCCCATTACATAAACCTTGTGATTGATTAAGGTTTCTAAGCAACATTATTGGGACACCAACCTTCAATGCAAGCCTATGGTTTGGAACACCGGAAAATTTTAATCCGTTGATAAATTCCGGTGAAAAAACGGATTGATCTATAGCACCACCACGATCAGTTTTATCTATGTTGTCACAACTAAGATACACCATTTCCTCACCAGGAAAGTTGTTAAGCAAATGATTGTTAATAGTATCAACCACTTCATTCGTTGGAGCAAGAATCGCCTTTTCCTGGAAGTAGGACGGATCATCTATGTTAAGCAAAAGGTTTGGGTAAGTGAAATCAATAACTGATTGGATCGGATCATCAGTTTCATGTATTAGGATATCTATGTTAAGCAAAAGGTTTGGGTCATGTGGTCCGCCAATCTCTCCATCTCCTACTTTCAATATCCAATCCGCAAATTCCTTTATCTCAGTTACATCTTCACGCCGTGATCCATCAGTTAGGCGCATGTTGGCGGTTAATTTTAAGACTTTGCAATGATCCCACAAGTATGATTGTTTTAAAGATGCACTTACAATGTCTTGCCGGGAACTTTTGGAATAACAGGAAGCACCTGCCTAAAATCACCGCCAAATACTACAGTCATGTTACCAAATGGTGTATCAAAAGTGTCGTACCTATTCCTACGCAACACATCTCTCAAAGACCTATCTAAAGCCTCAAAGCACAACTCATTCGTCATGGGTGCCTCATCCCAAATAATCAGCTTGCATTTCTTCAACAACAGGCCAAGGTCACTTTGTGGAGATATTGAACACGTAGAAGTCTCATCATTATTTATCGGAATATGGAACCTCGAATGAGCAGTTCGTCCACCTGACATCAATAAAGATGCTATACCACTTGATGCGACGTTTATGACTATGTCACCATGTCTTCTAATCCCGGCCTCTAGCGTTTTCCACAAATATGTCTTGCCAGTTCCTCCGTATCCGTATACAAAATAAGTGCCCCCTCTTCCATTTTAAATGGAGCTCATGATGGTTTCATATACATTTCTTTGTTCCGTGGTTAAGGCGGCATAAAGAGTTTCGTATTCTGACTGTAAATCTGATGGGTTATAATCTCTCTTAGCAAAGATTAGCCGGTTACCAAACTCAGACATGTATGTATCATCTGGATAAGGGAGTTCTGGAAAACGCTTCAAAGTTGTGCCTCTAGATCGCATAAGTTCTTCAATAAAGAACAAACAAACATTTTTTTTCTCGTCGTCGCTCAGTCGCAAACCTGTATGAAAATAGTTATGTATGAACTGTAGCATATGTATTCAAACACTATTTTTAAAAAATAGCAAGTAGTGTAGGAGACTGGTACTGTAACATACATATAATAAGATTCAGTACACACATTTTTTGTAAGTGCTTTTACAAAGAATGGTCCTTTGACAACTTGAATTTCAGAGTAGAGTATAAATGTAAATTATCTTATGTATAGTAAAGTAAACACTACTTACTAATTAAGATCGTCATACAGCATAAACAACATATATGTATTTGATGGAAACAATGACATGTGTTTGGGAGTAAATCGTTCAGTCTGAAGTTTATACATATTTACCATTCCAAGTTATCTATAAATTAGTAAAATAACATAATAAGAAAGCGTGTGTTCTAAAATAAAGACAGTTTACGAAAGGTAAGTTGTTAGTTATACCTGGAATTCCTAAAAGAATACTTCGCTTGTACTCAACATCTTCTGATAGCAAATGCCAAGTTTCTAACCAAACCTTCAAAGGTGTCTCAAGTTCTTTTTGGGACAATAATGTAACAAAAAGATCTCGTAAATGCTCAGCAGAGGACCAATGAGCTGCCTGTTTAATAGCTTCAATATACTCCTTATCGTCTTCTAAAAGACCCGCCGCGTAGCAGGCATCTTTGTAAGTAGGATAAACTTTACCGTTTATTTTCCGTATTTCAGCGTGATTTCGACAACCTTTTTGGCTATTGAGTAGCATCCTACAATAGTAAGCTTCACCAGCTGAGATTGGAACATTATGAATCCGGCCAATTGCATATTTTGCTTCCTACGTGTCCACATTCTTTTTGGAGCATTCCACACATATTTAGTAGGAAACTCTGCATATTTTAAATCCCTTGCTGCTAGATACCTTTCATTCATCTGCATCCAGGCTTGGAACATAGAAGCACCAACTGTTGGTTTGTAAATAACAGTTTCAAGGTCCGAGTTCTCATCAAATACAACTGGCTGCTCGCCTTCAAGATGAAATGATAGACGTTCAACAGATGGTGTTCTATAATGGATCTCAAATCCAAATATCCTCCATGCAGCTTCACAAGCCGAAAGGTACCTGCAATCATAGAACGCCTTAATCTCGTCAACAGGTTTAGCATTTTCTTGGCCGTCTTCTGTGGTTGCTGGTTCATACAACTGTGCAGAAACTCTGTCGGGACCTTTGTTTATGTATTTAAACAAATATTTTATTGACCCTGTCTGATTGTACCATTCAACATTGATGTGGCATTGATATTGTTTGAGTAACGTAGCATTATACGGAATAACATAACCGTTGTGCAACTTATGTCCACCCTTAACAACATGGTTCCCGTTATCATGTCTTTTTTAAACAGGGTACCCTTCCGAGTCAACAGAACTGTGTTCTTTGAACTTTTTAGGAAAGTGTTTGGTACATTTCCCATCATCCATGCAAACCTGATTTGGCTCATCAACACCACATGGACCATGCATCATAAAATCAGAAACTAATTTGTGCAGATCGGGGTACTCATTTGGATCTGGTATCTCAGCTGATATGTGTTTGTCAATATGTTCAGCGTCTGGAACCTTGTCATCCTTATGTAAAAACAGACAAACATGTGCGTGCGGAAGGCCTCTTTTCTGTCACAACTCACCATTTCAGGTCATTTCCCAAACTTCGACATTTTACTATTCATAAATCACTATTTATCAAAACACTATTCATCATTTTACTATTTATCATTTTCGAGGTCAATTTTGATATTCTGAGAAACATTTGAAAATTTTACTATTCACTAAACACTATTCATTACCGGAAAAGTTTTCACTATTCACTTGCATTACTCATTTCATCGTAAATTTAGTTAACGGGTATTCAAATTCGCGTAACCGGATTGGTTTAGGTGCGAATTTATTTCATTAGTGCTAAGGACACTGCATACGGACTAGAGACAGTCTGCATATCATCAGTAGGTCATTTTCATGTTATACCACTCTTAGGATTTTCAAAATTTATATATTTGATACATTTAACGTTTTGCGTATAAGTATTTATAATAAATGTTAACACCCGGTTTATACACGACGAATATATCTAAATATTCCCACAATGGTCCCGACATATTTTTATATCCATTTTATCATCATAAAAATTATAACGTTCATTTACCCAGTATTTTGGAAATTTATTTTATTTATAACGTGAGCTTATGAATATTACGACGGTTTTCGTGAAAACTAAACAATAATCACCCGAACACTCAGTAATTGTACCCAACATATTTTTAACATATTTACAACTTTATTTCATCCCGGTTAACTTTGTTAACATTTATTTCTATTAAACCCGGTACCCCGATTTTAACTAATAACTCATATCTACACTAAACCTTACACTACAATCCTAATTAAATCAAGACTACCCCAACCCCCCCCCCCCCCCTCATCCACCATGGACCGGCCTCAAAAGTCCTCTCCTAGGCAAATTTTTACAACTTCTTAACCCATGGCATTTATGTACACAATATTATACATTATAACTTGCTACTTATTTACAAAAACCACCAAAACAAAACATACATAATTTTAGAGAATCAAAAAGCTCATCTCATCCCTTCCATCACCAAAACCCACGACCATAACCATAATCCATGATCAAGAGAAGTTTTTCCAAAAGTTAAAGCATCAAAGTTGTTCATTTTGTCTTCCTAATCAAGAATCATACCACAAAAACACAAGTAATCCAAGGTTTCTAATCATCTCATCACCTATTATTTCAAAGTGAGTATTCAAATTTATTTTCATGTTTTTGTCTAATTAACACATGTATCTCATGGTATTCATGCTTAATTTCATGCACAAACTAGTTCTACCACTTTATTTTTGAAGACTTTTGAAACATACAAACCCTAGAATTGGTTTTAGGTGTTCCTTTGTTAAATTAACTTGTTTACTAGTCATTAGGAACCCATGGCACCCTAAGAAGGTGTATGGTAGGATTAGTATAGTTTTGTGAAGTTTGCAAGAGTTTTTGGTTGATGTAGAAACTAGTTTTGAACCTTGGAAATGGATTTATAACAAGTAAAAATACCTACTGTCCTATTTTGTTAAATTATGGAAAATCAGTAAACACAAAGGAAACTTTGGCAAAATTTTTAGAAAATACTTTCAAGAACGAATCCGTAGGCGAAAGAACGGATTAAAAAGAGCTTATAACGAAGAAGTTATGATTTTTGCAAGTTTGTTGACGAAAAGTATTTTTCTGAAAATTACAAGCTGTTGGACGTTTTTCGTTGGACAAAAAGAGGCTTTAGACGTAACCCGGAGGAGCCAAGCTTTTCAAAATATATTACTACATATTAAGACGTAACCGTGGATATAAAGAACAAGTAAAACGGACTTATAACGACAAAGATATTCACGTTTGAATATCGGCAAAACTCATTTCATTTTGACAGCTTTTATAAATATTAACGCTAAAACTACGTAGTAACTCTAGATTTCTAGAAATAATACCAAGTACCCAATTTCATAACTAACGAAGTATTAGTTATTACAAGTATATTTTTATCACTACGAGGTGTTATTTCAAGGATTTCAAACCGAGGATTTCAACACTAACATGGAAACCTACGATATATATATAAGTATATATATTGCAACTAGCTTTATTTTTCTAATAGCCATATTTTTCCTAAGTCTTGGAATATATATTTTTGATAACAACAAGTATTTTTTCCAAAGAGTAGAGTGGTATAGGAACATGTGCATGGACATTCATAACATCATTTGGTGATCTAAACTAGATCGTTCATCATTCACATTAGGTTGTGGCAGCTAACCGTTCATTGTTGTTCATTTCACATCATCACAGTATCATCAGTTAAGGTGAGTTTTCATAGCCCCGTATACATTTTATTATTGTTTTCAAATCCCACGGGGGAGAATACATTGCACCATTTTAGTACGAGCCTAAGTATCAAAACCTATGTACATTGCTTAAGTAGCTTGTCTGCCATGTGATAAGTCCCCTAGTATCATCATGAACCGTTAATTTGCCTTTAAGCGAGAGTGAGTGGATAAATCTATTGAGGGTGACGCCTCCATCCGTGGTAGTATTTACCAACAGTAAGTGGATGCATTTCATGTCTGTTACATTTGAGTGTTTGGGCAGAACATTCAGGAGGGGCATAGTTTCATCAGTCATAGCTTCGGTGTCATGAGCTTAAGGTCTATTGTACTATTTTTACATGACTTTTGTCATGCACTTATACTTATGGTGGCCGTACAACATTACATTTTATAAACCTATGATTATTCACCAACATTCGTGTTGACCGTTTTCGCAATGTATTTTCAGGTAACTAAGGCATCATCATATTACATGCATGGAGTCACATTAGGGTGTGCCAGGGATGACGCACTACATTTTGGATTTTTCATGCACTTGTAAATTATTGTTTGACATTTCCTGAACTTGTTTTCTGTAAACGTTTCAACCTTTGGGACCTATGTTTTGTAGCACTGGATGCTTTTAAATAAATCAAACGATGTATTTTCCAAACGACACTTTAGGTCGTTCAATATATCCTTATTATGGTGCTATGACAGTTACACCCCCAGGCATTCCATTCCGCCGCAAGTCAGGTAAATTAGGGGTGTGACAAGATGTATCAGGATCTCAAAAAGCTGTATTGGTGGCCGAACATGAAAGCAGAAATAGCTACGCACGTCAGCAAATGCCTTACTTGTGCTAAAGTGAAAGCCGAGTACCAGAAACCGTCAGGATTACTTCAACAACCAGAAATTCCACAATGGAAGTGGGAACGTGTCACAATGGACTTTGTTACTAAACTACCCAAGACTTCAGGAGGTTACGATGCTATTTGGGTAATTGTTGATCGTCTTACTAAATCAGCCCATTTCATACCTATTAGAGAGACTTATTCCATGGAACAGCTTGCCAGACTTTATGTCAAGGAAATAGTCTCGAGACATGGAGCACCAATTTCCATTATTTCTGACAAAGATAGCCGCTTTACTTCAAACTTTTGGAGGTCATTACAAGATTCTTTTGGATCCAAGTTAGACATGAGCACTGCTTACCATCCACAGACTGATGGTCAGAGTGAGAGAACAATTCAGACACTGGAGGACATGCTGAGGGCATGTGTGATTGACTTTGGAAATGGTTGGGCTAACCATTTGCCATTAATCAAGTTCTCTTATAACAATAGTTATCATTCAAGTATTAAAGCAGCACCATTTGAGGCACTTTATGGTCATAAGTGTCGTTCCCCAGTTTGTTGGGCAGAAGTTGGGGAGGTACAATGCACAGGTCCAAAGATGGTTAGGGAAACAACAGAAAAGATAATACAGATTCGAGATAGGCTTGAAACAGCTAGAAGCCGACAAAAAAGCTACGCAGATGTTAGACGCAAACCATTGGAATTCCAGGTTGGAGACAAGGTCATGTTGAAAGTCTCGCCCTGGAAAGGCGTGATACGATTTGGAAAGCGTGGAAAGTTGAATCCGAGATACATTGGTCCATTTAAGATACTGGAAAGGATTGGTCCAGTAGCTTACAAGCTTGAACTACCATCAGAACTTAGCAACGTACATAACACATTTCATGTCTCAAACCTCAAGAAATGCCTTTCAGATGAGTCATCCGTTATACCATTAGAAGAGATTCAGCTAGATGACAAGCTTAACTTTGTGGAGGAACCAGTTGAAATCATGGACCGAGAGGTCAAACAGTTGAAGCAGAGTCGAATTCCGATCGTTAAGGTTCGCTGGAATTCTCGAAGAGGACCCGAGTTTACTTGGGAACGAGAGGACCAAATGCAACGCAAGTATCCACACCTTTTCACCAAACCTATTACCGAGACCAACACTAGCTGAATTCAGGGAGTGAATTCCTTTTTAGGTGGGCGACTGTCACAACTCACCATTTCAGGTCATTTCCCAAACTTCGACATTTTACTATTCATAAATCACTATTCATTAAAACACTATTCATCGTTTTACTATTCATCATTTTCGAGGTCAATTTGATATTCTGAGAAACATTTGAAATTTTTACTATTCACTAAACACTATTCATTGCCGGAAAAGTTTTCACTATTCACTTGCATTACTCATTTCATCGTAAATTTAGTTTACGGGTATTCAAATTCGCGTAACCGGATAGGTTTAGGTGCGAATTCATTTCATTAGTGCTAAGGACACTGCATACGGACTAGAGACAGTCTGCATATCATCAGTAGGTCATTTTCATGTTATACCACTCTTAGGATTTTCAAAATTTATATATTTGATACATTTAACGTTTTGCGTATAAGTATTTATAATAAACGTTAACACCTGGTTTATACACGACGAATATATCTAAATATTCCCACAATGGTCCCGACATATTTTTATATCCATTTTATCATCATAAAAGTTATAACGTTCATTTACCCAGTATTTTGGAAATTTAGTTTATTTATAACGTGAGCTTATGAATATTACGACGGTTTTCGTGAAAACTAAACAATAATCACCCGAACACTCAATAATTGTACCCAACATATTTTTAACATATTTACAACTTTATTTCATCCCGGTTAACTTTGTTAACATTTATTTCTATTAAACCCGGTACCCGATTTTAACTAATAACTCATATCTACACTAAACCTTACACTACAATCCTAATTAAATCAAGACTACCCCAACCCCCCCCCCCCTCATCCACCATGGACCGGCCACAAAAGTCCTCTCCTAGGAAAATTTTTACAACTTCTTAACCCATGGCATTTATGTACACAATATTATACATTATAACTTGCTACTTATTTACAAAAACCATCAAAACAAAACATACATAATTTTAGAGAATCAAAAAGCTCATCTCATCCCTTCCATCACCAAAACCCACGACCATAACCATAATCCATGATCAAGAGAAGTTTTCCTAAAAGTTAAAGCATCAAAGTTGTTCATTTTGTCTTCCTAATCAAGAATCATACCACCAAAACACAAGTAATCCAAGGTTTCTAATCATCTCATCACCTATTATTTCAAAGTGAGTATTCAAATTTATTTTCATGTTTTCATCTAATTAACACATGTATCTCATGGTATTCATGCTTAATTTCATGCACAAACTAGTTCTACCACTTTATTTTTGAAGACTTTTGAAACATACAAACCCTAGAATTGGTTTTAGGTGTTCCTTTGTTAAATTAACTTGTTTACTAGTCATTAGGAACCCATGGCACCCTAAGAAGGTGTATGGTAGGATTAGTATAGTTTTGTGAAGTTTGTAAGAATTTTTGGTTGATGTAGAAACTAGTTTTGAACCTTGGAAATGGATTTATAACAAGTAAAAATACCTACTGTCCCATTTTGTTAAATTCTGGAAAATCAGTAAACACAAAGGAAACTTTGGCAAAATTTTTAGAAATTACTTTCAAAAACGGTAGGCGAAAGAACAAATTAAAAAGAGTTTATAACGAAGAAGTTATGATTTTTGCAAGTTTGTTGACGAAAAGTATTTTTCTGAAAATTACATGCTCTTGGACGTTTTTCGTCAGACAAAAAGAGGCTTTAGACGTAACCCGGAGGAGCCAAGCTTTTCAAAATATATTACTACATACTAAGACGTAACCGTGGATATAAAGAACAAGTAAAACGGACTTATAACGACAAAGATATTCACGTTTGAATATCGGCAAAACTCATTTCATTTTGACAGCTTTTATAAATATTAACGCTAAAACTACGTAGTAACTCTAGATTTCAAGAAATAATACCAAGTACCCAATTTCATAACTAACGAAGTATTAGTTATTACAAGTATATTTTTATCACTACAAGGCGTTATTTCAAGGATTTCAAGCCGAGAATTTCAAAACTAACATGGAAACCTACGATATATATATAAGTATATATATTGCAACTAGCTTTATTTTTCTAATAGCCATGTTTTTCCTAAGTCTTGGAATATATATTTTTGATAACAACAAGTATTTTTTCCAAAGAGTAGAGTGGTATAGGAACATGTGCATGGACATTCATAACATCATTTGGTGATCTAAACTAGATCGTTCATCATTCACATTAGGTTGTGGCAGCTAACCGTTCATTGTTGTTCATTTCACATCATCACAGTATCATCAGTTAAGGTGAGTTTTCATAGCCCCGTATATATTTTATTATTGTTTTCAAATCCCACGGGGGAGAATACATTGCACCATTTTAGTACGAGGCCAAGTATCAAAACCTATGTACATTGCTTAAGTAGCTTGTCTGCCATGTGATAAGTCCCCTAGTATCATCATGAACCGTTAATTTGCCTTTAAGCGAGAGTGAGTGGATAGATCTATTGAGGGTGACGCCTCCATCCGTGGTAGTATTTACCAACAGTAAGCGGATGCATTTCATGTCTGTTACATTTGAGTGTTTTGGCAGAACATTCAGGAGGGGCATAGTTTCATCAGTCATAGCTTCGGTGTCATAAGCTTAAGGTCTATTGTACTATTTTTACGTGATTTTTGTCATGCACTTATACTTTTGGTGGCCGTACAACATTTCATTTTATAACCTTATGGTTATTCACCAACATTCGTGTTGACCGTTATCGCAATGTATTTTCAGGTAACTAAGGCATCATCATATTACATGCATGGAGTCACATTAGGGTGTGCCAGGGATGACGCACTACATTTTGGATTTTTCATGCACTTGTAAATTATCGTTTGACATTTCCTGAACTTGTTTTCTGTAAACGTTTCAACCTTTGGGACCTATGTTTTGTAGCACTGGATGCTTTTAAATAAATCAAACGATATATTTTCCAAACGACACTTTAGGTCGTTCAATATATCCTTGTTATGGTGCTATGACAGTTACACCCCCAGGCATTCCATTCCGCTGCAAGTCAGGTAAATTGGGGGTGTGATATTTTCTGAAATTCCACTGTGTATACCACTGCAATTTATTGTTCAATATAACATGAAATCAATTTAACTTATGATTATAGATATTGTGTTATAATACTACTCTTATGAATATGAAATTTGGAATAAATAAAAACCATACCTGCTTGAACGCGTCTGAACAAACGCAACTCTTTGACATCTTTTATCAGCTGATCTAGTTTCATTTTAAAAACTCGACTTAGCACATTGGGCCTGTCTGTGGATGAAAGGTTATGCTCCCGCATATACCTTGCAATCTTCGGCCATTTAGGATTGCACGTGATGGTTATAAACAGATCTGGACAACCATACCACCTACACAATGCCATCGCATCCTTATAATTTTGCTGCATGTACCTGGGACCACCAGTGAAGGAAGAAGGCGAAATAACAGGCTTCCCAACTGTGGAGGGGTCATTATTTCCAGATGAAACGCTTTGATGGAGATTTGTGTACGTATCACACCTAAGTTTAGACTGTTTGGAACGATGGAAAAACATACGCTCTCTCTCAACCATAGCGAAACCATCCACAAGAAATTGTTGGAACAAACGACCTCCACGTACAAATAAATTCTCTTGGTTCAGACGGTCCTGTATCTGATAGGCAAACCACTGCCGCATAGTGACTGTTTTGTCATCCTTTTTAGTGGCAGGTTCTCCCGATTTATTTTTATGTGGTATTCCTAAATAATAGCCATCTTGCGCATACGACATCAACAAAGGGTATTGCAAAGGAAGGTACATAGGATGAGAAATATTGATACGCCGCAAACCTTCACCAAACTTTTCTATCACAATATCTCTATCTTCTGTGCATGCATCCAAGTCGCCAACAATAAGACCAGCAACCTTGTCTGCTGTTGGAAGAGTGTATTGCCGTCCACTCTTGCCTCGCTTTGCTACCAGCTTTATTCTTATATTCTGCTCGTTGTCTTCTGTGTAGCTGTCACGTGCCCTTCTAAATGTTTTGACCAAATCACTTGATCCATCCAAAATATCTTTTACTTCATTGATAATGTTTCGATCAAGAGGTGTCTTTGAATTAGAATCACAAGACGATGCAGAAGCAGAACCGCTGGTTAATACATTAACGGACCAAAGAATATGTAAGATTGTAAATATACGAATGTTGTTTTGTTAATCACTACACACAATAATCAACCATGCAAATGACATTACCTTAATGCAGCTGCTCTATTCTCGGTTTCGTTTTGCGTGTCATATATATACAACTGTGAGAATTTTGGAGGAGCATTATTTTCCGGAAGTAAACTACCAATTTTATGGTACGTTTGACCATGTAAGTGGAACATATACGGACCACTTCCTTTCTTGTTGATTGAGTCATCAACCTTGCCACCCATAGAAGTAAAAGAGAACATGCTGTTGTACATTCTAATGTTATTTTTGAAATTCCGGCTTTTTGTGTTGTCATTCAAGAGTAAATCAAGCAATGGTTTTGGAGCTGGAGGTGCTTGTGGAATTGAAACTTTTCCCTTGCGACAGTATATGGAATAAGCTTTTCCCGACGGATTAGGATTTCCTGTTTTCGCTTCTGCTTCCCATAAGAGGGCATGACATTCTTTACATTCGAAGGTAGGGTCGCCATGGTCATAGTATTCTGAAAAAACGTAAAAGCGTAGGTTTAAATACACGGCAATAATAAATATGAAATTTGTGTAATGATATTAAAATAATGACAAAAAGTTGTACCTTCAGATACACCAACATATTTGTCGTACACTTCCCTGAGGTGTCCATCATCATCAAGATTGAAAACAATCAGAGTGCGAGATTGTAAGGTTGGTCTCTTAGATCTTTTTGTTCTTCTTGACAATTCTTCTGTTTCGTATGTGGATTTTTCTGTTGTAAACGGTGGAATCGTTGTTGTAAACCCCGACGTTTGTGTATTTCTTGGACATGCATTAACTTTACAAAGCACGGGTGTTTGAAAAGTAAATGTGAATATAATAGTAGGTAAATAAATAGATACCTTTTCAGACAAAAACATGGTATGCAAAAAACTTGTAATTTTGCAAGCGTGCCTATTGAAATGTTACTAAGTGGAGACTGTCGTTTGCGTAGTGTAGCAGCTGGAGTAACTTGAGGAGCAGTTTGATTCACTGAATTGGTACCTAATTATATACAAAATATTAGAAACATGCATGTAAAACATTTTGCGAAATCAAATAAATAACGTAAACAAAGAAGAAGTAATTGCAATAAAGTTTAGAAAAGATTAAGTATGAGAATAATGCATAATATGAACCTAGGTTATGCGTTGAAATTGGTGAAGTATTAGTATTTATTGTAGTAGGCGTACGTGGTTGTCGTGTTATTTCAGTAGATGGTGTAATCTGAGATGTAACTGTAACAGTTTTTGCATACAAACACTCAATAAGCAATAAAATTATTTTAAATGTAACAATTAGACAATAAATAATGTAGTCATAGTTTACCATTGTGTAAAGGAATTTGGTGAACATTGCGTGGTAATACATTGGGTTTATTCTGACAACTACGGCCTACATTTGACACTGAAATAGTATGTCAGTGAGCCACGAAGAATTGCACTTGAAGAGTTAAACATGAAAAATATGAGTATTTATATAGTAACGGTTTTTGAGGTGTTAAAAATGCACAATATGTACGTTGGTTATGCGTCCTAAATGGTGTAGTTTTATGTGGAAAAGTATTGATTGGAGTTGTGTGATATTCTGATGTTATTTCAATAGATGGCGCAACATGCATTGTAAGTTTAACAATATATATTTGTGCACATTCGGTAAGTAAACAACTAAAGATATAATTGCATAGTTTACCACTTTGTAAAGGAGTTGGCTGAATATTGTTGCTCGACACGGTTCTTGTATTATAACATGCGTTTCCTAAATGAGTTTTTCAAATATAATATGAGTCAGCCATGAAGAATTACACATGAATAAAGAGAGATAACAAAAAAACAATCTTAGATAATAAAAGTAAGCAAACCTTGATTAATGTGTAAAGGCAAACTTCCAGTTGAAATTTCATTAAGTGATGATGTATTTAATCGCTGTGGAAGATCTGTGTGTAATGCAAAATTGAACACATTAGCAATTTTGATACTGAATTAACCTCACAAGTAATACCAAACATAATTTTGTTGTTGCATATTATTTAAAAGAAACTAACTATTAGCCACATCGGATAGTGGCTGCCTCTGTTGATTAAACACTAAACGTGGTCTGCTACGTTTATTTTTTGGTTGTTGCATGTTGCTTGATGATGTTGAATGTGTATTGGAATTTCTCAAAGGAACAACATCTACATGTAAAGGATTATCTAATGCAAACAGAATAAATAGTTAGAAAGGTAGCAAAGGAAAAAAAACATTATAATAATAAGCGTGTAACCATTTATAAAATAAAAACTTACAATTCAATAATTCTGTCAACGATACTCTTCGATCACTTGAACTGGAATCAACCAACATAGGTTGTGGCAAACTGTCAGTTGAATTTTGAGTTACATCTGCAGATGATTTTAAATTCTTGTTGGACGTGGAAGAATTTTGTGCATTTACAGATTTTCTATTTGAAAGCCTAATTGATGTACGTTTTCTGGTGATTGGTGGAGTGTTTTCATCATCCATGATGATATTGGCAAAGAATTCGTTTTGTATTATTGAAAAATTTGGTTGTTGATAGGTTATGCATAAAATGTTGTATGACAATTTGATGAATATGTAGTTGAGAATTTTGAATTCAATTATGTATATAGAGTTATTTAAAGAGATATATTAGGTAATTATATGAAGAGTAACTGTTTTGAAGGTTAACATGTGTACATAGAAGTAAAATGATTTACTTGATTGTTGTAATAATGAGAAACTTAATTCTCATTAAATGTGTAATTGCATTGAGTTGAAACATATAATGTAATTAAGTAATAATATATCATTAATTTCACATAATATTGTATCATTTAATCTGCTGCAAATCTTAAAACGAAAAGGATTAATTTATGCCTTAATAGTAGCATACAAAAAAATGAATTGATGGACCCTTTTGAAATTAGAATTCATTGAAAGCATAAATCTGTTGCACAAAAGTGATCAAATTTGTTTCTTATTCATGAAAGTGTATTATTCAAATGAAACTCAAGCAGTAATGTTATCAACATTTCATTCGTTATCAAAGAAATTTAGATCAACAACATAGTCATCATCTATATCATGTCCCATTGCACGTAGTTGATTGATTAAGTCATTTGCCTTATCAATCTTTGTCTTCAAACCATTTAGAAGTTTTAGACATGCTTCATCGTCTCCAATATTGAATCTTAGCCAGTCAATAATAGGAGTTGGGTCGAACTCATCTGATATGAACAAAAAAAAAGTAAAAGTTTACAACATATTAAACTAAATGGTAAAGTAAATTGTGTGAATAATAATTATGTACCTTCAGATTCTTTGGAAGATTCACCCTGCTCAAAAAGCGAAGACATGAACGTACTATCATCAACTGTAATATTTGATGAGTCATGTGCTTGAGCAGATTCATTATGTAATTTAAGCTTATCTTCCATTTCACCATCGACAACTTTATTGGTGATGTTTTCATTAGTTTGTACGACTTTGTCATTACTTTTGAGCGGATCTGAGGTTGAGTATTGTTCATTAGAATGTTTCAATACAACCTTTTCGAACAGTTTTGCAAGAGCTTCTTCTTTAGATGATGCCATATAGAAGAAGAATTATAAACTGCGTGTTTGTGATGAATGCGTTACTTTGCATCAGTATTTATAGGGAATTTTTGGCAAAAAACAATTTACATAGATGATTCTTTCATAAAAAATAGTTCATGTGTGTGTATATGTATGTATTAGTTCACATACATGTTAGATTGTTGCATAAGCAACTACATAATATTTACTTCATGGGAAATAATGTCAATGTTACAAAATAGATGGGTCGTAGCATACATTTTCCATTAAAAGTTTTGATACGTTTTGTTGTAATAAACACATATCAATTAATTAGACTAAAAATTCGGTAAACAAAATGGGCTAAGATTTGGCGTTTTTTAATAACAAACTAAAAAAAGTGTAGATACGTGATAAACACATATCCATGAATTAGACTAAAAATTCGGTCAATCAAATGGGCTAAGATTGGCCTTTTTTAATGAGAAACTAAAAACACGGGTCTAATAGTCATAATGAATTAACCAATTTAATATGGAAAATTTATTAAGCGTGTTGTTTTAAAAATGCTTAATATTAGCAACTTGTGTCTGTGAGCTACTAATGAAACGGCGGTAACAGAGAGACTCATTCATTGATCATCATCAACTCCTCCAATCAAGTGTGCAAAAAACAGGTAAATAATTTGTAACATGTTATAAAAAAAATTGATTATTCATTCCATTTTCTAATCTGCATGTAACTAATTATCAAGCGATTAATAGAAGATAACATAGTTGCATTGTTCTAATACACTTTCCAATAGGTTAGGCAGATGAATGTCTTATAATGAAGTTTATCAGTTAGGAGTAAACATGTTCTCATATTGGTTTCTTTGATTTGTCTTTGGAAAAAGGCTACTAATATGAGTTTTATCTTATATTGTTCATTTGAGACTGATATGCATGTAAAAAATTATTACCCGAATATCCGTTATGTTAGGTGCATTCAAAAGAGTTAGTATTGTAGTGATTAAACATATGTTGATATAGAGTTTTTTGATGTGTCATTGTAAAAAGGCTTTGAACATGAGTTTATTCTTTGAAAGTTTATGTAAGCGAAGTAGATTAACATAACATGAATATATTCCATCTGAAATTATTTATTGAAATTTTTTGTGAAAAAGCCTTAAGCTAAGATGCATTTGATTTTGTACTTGGTATATATTATAGTTTTTTTTCTTTACAGTCTTGAAAATTGTTGTGTTTATTTTTATTAGGAGAAAAGAATTTGTATAAAGACATTAACTTAGTCGTGTTGTTAGGTAAGGTCAACTAATTTTTGTGTATGATAGTCGTTAAGCAATATTGTAATTCTAAATGTATTGATTTGTTTTGAATGTGTTATCGTTTATATAGGTTTGTTACACATTAGTGATGAATACCAGTTTAAGTATGTTTTAATTGTTAACGGTTAATTACTCATTACACTAATATATTGTTTCTTTAAATGATACTTTCAGAGAATGAGTCTACAATTTGTCTTTGCTGTGAACAAAGCAAAATTCCCAAAAAAACAGGTATGCGAATATTATCATTATGTAAAAGTGCAATTGATTTAGTTGTGAAAGTGTAACCGTGAATGTTAACTAAAATGTGTTTACCGTGTCTTTTCAGCGGTTACCACCTCTATTCATTGAAAGCTTCTACAATGGAACTGCTTGGCTGTACTTAGTACACAATCAAGGCACAAAGCATAAAGTTTGGATAAAACCTGTGAATTCTAGTGGAAATCTCTTCAAATTGTATGGCGATGAGTGGCAAAACTTTGTCAAAGATAGTAGATACACAAATGTGGATGTTTTACACTTCATTCTTCAAGAAGAAGACACCTATTACGTAACTGAATACGACGATGATGGTGTTGAATGTGGTGGCTACAACCGGATGGAGATAGGCACCCGTCAAATGAGATGCTTTGTAACTATGGGTGAAAATATTGGACAGTCTCCGGTAATTGTATACTAACCATTGAATTTTTTGTATACACCATTGTTAATTTTAATATAAGTATATTTTAGTTGCTAAGCTGTTGATTAAAAATGTATGTAGTTGCTTCCCGGAGATTTCATACAAGATATTGTGACAAACGAATACGATATCAAGGTAGGTGGAATGAATTTAGCATTGGTGAGGCATCGACGTGTTCATATCCGAGGAACAGCTAACCCGAAAAAATACGAAAACATATTCTATGGAGATGGATGGAACATTGTTGTAGAGAGTCAACACTTGGAACCCGGTAAACCTATTGCTTTCACGAATCTGGGTGGAGTGTCGGTGTCGTTGATTACTTTTGCACGTAATGGACTTGGTTTAGGCTTCGAAAACATTCCAAGAGCACCAGTGAATGAAGCACGGCCTATCTGTCGAGGTCCAATGGATTCAAAGGGTATGTATACCTATTGTAAGAGAGTGTAACATTGTTTACTTTCTATGATTATTGGTATTACAACATTAGTTTAACATAGTGTATTAATTAATGCATCTAAAAATAGATAAAAGAATGTTTCACATATGTGACTGGGAGGGACATGATCAGCACAGGAATAAAGATGCTTGTTTTTATAGTCCAATGCTGGCATATGTCTTAGATCGAAACCGTCTGGTAAGAACTTATAAAATTTGGTAGTTTTTATTTACTTGTATATTTAAAATGTGTTTTGATTTATAAGGATGTAAATAAGAAATGTTGTGGTTGTATCTTTTATGGCAGACTGTACCTGCCAAGTATGTAGATAAGACAGAATTATTCACATATAACAATGCAATTGTTCGTCATGGTGGCTTGGAGTTTCCGGTTTTGCTGGACGTTCAAAGGCACAAAAGGAAACGGGGGCGCAAGATTCGGAAAAACAATGTCACCATGGTTGCAGAGGACAAATGGAAGAATATTAACTGGCAGTGCCGTTTCAGGAAAGCCAAAATGATAAGGTTCCATTTGGTCGACTTGATGACAGATTTGGATGAGACGGTTGATCCTGAGTTTCTAGTGCTTATTCCAATATTTGACATGTGTTGATTCTAGCTGATTTATGCTGAAGACTTATCTTTTGTTTTAAGGTTTCACTGGTTTGTTTGTTTCGAATAAGTATTAAACTTAAGACTTTAATTTACTGGTTTTGTGCTAAGTTCGATCATGTCTTCATACATGATAATTGCTATATGATGTGAACAACCCTAAACTATTTAAGGTGTTGTATACATGTTTCGTATATTTACATTGGTAATGAACGTGCTACTCTTTAATAATTATACTTTATTTTCCAGTAGTCGACTATTTTGTTCTTAACATATGTGCTGTTGATTATATTTTCAAATTAGATAGTTTATAGTTTTAATGTAATTGGATTATAAGTAATATGCATTTAAATTAGGACAAACATTTGGATGAAGAAAAATTAGTAGTTTTAAGGTTGCACTGGTTTGTTTGTTTGGAATAACTATTAAATTCAAGACTTCTAAAATATGGTTATGTGGTAAGTTGGATCATGTCTACATAAATGATAATCGATATATGGCATGAACTAAAACGAATTTAACGTAACAGAAACATTATTGAGTAGCCAAATAGAGTAGTAACTAAAAAGAGTAACTGAGTAACATAACATAAGAACAATTGCAAGGACAAATTATTAAGGGGCTGAAACCATGAGAAAGTATCAACCACAAAAACAACCATCTTTAATCATCATCGTTGTGTTCATCATCTGTTGAATAATAACCCAGTGACTCGTCATCAATGAAGCTGTCTTCCTCATCTTCGTTGGACACATGAGTACCTTGTAAACTCTCTTCGGGTTCATCATGAAGAGCGTTGTTATTAACAAAAACACCATCGCCGCTTGCGTTTTTCTTGTGATGCATACCTCAATCGGAATCTTCATCAATGAGACCAAACTTTTTATCTTGTGACATGAAAGTGGGTTGTTGATCAAGTATATGTTCATCATCAGTAAAGTCATCCAAATGGTAGACATAGTCATTAGAATGATTAATTACTTTTTCATCTTCTTGACCAACTTCTTTAGCTTTACAATCAATTGAAAATTCGACCGAATCATCCTTGGCTTCATATTTCTCTTCATCAGTAGAGTCATCAATAATTTGAAACAAATGTTTCCTTGAAAGATAAGTTTCTGTACCCTTTGTTTTGCGCTTTATCTGTAGAGGTTTGTCATCACCAGATTCCTAACAATATGTTTAGACATTAAGTTTAAAATTTGGTACTACCTTCAAGCAACTTATAAATATTTAATATGTATTTACCTCGTCTAATTCATGTACATCGTTTTGGACCTCGAAATCGGAATTCACACTACCCACAACATGGTTGTCTATAAACTTACCATCCTTTACTAATCTTCGCGGTTTTTTTGTGATGGGAACAGACTAAAATGACAAAAATAATTGTATATAAAAATAAATGCAATAAGAAAAAAAAAATTAAAAGTATGAATTTTAATAAATGATGTGAAATGTATACCACGTCGTCATCTGATATGTCGATGACTGGCAAATTTGTTGTTCCAACCACGGGAGGGTCAATCGTAATATTATCCTTTTCATTGCTTGAATTGGGTGAGTTTGTATTGGACATGGTTTGATAGTATGTATTTTATTTGTTGATGATCTATGTAATTGACCGGGTGTTATATAGTTGTATGGGTTTAAAAGATTAGGAAAAGATATGTAAAATAGTATGTTTTTTTAAAAGATGTGATTTGGTTGTAATTTTTTTTGATTGTACGGTTTGTAAAAATTTTTGTAAGATTGTTTGCATGAATGATACTGCAAATCGTTTCATTTATATATTATGAAAGTGACAATATATTAGGAATTGATTAGTATTGTAACTTAACTTATATTAATATCTTCTTATTTGAGAGTTGGTTATGTTAATTATTTTGTTTTATATAAATCAATAATGTTAAGTAAAATGTATTTACTTAAACTAATAAATCAACGTTGATCATTTTTTTAAAAAACATTTAACTTACTTTGTAACATCTAATATACTTTGTATAATTGCGTATTCATATGTAAACTTTACATGCCTCAATTAAAATGTAACTGTCTTTTAAATATATACAAATAGGTAATTTTCCAACTCCTCCCAAACTAATATCAACGCAAATCATCATTGTGCTTAGCAACTTGTATCTCGTAAGCTGTGACAAAAATCCTTGATCAATATATTGAAGCAACCTATCCATAATTGAGTACCATTTTTACTTCCCTAGTTCATCTTCTCTTACTCTCTCTACCAATAATGGTTACCATCTCAAAAGGTACGATCTGCTCTAATTTTTTTTTCTTGAAACTCTGTTACTAATGTAATGATTGGGTGGGCACGTAAAATGTCATATGTGTATATGTTTATTTTATAAATTGTTGATGGTGTTTGCTTATATTAATCTGATCAACATCATATTTTGATTATTATTCTTAAAAATAATTGAATCATAGAAAGTTATAAGTTTTTTTTAAAGAATTTGAGTTATAGGAAGTTGCATGTAAGATTGGTTTGAAGAAAATCGGAATAAACTAATAACCGAGGGTTTTATCAATGGAGATATTCCATATAATTAAGTTAAAGAGACCTATAGAGTATGGTTAAGTGATTTAGTTAGTTTGATTGTTATCCCTTTGGTCAAAAATTTGCTTATGAGTTGGATTTGTTAGGTAAGGTAAGTTTGGTAATTTGTGATGATGTATCAATTATTATGATGTCAAGTTATTTTTTGTATTGGACATGTTTTTAAGTTGTGGCATATAAGTCAATTTTTAATACAAAGATCGGATGACTTGTTAGTATGTTGGCACTTATGTGATTTTGAATTTTGTCATATACAAAATGCATTATTATAATTGTGGATATGTGACCTATAAAGTATGCTTAAGTGGTTAGTTAATTTTATGAGTATCACTTTGATCATAAGTTTGTTTATGAGTTGGATTTGTTAGCTATGGTAGTTTGTTGATTTGTTAAGGGATAGATTAAAAAACTAAAGGCTTATAAACTTTGCAATGATGTATCGAATATTACTACATCAGCATACTTTTTATATTTGAAATGTATTGATGTTGTGGCACATAAGAAGATTTTGAATACAATAATTGGATGCTTTGTTTGTATGTTGGCCATTGATATAAAATCCATTGATAAGGTGACATTGATTTCCAACTGTTGATTATGTAATTTGGAATTTTTTGATATAAAAAATGCATTATCATAAGTGTGCATACATTTTGAATAGGTGTGAAATATAAACTTGTATTGTATACAATCTATGGTGCTATATTTAAATGTTTTTCATTAAAATATTTTTTGGTTTTGTGTAGAAATATGGTGGGAGAATTCGTGGTAAGGTTGAACAGACACACGTATCCGGAGTTGCAGGTAAATGCTCGGATAGAGTTTCATGTCATCATACTATATACCATAAATGTCATGTAATGAGTATTGAATATGATAACATGTTATTCATATGGTGGCAGGAACTACTGGAGGTGTACGCGGATGAGGGTTTCGCTGGCAACAGAGATATGTACATCATCAGTGCAACCGGTGTTAGGTTCAAAGTTAGAGTTGTCACTAAAAGGAGCGACACCCTTGTGGTAACTGGTCCAAGATGGACGGCGTTCTGTTTGGAAAACCTTAATGAGGATGTTGAGTTAATGCATTTTGTGGAAGAAGGCGACGGCTGCTTCTATGTGACAGGGTACCACTCAGACGGCAACGAATTTGGTGGTTACAACATAATTTCCGGCAGATTTTCAAGGTTTATGTCTCGTTAACTTCCTTACTTAGATGTGCGCCAAGTAATTCTTATTTTAAACATTGTAATGTGTGTTACTTGAATATGTCATTTACGTATTCAAAGGTTCTTCATAGGGATAAATAATTAGATTTTTTGTTTAATATATCCACTGTAGAAAGTACCTGCTGCATTAATGGAAGGATTAGGCAATGCAGTTCAAATAACGGTCAATGGAAATGGAATTAACTTTCCTGTCAAAGTGAGAAGGGTCCGTGCGGGAGGAGCCAACGGTCGGCGTATGTATACACTGGATATGGAAGACTGGAATACTGTGGAAGCAAATATGGATTTGGAAGCTGGAATGTACATTATTTTCACAAGGAAACGCGCTAACAAATTATGGGTAAATGCCTTTTCCAATAGTGGTCACCTAACTTCAGACTATCGTTTCAATGGTGCGTCTTGGTTGAGAAGGATTCAGCCTCCATTGCAGTATTTGGAAAGAGGTCGTTTTGTTAATTACTTTACAAATACATATGTGTATTGTTACATGAGAATTGTATTAAAATTTGAAGTAGATGGGTTACAAAAAAATAATCTTTACGGACATTCATTTGCAGATGATGATAGAATGAACCATGTATGCCAGTGGCCTTTACACAAGGACCACTTCTTTGAAGAGAGGTGCTTCTATAGGAACTTTGCGGACCTCAACGATCGGCAAAGACTTGTACGTAAAACTGAATACATTGATATTTTATTCGATATTTAAATTATTAATTCTAAAATTGTTTTCTGATTTTGTTTGTGTACTATAGACTATCCCCGCACCATTTCTGGAAAATCGTGAATTTCACAGATTCACTAACGTGCTCATGAAGCATCAGGATGTTGAGCACGTTATGAGAATGAAGATGGACTACCATGGTGAAAATCCTGAAAGAATCAATCATATTAACGTTTATGGACCATGGAGGCAATTCGCTCAGCAAATTGGGTTTGCATATCATAAATTGATAAGGTTCAGGTTCATGTACATGGTTGAAGATCTTGAAGCTGGTACCAATGTTCCAACTCAGTATCCGGTATTTCATATTTGTTAAGTTGGAAATCAATGTTGGAACTAATATCCTAATGCCTGATGTGTTAGACATCTGGCCTTGTGTGACTTGTTTGTATCTCTTTTGGGATGATCATGACTTGTTTCCTCTATGTTTTAAATTAAGTATGTAGTAGGGTAACTTGGATGATAGCAGTACTTTAATATGACTATATAATGTTAGTATGTTTCAACAATACGTCTCTAAGTTATGTAAGTTATGGTATTTGTTAAACTACATCAGTTGATTTGCATGCTTATATATAACTAAAAACATTTAAACAATATATATAAATAGTTTTATATGTATTGGAAAGATATGTAAGTCGACATGACTATTTAGTCGCGATAATGCGATGTTGTACTCTTCAAGCAAGTCTCCGAATAGCCCTTCCATTTGCCTCTACATGTCCACTAACCCATCCATTTCTTTCCCATCTCCTTTCCATCCACCTCGTACGATTTGGGTCAATAAGTGTGGGATACCGACGATGAGCCAAGTAGATATCCAATGCATGACCAACTTGAATTTCTGATAACCAAGCATCAATAAACCATTCATATTCTATCTTACGAAGACTATGTTCTTCTTCAATTGATATAGTAGGAACACGTAAGTAGTAAGCAAATACATCGTTGTATTGACTAAGATGTTGTGCAACTAATTGTTGAATGGTGGTGGAATGGTGGTGTATGTTATGTTGTCTGTTGAGACATTGCATACCATAAGTTCATCGCCACCCGAATAATATAAAGCATATTCGTAGTTACAACTCTGCCACCATGATGAATGCATATGTCAATGGTAGGAGGAGCAACACCCCATTCACTATTACACAAAAGTGTATACGACTACATTGGAATGATATATAACAAAGGTTAAAAACACTAAGAAGTTAACTTACTTGTAAGCCCTAATCCTGCAATTACCAATGTTTAATCGTAGAGGCATAGTGCAAGCTATGTATCTTATTTTGATGTGTTATATTATAGGGTAGAATACTTTAATTTTAGAAAGATTTATTCTAATCAATGAAAAATCTTTTTAACAGTGAATTGATTGTTTCTAATTTTGGAAACGATTCATAGTAAATGATTTTAATTATCACAGTCGCATGATTGTTGGAACAAATCTTATGTGATTTGGTTTGATTTTCATGTTAATTGGATGGAAACTATTATACACGTATTTGTTACAATTGATTTTAAGGTATAGTAACTTTTCCAACAAATAAGTACCATTGTACATGTACTCATTACTATTATTTGTTCTTAAAAATTTCTATAAATCCTTATTGTTAAGTACACCTAATTTACTTAAGAAAATAACAATATTTCAAAACTTTGATAAACTTGTATGTATACTAATGCATATAGATGAAAAATCTCATTATTGGTCTAACCAAGTTTTTTCTTGTGTGAAAATTGGTCTAAGCAACTTTTATCTTGTAATTTGTGATAAAAACCAATGAAAGATATAATTGTATACTTTAGTTTTTTAATTATTATTATTAATTGAATATGAAAAATAATAAAATTCAATATAAGCAACAAAAAATAACAACATAGTACCGGAATTATTATTTGAACAACTAAATAACAAAATTAGATGATAAGCAAATAACAAAGTTGATAATTTTCCATTAAAAGAAGAAATCAACAACGAAATATTACAGTAATTAAAAGTTCAACATTTGAAAAAACTAAAAATGAAACTTTGGAGATTTCTCTGGGTCAAATGCTAAATGTGCTTGTTCATAGTCAAGGCCATCAAACATCTCGACCTCACTGACAAACCCATCATCAGTCGAATCGTCTTCAATCTTGCAAACGTAGGGCTTCGATCATTTAAATTCCTTTTCATCTTTTGCAATCTGCTTCAAACCTTGTTTTTTGACTGCTTTGGTTTTATACGACATCCACCAATTGTACCACTTATTCGCATCCCATTTGGATTTACTCGACACTTCTTCGGTTGACGACTGACCTTCAACATGTGGTTTCCTGCATATGGAAAAAAAACAGTAGTTAAAATAAATGTTGGACTTGCTCCAAAAAATCTGTTACTATGGTTAGATGTTTCAAAGATGTTTTACTTTGTACGTTGTTGCTGCACTTTAAGCATCGCCTTCTCATCCATGGTTCTTTCTGGGCTTGCAGACATAGTATGTTGATGAAATGCAGGTTCTTGTTAAAAAGATTGAAGAGGAATGTATAGATGTTGTTGCAAACAACTTGCTTTTATAGATGGATCAGAGAATCTGAAAAGTTGTATGTTTAATGACTTCACATTGATTCACGGTTAGATACAGTCAATGTGAAGTTTGAATAGTAGGGTGTAAGTTTGAAAGTTGCATTCGCATGTAATATTTAGTTTTGAAAATCTAATTTTTAATTTTAATAATCTAATTATAGTTTGTAAAATGTAGTTGCTTGTTTTGTTCATAATAAACTTTATACAATCTTATTGCCTGCCTATAATGGTTTTTATCGTTTGCAAATTCAATCAGAGTTGCTAAATATGTTGGTTAATAATTGAGATGCTAAATATGTTTTCTATATCTACGTTTTCTGTTATGTGGTAAGTCCAGCAAAACATGTAAACATAGAGTAAACAGATAAACAAACATAGTTAAAGCACCAATTTTAAAATACAACTAAAACGTAGTTGAAGTACCAAGTTGGGATTCATTATTCATAGTAACACATTTTGCATAAAGAAAATAAGTTCAAAGACCAACGCAAACGCGAAGTCTTAAAATCCATAACCAAAATACAATCAAATTTATTGTTTTTTTTTTTGGTGGAAATGCATCCACAGTTACGTAGCATCAATTGGAACTTCAAAACACATGGAACACTTCATTTACGGTTTTTCAACTTTAATTTCCTTGTCGAGAGCCATCTTTTTTTTTTTTGGTTGCACTATTTTCTTCTCCATTTTGCAACTCATGCGTCTCCACTTCATCTACCTTCCTCTTTTCTGGAGATGTGTTATCAGTAGAAGACTGGTCGAAAATAGCAACGACATTCTTCAGGGCATTCTGTGGCGTTGTGTTTTCATCGGTCTGAGATTCCAAATCCTGCAAATAAAATAAAGAGTAGGTTAACAAACATAAAATGCTTAGCAAGGGACACGTAATAAAAAGGTTTCCAAAGTGACTTTAGTAATGGTAGAGAAATAATGTAGTATACTTACCAATGGCCTCACATCAACATCCTTTGAGCTGGTGGCTTCATTTTCAGTCTAAGAAGCAAAAGTATATACAATGTGTAAACCATTTATTTGGTGCAGACAAAGGCAAAGGTTAATCTCTTCGAAAAAATTGTAACCACATAGAATTTAAATTATTACCTTCCCGGGTGTAGCAGTTGCACACACAGATTGTATGATATCTGCATCATTCGACAAACGCAAGACATTGAACACAGGCATTAGCTTCTCTTTATTTTTTGCATCAACCGACACCTTAAACACAAATTTCTTATCAACGATGTCCACAATCTCCGGTGGGAAGAAACCATCAGACTACATAACAACAAATAAATGATTTTACTTAAGATTCTATTAACTGTCTTTAATTCAGTTACTCAAGGTTGATAATCATAAATACCTTGCCATATTTCTCGACCAACTGGTACGCGGTTAAGTTATTCAGAATAGCCTACACTTCATCGTTGAAAAGAGAAACTGATACAGTGCCAGTTTCATCTTGAACCCTCACCTGTAAGCGAAACCTATAGCCAAATATTATTAAAAAGGTGAGTTAGCATAAAACATGTGTGATAATTGTTACGAAGACTGGTCAATAAGTTTATCACACTTGTAACAATAAAGAAATTGAAAGCTCACTGGGTTTTGATGGATGTAACAGTAGCATTGCATTTTGAGCACCACCAATCATTAGGACCACCAGCCGGTTTTGGAGTGGTATCGTCATCAAGGTCAACGATATCTGCTGACTTGACCACCTTCTTTCTACATGCCCTGCATCCAAGATAAAACCACCCTTCTTCCTCTTGGATTGCACTTATAGTCCTAACAATAATGGACGGTACACCCTGCATCAATGTATAAGAAGCTTATGGCACAAATGACATATGGTTGAAGGTATATAGAAATAGGCAATGGTCTTTTTAATTAATTAGTATTCCCAAATAACCAAAGAAAGATGGCAGAAGTATGTTATTTACCTGTGCTACATCCAAAAGTTCCGCAATGTTTCTTAATTGAAATTTGGTGACGAAGTCATCTTTCGTCGAATTCTTTGAAGTAGTTGAGATACGTGAAGCCGTTTGTTGAGATTCATCAGTTTCTTGAGCAACAACCAAACTGCGTACACATTAACATAGCTATGGTTATCAAACACTATTTGTAAATGTAAACAAACCTATAAAAAGTTTGTTTTGAGATACCTTTGTCTAAAAGCATCTATAGCTTGAAATTCAGATCCGGAGATATTCTCCTTGCCATTGAAAAGGAACAACCTTGTTCCATTAAACCCATTTTGAACGGCCATTTTTCCTATGTATCCATGTATAGAAACAAATATAATAAACTAATTTGATCATGATGCATTACCTATTGAGAGTATTTCTGAAAAAATATGTGAATGACCGGCCATAAAAAATAGAAGTTGACCGTACCATCCCAGATTTTCATCATGCCAAGCTGCACGACAGCAATGATCTTAGCATGATCAGAGCATTTGTTCAAAAAGTCCGCAAATTGTTGAGCAAAGCTACCCCACAAGGTACAACTCAACTCGATGCCCCTATAAATATAACGGGTGTAAGAAATTTAAGAAACAATATATGTTGTATATCTATATGAAACCCAATAAAGTTTATTAAAATGACTTACTCAGCATCAATAAGCGTTATGGGTTTTTTCTTGCCAGCCTTGCCGTTCTTGTCATAGTTATCAAGCTCTTCACACGCAACGACTTGGCCTATGCCATCTGCATAATGTCAAAATATCATACTTGTCAACTGGTTTATAACACATTTAAATGCATTACATAACATCGTGTACAAAAACAAACTTTTAAAAAAGAGTAGAATATGCATACCAAACTGGCCAATTTCTTCAGTCTTACACGGAAGAATTGTTCCAAATGGTCGAAAGTCAAAGCCATACATAGAGCCAGTAAAGTCTTCGCACTTTCCGATTAAGGTATTGGAAAGGAAACTAAGGCGGAGAGGTTTAGCAACGATACGGAACTTGGGTTGGATCTCCCCAAGACTATACCGTTGAAGGGTGACAATATTGCCCTCTTCTAATTGATGCTTGAACCTATTCACCAAGGCCATCCTCACCGTTGCTTGCATCCTTGTATTCTGCCATACAAAATGTTTTTTTTTTATTATACATAAGACATTCGTAATGAATGACTTTCATTAGAATAATTGAGTTTCATGAATAAGAAAAAAAGTCTTCACACATGTTGCAAGTACATCAACATTATAAAGAACCATTCGGCTTTAAGATGCAATATTAATATTATAAGAATGATTACTTGCCTGTTCATCAAAAACAATCATCCCCATGTTGATTTCGTGTGGCTTGCTAAACATTGGTTGCATCCAAGTACGAAGAATGCGTACTCGTAGCTTGATATTGTCCTTAACAGGTGATAAATCGTTGATGAACCCAGAAACAAAGGTAGATATTGTTTGGTTTGATTTTGAGATGTCAGATTAGTATTTGTGATGTGCACCTTTATCAGAAACGCCATCCTCAATTTATAGTCTCAAAGATCCTAAAAATTAGTGTTCATATTATTAGAATGTTTTAAAATCTTGATTACCTTCCAAGATTACCACCGAAAATGTCACAAAATCATTTAAAACATGATATTATTGTAAAAAAAAAGTTTTCCCCCAAAATTTTTTTTAGGGTTTTCATAATACATAAGCATATATCACAAGAAGAAAAAATCAAAAACGGATTTACAATCAATCAATCCATATCAATACAAAGTTATAAAAGAGGGAAGATCATTACCAAATTCAAAATGATGCCAGCTACCGCATGGTATGATATCAATTGTGTAGTTGGAGAAAATGAATGAGAGGATTAGAAAACATATTTATGCAGCGTATTTTTGGAGATGATTGGGAATTTCGGTGATGCATAAAACGCCTTCTCATTAAATGGTTAATTTTTGAGGTATTTTGAATTGGTGAAGATGAGTTACGGGTTTAGACTTGAATGTTTTCAATAGTTAACAAAAATAGCTCTAAAAAAACTGTATTATTCCCTATATAAAATGTATGCATTGAAAAGTTGTACAAACGGTGTATATATGGTAACACACGTTAGCGCATTGAATTTTAATAAACTTAAAGGAGTGGTACAAAAGTGCACTAGTTTAAAGACCCGTTGACACCGGGTTATTTTTTAAAGAAATAGAGAAAATGAGATGATAAGAAAAGTAATAACGTAAACATGTTCCATTTAAAATATGAAACAAAGAATGACACAATGCGTCCATTATCATATAAGAAATTGCTTCTGTTAAAATTACACTAACAAACGTCCAAGTGTGGGGTCTCCATATCAGCACCGGGTGAGACAAAATTAAACTTGGGGTCAAAAAAATCAATCCCGTGAACCACCTTTTATAGTCCAAGCATTGTAAAGGCAGTATGACTCTCGTACTGTCCAACCATGTCCTTGTTGCATCATCCATTTTCTCACATTATGTTAGGCTTTTCAATTATTTAAAAAAAAAAAAAAAAAAAAAAAAGAAAAGAAAAAAACTGTGAAGAAAATGAGATAAGGGTTATCATCATTTTTTTTTTACTTTGACGTCTAGAATTATAATAAACATGACGTAATTTACTTCAATCTAACTACAGAATTTGATACTAATCTCATTACAATAGCTTCTTTATAAACTCAAAACCACGAAACTAATTGTTAAACCGATCATCATATTTAGAACATGAACTTGATGCTCTCTCTTCCATATATTCTATCCTAATGAAACACACAACAAAATATCAAACTCATCATTAATAGTGTTAGATAACTAATCACAGAAGAATGCATACAATTGATTAACATACAAATTTCATCCTGCAAGTTAACTTTTGTTAAGTTTGTAAACTATATTTCGTATATTCCAAGTGCCTTGAGGAATTGTAAGGCAACACTCATATTAGTAGATGCCAATACGTAGAAGAAAAGCGATACATAGAAAGTCAGTTAAATATGTAATCAAGATGTGTTGGAATTTATTATAATGAATTCGAATATTCCCGCTTAACCTAATCTTGCATTGATAATCTGATAAGAGAATGACTTTATAGCCTGCAGGTATTTGAAAAACCCATTTGAGTGTCATTGTTATGCAGGACTCAAGCTCCTATAAATGTATAAAACTCCAACATTTAAGGTATAAAAATTAGGATACTTAAACTGACTTTTAAAAAGACCTGTAGGCCCACACAGTATCTTCAGCAAACTTCTTGTACTCTGCAACTTGCGCAAATACGAAATTAAATAGTATCTACATATATAAAAAAACACCTTTTGACGTTCACGGGGTTTATCGAAACATGAAACACAACCCTCGAAGGGCCCGACAGCTAACCATGACTTGACTGCATACTGGTATGATTATGCAGCCATTTTCTCACGCTAAAATCTGTCACTTAAAAATAGTTCATTTAATAACAACATTTTAACAGGTTGTTACAACTTATTTTGAGACTAAGGCGTTATCAAATATTATAATGATATAATAAGCATTTGATAGCAATGGAAAAGCCAAAAGTTAAATACTACGTAACACTTGGAAAGTGACGACCCATTCTCCCATTCTCTGTATAAATGAACGTGATGAGCCTTTCTCCGATTCTCTGTATAAATGAACCATTTCAAACCTTCAGCCACCCACATCACTAACACGTTCCAGTTTCAGTTACCTTTTTTACCTGACCCACTTAGTTAAAAGAAGTATAAAATGGCAAAGTGGAACAGAGTAGCGTATAAATCATGACCAGTTATTTTAAGATGATGCAAACGAAGTGCAGAAGTAGAGTATAAATATTAGCAAATTGAATGGGTACGAACAAACATTACCGTAGGTTCTGGAACATTGCATTGGTTGTGCATGAACGCTGGAATACCCTTATGTGATCCAGTAGCCATGTTGCAACCCAACTCATGTAGTTATAGGGGACACCTATATACGGCTTCCCTGAAAATCCACCTACTCTGAATATCATCGCAGTGTCATTTTAAATTTATCCAAACCTTTAGTAAGTTAATTTATTGTAATATGTACTTATTGCTAACTGTTTATTTTTAAGCTGTGGCAAGTGACATGTAGTCAAATTGGATGTCATTGCACTCCAAAATCCAGCCCTGCTTACCAAATCTCTTCAATAAGTTCCTATAGATATGTACAAAAAAGTTCATAACGATTCAAATGACTTACCTTAACCTTCATCTTTTGAGCATCCAACATAGGTAGATCAGTAGATCTTGAAACTCGTCAACAACTCATAATATGTGTTCATATATTGTATTAAAAAATAAAAACTATGATCAAGGCTATTTCAAGCAAATATGGGCATAGGGAACCCGATTTTACAACCTGCTTCTGTTCTAATACAACAGCAACAAAACCTCATTGCCCCATTCACATATCATATAAGTGCTTCTGTATCAAGGAACTAAAAATAGCAAAGCCTACATCAAATTAGAGATAGAATAAAGGATATGTTATAATTTATCAAATATCCACCATAACTAAATATCATGCAATATAGTTTAAAGGCAAACATATTTGATATACCTTCCATGAATCCAAGCTGCTCAGCTTCTCCGAGTTCTGTTTGCCTTCGTACTTGGTTGAAAGAAAATAACATTCTTCAACCTGCATAAACAAACACACTAATAAGTAATATCATATGGACAAAGGAAACATCTGAAACTTCTTGGTAAGAAAAGAATGCAATTTACCTTTATGTTGTCTCGTATTGGATGCTTTCTTGCACTCTTTTAAGGGATTTGAGGAAATAAACAAAAATACAAAAAAGTAAAAACTTACAGTTACTTCAAGCATCTTTAGTAATGCCTGCTGCACACCCTCACTCGATACATCTCTCCTAATGTTAAGACTCTCAGACCATGCATATGAGGAAATAAACAAAAACTGATATTACGGTATACATGTTTTAAAAGCATACTCGAGTTTTAACAATAAGCATACTCGTTGTTTTCTTATAAGAAGTTTTTGCATGATGAGCCACTTACACACATTAAAGTCACGTCTATGATTTATAATATGTAATCTTTTAAATATGATATGGAATTCGACTTAAATAGCTTATAACTAATATATGAACAAAACAATCTTACTTCAAAGATATGCCGACGTAACCATTTGCGGGCCTTTTCCTCGATATCATATTCATTTTTTCAATAACATCGACTATCTCAAGCAATTGTTTGCCTCTTTAATGCAATTTCCTACATCACAATCAAACAGTATACTATATATATATATATATATATATATATATATATATATATATATATATATATATATATATATATATATATATATATATATGTGAATCAATTAATTAGTGGAATAATTGCTTACAACAATTTCAAGCGGATTTCTTTTGCCCTACAAAAGACAATTACACAAACACAATTCATCAAACAGTTGGTGTGCAAAAAACACCCATAGAACATAAACTACAAATAATCATTTTCATCAATTCAATATCATCTACTAACAATTAAATAGAAGAATGATAAGAAATAATACCTGTCAAACCAACCTGCTTAAGTTTCCTCCATCATATTCTACATACAAAAATAAGTTATAACATAATCAATCGAAATATATCAAGGCGATTTCCACCACATTTTTTTAGGGTTCTCACTAAACACAAATAAATTATAACGCTATGCGATTGAATCAGTTTTTGAATCGGATACTTACCAGTTCGTCCATATTTGAATAAGATTTTGAATCGGTGTTTGTTTTTGGATGTTTGATTGAATGTGCTGCAATTTAATCTGGATCCGTAACTGGCGATTTTGAATAGGTGATATTAATTGACGATTGAAATTTTGAATCTGCCTTTTGAAGAGTATAAAAACGTACGGAGGAAGAATAAAACGAAAAATTGATGAAAACGTGTAGAGGAAGTTGTGGATCTGAATTAATTGGTGGTGACAATGTTTACAAAAATAGGATTGAAGAAACGTAGGGAGGAAGGTTGGCTTGATTTATGAAACGTAAAGAGGAGCGTTTGTTTTGAAGGTCAATGGGAGGGATTTATTTGCGTGGAGAAGAAGGACAGCATTAAACGATGGAGCGTTTGTTTTGAAGGTCAATGGGAGGAATTAATAGGTACAAACACAATTAAAAGTTACCATATAAATCAATTTGACTATCGTAAAAAATTTGTGCAGTAGATTGCTTGTACATTCTCGCTAAGTAAGGAAATCCACATCACTGCATTAAACGAATTTTTAATGCGGAGTGCTTAAAGGACTTGTAAAAAACCTTATTATATTAGATAAAATAGATAGATTTTATTAGAATACATAGATATCACTGTATTGTGTATTAATAGCAATCTCAGTCTTTCTTTCATATATTAAATGAAACATGTTTACGGTATGAGTTTTCTTATCTATTTTGTTATTTTTTTTAAACCCCGTGATTCAAGCTAGTAGTACCAAGATATTAGGTAGAAAATTACTATTAAAGAATTTAAATTGGATCCCACGTATGTACCTTTTATTTTTATTTTATAAAAGTTGGCTACTTTTTTTCGATTTTCATTGGTGAACGTGATATTTCATTCAAAACCATGTGTTCATTAACAAATCAAAGAATCGCGTAAATTATGGTACAGTATTAATTAAGATACCTTAAAAACTCTTCATTACAGTATTAAGGAAGAAGCTGGGTTCGTTGTAACAAAACTAATTTTGAAATTGAAAAAAAAACAAACAAAAAAAAAAACAAAAAGGTCAATGCTTGCTAATCAACACGTGGAATCAAACTTAGTTGCCACACAACACAACACGTGACACATAAAAATACGGGATTCACTAAATACAATTAATTTTGTTTAAGCATTTCATATAAGTATTACTCCGTACTAATTTAATAAAAAATATTTTTTTATGTCTCTATTATTGTCATTTTTAAACTCAATTTTCAAAAGGGTAATACACGACTACTCAATTCCGCAACTTCACCCAAAACACGTCACGTGTCCATATGCTAGGTCTCACATTAACTTCCACAATTACTCAACTGTCGGCTTGATAGATTCCTAAAAAATAAGATATAACTTTATAATTAACTAGAAAGTCATACATACGTAACATATCGAAACAATATGAACTAGCCTCTTTTATAATTACAGTTGAGTAGTCGCGCATGATCATTTTGGAGACTGAGTTTAAAAGTGACTATAGTGAGGACTTAAAAAAATATTTTGTACTAAATTAGTACTTACCTTTTTCATAATTACATAATTAACATTTAATTATAAATGCCAAACCTTCTATCTATCGTTAATTAGCATCACCTACTACTTTTAAAATAGTTATAAGTATATAATGAGTAAATTACACGGATGGTCCCTGTGGTTTGTCAAAAATTTCACTTATAGTCCCTCAAAGTTTAAAGTTGCATGTATCGTCCCTCTGACTACAAAAGAATAACATCTATGGTCCCTGTGATGGATGTCCGTCTATTTCTCCGTTAAACTTCACCCACGTGATAAACACGTGAGGGTAATAACGTCTTTTCCACTATGGTTTGACTAATAATTCATTAAAGGGTGCCTTCTACCCTAATCTTTACACAGATCTGCCCCTCTCTTGTTACTCTCCAAACGCAGTAAAAAGAAATCCATAACAAACACAATATCATCAAATCTCTTATATCCAACAAACTCATCTCGTCTCAGATTCTCAAACCCACCTCGATTCTTCAATTGTTTATAAGACACAAGGACTCCCAGCAACTTTGGCTTCAAAATGTTGCTATCAAAGGTCTCGAATAGGTTTGTTGAAGATTATGTCTTCAAGATGTTACGGTTCAGCATTTGTATCAATTTGAAATACCCACATGAAATCTTGGATCTTTATTTAGTTTATGCATAAATTTGTAATACCCACTTGAAATCTTGATAAACTGTGGTGATCATTAACTGTGGTGATGGTGGTGGCTACGGATAGGAAGAAGAAAGTGGGTGGTGGGGTTCAGGTGAATTGATGTTATTGATGGGCATCAGGTGAATTGTAAGATGGCTACGGTTATGCACATAAGGTGTTTGATGGAATGTGTGAACGAGATATTAGTTCTTGGAATTTGATTATTGGGTGTTGGAATCGGGATTTGAAGTATGCGGATTCATGGGGGGTGTTTTGTAAGCTGCGTTCGTTGGGGTTTTATCCAAATGAGTTTACATATGGGAGTGTTCTTTCTTCTTGTATCGGATTGAGTTTTGTTAATGGTGGGAGATTGATTTACGCACTTGCGTTGAAACATGGTTTTGCGTTGGATGGTTATGTAAGAAGCGGGTTGATAGATTTGTTTTTGAAGAGTTGGTGTTTTGAAGATGCGTTGGGGGTGTTTTATGATGAATATTGTGGGAATGTGGTGTGTTGGAATGCTATAATTTCTGGTGCTGTTAAACATAACGAGGATGCTGTGGGTTTGAATCTTTTTCGAGAAACATGTAGTGGTGTTTTTGGTGCTTGTGCTAAACGTGAAAAACTCGAGCTTGGGAAAGGAGTTCATGGATTAGTGGTCAAATATGGCGAGCAAGAAGACTTAGTTGTAAGGACTGCTATAGTTGAGCAAGAAGACTTGGTTCATGGATTGTGTGTGTGTCTATGTTTTTAGTGTGTGTTTTGGTGTTTTTTCCAGGAATTCATTGATGGGTTTTGTAAAAGATCCAAAAGGGTGTCTGAATTTGTATTAAAATTTGGTAATGGAAGAGTGTAGCATTTTGTTTTTGAGTGTTTTTTTTAGAGAGAGTGAGGTGAAGTACTAGATGATGACTATTTGGAAGAAGAAGATGAGTACATTTGAGTTAAATTTCATGTATAGTCCCTGTGTTGCGGGAAAAAGACGTTATTACCCTCACATGTTTATCACGTGGATGGTATTTAATGGAGAAATAGACGGCCGTCCAACACAGGGACCATAGATGTTATTCTTTTGCAGTCAGAGGGACAATACATGCAACTTTAAACTTTGAGGGACTATACATGAAATTTTTGACAAACCACAGGGACCATCCGTGTAATTTACTCTATATAATTATAGAACATATGAGTTTATTAATTATATTTTTGTAAATTTAGAATGCTTAAAAAAACCTATACAGTTTGATAGTTGTGTTTAGCGAATCCCAAAAAAATATATGACTCTCAGACTCTCCAACTAGCATTAAACTTGGAGCTACTTTTGTTGTATTACCACCCCTTTACTCTTAACAAGCTCGTATTTCCTGAGTTGACATGAGTAAACAGAGCACAAACACGAAAACGAAGGTCAATAATGGATCATTCCGATCACTTTTCATGCACGCAGATGATGCGGACTTGTTTCTAATGACTGTCGGGCTTTTAAGTGCTATTGGTGATGGACTAGCGACACCCATAATGTTTTTTATCACCAGCACCATCATGAACAGCATTGGAGGTTCTTCTTCTTCATCCGCAGATGTCTACACGGACAAAATCAACAAGGTCAATTAATATGACATATATATACATGTTTGTATATATCAAGCTTAATTATATTGATTATTGACGAAAAATCTGATTCTGTTATGATATATTGTTTACAGAATGCTGTATATCTTTGTTACTTGTCTATTGGAAAATGGTTTGTGTGTTTCCTCGGTATGTCGTTAGTTTTGCTCGATTTTCATATTGGTTTAAACGAGTTTTTGGTATTTTAATTTAGTTTAAATATTAAAGTAGTTTTGAATCCATATTATCGAGGTTCATAAATCATTTCTTTTGTAGAGGGGTATTGTTGGTCAAGAACAGCAGAGAGACAAGCATCTAGATTAAGGTCAACTTATTTGAAAGCAGTTTTAAGGCAAGAAGTCTCGTATTTCGATCTAAATATTACAAGCACTACTGAGATCATTACCAGTGTTTCCAGTGACAGCCTCGTCATTCAAGAATTTATTAGTGAGAAGGTATATCGATCAATATGTACTAATTCCTATGAATTTATAATTAGCTCGAACCATTATAAATCCAGACCACATGATCGGTTTATGTGGAAACAAAAATGCAGGTACCGATGCTTGTGATGAATTTGGCAACTTTTGTTGGTGCGTATGTTGTAGCATTTGTATTATTGTGGAGGCTAGCAATAGTTTCCATTCCATTTATTATACTTTTAGTTATACCTGGTCTAATTTATGGAAGGGTTCTGATGCGCTTATCAAGAATGATTAGGAAGGAGTATAATAAGGCTGGTGCGGTGGTAGAACAGGCTATTTCTTCAGTCAGGGTAGTTTATTCATTTGTGGGTGAAAATAAGACCATAACAGAATATTCTGCTGCTCTGGAAGGCACTGTGAAGCTAGGCTTAAAGCAAGGTTTGGCTAAAGGACTAGCTATTGGCAGCAACGGAGTCGTTTATTGTGTATGGTCTTTCTTGTGTTGGTATAGTATCAGATTGGTGATGTATCATGGAGCTAGGGGAGGTACCGTATTTTCTGTTGGAGCTGCCATCTCCTTTGGCGGACAGTACGTTTTTTTATTCTCATTCAGACATTTATTAAGCAGTTAACTTACTATTCCACAGGTTTTATATTTTACAACTACATTACTCTTTCATAGCTTGTCGTCTTGTAATGGAAGATTCTAAGATCATCTTAACAATTACGATAATTATCACAGATCATTGGGTTCTGCATTATCATGCGTTAAGTACTTTTCTGATGCAATGGCTGCCAGCGAGCGTATAAGAGAAGTTATCATAAGAGTTCCAGACATTGATTCTGACAACATGGAAGGGGAGATATTACAACAAGTCACTGGGGAAGTTGAATTCAAAAACATAACATTTGCATACCCATCAAGGCCAGAATCAGTAATATTTGAAGACTTCAATTTAAATGTTCCAGCTGGGAAGACAGTTGCGTTGGTTGGTGGGAGTGGATCTGGTAAGTCAACGGTAATTGCATTGTTGCAAAGATTTTATGATCCTCAAGGAGGAGAGATCAGTGTTGACGGGGTGAGGATTCAGAAGCTTCAACTAAAATGGTTAAGATCACAAATGGGCTTAGTGAGTCAAGAGCCAGCTTTATTCGCCACCACAATTAAAGAAAATATACTTTTCGGCAAGGAAGACGCAACCATGGAAGAAGTGATTGAAGCTGCAAAAGCCGCAAATGCTCATAACTTCATCTCTCAGTTGCCTCAAGCCTATGACACTCAGGTTCTTTCTCAATCCTTCCATCTTGTCAAACTAGTGTGCAAATTATTTTACACTGATAAAATATACTAAGAAACCCCAAGAAGATGTACCTCAGTCTTAGCCGATTATGTATTTGGTTACGCTGTTAGTTCACAGTAGTTTCTTTGTGATTTTAATATTAAAATGAGTACTCATAAAGGTAGGCACAACAAGTATAAAACTGAAATCTACTACGTATTTTAATTATTTTTTATCACATCACCTTATTGTATGGGTCAATGTCGATATTTAAGTACAAGAGAATCTCATGAGTCATGAATCGAAAGTTGCTATCTTATACAGTAATTTACATTGCTTTACATGACTCATTCTCGTAGACGCTTTTTTTTTTTTTTTTTTTTTTTTTTTTTTTTTTTTGGTTCAGTGAAAATAAATGATTTACATAACTTGATTGATTTTTACTCTTATATCACTATTTAAAAATCATATTATATGTTGCTTGACTGCCTTCAAGATCGTTACAATATGAAACTACTAGTAATAATTTTTAATTGTTTTGTAGATTCTTTTACTTGATTCTTGTAAATTTGTTGTGCACAATATAGGTTGGTGAAAGAGGAGTTCAAATGTCAGGTGGGCAAAAGCAAAGAATTGCAATTGCTCGTGCAATAATCAAGTCCCCTCGTATCCTTCTCTTGGATGAGGCAACAAGTGCACTCGACACAGAATCAGAACGAGTCGTTCAGGAAGCTCTTGATCGTGCAGCAGTTGATCGAACCTCCATTATCGTAGCTCATCGCCTTTCCACAATCAGAAATGCAGATTTAATAGTGGTGGTCCAGAATGGCCAGGTAGTCGAGTCAGGCTCCCACGATGACCTCATTCAACTTGAAAATGGCTGGTATGCATCACTCATTTGCCTCCAAGAAACCAAACAAAATGATAAACCCCAAAATACTTACCCGGGTAGATCTACATCCGCCTACTCGTCATTTGATGACCACAACACAAACAAGTCAATAATGAGCCGTTCAAGCTCGTCAAATTCTGTCACTTGCGGTGAAGGACACAACTTTACCTTAGACACAGACCAAAAACTTCCAGTGCCATCCTTCAAGAGGCTTTTAGCATTGAACAGTCCTGAATGGAAGCAAGCGTTGTTTGGGAGTGTGGCCGCATTTCTTTTTGGTGCAGTTTCGCCAGTTTTTTCTTTCTCGATGGGGTCAATCATATCAATGTATTTCTTGGAGGACAAAGATGAGTTAAAGCACAAAATTGTGTTTTATACATTGTGTTTCGCTGCGTTGGGGATTTTTTCGATGGTAATTAACATCATTCAGCATTACAATTTTGCCGTCATGGGTGAGCAGTTAACAAAGAGGGTACGAGAAAGGATGTTGTCAAAGATACTCACCTTCGAAATTGGGTGGTTCGACCAGGATGAAAACTCGAGTGGAGCCATCTGTTCCAGGCTCGCAACTGATGCCAATGTGGTATGGTTGTCCTTTAATTAATTTTTTCTGCAAAAATGCCAAAACAACCTTATGCTGACTGCTGAGTGACATCTAGATAAAAGTTGTCCACACAGTAAATTTTCCATCGCATTTATAATACATAACCATATAAATAAGTTATTAAGTCTCAGACTTTTGGATCATTGTCTTAGGGATGGAAAAAAACCCGAACCCAAACGGGAAACTCGAAACCCGAACATTTTGGGGCGGGGCGGGGCATGCTTATCGGGTTATGGTGCGGGTTTCGGGCAGGGGCGGAGCCCGAACTTTATTGTCGAGGGGGCAAAATATGATAAATTTTTGAAACTACATTAATTATTGGTCGATTAGCGGAGCAAATTACAAAAATAACTGAAATTTTTCAAAAATTTACACTACAATTTTTTTCGCAGGATCCCCCTTTATCTCTGCCCCTGGTTTCAGGGCTTTAATGGGGATTTTTATTAGGTTCGGGGTGGGGTCGGTGTTCAACATCCCCGCCCCGCCCCACCCCGAAACATATATATACATACATATATATTTATATACAATTATACATATAGTATTACATTGGTACTTACCTAATAAAAATATAATTCTTGAATTTCTAATATTTGTAAGATTGAAAATGGGATAATTGCCAAAATAGACCGGGCAACCAAGGGGTCTTCGGTTCCTAACCCGGGATTCATATGTCTTTTTTAGACTGGGCAACTCGATCCATATGATGACAAGTATCTCCAGTTGCCCAAAAATTGGTGGCTGTTGCCAAAAAAAATTAACAGACATGCGACACTTGTCACTTGCAAAAAACTGACACTTCGTCAGTTGCCCAATTGTACGAGTTACCCTGGTCTAAAAAAGACATTTTTGGATCTCGGGTTAGGAACCGAATTTCCCTTGGTTGCCCGTCTATTTTGGTAATTATCGTATTGAAAATTGTGATCATGCGTGTCATAATATTCTAAAGAATTGATTTGCAACGCAAGTAGCTTAGCATTTTTATATTTAATATTGTTGTTGAAAACTTAGTAAGGCTAATGCTTAATTTATTAATAATGACCTCTCGATATTTTAAGTTATTGCATAAGAGTATATTGTTGATAGTGTAAAAACAATAATACACGCGGAAAGACATGAGTTTGGTGTAGCATTGCGCTCAATGAAGACAACCCGATAAGATCCTCAATTGGGGTACGGGGCGGGTTTGGGGGAGCATATTGCCACAACGGGACGCCCCGATAAGACCCCCAATGGGGATCGGGGAGGATTTGGGAATGATTTTTGTAATCTGGTTTGAAGATGGGATGGCAGCCCCGCCCCATTGCCAGTCCTAATTTTCTACAAGAAAACCCACTAAAATAAAATTTAGTGACTCCTCGAATTTCGTCACAGACAGAACTATTTATGACAACACAAAAAGGTTGACACAAAGTTTGCTCACAAGTTACAAAGTTTGTATATCGGACTTAATTTATATACTAACTTACAATTACAAAATGTTAGTGATGACTGATGACCATATTTTTCGTCACATAATTTTAATTTTATTTGTCACTAATTTGAGTACGACCGAATATTGTTGCCACTAGTTAATTAGCCTGTTCATTATAGTGAAATTTTGTTGTGTTTGTTTTTCGTAGAGTAACTCACAAAATACGTGGTATATGTAAATGATTTTGTAGGTACGTTCTTTGGTGGGAGATCGATGCTCGCTTCTGATTCAAACATTATCTGGGGTAACAGTTGCCTGCACAATGGGCTTGGTGATCGCGTGGAGATTGGCATTGGTTGTAATAGTGGTTCAACCGACTGTAATAATCTGCTTTTATTGCAAAAAAGTTCTGCTAAAGAACATGTCACAACAAGCCATGAAATCACAAGAAGAAAGTAGCAAGCTTGCAGCCGAAGCTGTCTCAAATCTGCGTACAGTCACTGCATTTTCATCTCAAACACGAATCCTCAAAATGCTTGAAGAGACCCAAAAAGAGCCGATGCGTGAAAGCATCCGGCAAGCTTGGTATGCTGGATTCGGGCTTGGCTTTTCTCAATGTCTTATGGGTTTTGTTTGGGCTTTAGGCTTTTGGTATGGTGGGAAATTAATTAGCGAAGACCATATTGATGCAAAAGCATTTTTCCGGACATTTTTAATCTTGATAGGCACTGGAAGAGTCATTGCGGAAGCTGGAACCATGACAAATGATCTCTCCAAAGGGTCCCATGCAGTGCAGTCTGTGTTCAGAGTATTGGACCGTTGCACCTCTATAGAGCCCCAAGATCCTAATGGTAGCAAGCCGGATATCATTACCGGCCATATAGAGATACTCGATGTTCACTTCGCGTACCCTGCTCGGAATGATGTTAAGATCTTTAAAGGGTTCTCCATCAGTATCGAAGCTGGGAAATCAACAGCGTTGGTTGGAAAGAGTGGATCTGGAAAATCGACCATATTTGGGTTAATTGAGCGTTTTTATGACCCAATGAAAGGCGTTGTCAAAGTCGATGGGAGAGATATAAGATCCTATCATTTAAGAACTCTAAGAAAATTTATAGCACTAGTGAGCCAAGAACCAGCATTATTTTCCGGTACTATACGTGAAAACATCATATACGGGACTTCGGAGAAAGTTAGTGAACCAGAGATCATCGAGGCCGCAAAAGCAGCCAATGCACATGACTTTATCACGGTTTTGAAAGATGGTTATGATACATGGTGTGGTGATCGAGGTTTACAGCTCTCTGGAGGACAAAAACAACGCATTGCAATAGCCCGTGCCATACTGAAAAACCCCACAATATTGTTACTGGATGAAGCGACTAGTGCGCTAGATAGTCAGTCAGAAAAGATAGTGCAAGACGCACTTGAAGGAATGCTGGTGGGAAGGACTAGTGTGGTGGTGGCTCACCGGTTAAGTACCATACAAAATTGTGATACAATTGCAGTTATGGAGAACGGGAAGGTGGTCGAAAAAGGGAACCATGGTTCTTTGCTAGCGAAAGGGCCGACAGGAGCTTACTACTCCTTGCTTAGTCTTCAAAATCCTGATTCTACTAACAATACAATCGACTAAAGGTGGTGGTTTGCTTCAGGTTTGAAGTTTGAAGATCATAAGAGTTGAAGTAGAACGATATTGATGCTCTTTTGATGTGTTTTTGACATCTCAGGGTATATACTTTGTTAACATAAATCATTTAGAAAATTCCCAAATGATGCCAAAAAGTTGTGGCTTTTCCAAAATCATGCTAAAAATAAGTGGTTTCCCAAAAGAGTCATGTGCGAATGTGCGATTCCACCAGAAATGTTACACGTGTCCATACCAAAGGTACAAAACCAATCATTTGCAGGCCCACACGATTTCAAATATACCCCACGTGCTGTTTGCCTTCTAATTACAAATGTGCGATTTTCGGCTAATGTGCGAAAGTTTAAAAAAAGGTAAGTATATATATTTGTAACCAGTAAACAGTGTCAATGTTATTTAAACAAAAAGTAAACACTATCAATGTTTATAGTTGCCATGATCTATTTTGACTCCTTCGTTGATTGTGACTTTCCAACATTTGTTTCAATATCAACAAGGTACTCAAGAACTCTTAGACTGGTGGTAATAAGCTACCATCAACGTGTCTTGGGCCGACTTGGCACCACCTTCAACACGTGCTCCTTATTATCCCTACCCACAAAGATGCATCTTAGGTGCACAAATGGGAGAACTTGGTCATTTAGACGATCAAGTTGTGTGAGGTGTGGAAGTTGTTTTTTGTGCGTGTGATATTATGATTTTTGTGGGGGCATATTTGTGTTTGTTGAAATTAAATAATCATGACAATCATATATTTAACAAAAATCGCATAGAACACGCAACGAAAGACTTACTCAAATACTTGTAATTAATTAACCAAAACATAAAAGTAAACATACTTTATATGCAATCCAAGCAAACACAAATATAAAGAATCAATAACCCTAAAAGTTAGGGTCTTGATGATTCGAATTAACCCTAATTCGATTAGGGTTCTTCACAAAATCTAATTGGGATTTTCCTACGGTCTTGTACACGCATATTGATAGCGATTCAATGTAAATGCTAGTTTCTTGATCACAATAGCTTAACCAAACACTTTTGTTACGCTCAAGGTCAATCACAAATCCCTTCGTGGGGTTTTGTATGTCGACTAAGGAGTAAGATGGAGAGTAGAGAAGAAGTTTGGCTATGGAGATCAAGTGTACCAAATAATGAATACATGGGATGTATTTATATTATAATTGTATAGTCCAAGTTTACAAAGGGTTCATATGTGGGATACACCTTGTTTGGCCGAATATTCAAGCCCAAGAAGGATTCTAGATCCTTCTTGGCTTGTTTCGTTATATTCGTCTCCCTTACATTTAACTACCGTTAGACCTTTTACCATTTAGTACTAACTGTTGGGAACGAAGTTTTAGTAATTATCAAGTCTCGGTCATTTGTAATAAAAGTTAGGTTGCTTATTTATTGTTTACTTCAATTTACTTATGTTTAATATGTAAAAAGCTTATGAAAAAGCCCAAAAGGCCTCAAGCCCACGCCTAGATGTAAGGAAGGAGCTAGGTATGTTGCCCTAGCATCCTCTCCTATAAATAGGACCTCATGTAAACATTTTTACTTGGTTGGTTATTTGAATATCATAAGGAAACTCTTGAATTTATATTTCTCTCATTCTCATAATCATTCCATCCTTATATCTATCTCATTCTTTCTTGTGTGAAATCAATATGAGTACCTAACAAGTGGTATCATTCGCTAGAAGAAGGTGTAGTTACTTGTTTTTTTGTTGAAATCGATCCAAAATACTTTCTTTAACTCGTTGTTTTGTTAAAATATTTTTACTTTCTTGTTTGTTTCTTGTTTTTTATCACATCTTTGCTTACAAACTTGTGTTACAAAACATAACAAACAAAAAGTTTCAACTTTTTTTTATCAAAAACTAACGATTTGGATTTTTGTACTATTTTTCGAAAATATTTTCATTTTTGAAAAAGTTTGTCAAGTTTATTACTTTCTTAAAGATTTCATCATTTTATAACTAGAAGTACAAAAATCTTGCATTAAAAACTTGTTTTTGGTAAGCTTTCTTCAAAAACATAAACTGCCATATTTTCGAAAACACCAAAATACCCAAGTTTTGAGAACACTAATTGCCACAGTTTCGAGAACACACGAAGTTGCTTCCTGTCATCTTACCGATCGTGTACTCAGTATTTTCTCTCTTGTATAAGAAAGAAAATACTTTGACTTTTGGCTAAATTTCGAAATTTCTTTGTGAAGTTGGATTTTCGAAAAACTTGAAACTTTTCGAGAACACTCTTTTTCAAAAAATTTCCAGGATCTCGAAAGTTTTTCACCTTTTCGAAAACTGCTTCTACAGTTTCGCAATCACCAAAGTTTCAAAAACACATTTTCGAGATTACAAAGTTTCGCAATCACCAAACTTTCGAGAACTACTTTCTGACAAAGTTTCGAGAACACATTTGTGCAAGTTTTCGAGAATTGACTTAACCTATACCTTCTACAAGATCCATTACCACACAAGTGTTCATTATGTCTCAACCACCGTACTACAACTTTAACCATCCTCAGCAACATCAGAATCAGCAGTATCATCATCAATTTCATCAGCAACATCAGCAACAGTATCAACAACCACAACAATATCATCAACACCCGGCTTACTCACAACAACATCTTCTCATGCAACAATATCAGATGGTTCCGCTACAACAATCCTATCAAATGCCACAACAACAAAGCCAACTTCCATCCAAACAGACTTACTGGTTTGACAAGATGTGTGAAGTAATCTCAACTCAACAATCTAGACATGAGGCAGGATCTATTGACACACCACCAATGCTTACACCTGGTAATTATGTTCAGTGGGCAAGTCAATTCTTAAGGTTTATTGAACTCAAGAAACCCCATGGTAAGTACATGAAACAAGTTATCCTTGAAGGACCGTTTCAGTGGCCTATAAACTTAGTTGGAGGTGACCCAGCTGTTGATCCTCCAGTAGCTCCAACTGCTGTACCAGTTCCTGAGTCTGCACTCACTACTGAACAACATCTTCATCATGAAGCAGATGAGTATGTTATGGCTTACATACTTCAGGGAATTCCAAATCCAATATTCAGAAGTGTTGATGCTTAGAAAACTGCTAAAGCAATGTGGGAACACTTTCATCTACTAATGGAAGGCACTCAACTGAACAAAGAAGATATGGAATCTAAACTTTACATGAAATACACTAACTTCATGATCGAACCAGGGGAATCACTTGAATCTTACTATCATCGTTTCACCAATGTCATCAATGAATTAGAGAGACATGAAGTACACCTTCCAAGGATCGCAGTCAATACGAAGTTTGTCAGTAGTCTGGGTTATGATTGGCAAAAGTATGTGACATTTGTGAGACAAGCAAAGAATCTCCATAATGCTCCATATGGTTTGTTGTATGACTATCTCAAGCACCATGAATCTGAAGTTGAAAAAGATAGAGCTGCTCGAGGAGGCTATACACCACCACCAACTTCAAATCCGTTAGCACTTGTTGCTCAATCTCATGCTGCACCACCTCCAATGTCTAATCATGCTTATGTTCAGGAACAGAATTACTTCAGTTATCCACAACCTGCAACCTCACACCAAATGGTCCCATATGAATCATCCTCGCAACAGGCTTCTACTCAACTTGCTCCATATGACAACCATGATACCATGTACTACTCAAATTACACAGAAGATGATGATGAAGATGTTAATACATTGAATCAAGGACTTGCTCTTATTGCTCGTGCTTTCAGCAAATTCTCAAACAAGACTAACAACCATCTTCGTTCTTCATCAAATACAAGGAATCAAGCTGTCATTCAAGATGGTCGGGTTGAGATTCAGAATCGTAACTTTGGACGATCAGGTTCAGGAGGGTATTCAGGAAATTCTGGGTTTGGACCAAGGTTTACCAACAATGGGGGATTCAGAAACAATTCAGGTGCTCCTCAGAGAAGAAATGACAATGCTAAAACAGGAAATACAGAATCTGGGAATGCAGTGTGGTGCTACAACTATAACAGAAAAGGTCATATTGCAACAGCATGTCCAAAACCGAGAACTCGCGGCAGTAAGTGAAAATTTTTAAAACATAAAATAAAAAGAAAATTAAAATGAAAATGAAATTATTTAAATGATTATTTTAATATTTAAATATTAATTAATTAATTAAAACTATTTAAAATCTAATTTAAACCTAATTTAAATTAACTAAAAATGGTAAAGATTACAAATTAACCTAAAAATTTGCAAAACTAATTTCTAAACCTTAAAAAGAACTTGAAGAAAGTATAAAAAATAAAAAGAAATATTTTTGTCTTTTTATGGGTTTTTTATTAATTAAAAACTAATTATCTTAATTAAACTAATTAAACTATTTTAAATTACTAATAATACAAAAATGACTTAGAAAATTATGGAAAAATTTATAAAACTAATTAACCATCACAGAAATCCTAAAAAATTATAAAAAGTTTATAAAAATTATATTTAGACTATTTTACTAATTATTTACTTAATTATTAATTTCAACCTAATTTAACTAAATTAAATAAGAAAATTAGAAAATGAACAGTAGAATTTAAAAATCTATTTTCTAAAAGTCTTAACTAATTTATAAAACCTAGGAAAAATATAAAAACCTACTGTTGTTAATTAAAATTTAAGAAAACTATTTAATTACTAATATTACCTAATTAATTAATTAAAATATTTTTAATTCTAATAAATAGTAAAATGATAAAGAAAAATCTAAGAAAATTATTATAAATACTTAAAGGTAAGAGGGAATTAAGAAAATTATAAAATTGATGAAGTGCTTATTAATAAGCTGAAATGAAAAATGAAAAAGATAGAATCTATTAAAAAGAAGCTATGACTAATTTTAAGTTTGGTTTTTTTGGTGTTTTTCTTTCTGACAGACAAAAATAAGTTGAAAATAAGAAATTTTTACAAAACAACTTTTGTTTTAGCTTAAAAATAAGCTGTGTGCACCCCCTCTTATCCAAATAGTTGACTTTGGCTGACCAAGTAAGGAAATAAGCTCAAATGATCTTATGTGGGGTCCACAATGATGGAACTTGGTTTAGTTAAGCAAAAGGTACTTATATAAGCTAGGAACAACAAACTTTAAACACTGATAAGCTAATTAGAACCAAAAATAAGCACTTGAAGACTTAAGCTAAACACAAAAATGGGACAAACAATTGGGGAGGTTTCAGGTGGGTCCACTGAGCTTAAGCTTGCAAGCTTGCTCAAAAAGGATAGGTGGTCAGGAGGGGGTTGAATGAACCCAAAATGGATCACTGGGACCCACTGAGGTGGCCACAATCAACCACCAAAGTGGTGGTGGTGGAGGCCTGGTCTGCTGCACAGGGGAGGGTATTCCCCTGCAAGTGAGTTTCTTGGCTTGTGGGGCCTAGAGGAAAAATGGCAAAAATTGTATGACAATGGGGTTTTGAAGTTAACCTGGGAGACTAACTAATATGAAAAGTACAAGTCCTAAAACTCAACTCAAAATTCTATAAAATTCCCACAACTTTTGGAAAAATCTGAGATATGCAACTTTGACTTTTTTGGTTTTTGAGATGTTTGACCTAAATGAACTTTGATTGATCTTTTATAGACTAAAACAGTTATATTGAGTTGCAATAAGCTCAATTCATGCTACTAGAACTAGTTTTAAGTCAAATGGGGGGGGGGGGGGTATGGGAGTCAACAGTCCACACAATTGATTGTTAAGGGTAAGGTGATGGTGATTTGGACTTTTTGCAAAATGGGGTGAGGTTTTAAAGCCTTACTTGTTCTAACAATACCTAATGTGGTAAATTTATGCAAAAACAATCAAAAATATAACAACAAGAGCAATGCACAATACACTAATCCAAACAGTCCCTTAAGGAAGGTCACTATGTGATTTTCAAGGAAAATGGTTGTTTAGGCCCATAAAACTGAATCATAAGCACTCCTGATGATATACTAAGCTAAAATGATCATATAAACAATACTTATAACCAATGTTCTGAAAGGCTCAAGGCGCACTAAGGCGCACAGGGGGTCAAAGAGCCTCGAGTCGAGGCGCAAACCAAGGCGCGGGATTCATAAATATGAGGCGCACTATACATTTAGGTTTTTTTATAACATATGTAACAACTTATGCTACTTAAATAACACAAAAATATCAATATTCAATGCATAATGCCACTTAATAGTTATTACATTGCATTTAAACCCAAAATATTAAGCAGACAACATATCAAAATCCATGAACTACCCTAAATTCCTGAATATACATTACAAGATATGAGTTTATGACTTATAAAATTTAACAAGTTACCATGTATCAAACTATCAACATCAAAAAAACTATGTTTGTTTGGTAACACTTAACACTAAAGAAACAACATTTGTATCTATTAATAAGCTAGTATTCTTAGACATTAGATTACAAAAAAAAACATAGTTTTTTGTTGATTGTGTGTTTTAGTTATTTTATAAAATATTAGGGTTATTAGATACTTTATAACTTAAAGGGCCAAATGTATATAACATGTAAGCCCAAAATGTATCTTACTATTAAAAAAAAGGCCAAAACCCCGTTACATCTTCTAGGCGCACAAATCCCCAAGGCGCTAAAGTGCAAAAATCCCCAAGGCGCTGCGATTTTTACGGGATTCATGCATGTCGTGAGCCTCGATCTAAAAAAATCTCAAAGGCTGGAGCCTCGTGGGATTTAGGGAGTAGGCGCGCCTTAGGCGCGATTTTTAAAACTATGCTTATAACATCAGATACCTAAGATTACTGCTATCCTTAATTTGAGCAATTGAAACTACAAATATGATCAAAAATGGAAACCAATAAACAACTACTCAATTTTAATCAATAGCTACACTGAGATTCGCTGATTAAACACAGGAAGCACATAAATAATCACTAATGAACAAGTCTACAGTAAAAAGCCAAATAGAGTTAAAATAGCTTACAAGATGCTTTCCTGCAAGAACCTGAGATCATGAACCAAGAACCATAGACCAAACCTAAAGGCTTCCACAAGCCACTACACCCATGGCCATCCAAAATACACCATGCTCCAGCAATCTACAACCTTCAACCTGTATTTTTTTATTTTTTTCACTGATTTTTTGTATTTTTTTGTATTTTTTTTAGTCTAAACTGAATTGTAAAGTAACTAAAAGCTTCTAAGAGCTTTCTGGGAGCTTAAGTGGCTTAATAGTCCATAAACACAACTAGAAACACTTCTAAAGTTCAATTGAAATTTTAAAGGAAAATAGCATAAACTGAATTATAAAAGAGAAATTGGAATTATGATTGAAGAAAGGTTAAATTACATTTAAGGAACTGAGTACAAGCTTTAAAAACCAAAGATTACAACTAATTTGAGTTTTACACTAATTTCGACATAAAAATAAGCTAATATGACTACTACTCTTGCTCTGCTGTTCCTCTTTCTTTATATAGGGGATCATTAGGGTTTGCTGGGGTCCCTGATTGAATCCCATCAAGCTTCTGTGTTGTTGGATTGGTCAAACATGATCTCAGCCTTTGAATTACTTTTTGGCGCCAAAATGGGATATAACCAATTGCTTCTGATTGCTTGCAAAGGGGAAGGGAGCATTTAATGTGGTTGTTTTGTTAGGTACAAATGGTGGGGATGTGATGGTGTTGCAGGCAAGTAGGGGGGTGGTGTTTGGCAAGTTGTGAGGAAGGGGGTGGTCAAAAGGGTGTGATATCCTGGTTGTTTATTCAAAACAGGGGAGTATATATTAGAGGGGATGGAGTGGACTGGTGTGGAGTTGGGCCAGAGAAATAGGCTTGGGATTTTATTGGATTGAAATTGGTGTGTTTGGATTTATAGAAATACATAGGGTCCGTTTGATTTGTAGTAATTTTGAGCCCAAGGACCAAACATGTAATTTCTGAATTATGAAGGGTTGGGCATGGCATTTTTCCAAAGTCTTTCACAAGGGTATTTTCTGCCAAATGATGAATAGTACATGGAACTTAGATGATTTTTTTCTCTTTTAAATTTCCAAGGATTATTTCTTCCAACTTTCCAAACTTCAGGGACCAAATCTGTAATTTCACCAAACTTTGCAACCAAGGACCAATCCTGCCATATACGAGAAGTGCAAGGACAAAATTTGTTTTTCTCAAAGTTTTAATATCCCAGGGACCAATTTTGACAATTTTCAAAGTTCAGAGACTAAACTTGACATTTTGTGAAACTTTGCACCAAAGGACTAATTATGTAACTTTTTGATTTAAAAGGACCTTTGGTGACTTTTTCAAGTTTTTAGAATAACCAGAGACTAGATTTGACAACTTTTGAAAGATGAGGGACTGAAACTGCCAATTATGCAAACTTTGTTTATTTTTCATCTGTTTTTGATTATTTTGCATCTGAAACATATAAAACACATTCCTGGGATATTTTCATTATTTTGATGCAATATTGAGTGTTTTTAGATGTTTTGGCAGCTCAGAAAAGGTAAAAATGATGAGTATTTACACACTCATCAATCCCCCACACTAAAACATTGCTAGTCCCTAGCAATCTTTTGAGAAAAACTTGATGGATTTGAAAACTCTTTACCAATAGCCATCACTTCTGGAGTAGCCAGATGTATCGATTCAAGTAAGAACTATGGTCCACCTAATAAGCATGTGATTTTGAGCAAACCACCAGCTGTCAACGGATTTGATTAGTCTTTACCAAAAGCCGTTTGCTCCTGGATTAGCCAATCCTTTTGTCATTTAGACATGGCGGACTGATAACCACAAAAATTTTGAAATAAAGTGAAAAATTTTTGAAAAATTTAGGCCAAAATGGGGGTACTTAGAAAGTATTTTGTGATAAAATTCGCAAGAATTCCCCCCCCCCCCCACACACACACTAGAATTGAATATTGTCCTCAATATTCGAAGTCCCGACTATTATGCCGACTCTTTGAACGGAAAAAACTAATATTCGAAGCTAACTGTGCAAATATCGATTTTATTTTTCACTTTATTTATAAGTACATATAAACATTTTTTTATTTTATTTTATTTATTTTTTATTATTTTTTTTACTGAAACTTGAAACTTATATACAAATTTACTTTTCAAAAGGTAGGGGACGGCCACTCCCCCACACTAGAGTGGTAGAAGTAGAAAGAAGTCAGAGATATGGGTGAAAACCCATATTTTGCTAATTTTTGTTCACCGAGTCACTAGCTTGACTCGATCCCCGAATTCATTGGTCCATGGGGAAAGTTTGGAGATCCGGGACAACCATGGATGGTATGTCCTCTCCAAGATAGTGTTTCAAACGATGACCATTCACTTTGAAGTTGGGACCTTCGGGTTGAGATAACTCAACAGTCCCGTATGGATATACTTTTGCAACAGTGAATGGTCCAGTCCATCGGGTTTTTAATTTCACCGAGAAGATCTTTAACCTTGAATTGAAAAGAAGGACTCTGTCACCGACGTTGAAAACGCGGTTCTTAATCTTAGAGTCGTGAATCTTCTTTGTCTTTTCTTTGCAGATCAAAGAGTTCTCGTAGGCTTGATCACGAAGTTCGTTTAATTCATTGAGTTGAACCTTACGGTGATCACCCGCTTTATGAAGGTCGTAGTTTGCATGTTTCAAGGCCCGGTAGGCTTTGTGCTCGAGCTCGATCAGTAAATGACACGCCTTTCCGTACACAAGCTTGGAGGGAGTACACCCGATGGGTGTTTTGTAAGCTGTACGGAAGGCCCAGAGTGCATCATCTAGTTTGTCCGACCAGGAAGCACGATTTTCACCTACGGTCCTCTCAAGAATCCGTTTAATACCACGGTTGGAAACCTCCACCTGCCCACTTGTTTGTGGGTGATACGCGGTAGAAAGACGGTGAGTAACACCGTACTTAAGCATGACTTTTGCGAATTGATCATTGCAAAAGTGTGTACCGCGATCACTAATGATGGCACGGGGAGTTCCAAAACGAGCGAAAAGGGATTTCAAAAATTTCACAACAACTCGGGCATCGTTGGTGGGTAAGGCCTTTGCCTCAACCCATTTTGACAAGTAGTAAACAGCCACGAGAATGTATTTGTATCCACGAGAAGATGGGAATGGCCCCATAAAATCAATGCCCCAGACGTCAAAGATTTCACAAACTTGAATGGCATTTTGTGGCATTTCGTTCTTTTGTGAAATATTACCGTGAAGCTGACAAGCATCACAAGCTTTGACTAACTCGTGGGCATCCTTTTAGATCGTGGGCCAATAGAAATCGGAATCAAACGCCTTTTTGGCGGTGTAGTTAGGACTATGGTGGCCCCCGGTGGGTCCAGCATGGCAAGCCTTGAGAATATCAGCGGCTTCCTGTCCGTAAACACATCGCCTGATGACTTGATCGGCACAGATTTTGAAGAGATAGGGGTCGTCCCAGAAGTAATGTTAACATCTTTGAAGAATTTGTTCTTCTGTTGGGACGTCATCCCCTTCACGATGAAGTTACCCGCATGGTAATTTGCAAAGTCGGCAAACCATGGGGTAGTAGAGTTACCACGAAAAGCAACCGCATTAAGTGTCTCGAGAGGAAATGTTTCATTTATTTCCTGTTTCTCGGACACATCCTGGTGAGGGTTTTCTAATCGTGAGAGATGATCAACAGCAAGGTTCTCAGCTCTTTTTTTATCACGGATAATGATATCAAATTCTTGGAGGAGGAGAACCCAATGGAGTAGCCTCGGCTTTGCATCTTGCTTTGCAAATAGGTACTTCAAAAAGCCGAGTGATCCGTATACACTACGCATTTGGTCAAGATTAAGTATGGCAAGAATTTTTCAAAGGCATACACCACAGCTAGTAGTTCTTTTTCAGTGGTGGTGTAATGACTCTGAGCCTCGGTCATAGTTTTGCTTGCGTAGTGTATAGGCTGGAAGTATTTTGCTTTTCGTTGCCCCAAGACCGCACCTATGGCAAAATCACTAGCATTGCACATAAGCTCAAAAGGTAGGTCCCAATCGGGGGCAACAAGAATCGGTGCCTCAGTAAGCTTCTTCTTTAATGTTTCAAAAGCTTCGATGCACTCAGGAGAGAAGATGAAAGGAGCATCCTTCTCGAGGAGATGGGTCATAGGCCGGGAAATCTTAGAGAAATCTTGGATAAACCTACGGTAGAAGCCGGCATGACCCAAAAAGCTCCTGACACCTTTAACGATGGTGGGATGAGGTAATTTAGCGATGACATCAATTTTGACTTTGTCAACCTTAATCCCGTTTTTTGAAATTTTATGGCCGAGGACAATGCCCTTCTTAACCATAAAATGGCTCTTCTCCCAGTTGAGACTTAAATTCATTTCTTTGCAACGTTTAAGCATCTGTTCCAAGTAGGAGAGACAAGACTGGAATGAATCCCCGATGACTGAAAAGTCATCCATATATAGCTCCATGGTTTTCCCGATCATGTCGGAAAAGATAGACATCATGCACCTTTGGAACGTGCCTGGTGCATTACATAAACCGAAAGGCATACGTCTGTAAGCAAAAGTTCCGTAGGGGCATGTGAAGGTAGTCTTCTCTTGATCCTGTGGATCAATAGGGATTTGGAAGTAACCCGAGAAACCATCAAGGAAACAGTAGTATTCATTCCCCGCTAGTCTTTCGAGCATCTGGTCCATAAAAGGCAGAGGAAAATGGTCTTTACGGGTGGCTTCATTCAACTTACGATAGTCAATACATACTCGCCAACCCATGACCAAACGAGTTGGAATCAACTCGTTTTCCTCGTTGGTGACAATGGTTATGCCACCCTTTTTAGGAACACAATGAATTGGGCTAACCCAAGGACTGTCAGATATAGGATAAATTAATCCCGCATCAAGAAGTTTTAGAACCTCTTGTTTGATAACTTTGTGGATTTTGGGATTTACCCTTCTCTGTTGTTGCACTGCTGGCTTAAAGTCATCCTCCATTAAGATTTTGTGTGTACAAAAGTCCGGGCTAATACCCTTAATGTCGGAGAGTTTCCATGCAATTGCTTTCTTGTGTGCCTTAAGAACCTTTAGGAGTGCAGCCTTTTCCTCATCTTTCAAGTCTTTAGCAATAATGACGGGTAATTTATTATCACCCTCCAGAAATGCATATTCTAGATGAGGAGGCAAGTCCTTGAGCTCAACCTCGGGAAAGTCTTCAGTTATTTCAACATTTTTGACTTCCTCTTTATGAAGTATTTTTGGAGACGGAGAGGGTGAAGGATCGTCATTTAACAATCTTTCAAGAAGAAGAATGTCCCCCTCCGGGTCAAGATAGTTTTCATCAATCTCATGAGGGATTGAACTATCCTGAGCAAGAAAAGCCTCGACCTCTTCCAGAAGGAAGTCACTTCCCTCAAACGGAGTGAGAGAAGGGGAAGAGTCAGATATGATAGGATCAGAAGAAAGAGTGGTACTGCCACTTGATGAGAAACCAAGGACTTCTTGAGAATACTCCTCTGACGCAACATTGATGATGTCAATTCGGTTTACCGTTTCAGCGTCGTAGTTTGAGGAGTATCTTGAAGTCTGATCAAGATTGAATGTGATGGCTTCATGGCCAATACGTAGAGTGATTTCTTCTTCGAATACATCGATAAGAGCACGACCCGTTCTCAAGAATCCCCTCCCGAGAATGAGAGGAACTCCTGGGTCAGCATCAAAATCAACAATCACGAAATCTGGCGGAAAATGGAACTTTCCTACTTTCACGAAGATATCTTCGGCAATGCCGAGAGGACGAGATATAGTACAGTCTGCAAGCTCGAGAGTCATGCAGGTAGGAGTGAGAGCAGGAAGAGAGAGTTTCTTCCAGACTGAGGGAGGCATAAGGTTAATGCTTGCACCAAGATCGGCCAGGGCAAAGCATTCAACCATCCCCGGGAAAATACAAGGAATGAGAAATTTCCCGGGATCTCCAAGCTTTTTGGGAAGCTTTTTCAAGAGCACTTCTGAGCAATGCTCATTTAGTGGAGTTTTAGCCATCTCACAGAGTTTTTCCTTATTGCTTATCAGATTTTTGATTGTTGAAGCAAATTTAGGCATGAGAAGAAGAGCATCCGCGAAGCTAATATCGAAATGTAACTCTTGGAAAATTTGATAAAATTTTTCCGTCTGATGATTAGCTCTTTCGCGGTTATTTTGATCATTCAATCGTGAAGGATATGGAATTGAAGGCTTAGGATCGTTCTTTGGAATTTCATCAGAACTTTCAGGAGGATCAAATACAACTTTCGACTTACGAGTCGGGACCGGGATAACTTGAGGGTGGACGTTGTTGGTACCTCCGTTATTAGTAGGAAGTACCATGTCCGTGGTAACCTCAGGTTCACGTTCCGCTACCTTAGTAGGAGGAGAAGAAGAGGTAGAGGGAATCGTGGGTCCATTGTATGATACCCCACCTCGGGTAGTGATCGCTTTGACATCGCCCCTCGGGTTAGCGATCGTGTTGCTCGGTAGTGTACCCAGGCCCGATGGTCGATCATTTAAAGACTTCTGAAACTCAGAGATCTTGCTGATCAGTAACCGATTCGTTTCCTCTTGTGCTTTCATGAATTTTTTTAGCACTTCATCGGAGGAAGACAAGGGTGGAACAACGTTTTGATTTTGATTAGGAAAATTTTGAACACGGTTGTTTTGAAAATTCCCTTGATTTGGGTTGTTGTTTCCCTGAAAATTGTTTCTCTAATTGAAATTACCCTGATTGTAATTCCCTTGATTTTGGTTTCTTTGAAAATTTCCTTGAAAACCTTGATTTTGATTGCCATTTTGAAAATTGTTTTGATTAAAATGACCTTGATTTTGGTTCGGGTTTTGGAAATTTGAGTTTTGACCTTGGTTAAAATCTCCTCGATTCTGATTCGAGTTACGGTTTTGATTTTGGTTAAAACCGGGAGGTCCGAGAAAATTGTTAGAACGATAGCTCAAGAGATTACGATCCCCTTGTGGTTGGTAAGAATTAACCCCCATGTTGTAGGAACCTTGAGCAGCATAAACGTTCTCTTGAGGAAAACCAGCAGTAGCTGGACACTCGGAATAAAGATGTGGTCCTCCACAAGTTTCACAACTTCGGGCCACGGCTTTCACTTGCTAATTTTGAACCTGATTTTGCATAGTTTGGTTCATTCTCAACACAGCCGTAGAGATATCATCCATCTTCTTAGTGAGATCAATTATTTCAGGAGATGATGATGAAGGAATGATTGATTTACATGACTCATCCCTCTCCGCAGAGGAATCCCAAAAGTTATGGTGGGCAGTCATGTTCTCAATCAGGTCACAGCATTCTTCGGGACGCCTTTTCATAAAGGTCCCACCAGCAGCAGCATTGAGAATATCTCGGTGCCTCAATGTCAGACCATTATAGAAGGTATCTATGATGGTAACTTGTAACATATTGTGGTTAGGGCAGCGATCAATAGCTAGCTTATAACGTTCCCAAGCCTCAAAAAGAGACTCATCGGGACGCTGCCGGAAGTTGCTGATATCATTTCCTAACTTGGTAACCATGGAAGGTGGAAAATATTTTGCTAAAAACTGGTTACCATTTCATCAAAGGTACGAATAGAATTCTTTGGGAGTCGGTCAAACCATGCAGTGGCATGGTGGGTGAGAGAATAGGGGAAGAGATACAGCCGGAGGGCATCATCGGTGACACCATGCTGTTTCATGCTTTGGGTGACGGTAAGGTATTTATCAAGATGCTTGTTAGCATCGTCACCCGGTAATCCATGAAATTGACACAAATTTTGGACTTGTTGGATCATGTGGTGCTTGAGGCCAAAGCCTGTAGCCTCAATAGTGAGTGGTGCAATAGGTCCGCCCCTCCCTTGCATGGTAGGCTGGCACAACTCCTCCATCGTTCGGAGATCGGGAGCTGGCTCATCCCTGGGAGGGTCAGGGGGTGGTGGTGGTGGCCCATCGGCCATTTCAGTTTTTGGTTCTTCTATAATAGTACGTAGCTCAGATACGTTTTTCTGATTTTTATGCTTTGTTTGTGACCGAGTGCGCATGCACTAAAAACAATTTTTCAAAACAAGATCGAGGCAAAACCACAATGAACTTAAATCCAATAATCACAAGTGAATGGCTGATGAGTGTCTAAATACTCATCATTTTATACCAATCTGAGCTGCCAAAACATACAAAAACACTCAAATATGTATCAAAATACTTAAAATATCTTAAAGGTGTGTTTTATATGTTTTAAATGCAAAATATGCAAAAACAAATGAAAAAACGTACAAAGTTTGCATAATTGGCAGTTTCAGTCCCTCAAGTTTCATAAATTGGCAAAACTAGTCCCTGGTAATTCTAAAAACATGAAAATGTCATCAAAGGTCCTTTTTAATCATAAAGTTACATATTTAGTCCTTTGGTGCAAAGTTTCACAAAATTACAAGTTTAGTCCCTCAACTTTGGAAATTGACAGAAAAGGTCCCTGGGATGTAAAAACTTTGAGAAAAGCAATTTTGGTCCTTTTACTAATAATCTTTTGCAGGTTTGGTCCTTATGTGAAAAGTTTGGAGAAATTACAAATTGGTCCCTCAAGTTTGAAGAATTGTCAGTTTTAGTCCCCGGGTATTAAAAAATTGAAAAATATCAAAAAGTACCCTTGTACTATTCACATGTGACAATTTAAACCCTTATGATTAATTTGGGAAAATACCATTTCAAACCCTCAACTTTTCCCTAATTACATTTTTGGTCCTTGTGATTTAATACCTAAAAACCAAACCGGACCCTAATGTTTTAATAAAACCAAAACCAATCCAAACTATAAACACTACCCAGCCCACCTGATCCATTCCCATCTTTGGCCCAAGTTCCAAGCCCAGTCCACACCTTATACTAAAACCGGGTCAACCCAAAAGTCAAACACCACCACCCTTATACTGCCTTCCCTCCCAAACCATACCACCACCACCGCTGCTACCAAAACCACCATCCACCTGTCCACACTTGCTCCCCACTCATTCCACCTCACCCTCCACCTCACACAACATTCCAAACCTTGAAAAGCTCTCCAAGTAAACTACAGTACCCCCCAAGACTTTGGCGCCAAGAAACTTTTAAACGGTGGAGATGACTTAGACAACATCAATGGCTCACAATTGGTGGGAAAAGTCAAGTGGGTCCCACTTAACTCAGAAAAGGGCTATAAGGAAGAAAAGAAGCAGAAGATGAAATATATTAGCTTAGGAGTAGTGTAAATTAAGTCGTAGGTAGTGTAAACTCGTATTTTCAGTTGTAATTTCAATTAAAAAGCTTGTACTCAGCTAGTTTCATGTACCTTAATCTTTAATTAAAGTTGAATTCAAGTTTTATTTGCTGTCTCAGATTATGCCAATTTCTTAAATTCTCAAAATTTGCCAAAAGTTTGATTGCTGTTGTTTGTTGTTGTTATTGTAATCTAAGGTTCACTTAAGCTGTGACAAAGCTTATCTAAGCTTTTAAATTTCCTCAGAAGTCAGTTAGAATAGAAAACTCAAAAATTCCAAAAATTCCAATAAATAAATAGAAAATAAAAAAAAATCAAAAGAAAAAGAAGAACAAGCAATGGAGCATGTTGAATCCTGGATGAACATGGTTTAGAATCCTATGGGGGATACTAGGTTGTGATCTTGGTTCATGGTTCTTTGATCTCAGTTCCTTTCCATTTGTAAGCAAGTTTTTATTTTTTTAGCTTAATGAGTTTTTAATGTTACTGTGATATTATCCTTATTTAAATAGTCTCATTTAAGTTTATTTAATCTGTTTTAAGTGTTTAAATCATAGTTGTAGTTTAATAATTAAGAATTGTAGTATAAACTGTCATATAAGGTAGTGTTTGGATAAGTTGATTCAGCTGAGCTTTTGAGTTCTTCTGTGCTCATCACCTTTTGAGATTTCTTTCTTAGGTTCATAGGATCACAATTTAACTGTTGTATTAAGTAGTTTTAATAGCAAAAGTCAAATCCACCTTCACAAATCATTTGCAGTCAACTGATTGGGCTTGACATCCCCTAATCAGTCTTGCTTGCTTATTTTTTGTTATAGTAGCTTAATTAAGTCTTATTATATCATATTACATCATAATCAGTAGTAAAATTAGGATCATAGTTCAATTAAGTCAAAGTTTAGGTTTTATAGAAAAAGTCAATTGTACTATCGTCAGATTTTATCAAAACTTCAAGTAATTGTTTTGATTTTTGTAGAAGGTTTTAAGACTTGAAAATTGTTCCTACTTATAGCATACCACCTCAACTTCAAGGTCTCAGTACCATTTGATTTTTAGGAATTTTCTTGTGGGCCCTACTCACCCCCAAACTCAACTACAGGGAGAATATCTCCCCTGCACACCAGTTCAGTCACTCACCACCACCACTTTGGTGGTGTTTTGTGACCACCACAGTGGGCCCCACACCTCCTAGTTAAGTTTTCTCAACCCCCCTCCTAGTAGGCTCTTTAGTTTGACCTTTGGTTTGACTTGAATCACTGTGGACCCCACTTAATTAAGCTCCTCAAGTTTGTCCCCATTCTGAGTAGAATTTAGTTTTTGGATTAGCTTATTTTGATTTACCAGCTTATCTACTGAGCTTATTGGATCAAATTAAGCTTTGACAAGTCCAACTAACTTATTAGGACCAGAATTTACCAAGGTGGGTCCCACATAAGCTCATTTGAGCTTATTTCTCATTAAAGTCAACAATAGTCAACTGTTTTGATTCTTAGCTTATATCTAGCTTATTTTTAAGTTGTAAAATAATTGTTTTCACAAAATTTAGTTATATTTAGGTATAATATAGGTTGGAAAAAGAAAATTCAAGAAAAACAAATATAATAGTAAGTGATAGTTTCTATTTAATTTAATTTAATTTTAATTTTCATTTTTATATTTTTATTAAGTAATCTGTATTTTTTATATTTTTATTAATTTTCTTATATATTAAAGTAATTTAAATAATTTTCTTAGATTTTTATATTGTCATTTGATATTTATTAGATTTAAAAATAGTTTTATTAGTAATTAATAAATAATTAAGTTTTAAATAGCATAATTAGTTTTTATATAGTAAAACCTATATTTTATATTTTTCATAGCTTCTATAAGTCATAAGATAATTTTAGAAATTTTCTTGTGATTTATACTGTTCATTTAATAGTTTTTATAATTTAAATAGTTTAAATAGTAATTAAATAATAATTAGAATAATAATTAGTAAACTAGTTTAAAAATACATAAAATAAAGTTTTTATAATTTTTTAGGATTCCTGTGATGGTTAATTAGTTTTATAAATTTTTTCATAATTTTCTAAGTTAGTTTAATATTATTTGTAATTTAAAATAGTTTAAATAGTTTAATTAATATAAATAGTTTTTAATTAATAAGAAATTCATAAAAAGACAAAAAGATTTATTTTTATTTTTTATACTTTCTTCAAGTTCTATTTTAGGTTTAGAAAATATTTTTATAAGTTTTTAGTTTAATTTGTAGTATTTATAATTTTTTAATTAAATAGTTAAATAGTTTTTAATTAAATAATTAATAATAAATAATATAATAATCTAAAAAATAGTTTTATTTTTAGTTTAATTTTATTTTAAGTTTAAGTTTATAGGATTTTCATTTTTAACCCTTATAGTTTATTTTTCTTAAAACTCACCTTTTTCTCAGTACGCAGTCGCGTCTGATTTTAATTTGGTGTACGTTTTAAAGTTTTAGATATTTAGGTTTCACGTAATCACTCTAATAGTTATTTTAAGTTGTAAAACCCTAGTCTAATCACACACACACATTTTTATACCATTCCCTGTTCACGTTCACTAATCACAGACTCGTTTATAATAAAACATCGCACACCTCGTTGGGACTTACGACCCGGGAAAACACTGTATTCCTCGGAAGCATTTGCCTCGGCTGTTTGACTATTACAGTTGGCCATTCACAAGTGGCTGATCAATAATTATCTGACCGTTTGAGGCGAATCAAAATTTGGCGCCGCTGCCGGGGAGGTTGTGCGCTTATTCTAACGATTTTGCGTATTTGTGAACCTGAATACACGTTCATTGTACATTTATCCATCCTTGTTCATATTATTATCATATAAAACCAAAACTGTTCCCGAAAACTTTTTAAAATCAATTTTCAACGAACACAAAAAACCAAAAATATTTTCCTTCTTATTAGTACTATAAAATTTTTTCAAAAACACCAAAAATATTCACCTTTACATCCCTACCTATTTGATTCTTCATTTCTCACCCCCTAAACCCTTTGATTCTTTCTATGTCTTATTCTCACCTTCTTGTCTGTCAAAGGTGTGGTAGTCCTTATAATGGTGGTAATTGCCCCAGTTGTGGCATGGTAGAGTCAGGAAACGGGTCTGTCTATAACCAGAATCCCTATTCCTACCCTGACATGACTGATTCATTCCACCAGCTTCCATACCATGAGACTCAGCAGTTTAACTGTTGTGAGTATTGTGGTGGTTCACATTACAGTTCTGATTGTCAAACAGGAAACACGCTTGTCTATGAGCAGGTCCCTGATAACAATTATGACTTAAACACAGACGACTCACAATCACATCAGTTCAACTGTTGTGAGTATTGTGGAGGCCCTCACTACAGCTCTGATTGTCAAACTAGGAATCAGTTTGTCTATGAACAGGTTCCTTGTAACAATCATGAATTTGGTTTTAACCAGCCTTCACAGTACACAAACCCTCAATCACTTCCTCAGGACGAGTCAGCTAAAGCTAAATTGATAAAAATGATTTTGGCTCAAAGTCAAGTCAACAAAACCATTCAAGATGGAATAAACACTCTTAGGGATCTAATTCTTGAGAAACAAAAACCTCTTGTTAACTCATTACATCTTGAGGATATAAGTGACGAGGATGAACCAATTGAAGACAAAAACTCAAATGACCCTTCAGATATCTTAATAATGGGGGACAAGCACTTCAAAGTAACTCCTCTTAAGGAAATAAATGAACTTGTTCAAATCCCAAAGGTGTCTGAGGAACCTTTTGATTCAACTTCAGTTGAAGCTATTTCAGTAGAAATACAGGGAGAAATGAATATAACTGAATCACCAGCAGTAGAAATAATGGAACTTGTAGACTCCATTACTGCTAGTCCTTCTCAACTCCCGGAGTCTACTGTTATCACACCCGTGGTTCCCACTCACTCTCTGAGCATGGGGGACGAGCATCTTGACACTGTTCCTGATAAGGAATCGGACGAATTCATAAAGTCTAGTGTTGAGGACCTTGTCTCAATCCCAAGTGAGTCACAGGGAATTCTTGATCATATGTGTGATATCCCTCCCCCTCTTGTCTTTCCAAATGATCATATTGAGATGTTCTCTGATTCTGATGAGAACTATTCTTTATCTTGTGGAGACATAAGTTATGTGGAGGAGTTACCTTCTGAGCTTGTCAACTCAGAAGAAGAGAATGAGGAAGAAATAATCCAAGACGAATCTCTTCGTCTTACATTATTAAATGCTAATCTTCTCATTTCTAGAATCGAGGCTTTTAATGAAAAGCCTATTTCATCTCCTATCCCCGTCAAGGATAGTGAGGTTTTGATCAATGATTCTATTCCTGAATTGCAAACGTTCCATTTTGATCAAACGGAAGAGAAGATAAGTGGTATCACCACTTCTCATTCTTATAATTCTCTTCCCGTTTATGAATCATTTACTATTGAGGAGTTCCCTAATGAACTCGCTCAAATCAATCCCGAATACGAATCATTCACCTTTGAGGAGTTCTCCGGTGAACTCACTCATATCATATCTCTACCGGAGTATGATAAATTCTATTTTGATCTAGACATACCCATAATATGTCTTGATCAACCGAGCTTAAATGAGGAGATTCATGAACCAATGAATTCTCCTATTGAGGATGAGGAGTTAATCATGATTTTCATCATGACTTTCTTTCTTTTCTTCATATATTCTGTTCCCTATCCTGTTCTTCACTCTTTCGGGAGAGAAGACATTATCTTTGATCCCGGCATTCTCATTTATAAATTATGAGCCGGTTACTTATCTCATCGGTGTGGAACTTTCACGTGCTTCAAATGTTTATCCAAACGTCTTGAATGAAAGTCCGATTGAGATTGTCTCTTCCACTTGCTTCCCCATGGACAAATAAATTCGGGGTCGAGTCAAGCTAGCGACTCGGTAATCAAAAACAGTAGTATGTACATAGGTTTTCACCCGTGTGTAACACCCTAGTGTGGGGGAGATGCCCCACATGTTGTATATATATATATCCTCTAAAAAAAAAAAAAAAAAAAAAAAAAAAAAAAAAAAAAAAAAAAGAAAAAAAAAAGTACATATAGTGATAGCTTCTATTTAAGAAGTTTTATCTAAAAAAAATAAATTGTATGTATATACATCTTAAATAAAGGCTATAGAATGTTTTCCTTTTACGTTCTAAGTGTCGGTTAAACACCCGGTATTTTGAATATTGAGGACAATATTCAGTTCTAAGTGTGGGGGGAGATTCGTTATTCTAACGAATTTAAATACATGTTCCATCAAGAACCCCCATTTTAGCCAAAATTTTAAAATTTTTTCTCACTTAGAACGAAATAAATGGTATCAATCCTCCATGTCTAACCCACAACAGGATTGGCTAATCCAGGAGCAAACGGTTCTTGGTAAAGATAACTCAAACCCGTTTATGGCTTGCAATTTGCCAAAAATTGTATGGTTCCTCAACTCCCCATTATCCTCAAAAGCTAATGAGTTGGCTAGCCCGCAAGATTATGGCTTGTGGTAAAGGCTGTGGAAAAACCATAATTGGTAATCAGCTCACCAAGATGTTGACTATTCCATCAAGAGTTGGCTAGTCCAGAAGCAAACGGCTTTTGGTAAAGACTAATCAAATCCGTTGACAGCTGGTGATTTGCTCAAAATCACACGGTTATCAGGTGTGCCACATTTCTTACACCTGGCTACTCCAGAAGTGATGGCTTTTGGTAAAGAGTTTTTCAAATCCATTAAGTTTTTCTCAATAGATTGCTAGGGACTAGCAATAGTTTAGTGTGGGGGATTGATGAGTGTCTAAATACTCATCATTTTATACCAATCTGAGCTGCCAAAACATACAAAAACACTCAAATATGTATCAAAATACTTAAAATATCTTAAAGGTGTGTTTTATATGTTTTAAATGCAAAATATGCAAAAACAAATGAAAAAATGTACAAAGTTTGCATAATTGGCAGTTTCAGTCCCTCAAGTTTCATAAATTGGCAAAACTAGTCCCTGGTAATTCTAAAAACATGAAAATGTCATCAAAGGTCCTTTTTAATCATAAAGTTACATATTTAGTCCTTTGGTGCAAAGTTTCACAAAATTACAAGTTTAGTCCCTCAACTTTGGAAATTGACAGAAAAGGTCCCTGGGATGTAAAAACTTTGAGAAAAGCAATTTTGGTCCTTTTACTAATAATCTTTTGCAGGTTTGGTCCTTATGTGAAAAGTTTGGAGAAATTACAAATTGGTCCCTCAAGTTTGAAGAATTGTCAGTTTTAGTCCCCGGGTATTAAAAAATAGAAAAATATCAAAAAGTACCCTTGTACTATTCACATGTGACAATTTAAACCCTTATGATTAATTTGGGAAAATACCATTTCAAACCCTCAACTTTTCCCTAATTACATTTTTGGTCCTTGTGATTTAATACCTAAAAACCAAACCGGACCCTAATGTTTTAATAAAACCAAAACCAATCCAAACTATAAACACTACCCAGCCCACCTGATCCATTCCCATCTTTGGCCCAAGTTCCAAGCCCAGTCCACACCTTATACTAAAACCGGGTCAACCCAAAAGTCAAACACCACCACCCTTATACTGCCTTCCCTCCCAAACCATACCACCACCACCGCTGCTACCAAAACCACCATCCACCTGTCCACACTTGCTCCCCACTCATTCCACCTCACCCTCCACCTCACACAACATTCCAAACCTTGAAAAGCTCTCCAAGTAAACTACAGTACCCCCCAAGACTTTGGCGCCAAGAAACTTTTAAACGGTGGAGATGACTTAGACAACATCAATGGCTCACAATTGGTGGGAAAAGTCAAGTGGGTCCCACTTAACTCAGAAAAGGGCTATAAGGAAGAAAAGAAGCAGAAGATGAAATATATTAGCTTAGGAGTAGTGTAAATTAAGTCGTAGGTAGTGTAAACTCGTATTTTCAGTTGTAATTTCAATTAAAAAGCTTGTACTCAGCTAGTTTCATGTACCTTAATCTTTAATTAAAGTTAAATTCAAGTTTTATTTGCTGTCTCAGATTATGCCAATTTCTTAAATTCTCAAAATTTGCCAAAAGTTTGATTGCTGTTGTTTGTTGTTGTTATTGTAATCTAAGGTTCACTTAAGCTGTGACAAAGCTTATCTAAGCTTTTAAATTTCCTCAGAAGTCAGTTAGAATAGAAAACTCAAAAATTCCAAAAATTCCAATAAATAAATAGAAAATAAAAAAAAATCAAAAGAAAAAGAAGAACAAGCAATGGAGCATGTTGAATCCTGGATGAACATGGTTTAGAATCCTATGGGGGATACTAGGTTGTGATCTTGGTTCATGGTTCTTTGATCTCAGTTCCTTTCCATTTGTAAGCAAGTTTTTATTTTTTTAGCTTAATGAGTTTTTAATGTTTCTGTGATATTATCCTTATTTAAATAGTCTCATTTAAGTTTATTTAATCTGTTTTAAGTGTTTAAATCATAGTTGTAGTTTAATAATTAAGAATTGTAGTATAAACTGTCATATAAGGTAGTGTTTGGATAAGTTGATTCAGCTGAGCTTTTGAGTTCTTCTGTGCTCATCACCTTTTGAGATTTCTTTCTTAGGTTCATAGGATCACAATTTAACTGTTGTATTAAGTAGTTTTAATAGCAAAAGTCAAATCCACCTTCACAAATCATTTGCAGTCAACTGATTGGGCTTGACATCCCCTAATCAGTCTTGCTTGCTTATTTTTTGTTATAGTAGCTTAATTAAGTCTTATTATATCATATTACATCATAATCAGTAGTAAAATTAGGATCATAGTTCAATTAAGTCAAAGTTTAGGTTTTATAGAAAAAGTCAATTGTACTATCCTCAGATTTTATCAAAACTTCAAGTAATTGTTTTGATTTTTGTAGAAGGTTTTAAGACTTGAAAATTGTTCCTACTTATAGCATACCACCTCAACTTCAAGGTCTCAGTACCATTTGATTTTTAGGAATTTTCTTGTGGGCCCTACTCACCCCCAAACTCAACTGCAGGGAGAATATCTCCCCTGCACACCAGTTCAGTCACTCACCACCACCACTTTGGTGGTGTTTTGTGACCACCACAGTGGGCCCCACACCTCCTAGTTAAGTTTTCTCAACCCCCCTCCTAGTAGGCTCTTTAGTTTGACCTTTGGTTTGACTTGAATCACTGTGGACCCCACTTAATTAAGCTCCTCAAGTTTGTCCCCATTCTGAGTAGAATTTAGTTTTTGGATTAGCTTATTTTGATTTACCAGCTTATCTACTGAGCTTATTGGATCAAATTAAGCTTTGACAAGTCCAACTAACTTATTAGGATCAGAATTTACCAAGGTGGGTCCCACATAAGCTCATTTGAGCTTATTTCTCATTAAAGTCAACAATAGTCAACTGTTTTGATTCTTAGCTTATATCTAGCTTATTTTTAAGTTGTAAAATAATTGTTTTCACAAAATTTAGTTATATTTAGGTATAATATAGGTTGGAAAAAGAAAATTCAAGAAAAACAAATATAATAGTAAGTGATAGTTTCTATTTAATTTAATTTAATTTTAATTTTAATTTTTATATTTTTATTAAGTAATCTGTATTTTTTATATTTTTATTAATTTTCTTATATATTAAAGTAATTTAAATAATTTTCTTAGATTTTTATATTGTCATTTGATATTTATTAGATTTAAAAATAGTTTTATTAGTAATTAATAAATAATTAAGTTTTAAATAGCATAATTAGTTTTTATATAGTAAAACCTATATTTTATATTTTTCATAGCTTCTATAAGTCATAAGATAATTTTAGAAATTTTCTTGTGATTTATACTGTTCATTTAATAGTTTTTATAATTTAAATAGTTTAAATAGTAATTAAATAATAATTAGAATAATAATTAGTAAACTAGTTTAAAAATACATAAAATAAAGTTTTTATAATTTTTTAGGATTCCTGTGATGGTTAATTAGTTTTATAAATTTTTTCATAATTTTCTAAGTTAGTTTAATATTATTTGTAATTTAAAATAGTTTAAATAGTTTAATTAATATAAATAGTTTTTAATTAATAAGAAATTCATAAAAAGACAAAAAGATTTATTTTTATTTTTTATACTTTCTTCAAGTTCTATTTTAGGTTTAGAAAATATTTTTATAAGTTTTTAGTTTAATTTGTAGTATTTATAATTTTTTAATTAAATAGTTAAATAGTTTTTAATTAAATAATTAATAATAAATAATATAATAATCTAAAAAATAGTTTTATTTTTAGTTTAATTTTATTTTAAGTTTAAGTTTATAGGATTTTCATTTTTAACCCTTATAGTTTATTTTTCTTAAAACTCACCTTTTTCTCAGTACGCAGTCGCGTCTGATTTTAATTTGGTGTACGTTTTAAAGTTTTAGATATTTAGGTTTCACGTAATCACTCTAATAGTTATTTTAAGTTGTAAAACCCTAGTCTAATCACACACACACATTTTTATACCATTCCCTGTTCACGTTCACTAATCACAGACTCGTTTATAATAAAACATCGCACACCTCGTTGGGACTTACGACCCGGGAAAACACTGTATTCCTCGGAAGCATTTGCCTCGGCTGTTTGACTATTACAGTTGGCCATTCACAAGTGGCTGATCAATAATTATCTGACCGTTTGAGGCGAATCAATGGCTTCTTTGAAAAAGGTACACCACTCACAGGGATATAAAGGCAAGTTTTAATCTTTTGTTTGGGAACTTATTATGTCCACACTCCCAGTTGGTAGGTGTTCTGCCTTGGTTTGCGGTGGTAAGATTTTATGTATTTATTAACAGAAAAATTGTTTTTGGGCTTATGGGTGTGTGTGCAGAAAACTTTGGGAAATATTTTTTTGGAACTGATTCGTTAACCGAAATCATTCTTTTAAGATTACTCGCAGGCTGGCGGGACGAAAGAATGGATTCCTCTTCAGTTCGCAATTTAATGTCAGAACTTACCTTATACCAACTGTTTCAGGTTGTAATCTTAAAGAAAACGAAGTAATTTAACTTCACAGTTTATTTTGTTGTTTTTGATTTTTTTTGGTGTTGTTAACACTTCAGGAAAAGTGTTAATGAACTTTTTTTTGATATGATTGATATTTTTACAAAAACTTTTTACAAATGTGTGAAATTTGTACAGCGAGGGTTTTGAAAACCACTAAACTTAAAACTATTTTAAAAACAAACAACAACCTCCCCGGCAGCGGCGCCAAATTTTGATTGGGGCAAAAGCAGTCAGATATTATTGACCAAGGTTAACAAGTCAAAGACAGCTCAGTTCCAATTCACCGTGGATAGTATAGTGTGTCCCCGGGTCGTTATGTCCCAGCGAGATTGCAATGGTGTTTTTAGAAAACGGTTTAGGAATGAGTGGCACTGAGGACAGTAGCAAAGATGATTGGGAATTGATTATGCTACTGATATTTGGTATTTGCACAATTTGGAATAATATTCACAATAACAGATATACAGATATATTCACAAATGCACAACTTGGGAATCAGATTACAGATTGGGAAAAGTCGGTTTTAACAAATTACAAACTACAGGGGGTGCAAGTGAAACTTTTTAAAACTTAAAATAAAAAGAAAATTTAAAATGAAAATGAAATTATTTAAATGATTATTTTAATATTTAAATATTAATTAATTAATTAATTAATTAAAACTATTTAAAATCTAATTTAAACCTAATTTAAATTAACTAAAAATGATAAAGATTACAAATTAACCTAAAAATTTGCAAAACTAATTTCTAAACCTTAAAAAGAACTTTAAGAAAGTATAAAAAATAAAAAGAAATATTTTTGTCTTTTTATGGGTTTTTTATTAATTAAAAACTAATTATCTTAATTAAACTAATTAAAATATTTTAAATTACTAATAATACTAAAATGACTTAGAAAATTATGAAAAAATTTCTAAAACTAATTAACCATCACAGGAATCCTAAAAAATTATAAAAAGTTTCTAAAAATTATATTTAGACTATTTTACTAATTATTTACTTAATTATTAATTTAAACCTAATTTAACTAAATTAAATAAGAAAATTAGAAAATGAACAATAGAATTTAAAAATCTATTTTCTAAAAGTCTTAACTAATTTATAAAACCTAGGAAAAATATAAAAACCTACTGTTGTTAATTAAAATTTAAGAAAACTATTTAATTTCTAATATTACCTAATTAATTAATTAAAATATTTTTAATTCTAATAAATAGTAAACTGATAAAGAAAAATCTAAGAAAATTATTATAAATACTTAAAGGTAAGAGGGAATTAAGAAAATTATAAAATTGATGAAGTGCTTATTAATAAGCTGAAATAAAAAATGAAAAAGATAGAATCTTTTAAACAGAAGCTATCACTAATTTTAAGTTTGGTTTTTTTGGTGTTTTTCTTTTTGACAGACAAAAATAAGTTGAAAATAAGAAACTTTTACAAAAAAAACTTTTGTTTTAGCTTAAAAATAAGCTGTGTGCACCCCCTCTTATCCAAACAGTTGACTTTGGTTGACCAAGTAAGGAAATAAGCTCAAATGATCTTATGTGGGGTCCACAATGATGGAACTTGGTATAGTTAAGCAAAAGGTACTTATATAAGCTAGGAACAACAAACTTTAAACACTGATAAGCTAATTAGAACCAAAAATAAGCACTTGAAGACTTAAGCTAAGCACAGAAATTGGACAAACAATTGGGGAGGTTTCAGGTGGGGTCCACTGAGCTTAAGCTTGCAAGCTTGCTCAAAAAGGAAAGGTGGTCAGGAGGGGGTTGAATGAACCCAAAATGGGTCACTGGGACCCACTGAGGTGGCCACAATCAACCACCAAAGTGGTTGTAGTGGAGGCCTGGTCTGCTGCACAGGGGAGGGTATTCCCCTGCAAGTGAGTTTCTTGGCTTGTGGGGCCCAGAGGAAAAATGGCAAAAATAGTATGACAATAGGGTTTTGAAGTTAAGCTGGGAGACTAACTAATCTGAAAAGTACAAGTCCTAAAACTCAACTCAAAATTCTATAAAATTCCCACAACTTTTGGAAAAATCTGAGATATGCAACTTTGACTTTTTTGGTTTTTGAGAAGTTTGACCTAAATGAACTTTGATTGATCTTTTATATAAAACAGTTATATCAAGTTGCAATAAGCTCAATTCATGCTACTAGAACTAGTTTTAAGTCAAATGGGGGGTATGGGAGTCAACAGTCCACACAGTGGACTGTTAAGGGTAAGGTGATGGTGATTTGGACTTTTTGCAAAATCCGGTGAGGTTTTAAAGCCTTACTTGTTCTAACAATACCTAATGTGGTAAATTTATGTAAAAACAACAACAATATAACAACAAGAGCAATGCACAATACACTAATCCAAACGGTCCCTTAAGGAAGGTCACTATGTGATTTTCAAGGGAAATGGTTGTTTAGGCCCATAAAACTGAATCATAAGCACTCATGATGATATACTAAGCTGAAATGATCATATAAACAATACTTATAACATCAGATACCTAATATTACTACTATCCTTAATTTGAGCAATCGAAACTACAAATATGATCAAAAATGGAAACTAATAAACAACTACTCAATTTTAATCAATAGCTACACTGAGATTCACTGATTAAACACAGGAAGCACACAAATAATCACTAATTAACAAGTCTACAGTAAAAAGCCAAATAGAGTTAAAATAGCTTACAAGATGCTTTCCTGCAAGAACCTGAGATCATGAACCAAGAACCATAGACCAAACCTAAAGGCTTCCACAAGCCACTACACCCATGGCCATCCAAAATACACCATGCTCCAGGAATCTACAACCTTCAACCTGTAATTTTTTATTTTTTTCACTGATTTTTTGTATTTTTTATTTTTGAGTCTAAACTGAATTGTAAAGTAACTAAAAGCTTCTAAGAGCTTTCTGGGAGCTTAAGTGGCTTAATAGTCCATAAACACAACTAGAAACACTTCTACAGTTCAATTGAAATTTTAAAGGAAAATAGCGTAAACTGAATTATAAAAGAGAAATTGGAATTATGATTGAAGAAAGGTTAAACTACATTTAAGGAACTGAGTACAAGCTTTAAAAACCAAACATTACAACTAATTTGAGTTTTACACTAATTTCGACATAAAAATAAGCTAATATGACTACTACTCTTGCTCTGCTGTTCCTATTTCTTTATATAGGGGATCATTAGGGTTTGATGGGGTCCCTGATTGAATCCTATCAACCTTCTGAGTCGTTGGATTGGTCAAACATGACCTCAGCCTTTGAATTACTTTTTGGCGCCAAAATGGGATATAACCAATTGCTTCTGATTGCTTGCAAAGGGGAGGGGAGCATTTAATGTGGTTGTTTCGTTAGGTGCAAATGGTGGGGATGTGATGGTGTTGCAGGCAAGTGGGGGGGGGGGGGGTGGTGGTGTTTGGCAGGTTATGAGGAAGGGGGTGGTCAAAAGGGTGTTTGACCCTGGTTGTTTATTCAAAACGGGGGAGTATATATTAGAGGGGATGGAGTGGGCTGGTGTGGAGTTGGGCCAGAGAAATGGGCATGGGGTTTTATTGGATTGAAATTGGTGTGTTTGGATTTATAGAAATACATAGGGTCTGTTTGATTTGTAGTAATTTTAAGCCCAAGGACCAAACATGTAATTTCTGAATTATGAAGGGTTGGGCATGGCATTTTTCCAAAGTCTTTCACAAGGGTATTTTCTGCCAAATGATGAATAGTACATGGACCTTAGATGATTTTTTTCTCTTTTAAATTTCCAGGGACTATTTCTGCCAACTTTCCAAACTTCAGGGACCAAATCTGTAATTTCACCAAACTTTGCAACCAAGGACCAATACTGCCATATACGAGAAGTGCAAGGACAAAATTTGTTTTTCTCAAAGTTTTAATATCCCAGGGACCAATTTTGACAATTTTCAAAGTTTAGGGACTAAACTTGACATTTTGTGAAACTTTGCACCAAAGGACTAATTATGTAACTTTTTGATTTAAAAGGACCTTTGGTGACTTTTTCAAGTTTTTAGAATAACCAGGGACTAGATTTGACAACTTTTGAAAGATGAGGGACTGAAACTGCCAATTATGCAAACTTTGTTTATTTTTCATCTATTTTTGATTATTTTGCATCTGAAACATATACACATTCCTGGGGTATTTTCATTATTTTAATGCAATATTGAGTGTTTTTAGATGTTTTGGCAGCTCAGAAAAGGTAAAAATGATGAGTATTTACACACTCATCAAAGTTTCACAAGTAGGCATTACTTATGGCTCTCAAAGATGAAAAGGAAGGAACTTTCACTGAACAAGAGAATAGTTTCATCGTCAATGCTTACTATGATGACGATATGGAAGATCTTGAAGCCAATGCAGCTCTGATGCTTATGGCAAACATGCAGGAACTCCAGTTGAATGATTCAGGCCCAGTGTATGACACTGATGGCTTGTCTCTGGTACATGACCTAAACACATGCTTAATACAAGAAATTGCATCACCCTCTGCCTCTGACTCAGAGAAGGCGCAAGTTGTTCCATCCGAATCATTTTTATCTTCTCAAGAGGATGAACAAATGAACACAGTTGTTATATTTGATGATGACACAGTTGTTTCATTTGAAGATCCTATTGAGAATGACAACCATGATCATATTGAACAACATGAACCTTCATCTGATCCAGATCCTGATCATATTCTGATGACCAAACAACTTCAAGCTCAAATTTTAATAATTCAGAAAAAGAATGAGCAAAATAAAGTTTTGAAAGAAACAAATGCAGTTTTGAAAAAGGACATTGAATGTTATAAAATACAACTTTCAAACTTTCAAAATGAACTTAAACGTGAAAAATGTTTTGAAAAGTCATTTCAGGAATCTTACATCAAAGAACAAAATCTTCAAAACAAAATGCATGAGTTAATTGAGTCAAACGGCAAATTGGTTTCCAAACTGGAAAATGATAAAAAAATGAACTCAAACAACAAATTGCACAACTTCAAAAAGAACTTTCAAAAACACAAACAGAGTTGTCAAATTGCAAACAAGAATTTTATGAACACAAAGTGCGAAAAAGGGAAAAAGAAAATTCTTTAATCGAAGAAAATCTCACTCTTGAACGTCAAATAAAAGAATTCAAAATATCGTTTACAAACATGGAGAATCTGTAACAACGATTCAAAAATTTACTTTAAAACCAAGACCCGATAAAGGTTTTGCCACTGGCGATTACAGATCAACTTTTCTTCACATTGCGTTCAAAACTATTCCTAAGCTTTACAGTATGGACCAATAATAATATTGTGCGTGTTGTTGTATATAATACCGAGGAAGAAGAAGAACTTGAAGAAAAGAGTCTATAAAAAATGAGTCAAATTGAATATTGCAAACCATATGACTATTCAAAAGTTCCTCACATTTCAAAATCTTTTGTTCCATCAAAAGAAATACCTAAGAAATCATGGTATGTAACTGAGTCATATGTCTTATCTTCAAATGGGGCTCTTGTCCAAACTGTGGCACAAGTAAATGGACCATTACCATCTTCTGGTACTATGACACCTTTACCAACACGTTGTCGAGTCCTAGAATATTTTAAAACTTTCATGAAAGACATCGAAAATTTGGAAGACGTAATTAAACGTAATTCAGAAATAAAAATTGCTACTTTTCAATTAGCTTACGAGCGCGAAGAGAGAGACATTTTTCAAAAACAATTTCTGCCTTTAGTTCAACTTGTTGGGAACAGGAACTTCGAAAGGAAGTCAAAACAATGATAAACATTTTCACCTTAAATGAAAATGTAATTTTGGTTCAACAACGAAGAAACAGAATTTTGAAAACAGATTCTGATCGACTCTTGGAAAAAGTTCTCGAAGCTGATATTCTATCTATAATTATGAATGATCTTTACAAATCTGGCAATGCTATGATGTTTGAAAATTACTGCGCTGATAATGATTTGCTGAACACCGAAATTGAGACATTGAAACATGAAAATGATATGGTGAGAAAAAATAGTGATGATGTGAAAAAACAATTTTAAAAAGAAATTTGTCAACTCAAACAAAGGCTTGAATGGTGTCAAGCTCAAAGTCTTGAACTGGAATTGCAACTTCAGAGTCAAAATGTTTCAAAATCTTGTCAATTTTGCAAAAACAATGAGTCTCTCAAAAATAAATGTCTTCAATACGAAAAGGAAATTGAAAAATTGCAAATTGACAATGCTGAATGGGAACAAAATCGGATTGATATTGCTCATTGCAATAGAAAACTTGAGTCTCAAATTCAGGATAAGAATCACATCATCATTGACTTAAAAGAGAAAATTAAGCTACTTCAAAAAGGAAAGTTTGTTGACACCACAGTGATAGAACAAGGAATGTTTCAAATAGACAAAACAGATAAGGATAATAATGCTCAGAACTCTAATGTTAGCTCTTCCACTTCTACAGGACTAGTTTCCCCCAAAAGCGTTAGTAAACCCAAGACAAAAAGCATTAAAAAGACTAGGAAGACTAGGTTCTGGCAATGTAAAAGAGGAACACTAGAAGTCCAAGAAGTAGAAGCTCACCTTAGAAATTTGAATAAAACTCATGTTGCATCTGATTTAGATTCTAATCTGGCAAATTGTAATCCAAATCTAAATGTAACGAATGATAAACCTTTGAATGTTTTGAATATTAATGCATCTTGTGTGTTTTGTCGTCAAAATGTGTTATCTGGTGATCACACAAAATGTTTAGCTAATACTCTCTTAATTGTTACAAGAAACGTAGGTCAGGCATTCCTTCTAGGCCCACTACTGCCTCTAAGTCTACCTTAGGAAAACCGCCAACTACTGTTTCGAATGATGTTGTAGTTACCCCCATAGCAGAAAACAACAAATCTAGGAACATGCCAAAAGCTAGTGAATTTACCAAAAAGAAAGCAAAAACTAGTTGGAACTGGCAACATTGGTTACAATACAAACCAAATTTTAAATGGATTCCTAAATTATTGAATATTTGTACTTCTAACCAACAGGAACCCACCACTTCTTCGGGTTCCACCCTTACCTCTGTTCCATCCTCGTCGTCTTTTTGTGATGTAGGTGGTTCAGATTGTTCTCTGGATTGTTGATAGCGGTTGCACCCGACACATGGCAGGCAATCTCAAACTGTTAGTCAACTTTGTTTTAAAGTTTATCGGAACTCTCAGATTCGGGAATGATCAATACGCTTTAATCATGGGTTACGGCGACTACGTGAATGGGAATATTGAAATTAGCAGAGTATACTATGTTGAAGGCTTGGGTCACAACCTCTTTTCAGTTGGTCAATTTTGTGATGGGGATTTAGAAGTAGCATTTCGGGAGAAAACTTGTTTTGTTCGTGATCTACAAGGAAATGATTTAATGTCAGGCAAGCGTGGCACCAACCTCTACACAATTTCAATGTCTGACATGATTGCTTCATCTGTGATTTGTCTTCTATCCAAAGCTGAAACGACTAAATCATGGTTATGGCACAAATGCCTTTCTCACTTGAATTTCAAAACGATGACAGAACTCGCTCATCACAAGTTGGTTGATGGCTTTCCAAGATTCCGTTATGCCAAAGATCACTTATGTCCAGCCTGTGAACAAGGCAAAAGTACCCGTGCTCATTTTCCTTCAAAAACTGAACACGGTACTAATCACGTTTTACACCTGCTTCATATGGATTTGTGTGGTCCTATGCGTGTTCAAAGTATCAATGGTAAATGCTACATTTTAGTAATTGTTGATGATTACTCCTATTGGACTTGGGTTTATTTTCTTCGAAGTAAAGATCAAGCTCCTCAAATGATCATCACCTTTCTCACAAAAATACAAGTTCAGTTGCGTAACACGGTCAGAATTGTTAGAATTGACAATGGCATAGAATTTAAGAATCAGACTCTGAGGTCGTATTTTGAGAAAGTGGGAATTGAACATCAAACATCTATTCCAAGAACACCCGAACAGAACGGAGTAGTCGAAAGATGCAACAAAACGTTAGTGGAATCTGCAAGAACGATGTTAATCAATGCTCAATTACCGGATTACTTATGGGCGAAAGCTGTTTCAACCGCATGTTACACTCAAAACTGTTGTATGATCACAAAACGCCATCACAAAACCCCTTATCAGATTGTTCACAAAAGGAACCGAACATCAATTACTTTCATATATTTGGAGCTCTATGTTATCCAGTTAATGATCGTAATGAACTCACTCAAATGGCTTCTGAGCAAAACAGCTTAGGACCCGCATCCAACCGTATAAACTTTCCGGAATCTTCGGCTGAATAATTGTCACTCTCCCGTAAAGAAGTGGAAACCTTGTTTGCTCCATTGTTTGATGATACGATTGATAACCATCCATATGAGGTCTCACCAAATTCCGCTGCACATCTTGATCACCATTGAGTACTTGATTCACCTCAACAACTACGAAACAAACCGGGTCTAACTCACAACAATCAACTGGAGACTCCATACATATATGCACTCACAGTATGTGAAACCGTGCCAAAGCACGTCAAAGAAGCTATGACTTACGACAACTGGATTGAATCTATGCAAGAGGAATTTGAATCATTTCAAAGATTGGAAGTCTGGGAAATGGTTGAAAAACCTGAATGAGTCATTGTCATTGGCTTGAAATGGATCTGGAAAAACATACTGGATGCAGAAGGAAATATCATACGTAACAAATCACGCTTGGTAGCAAAAGGATACTCTCAAGAAGAAGGAATCGATTTTGAAGAATCATTTGCTCCAGTAGCTAGACTTGAAGCTGTACGGATTTTTCCAGCATACGCTGCTCACCGGAATATGGTTGTTTATCAAATGGACATGAAAACGGCATTTCTGAATGGTCAACTCCGTGAAAACATCCTAATCATGTCTACAAGCTAAAGAAGTCTTTCTACGGTCTCAAGCAAACCCCAAGGGTGTGGTATGACAAGTTATCTACATTCTTGTTGGCTAATAAATTTACTTTAGGCTCGGTGGACCCAACACTGTTTACAAAAACATACGGGGCGGACTTATTAATTGTTCAAATTTATGTCGATGACATTATTTTTGCATCAACTAACAAACGTTACTCACTTGATTTTGCAAAATTAATGACAGATAATTTCGAAATGTCCATGATGGGTGAACTTACGTTCTTTCTAGGACTACAAGTTCATCAATCACCCTGTGAAATTTTTCTAAACCAGTCTAAATATGCTCTTGAGATTTTAAAGAAACATGGAATGCAAAGTTGTGAGACAATGAATACACCCATGGCCAATTCCACAAAACTAGATGCTGATATACATGGGACTCCTTTTGACCCTACCAAATACTACAGTATTATTGGGTCCCTCATGTATCTCACATCTAGCAGACCTGCTATTGTATTTGCTGTCTATATGTGTTCGCGTTATCAGTTTAAACCAACTGAAAAACACCTCAATGAGGCAAAAAGAATCCTTCAATACATAAAGAGCACCATCCATTTGGGAATCTGGTATCCGAAGGATTCTGGTTTTGAACTAATAGCTTTTTCATACGCTGACCATGCAAGATGCTTAGACACACGAAAAAGTACATCAGGTGGATTAAAGTTTCTTAGAGATAAGCTTGTGTCTTGGCAATCAAAGAAGCAGGACTGCACTTCACTGTCATCAACAGAATCTGAAAACGTAGCTATGTCTGCTTGTTGTGCTCAAGTCATTTGGATGCGATCACAACTTAAAGACTATAGCTACCTATTCAATAAGATTCCGATCTACTGTGACTCCAAAAGTGCCGTCGCAATATCCTGTAACACAGTCCATCACTGCAAATCCAAACATATTGATCTCCGATATCATTTCATCAAGGAGCATGTCGAAAAGGGTACAGTTGAACTATATTTTGTGGGAACTGAGTACCAACTAGCAGACTTACTTACCAAAGCATTACCTCCAACAAGGTTTGCTAATTTATTTCACCAAATTGGTATGCGATGTTTGACTCCAGAGGATCTGGAAAAGTTTTTAAAACACAAGTAAAAGTCAAACATCAAAACAATCTTTGTACATAACTATTCAAAAAACAAAATACAAAATTATAAAACCATCAAAAACACAAAAAGATTTTCCTATTTTCATTTACTTAAAAAAACAAAAAAAAAAACAAAAAAAAACAAAAAAAGAAAATAAACAAAAAACAAAAACAAAAAACAAAAAACAAAAACCGCAAGTATATCGCTTCCTGTCAACACTTTGTTATTTCTTAATCCTTTACAAGTGTTGAGGGGGAGACACGCTCAATTTTTACCATTTTTTTAAAATCGGTATACTTGCATATTTTCATAGGATGCGTTGTTTTGGAAATAATGGAAGTCCCATGACCTTTCTTTCGTCTCATCCTGTTAAAAGTTTTATAAACGATATCATAGGGAGTATATCTAAGATAATTTCCTTTGGTCATTAACTTGTATCAAATTTAAGGACTCATGATGCAAAGTAAGAAGTTAAGGGACCAAATGTGTCAAGATTCTAAAAGTTCAAAATATATAGACAATCAAACTACCCATGTTTCAGAAACTTTCAAACAAACAAACACCCTAATTGATATCTACGGCTAGAATTCAAAATGAAAATCCGTGCTTCTAATATTCAATCCGTAAGTCCCTTTATGATCTTAAGGGAAATGCAAGTAATGGTTTTCGTTTAATTGTAATTCTAATGGTTAGATTTTAAATAATCGCGATTTAAAATTCTAGGGTTTCAAAATTTCGGAAACAATCAAAACGTGTTTGGTTGTGTAATCTTTCATAGGGTTTTTGTTCAAAAACATGTTCTAAACATACCTATAACAGTTAATCATAATCTTAAACTTGTTTGAATGATTTTCGAAAACTAGGGTTTTAGTCCGATTTGGGTTTTGTTGGTTCGTGGTATGTTTTGTAGATATTCTTAGTGGGATATGTTGTTTAGTGTGCTTAAATCATAATGTTGCACCTTAGTTGGTCCTATATCCATGTTTGCTTGATTTTCGATTATGAGGGTTTATGTTCAAATGGGTCTTTCTCGCTTAGTGTTCATATAACTAATCATACGTGCCTAACCTGTCCTAATACATGATGATGGATATATGATACATAGATATGATGAGTGTTTACTTGAACTTGTGTTTCTCAATAACTTGTTGATGTTCATGTTTTGAGAATAGTGAGTATGAGGTATTTCTGTGCAATTAACTGTTGATTCTCAACCTATACTACAGGTTATACTCTTTGGATACTCAAAATTGCAAGAGAAACGTACGTTGACACAAATGCGAAATTCTTGTATAAGAATTCTTTCGAGAACACATTTTCGCAATCACCAGTATTGGTGGAATTTTTTGAGAATGCAAGTTATAGGTGTTTGCGAAACTTTTAAAGGTCTATATTTTCGAAAATGCAATTTTTCAAGAATATGCTTTACATTTTTCAAGAACACTTAATGATTTGTATTCTTCCGAAATTTTTTGAAAACGCACCTGGTGGAAAATTTTTCGAAAACGCAAGTTATAAGTGTTTTCGAAAAACTTATTACAATGTTTGTATTCTCGATAAATTATTTATCGAGAGCACACTATGTGAACTTTTTTTTTGAAAACACTCATAATTGGCATTTTCGAAACTTTTACCTTGTTTGTGTTTCGAGATCACACTTAAGATATTTTCGAAAATAAGGATTTTACATGTTTACAAAAATTGTTCTAAATGTAAAGTTTCGAGATCATCGTATGTTGTAATTTCGAAAACATGTATTAGTGATGATAATTATTTTTTTTATGTTATATGTGTTGTAATCATGTAACTTGGATAACGTTTGTGCACATGTGTATGTCTTAGTACACTATGCTTGATTTCATGATTCAATTAGATCAATTTTTGTCTAAGTTTACACCACAAGTCACTTCACATATGATAATTGTACCATCCATGCTTAAATGTTCTAGGTGTTTATCTGTAATCAAACTTGTGATTGTGCTAACGAGTAACAAATCTGGATGTTTGGTTTATGATAAAATCTTTTCAGAATACCATGGCTGAACACAAAGAGAATGTCCCAATACAAAATCTTCCATTGCTCACACTGAATGACATCATTCCTACTGACTACAGCGTCACCATCGGCAAAAACATTCCTCGAGTTGACTTCGACAAATTAAGAATTCCTGAGAACTCGTGTAAGATTGTCAAAGATATTCTCCTAGCTCATCCATGCAAGCATCTGCCCGACAAATCAACTTCAGTTCCAGTATTCTACCTTCATCAGTCCTGGCTTACAGCAAAGGTTAACTTGGATGATGAGTCTTTCACTGTCACGCTGGATCGACAAGTCTACACTGTAGATCACGAAGTCTTTCGTACAGTTTTCCTTCTACCTCAACTTGAGAATGAATTTGTTCCAATGTTGCCTGAACTGGATCTCCTGGATTATTTCATTGATCTAGGAAACGATGTTCAAGACGACTTACCTCTGCTTAAGCATTCTAGATTCAATGCAAAGAACATGCCTCAGCCTTGGAGAACCTTCTATATGATGGTTGTACGTTCAATATCAGGAAGGAATGCATTTACAAGTGTTTTGGGGAATGGTCAGTATGCTACCGATTGACTTTGCAATTCCCATAATGAGTGGTCTAGTCTACAACATTCAAACCGAACGTGAAAAGACTATGATCCCGTTTGTAAGGTTCACAAAGCTGATCATTGAGCATTTCTGTAAAGATCAACCTGAATTCATCAAAAGAATGGAAGATCCAAATGAGCCTAAGAACCTCTTCGAGGACGACTTCACCATTGCTTTTGTCAAAATGACCATGTCTTCAACAAAGCAACAAGGAAAGAGGCTTCCCGACTATTTTCTTGATGACAATATCAGGAAATGCTCAAGCTATGAATTCTACGATAAAGCTTATAAAGGGATTAAGGAAGAGACTACCATACAGACTCGGAGTAAAAGAGGTGGGAAATCAGGGAGTACTAGTAGCACTACTGGTTTACTACAATTAAAATCAAAAGCTACTCCCAAAACTAAACCTGCTACCAAACCGAAACCTACACCCAAACCGAAGCCTGCAACTAAGCCAAAAAAGAAGGTTACACCAAAGCGCATTCTTCGAGATGAACCTACACCGCCACCCCCAGAAAGCGATTCTGAATTTGACACAGAAACTGATGAAGAAGTAGAAGACTACGAACGAAGAGAAAGAGTAACTGAAGAAGAATTTTCATAAATGGAAATTGCTAAATAACAAAGTTTAGATACTTTTGAAGCAGATAAAAGAAAAAGGCGAGGAATTACCATCAATGAAGCAAATGATGATGAAGAAGATGAGCCAATAGTTGAACAATTGGTCTACAAAAGAAAATTGAAAAGTATTGTTGTCGACACACGGGCCGAAGAGAAGAAATTCCTCAAAGATCAGAGGGAAGCATCACTCCTCAGCCGACTTCATCCTCAACCTTCATCACCACCTGTCGATCAACCTGAACATGAAGGCACTACTAGCAGCATAGTTCCTCCCATCGTGTCTACCACTTTAGAACCAGTTATTCAACCCGGTGACAAAGTAGAAGATAAAGATGCATAAGGTAACACCACTATGACGGAAGCTGCAAACATTGAGGAGAATTTTAATGAACAGGAGAACATTGCCACTGATCAGAGATTTGATCCTTTTACCACTCCGGAGTATCTAGCACAGGAAGAAGAGGAACATAGAAGAAAATAAAGTGAAGAAAAAGAAACCAATGAACAAGCATTCGACACCAACATATTCCTTCAATCATCTTCACACTCAAAGAAGACATCTTTAGAGCAACCTCCACTTCCTAAAGACTCTCCTCCAAAGGATCCGACTCCTCCAGCTTCTTCTTCGAACTCCCATAATGAGTTTTCTTCAGAATCATCACCAGAACATTCATCTCCTTTGCCATCTGAAACCACATCTAAACAACAATCAATCAATGAACCCCACGAAACCAGCTGATCTTCAAGAGCAAGTTAAAAGTCTCACAACCTTGGTTACTAATCTTGCTAAACAAGTTGAATACTTTCAGGAGGCAAAGCAGGAAATTGATAAGTTCATGAAAGCAGATTTGGAAGGAATCATCAGGACTTTCACCTTCGATTACCTTACAGAGAATCTTGTTGATATCGTTACTCCTCAAGTGGCAAGTCTTGTTGAACCGATTAAGGATAACTTGGAGCACAGGATTAGAAGTGTCGTAAGGAAAATGCTATCAACAACACCTTTTACTCTTCAACCTGCAAAAGCTTCAACATCAACTCCAACCATTTCTAAATCATCGGTCGAAGACCTGCTTGCTCAGCTCTAAGACAAAGTTGCATACAAAACCAATTTGACACCTGAAGAAACTGCACTTATCGACGCCATTGCAGCTAACTTGTCAAAAGAGTCGTGCAAAGAAGCTGCTGGATCTTTGAAAAGGTCAAGGAAAGATGAAGACCCGAACCCGAACTCAAAAGGAAATAAACACAAGTCTACAACCGGTCCATCATCTTCACACCAACCACAAAAAGATTCAACTCCTCCTGGAAATCAACAACATACTACAGCTTCTGGTCTAGGCCAGACAGACCAGGAAAAACCCTTCCTGCAACCTATTGATGACTATCAAGGATAACCCGATACCGACTATCGTGCATCTCCAATCCCCGATTCTAAACCTGGACCATCATCAACCTCCAAAGCTCAAGACAAAGATACTACATCCAAGTCTAAGAAGTCTAAGAAAAGAAGACGTCACTCATGGATCGACAATGAAGACACACCTCAAGATGATTGGTTGACTGATTTGGTTAAGGCTCAACCTCCTCTCGAAGATGAAGAACCACTTCCGGGCAATACACTGCAATACACTCAGAGTATCATGGCGGATCTTCAGATTGAGAAACTTACAAAGGCTGAGTTAAGAAGAATCAATCGGGATGTACATGAATTCCTCAAGTCTAGATCTGGAAACAAGATGGAACTCGAATTTCACATGCAGAATATAGCTAGTGCAATGTCAGGAAAGTTTGACTGACTAAACCCTGAAGCAAATTTCGACATCCATTTAGGAAAACCCGACAAGCCTTACTTCACCGACTGGACTAAACCATTACCTTTGCAAGGATTTCCAGAAAAACCGAAGATTCCTTACCGCTTCTTCTTCAACAAAGATCTTCGTAACCTCCAACTCACACAAGAGAACTCCAAACAAAAATATGCCTCATGATTGACTATTTTAGTGACAGCCGCAAGGTACGACGTTCCTGCAATTGAAGAGTCAACTCCGGTATTTAGCAACTCCATTGTCGCCAACGACAGAGATGCTTTACACGGGATTCAGCACTGGCCTGAACGTCATTGACTCGGTTACACTTACAGGTTAGAAATTAAGTCAATCGAGAATGTGAAGCACAAATCAAGAATCATTGCTATCTTGGAAATTCAGGAGTCGAAAAAGTTCAACTACAATTTCATGAACGAGATTATCGTCAAAAGACAAGATGAAAAGAAGTACAAGTTCTCAGAAGCAGACTTTCCCGACCTTTATCTAAATGACATTGAAAACATGTATCTAGAAAAGGTTCTAGGAAGAATGCATGGATTCAACACTGACACACAATACAACTTCATTTCATCATTACTCATCTTCATCAGACGACTGATTATTCAAGAAAGAGTGGAAGACCTTCAGCTTGGAGTCGAAAGTTACCAACAGAAGATCAATTTGACTAAGATACAATTCTCATTTGCTGAGATAGATCAGATGTCACAGTATACGCTCATCTAAAAACCGTCATTTTGTTTCACCTACCTCAACAGCGAAAAGCAACTAAGTTTTATGAGGCTCGATGAGTTACACAAGTTCTGTGATACTACGCTCAAAACTGTTCGCGATGGGTTAGTCAAAAGGTTGAATGATGATAGGAGAAAGATATCTAAAGGTGAAACTGCTAGGTGGAAGTCCAGTTCCAGAAGAAAAGTTCAAAACTTTGTCGTGAAAATAGAAGAAAGGTTATTTTGTCGGGAGCAGATTAGACGATTGGAGAGTTATATCGGTGTCAGACCTTCATTTCCCGTCAGACTCTTCCAAAGACCGGATCCTCAGTTCACAGACTTTGATGCTCCGATCATCGATGAATCATAAGCTAATATACAAGGGTATTAACATTTCAATTACAACAATTTCATTTGATTGATTTGTAACCATTATGGCTTGTGCACACCTAACAGTGTACAACCCATTCTTGTAAAGAAAGGACCCTGAGGTACACATCAGTGCCTCAATCCTGATATAAGGAGCGAAGGCTTCTTACTTTTGAATAGAGTTAATCAAACATTTTCTGATTTTCATAACTCTGCTCAAAAGACAAGTATTTCACCTCAATAAGAATTCACTTGTTGAGGGGGAGCACTTGAAACAAAATCATCATTCTTGAAATCAAAAGTTCTTGTTGAATCTCCCCATAAGACTCAAAAGGCATATTTTAATCAAAAAGATTGTCAAAAATATCATCATATATGCTATTTTTGAGGGGGAGAAAAAGTGAAAGTGATTAAAATATGAAAGTTCAATGTTGCTTAAAAGTCAAATCTCATGCCACCTAGACTCAGATTCACCCAGGAATTGACGAAACATAAAAGTTAATAATCGAAAGGACTTATCCTCGACGGGTAATAACATCAAGTTAGTTACTAGAGCTAGTTGTCACCTAAAAGCTGACAATGGAACTCTTTAACTAGCCACGTAAGCGTGTCTCGAAAAAGATTTGTCTTAGTAGAAATGTACCATTTCGAGAAACTTTCTGTGGACTTGACCAGGCCGGGTAATAACTTCAAGCTAGTATAACTAGTGATGTAAGCGTGTCTCGAATTGGTCTTGTTCACTGAAAGTGGATCAATTCAAAAAGTGCTTGCTCCTCCCGCATGTGCAAATTTATTAAATACTTATAAGCACATGTGAAGGGGGAGCCCTTCAAAAGTAAACACAAAACTCTCAAAGTGTTAAACAAAATTTTTGATAATCACAAACACTTTGAGAGATTTTCTATCAAAGGTTTCATGGCTACTGCCAGATAATCATGGAGTTATAAGGTGATTAAGATAGGAAAAACCGTCCTATGATCCGCCAGAGCCGGAGGTACCCAAGGACATCACCAATAGTTAGAATTAGAAGTCCTTAGGTACGATACGAAAAAAGGAGATAAGAATGAAAGGGGAAAGAAGGAGTTAAAGAATTAAAAAGAAAAGTAAAGAAAAGGGTGAAAAGAAATAGCCCTCCATATGTTCAACCTTAGGGCAGACACTAGGTTCAATTCGTATGCTACTGGTTATTACTAAGGTGACGCCGGTATTGAAGATAAAGCCGTCATGGACCCAGTGACGCAATGCACTAAACCTTCTAGCCACTCAAGTTCTCTTAAAAGAGCTTGTTTTATTCTCACGGGGAACCGGTGTAATCTATCGACCTATCTCTTAGAGATGGTTGATATTGAAGCAGGAGACCCCTCCCTAGTCTCCGCATAGGAAACCTAAGTGTGCACTTATTGAGTCTAGAGCCATGAGATACATCAAAGATCTCTTAGGAACAATTGGTATTTCTACAACTGGTGTGCTACATAAATGAACACAAGCTGTAAATTATCAAGTCCTTCGCAGATCTTAGCAAACTGCCAAGAACGTTTATGAGAGAATTACAAATGCATTTCTCAATGATTGAACGGAAATCCTGCCAGGGTCAACATTAAACAACCCTGACAGCAGGTCACTTCGGTAACTCCTTGTGGGTTACGCTTAGTGTTTGTGATGGTTTCTTAGCGGTCTACAGTCGTGGAGTGATCCCCAACGACTCACCCAGTCAGTGAGCTACTTAGTAGGTCTTGTAGCTCATTCGGGGGTATCTGACATGGGAACGGCCTTGATAAGGGTTAGAAGGAGTCTTCACACTATTCTATTGACGATCTCTAATTCCTTATCTGTAAGTACCGGATGTTTTATTGCTAACTGTTTACCTGCAGGGACACATCATCTCCATGGCGACGGATTCCACATGCTCATGCATGCATCTTGAAGTCATCAAAAGCTCCCTCAAAGATCAAAGCAACACAAAGTTCAAAGAAAGATTCTACGCCAAAAAGAAGAATCTACAGAGTATAAAGACTAAAGATCAAAAGTGTAAGAAAGGGAACTACGTGCATGTATAAGTCAAAGTTCAAAGATGTATGAGCATGTTGGAATGGCGGACTACCACCACAGACGCAGAAGTGACGAAAGGCAGACAACTTCATAACTTGATCACTATCACAACAACAATGAACAAAGAACAAAGAACGATGAATGATTTTATTTCATAATTTTTGAAAGACGTCTAAAGCTGTGAAAGTCAAAGATGAAGAAATGACAAAGACGTCAAGCAACCGTGATGACCGACCCTTAGGGGGAGATTGTTGGGAACGAAGTTTTAGTAATTATCAATTCTCGGTCATTTGTAATAAAAGTTAGGTTTCTTATTTATTGTTTACTTTAATTTACTTATGTATAATATGTAAAAGGCTTATGAAAAAGCCCAAAAGGCCTCAAGCCCATGCCTAGATGTAAGGAAGGAGCTAGGTGTGTTGCCCTAGCATCCTCTCCTATAAATAGGACCTCATGTAAACATTTTTACTTGGTTGGTTATTTGAATATCATAAGGAAACTCTTGCATTTATATTTCTCTCATTCTCATAATCATCTCATCCTTATATCTATCTCATTCTTGCTTGTGTGAAATCAATATGGGTACCTAACACTAATGACAATTAGACGCTTATTGTGAAATAATTAAATCATAACATTTATATTAATTATTGAAACATTGAATCTCATACGCAATGCTTGCAATCCCATAGTCTCATGTCGAATCCGATCATATGTATATTAAATATAGTCCACAAACTTACAGCTCCCACTTGGACATATCTTAATATAGGTAATGACATTGGTTAGCATCTAGAAAACACGCCAATGCCCCTAGAATGACCTTGAGTGTGGTTTCCTGAAAAAACCTTTTAATGATTCATCATTATACTTATCCTTTTGTTACTAATACCACGTTAGTCATTCCATTTATTTAACTATTCTGTTTCTCGTCACATTCTGATTGAACAAGATTACCAAATCATCTGAACGTACTCCAGATTGATCTTGGGTATGGCCATACAAGCATCTTGTCAACCCTATGAGGGGCCCAGTAGTATTCTACTTCAAAACAAATTTGAAGGAACAAATTTTTTCTTGACTACAAGCAAAACTCATGAATTTCACAACACTTCTGAAGACAACCCTTTATTACTACCAGTTACGGATAGTGTTAGACTATTTCTTAGAAATGGGCTACACCCATGATAGTTTTCTGGCATCTCAAGTCAGAGGATAAATACTCATGATTTACGTGATGACAAAGATCCATAACGTATAATCATGTAATTAGGATCAGTCCTATATTCAATCCTTTGAATATCATGTGAGTTTGGCATGAGCACGCATCAATATACATAAGTATATTCTACCAAATCTCATATTTGCCTTAATTCAATCACATTCCCATATGATTGATCGACAATGGACTATTTAGAATAACATGAGTTATTCTTGGATTGAAACATGAAAAGATAGGATACAATATATTATAAATGAAAACAAACATACCAAGTATTTTAATTTATTATAAATAATAATTGTTTAACATCCCTTATTCAAATACTAAATAGATTAATGCATAATAATTCTAGTTGATGAATTATGCCTCAAGTCATGACAAACATACTTGTTGACAAAGCATAAGTTCAACTAGCTTTTATCTATCGAAATTTTGAGAATACTTATTTCAAGAATTCAATTAGTGAAGTTCTTGTATGTATGCATTCAAATATCTTGATATTGCCACATAATATTTCATAAAGTGCGTGGCATCCTTGTTGAATCTTAGACCTTGATAGATCTTTTGAGCACTCTAGAATCGTTAGTTATGTTAATGTAATCACCAACACACTAATAGACAATCTCTGTAACTTGTATTTTAAAGCGGAAACAAACACAAGTTTTAATTGTCACAACTCGTAAATTCTGGTCTTTTCCCGAACTTTCACATTTACTATTCATCGGTTACTATTCATCGATCACTATTCATCATTTTACTATTCATCATTTTTTAGGTCAGTTTTATATTCTGAGAAACGTTTTAAAATTTTACTATTCATAAAACACTATTCACCTCCGGAGAAAATTTGTCATTTATACGTGGGTTGCGTCATTTTTGTAAACGTACGGTTATTTACCTAATAAACATTATCTTATGAGCTATTATTTTGAATAATTGATTCGATAATCCCAACTATGGTCCTAACACATTTTTATACTCATAATAATAATATAAAAATTATATTATTAATTTGCCCGGTATTCTGGAAATTTATTTAACTTATAACGTACGCCTAATTTATTTACGACGGTTTTCGTAAAAACTAAACAATGATCACCCGAACACCCAATATTTATACCCAACATATTTTCACAATTTTTATAACTTTATTATGTCCCAATTAACTTCATCATATTTTACTTCAACTCGTCACGGTTTATTTTTAGTTAACCCGGTACCCGATTATACCTAAACTAACTAATAACAACACCAATTACACTACACTTCCTAATTAAATCACCCAACATCCCCCCCCCCCCCCCCCCCCCTTTCCCTCCTTTTTGGTCCTAATAAGCCTAAACCACACCAACCAAATTAAATGCCAACCTAACTTTTGTTCCCTAAGTATATATATTACCTTTTCATCCATTTTCTCACATTTTTCATTCAAAGTTCAAGTAAACTTTCTTTCTTTCTCTCCTCTTGGGTGGATCGGCCAAGGATGAACACAAGGAAGAAACCATGGGTTTTCCAAGATCAAGTTATTATCTTGTCCCTTTTGTTGTTCTTGTTTGGGTTTTGTGGTAAAAACCCAAGGGTTTTATAAGTTTTCATCTCCATAAGCTCACTAATCTTTCTTGTAAGTTGTCAAACACTTTTTCATCATTCCTTCATGTTATTTTATCATAATATGATTTCCATTCAAGATCTACATGCATATGTTAGTTATACCACTCATTTATATATATATCTAACTTTTGAACTCTAGAAATGGATTATAGTTAGATCCTTGTTAGATCCACTAGATTGATGATGTTTAGGAACCCATGACACCCTAAGAAGGTGTATGGTAAGATTAGACTAGATTTGTGGTGATTGAAAGTGGTTTGGTTGGATTAGAAACTAGTTTGGAACATTAAAAATGGATTCTAAACATATATAAAAACCTGCTGTCCCTTTTTGGAAAACGTGGAAAGATCAGGGGTAAGGGTGTAACTTTTGACCAAAGATTTAGAAAATACTCTCCGATACGAAACTATAGCCGAAAACGGGGATAAAAACGAGTTAATAACGAAGGAGATACGCTAAAAACGAGTTTAACGACGAAAACTATTTTTCTGAAAATCCTTTGCTGATGAACAGTTGTCACGACTGTTTCGAGGCGTAAAACTAAATCTAGCCATCCCGACTTATCAAAAATATGTTAGTACGTTGTCCCACGATTCCGGGAATATAAAGAACATAGAAAACGGGCTTATAACGACTAAGATATACACGTTTGAAACTAGACGAACTATATATATTTTTGACAGCTTTTCTAATAGAGAATATTTTGCGCACTAAACAATATACTTACACCAAACGAACAATGGAGAACCGTCCTTCCTAGCCGTTGAGGCACGTACCATCAAAAGTTTATTAACCCATCAATGAGATGACATCTCAAGGTTTTCAAAACGCCAAGACCAAACACTAACACTTTATATATTATTACACGACTAGTCTTTACGAAGCTAATTGGGCTTATTTTCACCAAGTATCGGAAAACATTGAATTTCAACGATAACTATTATTTTCAAAGTTACGAGTGGTATAGGTATCATGTGCATGTACATTCATTACATCCTTTCATGATCTAAGTAGATCACTATCATTCATAATAGGTTGCGGTTAGAGATCGAACCTCATTTCTGTGTATCCACTTTTGTCTTCGTAACTATCGCACCAGGTGAGTCATAGCCCCACTTTTACTCTTTATACTTGTTTTAACTCTTTGGGGGAGATACATGCTCAACTATTTGCTTACTAGTATAAATACTCAAAACATACTTTCTTGATACTCAAAACATTTATACTTGATTGTCTTATACTTGATTATACTTATACTTGATTTTATACATACGTGATTGTGTTATACTTAACTGTGTTATACTTACTTGATACTTGAAACGTTTAAACTTTTATGCTTTGGGAAACTACACCCAGTAAACTTTTATGCTTTGGGAAACGACACCCAGTAATCTGTCAAAGGAGAGGTATTGATAGTACTATTATGGGGAAACACCCCCCACCCAAGTCCAAAACAGAGGCGACGTTGGGTGACAGGTACTATTTGGGATGGTGGTTCCCCGCCTTTGTGTCTATGCTTGACCTTGGGTGAATATAATCCTGAGAAACTATATATTGTAGCAGTGGGTTGTAAACACACAGGTTACAAGGCTCTTATGGCGGGACTTGTAACTGAGTGGATTTACGATGCCTTTGCTGGGAAACCTACATACATATGCATAAACTTTATTTTGTTAAACAAACTCTATGAACTCACCAACCTCGTGTTGACACTTTAGCATGTATTTTCAGGTTTTAACTTATGGCACGCTACTGAAGGTTTTGGCAGGGCATGGCATGGTCATAGAAGACTCTGATTATTTATATGGGGACCGTTTTAAACTATTTTAAGGGCCTACTTCCGCACTACTTTTAACGATGTAAATTTAACATTTTTAACTTAACTATTTTATTCTAAATGATTGAAGTGAAAACCATTTTTGAACTTGTGTTGTAATACCAATTGAGTTACACCCCAGCTACACGTATGCTTCCGCTGGACCCGATTTTGGGGGTGTGACATTAATACTAAGAACAATCGATCCTCTATGGATCTTTTCAATAATATAAAAGTGTTTTCTAAAAACGTAACACAATACATAATCGTGTGTTCCTTTTATACACAAGGAACCCTAAATCGTTTCACAAGAAACATATATTCTAAAAACTTCTAAAAGATATGCATTATCACTTCCTAAATAAACTCATGCATATCCTAACTATATTACATAAAACACAGAAAAACTATATCCGCAGAAACTAATAATGCTGAAACTAAACTTCAGCAGAAACAATCTATAAGCAGAATCTGTGTCTTCAGTAGATTCCATCAGCAGATTCTTCAGCATAATTCTCTCTTAGCAGAATTCCCAACATTCCTCCCCTAATCTTGAATTTGACATGGTTAAGTTCAAGATTTTTGATAGATCTTTGAAGTTACATACCAAGAGGATTGGAATCGAACATCAGCAGCAAAGAATCATCATCAGCAGGATCTCTATGATCAGCACATACTTGAAAACTCCATTCTTTGCAGCAACAAATGACCAAATGTACATCAAAACAAATGAGTTTCATACTATTCTCATCACTTCCAGGTGTGTTAACTCCCGTGAGAGGTGAATCATTGAAAATAATGGATTTGATGTCTCTTTACCAATAGCCATCACTACTGGAGTAGCCAAATGTTTTAAGTTCTAAAACTATGGTACACTGATAACCAAATGATTTTTAGCAAATCATCAGCTATAAACGGATTTGAGATGTCTTTACCTGTAGCCGTTTGCTCAGGACCAGTCAATTATTTTGATGAAAAATCATCTTGGTCAACTGAATACCAAATATGGTTTTCCACTGCCTTTACCACAAGCCATATACATGTGGGCTAGCCAATTATTTGGAATCCATACAGGAAAAATCCATGGTCAATTGACAACCATTTCAACTCTCAGCAATGAAGCATGGGTGAGTTGAGTACCCTATGGTTTTGAGCAAACCATTACAGCTATCAACAGATTTGATGTGTCTTTACCAAAGTTGTACCCTTTGGACTAGCCAACTTTTTGATGGAATAGTCAACATCAGGTAAGTTGATACCAGAGAATGTGTGATTAACACTAAACCTGCATACAACATATACAATACTATACAAAATTGTTAGTTTTTTTTAATACTAATAATAAAAAAAAAATAATTATACAACAATATACTATCAAATAGAAGCTACTCTGGAAGTCCTAATTCTGAGCTTGAATACTTTCACCAGAGATTCAGCAAACAACCTAGCATTCCCAACTGGATCAGGAGGAATCTCCAACTTTTGTTTAAGCATTTTCTCCATCAGAGGATACCTATTGCCAAGATCCATAATAAGTCTGAGTCCAGATGTAGTTTCCAACACATGAACATATGGCATAGGATAAAACTTCTAACTCTGAACCTTCCATCTCTGATTGTTTTTCCATATGTCATAACCAGCACCAGTGGGAGTAGAAGAATCAAACAATACTCTGAGATCACCCAATAAATACAATCCAGACCCTGTAGGAGTATGATTTGCATAGAATTTGTGAACCAAATCATTGAGAGTGAGCAAATCCTGATGATCCACAAGATGTAGTATTTCTTGTAGAAATGTAAATGATAGAGAAGTTTTATCAAGTCTATAAATGGTATTAATTTGTCCATTTTAGACAACTCCCAGTGAACCAAAACATCTCTAACTGCCTCAGGCCAATCATCAGGGGATCCTTCTTTGATAAATGAAGCATCAAAAGCATTCACATCTATTAGGCTTTGTGCTGAATGTGAAGTTCCGACTTTAGCCATTCTTTTAGCTCTTCTTCCAGGAACATAAATTGCATCATGAGGCAAAGAAGATTCAGTAGGAACTTCAGCTTCAGTAGATACACCTTCTGCAACATCAATTTCCACTAATGGATTATCCAATTGTTCATCAGTAGAATCCTGAGAAGAATCAAGTGCAGCAGAGGCATATTGTTCATCCATAGCCTTCCTCGTCTGTTTAGCCCTTGCAGCTTGAAGTTCTACTTCTCTTTCCTTAAGCTCATGAAATCTTGCCATTTCAGCTTGTTGTTCATCATCCAACTTCTTAGCAGCATCTTCACCTAACCTTTCCTCCTCCATTTGTTTCCTGGTTCTCTTTCTAGATGGAGGATCTTCTACTATCACTTTAGCTTTACCTTTATCAATACTAGATGTGGTAGCAACAGGTGGTACATTAGCAGAAGTGGCAGCATCAGCAAGAATGTTAGGAACAATCCAAGGAGCACCCATTCCATCTTTGTCACACCTAGATTTGATTCTATTATACATCTGAACCAATTTTTCATCTGAAAGTGCCCACACTTGTTTCCTAGTCCAAGTATTGTTATATAAAGCACTGCTTTGACTTTTCACATTTGTTCTCATATAGTTCCTTTGCTGTGCTTGAGTCATGGGTTTATCTCTTTTGGCTTTGGCTCTTTGCTCATCAACTTATTTCTTCCTCAACTTCATCTTTTTCACAATTTTAGAAACCCAGTCCTTTTTATCCACCTCATTGCCAATAATTTCTGTAGCTAAATTAGGAGCAGCAATCACTTGTTCTCCAATATGCTGCCAGTCTGACTCATCAAAGTTTTGAACTGCAGCATCCAATTCTCTCTGTCCTTCAATAGGCAAGGTAGAAATGTATCTTTGTGTAGCAGACTGATATTCTGAATCAAACTTGGCTTGCTCTTCCTTAGCCATCTCTTAACTTCTCTTATAGTCTTCCCATTCTTTTAAGAGTCTTTCTTGTTCAACTCTTTCTTCATCTATAATAATCTCATCCTCACCCACTTCAATCCCTTCAGCAAAATCATCATGAGGAACATCCAAATCTTCCATAGGATCAGCATTTAAATCTTGATCATCTGAATTAAGTAGATTATCAGCAGATCCTTGAGGCTTGAGGCTTTTAGTGATGTCATCAGAAGAAACTTGCTTAAGAACAGATGGATCATGAACAGGGGAATTTTTATACTCTTTTCCTGCTACAAAGAATGTATCTACTGATGCATGAACCCCATCAGTAGTCTTGTCAGCAGCAATAGTACTAGATGGCTGTTTCTCCTGAAGAGTATCAGCAGCTTCTGCCATAAGAATGTCTTCACCACTTGACAACTTAGAAGATTCAGTAGCTTTCTTTGCCAAATATTGTCTTCTACTTCTTCTGCTGAAGTGAATTGTTGGCTTAGGTTGAGATACTTCAGCAGCTTTGGGAGAAGAAACATGTGACTGTCTAGCAACTTCAGCCAAAATTTCAAGAGAGTCCAAATTTTCCTCCTGAGGCACTTCAGCAGTATCCATTATCACCTTGCTTTTCTTCTGCTGAGTCAATTGTGCCTCCAAATCCTGAACTTTTCATTTCAGCATCTCAATCTCACTACCAAGAGTAGACTTGGTATCAGCAAGCTCCTTTTGAAGATCATCAGTCTTTCTCATATACCTGCAGAGTGAATCATATACAGAAGTGAAAGTAACTGGGTCCTCTGTTCCACCAACACATTGCTCAATGGTAAATGGAGCTTCATTGGACCTAGCAGGAGAAATAGACATATGTACAACATTGGGAGAGCCTTCATCAAATGGCTCTCTCACTGGACTAGGTGTAGGTAATCTAGTGATCTCAGGCTCAAGAGACTGAATTGTATCTTCAATCTCAGGAGTTTGCTCAACTGGAGCAATCTGAGAAGGTGAATTAACAGGACTAGATGACATATGGGCAGGGGAAGGTGGTGGTAGGTCAGAAGAAACAGGTAATGGTTCAGCAGTTGTAGCTGGCTCTTCCTCAATTTCCACCGAAGGATTACCATCAGCAGCAACACCAGAAGATGATGGATTACCATCATCAGCAGCATTTTGAGTAGGCAAATTGCCAGCATCATCACCCTCAACTACATTATCATTGCCATGTGGCAACATAGCAACTAATAGAGGGTGATATTCCCCATTATAATTTGTTTTCATTGGGGCAAACAACTTAGAACCAAGACTATTAATAGGCACATGAATCCTATCTTCAGTGGTTATGTCTAAAATTATTTGTAAAAACCTAGGGTACATTAAGAACTTATGCTGTTGTTTCTCAATATTCTCTAGCATATTTTCAAAAATGAACTTTGAGAAATTATAATTTAAACCCTTAGAGAGACAGACAATACCACAACCCAATTGTAGAGAGAATTGATCCCATCCACCACACTTGTTGCTTATACATTGGAGCAGCAAATGCACCAAATACCTCCATGTGGGACAGAACTGATTCTTCTGCCACTTAGTTGTGTCAGTGCTTCGATATCCAGCTTCCCTTAGCCCAGCAAGTATCTCTGCAGTGTTGGAGTGGTAAACACCATTCTCATCATCCAACTGAAGCTTTGTCCTGATGAAACCTTCTGTCACCACATACTCTACACCTTCAATTTCAGCCACAATCTCTGTGTTAGATCTCTTCACTGCAGATGCCCAAAATTGCTTCACCATTGATTCATATATCACATTGGGACAATGTGTCAAAGCATAATGAATCTTTGAACACTGTAGAAACTCCACCATTAAATGAGACTCTTCATGACCTTTAGCCTTGTTCAAAATAGCATACTTGTTATGATCTTTCTTCAATTGAAGTTGTGCCATTTGAATGATTTTGCATGAGACGGTTATAAATTACTAAAAGAATGATGGGTTTAAATGGAGTGATAAGAGAATAATTTATTTTAGGAAGAGATATGCGAAGTAGGTTATAATTGGAAGTTCCCCACTCGTGGTCAAAATTATCGGAACTAACTATTGACCAAGTCTGACGTGTAATGTGAAATCCTCCAAATTCAAAATTACCCTTCAGCAGAAATGAAAGTCAAATCTGCTGATGGATGGTCAATCAGCAGAAACTAAGCAAGAGTAAAAATATCTTTGGTGAATATCTTGATTTTTACTGTGCCACCCAACTCGCATTAATTAGCATAACGCCTAAACTTTGCTTATTTAATAACTCCAAATTACACTTCTCAGATATCAATTAACCCCAAATCATCTCCAAACCCTAATTTCTCAATCATCCCAATTCATCCTCATAAAATGTCTTCCAAACCTGAAATTATAGACTTAACCTCCTCCTCTTCCTCCTCATCCGATGATCTTCCACAATATCCATCAGAAATAGATGATTCTGATTATGCCCGTGAGTTGGAAAGGCGATGGAATGCCTTGGAGAAGGGGGAAGCAAGTAATGCCCCCATTCCTGCTGAGAGACAATATGTCTCTCCCTTCATTTTCACATCTGATGAAGACTCTTCAGAGGATGAAGACGAAGATCCCTCATTTCTTCCTCCGTCCACACTAGAGAGACCCCAACCAAGGCCTAGGAAGAGAAATCCATCTCTTCCAACATCACGAAGTGTGGTGTTGGGTCTTCCTGCTCCAGGACCTGGTTCATCAAGCCATGGATGCAGGGGAAAGGGCAAGAAGACAGATTTCGTGGGTAAGGGGAAAGGGAAAATGGTGTAGGTGATGATGGGATGTTGCTAGGGACCAAAGTTATAAACCTTGGTTCTTGAGCATCTTCATCGTCATTTTCATCATTCTTCCTCCTCTTCTTTTTCCATTTTCACCTTCAGCTTCTTCATCATACTGGTTATGCACCAATCAGCTTTTGTAATTGATGATAGAAGCTTGACTAGTTAGACTAGACTTGTATAAGGTTGCATCTTGTAATTTCATTTGAAGTTGTTTGTAAGCTGCAATACGTTCTCAGAATGAATGAAAAACATATCATTTGCTAACTTTGATATCTTTATATCATTATTCAGTAGAAATCAATCTCAGCATCCATTAGACTTTAGAAGAAACAAACTTCAGCATCCATATTAACATATCATGGTAAAAATCAGCAACAACTTGCAATGGCGTCCTGCAAAATAGACACAGACTAGCAAACAAACCAAACAAACTTACAATACATTAGTTGGTTAGTGTTAAAAAATCAAAAAGTAAATAAATTATACAAAGTTTACAATCACAATCCTACCCTGAGGCATATGCCTCCCCTCAAACTTTGCATTCAAGGGTTAAGCATACCAATATGGACCACTAAATGTTGAAACCTAGGTCCATCAAAAACTTTAGTTAACAAATCTGCCACATTATCATCTGTGTGAATTTTGACCACTTTAATTAAATGTTTCTCCTAAGCATCCCTGATAAAGTGGTGCCTGATTTCAGTATGTTTGGTTCTATTATGAAAAACTGGATTTTTAACAATACAAATGGTACTTTGATTGTCAATGAAAATGGTGGTATTCATGAAATTATACCCATAATCCAGCAATTGATTCTGAATCCATAGAACCTGTCCACAACAATTGGCAGCAGCAACATACTCTGCTTCAGTAGTAGAGGTAGCAACAATGGTCTGTTTCTTGCATTGCCAAGAAATTAGTCTTCTTCCAAGAAATTGGCAACCTCCAGTTGTGGATCTCCTATCCTTATTGGCACCAGCATAGTCACTGTCACTATATGTTGTCAGCTGAAATGGAGATTCTTTTGGGTACCAAAGACCTAATTTGGGTTGGCCTTTCAGGTACTTAAAGATCTTTTTGACAGCATTCAAGTGAGAGGTAAGTGGAGTGACTTGGTGCCTTGAACAAGCACTCACAGCAAATGTAATATCAGGTCTAGAAGCAATCAAATACATCAAAGAACCAATCATTGACCTGTACAAATGAACATTCACAGGAAGACCAGGTTCAAGATTGTTCTTTGGTTTGGGAGCTTCATAGGGAGTAGTGGTAGTCCTGACATTCTCCATATCAAACTTTGTCAACATATCCTTTACATACTTATCCTGACTAATGAAAATACCATCAAGTTTCTGCTGAACCTGTAAGCCCAAAAAGAAAGTGAGCTCCCCCATGGCACTCATTTGAAATTCACCCTTCATCAAATCCTCAAACTCTCTACACCAGGCTTCTTTTGTGGAACCAAATATAATGTCATCCACATAAACCTGCACAAGAATGATATCCCTGGAGTCTTTCTTAAGGAAGAGAGTCTTGTCAATGGCACCTCTTCTGTATACATGCTTCAGCAGAAATGTAGAAAGCCTAGCATACCAAGCTCTGGAGCTTGATGAAGTCCATAGAGAGCTTTGACAACTTTATACACATAATCAGGATGATCAGGGTCTTCAAATCCCTTGGGTTGAGTCACATAAACCTCCTCTTCAATCTCACCATACAAGAAAGCACCTTTGACATCCATCTGATAAACCATAAACCCCATATATGAAGCATAGGCCAAGAATATCCGGATTGCTTCAACTCTGGCCACTGGTGCAAAGACCTCATCATAGTCTATGCCTTCCTCTTGCCTAAACCCCTGAGCCACTAATCTTGCTTTGTTTTTCACCACAATACCCCTTGCATCTCTTTTATTCTTCAAAATCCATTTTGTCCCAATGGCATATTTACCATCAGGGAGAGGAACCAATATCCAAACCTGCTGATTCTTAAATTGCAGCATCTCTTCTTGCATTGCTTCAAGCCAACTTGAATCAGCCAGTGCTTGAGGAACACTGGTTGGCTCTATCTGAGAAAGAAAGCATGCAAACAGACAGTGTTTGAAGTCTGTGTGATTGTCCCTCTTTTGATTGTAGACATAGGAGATGAAAGCAACTTCATCATATTTAGTGTTCTTGACAGTGCTTCTAGTTCTAACAGGTGCTTGAGGATCTCCAATAATCTTTGATAGGGGATGAGCATTATTGATCCTCTTTGTTGCTGTAGGGTTGACATGAATTGTGGCATCAAGGTTGTTGACAGTAGGCCCAAACTCAGTGTCATAAGAAGCTGAGTTAAAGAGACCAGGCTTGGGCTGATAATTACCAAGATCAGAAGGACATGGAAATCTTGTAAAGGGCTTCTCAAAGTCTGTAGATGCTTCGGTAGAAATGGGAGATTGTGCAGCAGGACTATCAGCAACTTTGATCTCATCAGTAGGAATAGGAGAGCCTTCAGTAGAACTGTCAGAAGCATCCTTGTTTCCACTGACTGCTTGTGTTGATTGTTGAAGTATGACATCAGTCACTTGTGCAACCTTTTCACTAAGTCTCTGAGCTTCCTGAGTGGCTGCATGTTCTTGCTTCTTAAGTCTAGCAAGATCCTCTGCATAATGTGACTCATCTTCTTGTTCAGCAGCAGAATGATGACCTACAAAATGGTTAGGTGGAAAAGAAGGTACAACAATGGTATGTTCATCTGGATCAGAGTTACTCTCTGAGTCATCATCCATGGAACCTGCAGGGTTAGAAAGTAGTTCTTTGGTACCTGCATTTAGATTAGAAGCATGTCTAGTGTACCCCAAATAATCAGTAAAATAATCTAGGTCAAAATACCAAGAATGGCCCTGTCCCTGAGTATTAGGCTGATCTTTAAGGAATCTTAGGTTAAGGGTATCCTCTATCCTTTTGGCATGCAAATTTTAAACCCTTTAGGCCTTGCTATGACCTGAATGACCCACAATGTATCCCTCATCAGCTTTCCCATCAAACTTGCCCAGTGTATCAGCAGTATTCAAAATGGTCACTTTGCAACCAAAAGGTTTAAGGTAATGAATGTCTGGAACTTTCCCTGTGAGAAGTTCATAAGGTGTCTTGACATGATGTCTAGTGATGGATACCCTGTTCAAGAACAAGCAGTACTTACTGCTTCAGTCCAAAACATAGTGGGTAACTTAGAGTCCACAAGCATGGATCTTGCTGCGTCAATTAAGGTTCTATTTTTCCTTTCAGCAACCCCATTTTGTTGTGGGGTTCTTGGAGTACTATAGTCCCTTTTTATCCCTTTAGACTTACAGAATTCAATGAAAACAACATTTTTGAACTCTGTCCCATTGTTACACCTAATGCCTTTAACCTTTTTATTTAGCTGGTTTTCAATTAGAGTGATGAATTCTTTCAAAATAGGAGTTGTTTCATCTTTAGTTTTCAAAAAGAATACCCAGCAAAACCTGCTATAATCATCAGTGATAACCAGGCAGAAGTACTTATGATCAATACTTCTGATAGGAGTTGGACCAAGAGATCCATGTGCAGCAACTGAAGAGGTTCTGAGATGGTACTCACTGCTGTTATGGCTTTGTAAGAGGCTCTGTGTTGCTTTCCCTTGTTGCAAGCAACACAATTGTGTTTATTGGTGAAGCGTTTTGAAGGAAGGCCCTGAACAAGACCAAGTTTAGACAACTTTTTGATGGTCTTGTAGTTTACATGAGCCATTCTCCTGTGCCACTTTGTAGATTCATCCTGGGAAGCTTTGGCCACCAAACATGTTAGATCACCTTCTGGCTTAACATCATTCAGATTAAATGTGTACAAGTTGAAGGTTCTAGGAACTCTCAGCAAAACAGTTGTATCTTCTGGAAGTTTGAAGTCCTTGGAGAGCACAAGACATTCATCCTCAAAGAAGAAAACTTTATTCTTAGTGTCACATATTTGTGAGACAGAGAACAGATTAAAGTGCTCAAGTTCCTTCACATAATAAACATTCTCAAAATCTAACAGAGGTGTTTTGATAGTTCCTTTCCCAGTGATTTTGCCATCTCCACCACCAAAAGTCACAGTTCCTCCTCCTTCTATAGGCACAAAATAATGCATCTTATCTTTGTTCCCTGACATACTTCTGGAACAACCACTATCAACTATCCCTACTTCAATACCCTTCAGAGGATGATCCTACAACAACAACAAAAAAATATACAAGAGTTAGTACACATTGGAGACTCAAGTCATTGCTGACTTGAGCCTGCCTTGTGGATCATTAGAGGTAGGCCATGTAGATGCTTTAGATCCACCATTGTTCTTGGGCCTGTAATAAAAATTAGGTCCCTTCTTTGTCCAAGAACAACCTGCTGAGGGCTTCACAGCAGTATCCCAATACCTTCCACCAACATACATTGAGTCAAACTGTCTAGGCCAATAACCATTAGAAAAGAAAGAACTAGTGGGTCGAACATAAGGTCTAGTACTGGTTCTTCTCCATGAAGAATGTTTTTCAGCAGAATTGGATTTCTGCTGATGTGGAACAAAAGAGGGTATATCATTAACATTCTTCCACATTTGCCTAGGTTTGCCTTGACTAAAACATACACCCATTCTTTGCTCATGAAAATTACAATCCTTAATCAAATGAAATTTACTTCCACACACAAAACATTTATTCTTTTTAGAAGATTTATTCAAGCTGAAAGATGTTCCATAACATGAAAAAGCATTCACATCACAATGATTAACAGAATTGTTTTTAACAGAACTAGAAATATTGTTTTGCAAAGAATTAGAAAACAAGTCTTCAGAAGAAACTGTCTTGGAATCAGCAGTAACTCTAGCAGGCTTGTGGGGAGTCTTGGGTGATGTCTTGGGTGTGGTCTTGAAAGTGGTCTTGGGCAGGTCTGACTTCTCACTTGAATCACAACTGGTAAATGAAGTAGACCCTTCATCAGAAGACTTGTCACTGTCACAACAAGAGACAAAGTCAGTAGATTTAATAATAGGGTCTTGCAAGTCACTTGACTTTTTGCCATAGAGATGGTGTGATCCATCAAAGTCAACAGGTATGGACAGGTCTATAGGCATCTGTTCCCCTCTAATAGGTCCAGGGACAGCATTCATCCCCCCTTCCTTAACAAATTTTATAGGTGTTTGAAATGCTAAGGCTGGTTCAGGGTCAAAAACACTAGACGTATCAGGATAAGTTAATTCTTCAGGATCTATATATTTCTCATATCCTAATGCTTTTCTAGACCTAACAGATTGGCGACCATCAATCAATTTATTTAAATTTGAGGCCCCTTCTTGCCACTTCATACAACCAGCCACCTCTTTATCTAACTTAACTTGTAATTCTTGTTTTCCTTTTTCTACATCAGATTTTTCTTTTTCAGTTCGTCTTAAATCTATCTTAGCACATTCTAAATCACTTTCTAGAACTTTTATCTTTTCATCATATTTAACTTGATTCTTTTGAAACCAGACCTTTTGTTTTTCTAAAGTTTTTAAAGCCTTCTTATAGGCCTCAACTTCTATATAACACTCATTGTACTTAGGTTTCAATTCATCATATTCTTGTTTGAGTTCATTGTATCTTACACTACATCCAAACACACAATTGTGTACCTGAGAGATGCCCATTAAGGAAACTTGCTCCTTCTTCTCTTCTGATGGGAAGTATGCCAGCATATTCACTTGTTCTAAAGTAGAAGCTTCCTCTTCAGCAGGTTAATGAATAGTCCAATCAATCTGGTTATCCAAAGTCACCAAAGCTTTAGAAGGTGTAGCTTTAGAAGTCCCTGATTCCAATAGATATGAGCCATATCTAACTTCATCACCAGACTTTCTTTCCTTGCATTCTCTTGAAAAATGGCCCATTTGACCACAAGTGTAGCATTTAACCTTCCTTCTGTCAAACCTTGCTGCATCTCGTCCATTTAAACCAAACTTTCTCCCAGAATTAGTCTCAAACCTTTTGATATTCATAGAAATCATTGCTAACTGCCATTTCAAGTGCATCTCCTCCATCTCCAATGGATCTACCTGTTCAAAATCCTCATAAGAAAGAAACTGTTGATGTTCATATTCAGCCACAAAGGAATGAAGAATATCCTCCATTACACTACTGGATTTTGATTTAGGAGTTGATTTATTTTTGGGTTTGAGAAGATGCTCCTGAGGTATAAGAACTTGAGGCATGGTGCACAGGTTTTGTTGTGGTGCTTACAAAAGCTGAGTGAGTGGATGGTCGAATGGGACTTCTATCATCAGGCTCAAGAGATTTAAGCCTGTTGTAGAGGTCATCAAAAGAAATCATGTCCAACCCTCCTTTAGCTTTGAGAGCAATGCTGACTTGCAACCAGGATGGTGGCAAAGATCTCAGAAACCTAGCATTGCAGTCCTCATTATCTGGCCTAGCCTTTAGCTGATTAAGTTGACTTAAGATCTTGTGGAACCTGTCATAGCCTTTGTGGATTCCTTCCTCCTCAGATATCTGAAACTCTTGAAACTGCTGCTTCAAAATTGATCTCTTCATCCTTCTTGATTCTTTATTCCCACCAAATCTAGCCTTGATTGCCAACCAAATGTCCTTGGCATCATCCATGAAGTGGAAGTCACCCATGTGGTCATCTGGTATAGCTTGGAGCAGAATTGTTCTTACCTTATTCTCCCTTTGCACGGCTAGAATTTCTTCAGCAGTTTTGGGACCTACAATTGTAACAATCCCATCAGCATCTTTTACATGTTTCTTCAGGCTGTTACCCTTGCGGACAACCTCCCAAAGAATCCAGTCAATGTTTGTGATCCAGTTTTGCATCTTCACGGACCACAAATCATAGTCTTCAGCATTCTTCATGTATGGGAACTTAGCATTACTGTTTGAGAGATTGAGTTGTTGGAGAGAAGTGGTGTTTTGGTTCTGGGTTGTATCAGCTTCATCATCTGATCCAAGCATTTTTATTGATTGTTTTTTAATGAGATGGTGTAAGTTATGTGCTTCTTAGTATCACAGAGACTCTCCTGAGGCTCTGATACCACTTTTTGAATCTTAGACCTTGATAGATCTTCTGAGCACTCTAGAATCGTTAGTTATGTTAATGTAATCACCAACACACTAATAGACAATCTCTGTAACTTGTATTTTAAAGCGGAAACAAACACAAGTTTTAATACTAAGAACAATCGATCCTCTATGGATCTTTTCAATAATATAAAAGTGTTTTCTAAAAACGTAACTCAATACATAATCGTGTGTTCCTTTTATACACAAGGAACCCTAAACCGTTTCACAAGAAACGTATATTCTAAAAACTTCTAAAAGATATGCATTATCACTTCCTAAATAAACTCATGCATATCCTAACTATATTACATAAAACACGGAAAAACTATATCCGCAGAAACTAATAATGCTGAAACTAAACTTCAGCAGAAACAATCTATAAGCAGAATCTGTGTCTTCAGTAGATTCCATCAGCAGATTCTTCAGCAGAATTCTCTCTTAGCAGAATTCCCAACAATCCTCAACCACCAATTTATGACAAATATCATTCAAACTTTTAAAGTTTAAAGTATTTTATTCTTTAATGTATAATGCAACTATGCTCTTAGTTGAGCACAACTAGTTCACATGGCCATCAACAAGGATGAAATCATACCATGCCTATTATTGAGTGTCATCTCGATTAACCAGCATCATTGTGTACAACCAACAATATGCTCTTTTCCAAAATCCGTAAACTATGAATATTTATTTTATAATGTTTGATGCCTTCTAAAACTTCAAATTTGTTGGCTATGACAATTGCGCAACAATTGTCATATGTACATCTATAGAATATGGGAGCAACTCCAGGCTGTGGAATGTAATTCTAAATCCAAACATAAATATTACATTAGTTATCTAATAACTTTCAATTAGATATCAATGTTGTAAAATCATCTTGCATTCAAGCGTGATACATCAATTTAATTATCAGACTTCGATTTCATTCATGTTCTATCTTATCAAAAAATAAGTAACCATTGAGACTTTCTAAATGATATATCATGTTCTATCATAAACATATATTCCAAGGTTGTATGTTTTACTTCCTAAATCTTTCAAGTGAAGTTTCATTCCAAGCTAAAACTTAACATTTAACTTAGATGAAATTTTACTTCTTATATGTTATACAATATATATATATATATATATATATATATATATATATATATATATATATATATATATATATAATTTAAGAAAATAAACATAATACTCCTACTAGCTTTCTAGAATACTTAGGAGTTATCTTATTTTAATTATAAATCAAAAGAGTCATCTCCTAGATGCATGCATTAATCCATACATGGATTCTTGCATTTTATACACTTTCAAAGATTATATGTACTCATAAAACTCTTGATTACTTATTGTCCTCACAAAAGTAATTTCACAAAAAAAAAAAAAGTTTTATAATCCATTGTCTAATTTCATATTAATGAAAATAAGTATGACAATTATCATCTTTATATATATATTTAATGTTCTTAGGAAAGAATATTAAATCGCACTTAATTGCTTAAGTCAGATTAATAATCTTGTCACAAAACATGCATTAAATATGTGTAAAATATTGTCCATATGATTTCAACACAAAGATTTCAACCACTAGTGTTTTCCTTCTCTTTGAAGAAACTCATCTTCATTCTTTAGTCTAATCATAGAGTTCAATATAAACTAAGTTTCCAAATATTGATTATCTTCATGGACAACATCTTAACATTCATAGTATGAGTAATTTACCAAATACAATATTTGGTAATGCATCATTATGATTAACAGGTTTACTTTGATCCTGTAACTCATATTCCTCAGCATAATAATCAAATATTTGAGATATCCTTATTGATCTATGAATGAGAATTTCATCATCTTGAGGTTTATCATTTATATGTTTAGCCTCATCATGATATTCACTAGTGTTTTAGAAGATTGTGTATTTTGTATTTTTATCTCTACAAGATATAAAAACCTTCCACTTGCTTTTTGTAATTTAGAGACTATCTATAAATACTTAGCAAGTAGAGCAACACCACATTGTTCTCTTTTTGAGATATTATAAAACACATTGACAGATCCTGACTTCTAGTTTGTTAATAACCAGCTTCATCAGAAGTTTAACAAATTCAAAACATCATTTTAAGACTTAGTGTGATTCATCACATTCCATAATATAATGGTGTCTTATTAATCTTATAGGTTGAAGTCTTCTTTGAGTATATACAATCCATACTCAATTTTCTAACCTTGATAATATTTGGAAGAAAAGTTGTTATAGTTATCTTGAATCAAACGATATAACAAGAGTTTGATTCTCCTAACTGAACATACCATAAACTTGTGGTATTTCATTAGAATTAATATTGGGAAACCATCTAACAATATGTAAGATAAACATATACTCTTCGGCTTACCTATTTACCAACTAAGTCAAATTGAATTGTATAATAGACTTTTGAAGCCAATTGCGTGCTTTATATCTCAAGTACTTTTTGACCAAGTCATTTCATTTCCATGTCTTAACAAGAAGACGTAAACTATTATAATCCCATTATACATTATAAATCATTGATCTACTCAATTACTTCATGTACATGTCTTAATAAGAAGACATAACAAGTTAGTGTTTTACTTTATTACTATTATAAGTCTCGTAACAATTAAAATACTTTGTGTTTATGTCTTAATAAGATGATATAGACATGTATAACTAAAGTAATCATGGACACCACCTCTTGGTTTCAATAGTAATTTCAAGTTAATTAATTGCTTCATTTATTAATGTCATTCTAAGAATACATAAACATTTAAACTGAAGTAGTATTACATTACTTCATTTATTCAAGTCATTTCAAGAATACATAAATCTTTAATTTGAAGTAGTCTTTGTTATCATCTTTACACATGTTCTAAATAAGGAAATCTTACATTTTAAGTATATAAGTCATATTAGAACATTAGTCTCTTACCTTTTGGTCAAGAGAATCATTTAAACTTTATTTCTATGTGTTGTAACTTGCACACAATAAAGATTTCTCCCATTTGTACATGAAATAACATCATGTAGTAGACAAACAACATGACATGCATTTGTTTATGTGAACAATATGATAGTGTCATAGATATTAGCATTACAAGTAGATGTAGAACCACTAAATTAACAAGGAACCGCTATCCTTGAAAATATGAGTATCTATATGCTTGAAAGTAATGTATTATTTCGAGACAATCTAGAAATAATCTAGGTTACTACCAAGTTAATAAAGCTTGGAGCTCCCACTGAATTAGACAACATTACAATAATACCTTATTCAGTAATACAACATAATGCTCCCACTAGATTTGACAACATTGTAAGTGTCTTATAACTAGTGAAACAAATAGCATGCTATTTACTTTCCTACACTTTTGAAAGTCAGCATGTAACAATTACTTAGGTACTAAAAGAGTGTATTCTACTGTGTGGATGAGGGTCTATCCATCAATGTTATTAACTTGAAAAATTGGGCATGCAATTTCTTCCTTAATTGGTCTACCATCCCCACAATGGTATGTAGCACCTTAAAGGGTCAAAGCAAAACAACTAGATAAATTATGCTAGTTTTTCTTTTACCAGTTTTGTGGTAATCAGTCTAGCTTCTAATTTAATAACTCATAAAATGTCATACATATTTTCCAGTTAACCAAATGTCAAATTTGTTACAAAAAAATTCAATCATCAAATGAGGGTAATGAAATCTCTATGGAAAATAAGATGTGCAATTCTCTTAACTATTAAAGTTTGCTATAAGTTATATTAGAATTTAGACAATTCTAATGTTCCTATCATACCTTTCTTAATCATGGAAAGGGATGGGATTGAGTCTTACTCTTCTCTCATGGAGAAGAGACTTTGTTTGTTTTTTCAGTAAATTTTTCTCGATCAAAGATTTATTTGAAAGCAGAACTGAATCAATTTACCAATAAAAGACTAAACCACATTTACATTTTAATGTTTCATTAATATATTTAAAAATTTACAAAATTCAATTTTAGTATTTTCGATAATTAAATCTATAAGAAAATAAAATACACATTGGTCAATATTCATATAAACCATAGAATTTTTTTAAAGATATGATCCAAATTGATATAGTACAATTACATCAGTTGATCTGCTAGTAATGATAATACTCAACAAGGTAATTGTCGAACAATAATTGCCAATCTCATATCGCAATTCCTAGATCATTATGGGACTTACTAATTGCCAAACTATTTGCAATGTAAGCATGTTTCATCCCATCTTATGTCTTGGGTTACTAGATCTCACTATCTAACTCAATTAAGTTGTCCAATTTAAAAAACTATAAATTTATTCCAGCTACGTCGCACGCAATGTGGAGATTTACCTTAGGATTACAATCTAGCTACGTCTCACATAACATAAATTGTAACAACAAATGTTTCTTTAACTGGATGACATAAACTTAAATTCCAAAGGGTACAATATCTTTTGATTGTGTGTGATCAAATATGTACGAAGAATCATACATACATCTTCGTATCATAGGTAAAACTTTACTCAATTAAGTTTTCTTATTAATAATACAACAAAGTTTTAATCGAGGTATTGGGTAAACCAATCAAAGAATTACCATTAATTATCATCCACTATATCGTACTACTGCATGAGTCAAAAGACCCAAGTTATTCAGATAATTACCACAAATTGGCGCATGAAATTAAGGTTAATTCACCTTTAAGATGTTTTTTGTCAATCAAATAGTTGTGGGTAACTCCATTTTGACTCACAAATAAGTGGAGAAGTGGGTCAGCGCGAAGCTTATTAAAAACCTTCTTCTTTAGGTTGCAAAACATAGCATCCATCCTTATACCTCTCTTATAGTTTGTCAAGAATGGGTGAGCCTTTCTAACTATTGATACAAACAACATCAATCGAATAAAAGTTTAAGTTTTCATTCTTGAAAACACATTAAAACCATTATTAGTCCGGTTTATTTTCTTTATTAAAATCACCCTTTGTTTGTTACTTATCAAACAATAATAAAAGCAATTAAGAAAATAACCAACTAATACCAAACATTCATAAATAAAATCAACTAACATGTATATTTATAACTAAGATTCCCACGTGTTTTCGATCTTAGTACTAGTGGAGCACATGGATCGAAAAATCGATTGCGTAAGTCATACGTTACAAATATATACAATAACACACAAAGTTGATTAAATAAACAATACATATTGAGGTCTTCCCCAATTTTATGTAATTAACGTGTCATGCAAACTTAATTACTAAAACCCTAATTAATTAACATATGTCATTTTAATTAAGCATGCATACCATACATAACAATTAAAGCATATACATATCAAATATTATACATCCATGACAAAACATGCATGTTTTCATCATGGATCCTCACATAGCCACTTATTATCATATAATCAAGTCAACAAGAACGTTTACTTAATGACATAAATCAATTAATTATTAATCATAACACATAAAAAATTGCATGCAACCTATGGTTTCTACAATTTTGCAAAACCTAAATTTTTTTTTTAATAACCATGAGGTTGTACGACCCAAAAAACAAAACAAAATTAGGGTTTCAAAATCGAACCTTGTAACATGCAATAATCATCAAGATTCATTTTTTATGCGTTTAGGTAATTAATTACACAATATTAATGGCTCGTGATGCAACTGTTGAATTAAATAATCATGACAATCATATATTTAACATAAATTACATAGAACACGCAACGGAAGACTTAATCAAATACTTGTAATTAATTAACCAAAATATAAAAGTAAACGTACCTTATATGCAATCCAAGCAAACACAAATATCAAGAATCAACAACCCTAAAAGTTAGGGTTTTGATAAATCGAATTAACCCTAATTTGATTAGGGTTCTTCAAAAAATTCAATTGGGATTTTCCTACGGTCTTGTACACACGTGTTGATAGCGATTCAATGTGAATGCTAGTTTCTTGATCACAATAGATTAACTAAACACTTTTGTTAAGCTCAAGGTCAATCACAAATCCCTTCATGGGGTTTTATATGTCGACCAAGGAGTAAGATAGAGAGAAGAGAAGAAGTTTGGCCAACTATGGAGATCAAGTGTACCAAAGAATGAATACATGAGGATGTATTTATAGTATAATGGTATAGTCCAAGTTTACAAAGGGTTCCTATGTGGGATATCCCTTATTCGGCCGAATATTCAAGCCCAAGAAGGATTCTAGATCCTTCTTGGCTTGTTTCCTTATATTCGTCTCCCTTTACATTTAATGACCGTTAGACCTTTTACCATTTAGTACTAATGACCGTTAGACTCTTATTGTGAAATAATTAAATCATAACATTTATATTAATTATTGAAACATTGAATCTCATACGCATTGCGTGCAATCCCATAGTCTCGTGTTCGAATTCGGTCATACGTATATTAAATGTAGTCCACAAACTTACAGTGTTTAAGTGGGGTATGATTTGGTGGTAATGTTGGTTGTCTTATTGCACTATGTTGGTTGTGTTGTTGATGGTGATGTTAGAGTGCTCGATACAGTGGTGGCGAATAACATGTTATTCGGCTGCCACATCAGCGTTACCTTATCACCCTACCAAACACAACAGTAACTTAAACACTGTCGCCAACAAAAACAAACTAATAACAATTCATAGGTCCCACAAAACATCCCATAAAAAATACCCATTCACTTACAAAAATTTCCTTTTTCGAAAAAAAAAACAAAAAAACAAATGGCGACATGTTGGTGCAATGGCTAGAAACCCAACGGCGGACGAACGACGTGTTCACCGGTGCAAAACAGCGGCATCATTCGTGCATCGTAGGGCGAATGTCGGACGTATGCTCTCATGTGCCATGTACTCTTAGGGGGTTGAAAACATGATGTGTCGCTTATTTGGCAGTTGTGAATATACTAACTATTACTACCAGTCTTACCAATAATAATATTAGTTGATGACGTATAGTATGGATAGCAGGCCTACTGGGCCTAGACTATCTCATACGAATTGGGCCCTGGCCCTACAAATAAAACGGGCTCCGGCCCCACAAGCAAACCGAGCTCCGGCCCAATGAACAATCTGGGCCCCGGCCCAGCGAGTCAATAAAGCCAGACATGGCTAAAGCCCATGCCACGAACATGGCACGATCCAGACGAACAAAAGATATATACGAGTATCACTCCTAAAGTACGCTCGCGGACCGGACCCTGGTCCGGAAATCCGTCTATGTCCGCAACAATTGATTAAGCTATGGACCCTTGCCCGACAAGGGTCCCACCCCAGCCACTATAGCAATATGCGAAATATCATTAAACCCTAATGTTTTCTTTACCTATAAAAGGAAATCTCAAATCGTACTTTCGAGGTACGAGTTTCTCACTCATCCCAACACATGAATATTTCTCTCACAACATGAGTACTTATTCTCACGCCGGAGCTTAATCGTGGGGTACGTCCCCACGGTAAGGCTAACGGTGTGCTTCTACTTGTGTAGGAACTTATTCCTCTACTTAGATTAGTGCATAAAATACTCAATGGACAATCCATCAAGATCGGCCAACACGGTCTAAGCCGAGTCTTAACCAAGCCACACTTTTTGCACTAACAAGTTGGCACCATCCGTGGGACCAGTGCACAACTGCATTCCAAATAAAATACTCGCCATGAGCCAGCAAGCAAACACCAGTACATCCGCACCCACATCCGCCGTGCAAAATACGGGTGTAAAGGATAAAGAGAAGATTTTGGGAAGCAATGGCATACCTACACCTAGTACAGACCTCCAAGGTTACTGTGAAAGGAACTACGACCAACTCATGCCGATTATCGTTGAGAAATATCGTTAAAAACTAAAACAAAAGCTCGATGAAGTAAAAGCTCACCTCTTGGAGGATGCATTACAACAATCTGAATCCAGGACACCTCGCCAAAAGAAGGACCTAAGGAGAAAGATTGAAGCTAAGTGCCGACGAAGTGCGTCCTCAAGCCCTGACTCACGAAGCCGTAGGTCGAGGTCTCTTAGAGGAAGGGTTCCATAGAGGAGAGATGTATTCAATAGGCTGGAAAACAGAGTGTTCTACAGGCTCGGGGGCGAAGGTAAAGAAAAAAGTATGTCCGCATACTCACAACGCTCCCGACGACAGTCCTACTGTGATGACCAGCGAAGGGAGGACACCCACTACCAAAGTCTCTGCTCCCGTGATTCTGGAAGATACTGTAGCCGAAGGGGGAGTCGAAGTACTCCCGACCCTAAATTGCAGCCAAGCGCACAAGCAAAACTATAGACAAGGACACCATGCGGGAAAGTAACGCGCCGCGCCCCAAAGCATGGTGGAAACTTGAGAATTACAACAACGGACTATCTATATCTACCAAACACGCCTATTAACAATGCGGTATCAAGGGAAGCTATACAAGATTAGCCAGAGAGGGATGCTGCAAATTAGTCCCCAAACCGCACATGCACTCGAGGAAATATAGAAGCATAATACAAATGCCAATGCTCACTAAGCCTAAAGTGTGGAAAAAGCACGGACGCTAGGAGCCTGCTTAACACGAAGATCAAAAGCGAAAACACAAGCCAAAGGTAAAGCAATAAAGATGGATATCTGTATCCACAAGCATAAAATATCCGTGTTAAACTTTAATCAATGGGCCGCTCCAGTGGAACCCATATAAAGACGGATATCCGTATCCGCAAGCATAGAACATCCATGTTAAAACTATAACCAATGGGCTGCTCCGGTGGAATCCATCTTTAGACGTTTGTAAAAATGTAATTCATTATTTGTATTTCAGTAACAATTTTAATAAAGTACAGTGTGAAGCTTAACTACCTTCACCAGTTTACACTTAGAAATTTTTTAAACATTTACTTTACAAATGCACTACATGCGAGTAAGACGCACACACAATGCGCATGACCCAAAAACGTTAATTTGTATAACTAAAAGGGTGCAGAACCTCATAATTATACCACAGGTATGTAAGAGGGATTGCAAACCCAGTACCGGGAGGTTACCCACAAATATCCAAACAAAGACAAAGTAAATTGCGTATCCGTATGTATTTAGAAATTAGCAAAGCACAAACGATCAAGTGTAAACAAAGACGCATAAAGGTTATATGTAACCTTAGCACAGATAATAATTACATTAGTGAAAGCTATACATGCACGACATGAGCTAGAATATTCAAACAAAATATGTATATAAAAAATAAAAATGATAATAAAAAAACCCTGAACAAATCAGAATGCCACATACATTCATGAAATGAAACGTGGAGAAGCTTGCACTTATCAAGTAAAACAATTGTTCAAAAACATAAAAACGCTTAAGAGAAAGACCACATGCGGTCGCGGTATAATAAAGAGGACACAGATCATTCTGCATGACTGTGCTCTAGAGCAACCTCAAGCCCCCTCCCGCGAGGGCGCGCAACTGGAACAATGGTTAAAAAATTCCCATCCGCCCTAACATCCAAAACGGATAGATCATCCATAGAAAAAGGCTAGGAAACTATAGGAGGGGCAGAAGAAGTCGATGGAACACTCATAGAGGCTAACTCACTTAAAGGAATAACTTTTAAGCCAAATAAAGATTCCAGAGAAAAAGGACTGGACATCAGAGCAAACAGATCTGTTAAGGCAAACTGTCCTATAGCAACATTTTCCTGAATCTTCTTAGCCCTTTGGCAAGCAGCACTTAGGGACAGAGACAAAGGAGTTTACCCACAACTGAGCCACATTTAAGTTCAGGGACGGAAAGTTGCACAAGGCTAGGCTACAGATCATGTTGATCCCAGTTGAGCAAACGATCTTATATAGAAGTTGACTTGATTAAAACACTTAAGCTAAAACGCGGAATATAAAAGCTTAACTTAAGAAGAACAGTTCACTATCAACACTTCAATATATTAATAATACGAGCACTCGACAATGCTAGGGTTTTACAACCATGAAGTGTAAACGAAACTAAAACAATACGTACACAAAACTAACCCTAGGATCTTCCTTTTATAGGCCAAGGAGTCCTACTAGGTTTACAATACCTTTCTATGCAAGATAAGAATATTCTAGATACATAAGATATACACTCAATGTATTCCATACTTATATAATACTTATACATGCATATCTCTTCAGCAGTAGATTCCACTAGCTGTATTTTGCAATAGCAGGTCTTTGAATGTCAGCAGCAGAATCTTTATCCTTAGCAGCATTCTCACCTTAGTAGCAGTTTCACCAAGCAGCAGTTTAACTTAGCAGCATAATTCAAAACCCAACAATCCTCCCCTAAACTTAATATTTATTACTAAATCATTAAGTTTCTTCAAAGCTCAACCAAACACCGGGAGGATGCTTCCAAACACTTATATCTTCTAATTTCTTTGAAAGCTTCTTCAAACAGTTGAATTCAAAATCTTTTCATACTTCTGTATCAATGTATAAGCTTGATTATCTAACACAGGCTGTTTTTGACACTTGAGAAATCCAGGTCTCAACATATGTTTAAATATCTCAGGACACTTATTTAGACTAGGATAGTCTTTCTCTACCAACAAAAATAATGTAACTGCACCAGTTCTTAACTCATGAACTCCACAAGATTGATACAAGAACCATTTATGCATCTTGCTGCAACTAATCTCATTCCGTTCACTATCACCAGGCTGAGGATCAAACATATTCTTCAAGAAGCGATACATTACATTTTCAAATGTAAGATTAATATCAAGAACAGTATCCATCTTCTTCCCATCATATTTCTCTTTGTATAATCCCCATATGGCAATAATATCATCTCTATCCATCTTGTCAAAAATCTGTGAGATTTCCTTAAAACCTTGAACTTCATGATTTGATCTCATAAATTCCTAATATCCTTCACTTCCACCTCTTATCTTGAAAATATATGAGATGATAGGATATTTTTTAGCTAAAGGTTTTTCAGATTCTTCTATCACAGCTAAAGTTGTCTCTTGTTCTTTTTCAACTTCTTCTTTATCCATCTCACTACTGCTTTCTTCAGAAATCTTTTGCTTCTTCCTAGTAAAAGTCTTGTGACCAATACTTTTTCTTTTAACCTTTTGACTAGGAGGAATTTCAGCTTCTGTCACATGTATATGCTCTGCCTCAACAACTCTGTCAGTTACCAACTTCTTATTCATTTGAGCAATATGTTCTAAATCTTTAGCATAACCCATAGGATAGAAGGTATCCATCTCTTTCTTAGCTTGTCGATACAAGTTAAAAACCTCTTGATCAGACTTAGGTTTTAACTGTATCAATTTCCATCCCTTCATATTCTTTAGGTATCCTTCTTGATCTCTTCTCTGTTGCAATGGTGTTGGACCCCTGATAACCTTTTTCTTTCTTCTAGCAGCAGTATCTTCTTTCCTTTTCTTTGTTGTGAACTCTCTTATCCAAGCTTGAACATCAAAAGTTGGAGTTTCTTTTTCTTCAATTTTAACCAACTTGGAGAGTTCTATATCAGCATCTATTCTTATCTTTTCTTCCATCCACTCCTCATACCTCTTCAAATCTTCAGTTTCTTTTTCAATCTTTTCCTTTTCTTCCTGAATCAACTATTGCTCTTCTTGATCAATCAACTCTTGCTCTTTCATTGCAACAATTTAATCATGTTCAATTTGTAATTCTTTGGGCCAGAAATGAAAAGGTATCTGAGAGTAATCAGTCCCTTTATGCATTATCCTTGGTTCTTCTACTAGCTTGCCCTTTCCTTTGTCAGTAAAAGATGATGAAATAATCTTCTTTTGTTGAGCAACAGGTTCTCTGATTACTACTCCTTTTTGAGGTATTCTTGGTGTAGATGTTGGTTGTTGTGGTAGTGATTGAGTTTGTTGTGAAGATGATTCAAATGGAACTTCTGTTGTCTTTTTACTTAACAAAGCCATAGCCTCAGCAGCAGCATTGTCACTAGACCCAGCAGCAGAGTCTTGTGCATCAGCAGAATTGACCTTTTCACTAGCAGCAGGATCAGCAAAATCCTTAGCAGTAGTGTCTTGAGCAACAGTAGAGTCATCAGTCTTGTTAGTAATAGCAGCATCATTCAGTTCTTTTGCCACAGAGTCACCCAAAGTCATCAATGCTTCTCCCATCAACCTTGTTACCTTCACTAATTGCTCAGGCCCCAAAGTTTTAAGTTTCTCCACCACTTTTTTCTTGAGTAGCAACCAAACCTCATTACCTGATTTGTCAGCAATCACAAAACTATCCACATCCTGAGGACTTCCCACCTCCATATCACCAACTTCTAGAACCTCACCTGAAACTATTCCAGCATCCACATCTTGAGCACTATCAACTTTCATCAGATTAGCCTCCCCTGAACCCATTTCATCATTCTGCTCCTCATTCCTCCCCTGTTTGGAAGTATCATCTTCCAAAGGAACAGAGTGTTCAGGTGAACTCACAACTTTAGAAGTGCCCACTTTCTTCAATCTTCTTAAGGAGGTTGAAGATCTTGATTTCCTTAAGTTCTTGATCTTCTTTTGCAATTTTGTAATCAGTTTGGCTTGTCCATCAACAATAGTAGAAAGACCAAGAACTTTATCCTCCAATGTATCACAATTCAGCTCCAAATTGGTACAAGTAACCGTCAATTTCTTAATAAGTTCCATACTAGTCTCATCACTTCGACCTGTGTGACCTAGTCCGAGAGGTGAATCACTGACATTGTCATCATGTACAATATTTTCCATCAATTCATTTGTAATTGTCCTGTCCTCATCACTTTGACATGTATTACCTAGTCCGAGCGGTGAATCTTTGGACATTAACTCAGTATCAAACCTAGTTTGATCATCTGAGCCCTCTATGTTTTCCCTTTGGCTAGGGTTACCATCATTGGAATTAGATTTAGCAGAATCCTCTTCACTAGATGTTGCCTTGGTTTGGGTCTTAATGATGTTATCACTGTCCTGCTCTGCTGCTAAGCTAGAAGCAGTAGTGACAGCCCTTGCCAACATGTCCTCTTCATCACCTAGGACAGCCTCATCTGGTACAACCATACTAACACTATCCTGAGGTAGATCAGTGTTCTTATTGGTTTTCCTATGGGTATAGTGTATTTTAGGTTGTGTAGCAGATGCAGAAAAATTGGGTGTCTGATGGGAATCAGTGGGATTTCCTGATTCTTCACCCTTAATATTTTGCACAATTTGCACCATATAAGGTGTAAGAGCTATATGTGTGCCTGAAAAACCTTTTCCATTTTTAATCAAGAAAGTAAACATTTTTGAAACCAACTTAGGAGCATCATAAGTGGCAGCATTTGATCTGAAATTTGAAAGGTTATTTTCTATAAAGAGCTGGATAAATCTTGGATAAAGTAAATAAGAACCAGACTCTTTAACACTTTTTATAATCCCCTCCAAAATCATATTTGAAAAATTAAATGGATGACCTTTGCTTAGGCATACCATAGCAGAAGCAATAGTAGCATTAAACTCATTCCACCCAGAAGTTTTAGGACTCAAACAATGAAGGAGATTGTGTACCAAAAATTTGTATTGAGTACAGAGGAGAGCTTTTTGAAATTTTAAATTTGTAAGTCTTCCCTCATATCCCAAATCATTTAAACCTTGAAAAATAGCAGAATTAACAAGACACGTGGTCTCTGTTTCATCATCTAAGAGAAGAGTTTCCCTTATAGAAGATTCAGTTACACAAACTTGTTGACCATCTACTATGGCTTTAACATATTTTTCCCCATTCCTAGTTTTAGCCTTTTCAGTAAGCCAAAACTGTTTGATGTAGGAAACAAATATTGTAGGATTCACAGTTAATGCATACCTAAGAGAAGTAGCATTCAAGAACTTTACCATATCTGTGAAACCTTCAGGAACCAACTCTTCATCCAAAATTGCAACATTATTATGATGCTCTGCCCAGGTACGTGTACAATCCATTAATTAGGGTTTTAAGAAATTGGGGATTATTGACTTTGAGAGTAATGAGGTGTTAGGGTTTGATAGAACTTCAATTTGGAGCGTGTAAACACCAATTGTGGATGTCAATTAGGTTTTAAACTGATTTGGAGAAGTTACACATTCCAACCTCACACTTACAACCATAGCAGCACAACCAGAATATCAACAGAACTAGCAGCAGAGTGAAACAACTAGCAGCAGAGTGATTTTGGCCAACAGCAGAGTTGACTAATCAAACTTGGTCAAAAAGTCAAAGAATCCTCAACAATAAATGCACTTGATACGCCGTGATCACTATAAAAACGGACTTAATCTTTCCCTAATTTAGCACAATCAAACCCTAATCACAATCAAAAACGCCAATCACCCAAATCAAATCACAAGAACAATGAAATCCACTCCCAAAATAATCAACATATCTTCCGATTCATCCTCTGATGATGAAGCACCACTTTCTACATACGTACCACCATTCCGTCCTCCCCACAATGGATGTAGGACAAAAGAGCAAGCACGTAAAAGAAAACACGATCTTCCTATGTTTAAAGATCTGTTAAACTTGAATCAGACCCCAAGCACATCCAGGGGTAAAGAGGTGATGTCCCCTAAATCTCCAACGTCTTCAGAATCATCAGAAGACCCAGCCTGGATCCCCAACAGACCTCCATCTCCAGTGGAACTTGTTTCCCCCTTTATTTGTACTTCTTCAAATGAGGATGAGCCTCAGAACAACCCACCTGCCACTCCAGAAAGACCACAATCTTCAAGACCAAGACCCAAGCCATCATCCAGGACAAGGAAGGCAAACCCTCCTCTTCCCAAGGAGTGAAAAGTTGTGCTTGGGCTTGCATGCCCTAGACAGTGATGGTGTAATAGGTTGTAGTCTTTTGATATCATCTTTTGATGTAGAAGTCTTTTTGGTTCCTAGAAAGTGATTTGTGAATGTACTCTTTAAGTTGTAGTCTTTTGGTTCTTATGAATGATGAATGACCCATTTCTGTTTAGAATACTTGCATAACATCTATAATCATCATTGATAGCTTTTGCCTGCAAAATGTTAGTCCAAACACCATAAAGCATACCAACATATGTACTAGCAGTAGAGCTAAATAACAGTAGAGTACATTCCAAAATAACTACTTGCTTCTTGAGAAGCAGCAGAAACAGAGTAACAAACAGCACAGTACCTTTACACACTTTACAAAAACAAAAAGAGATAAGGTTTTTCAAAGATTAATCATACCAATATTTGCAATTAGAAATTGAAACCTCCCCACATCAAAGTGTTTAGTGAGAAGATCAGCAACATTGTTATCAGTATGAATCTTAACAATTTGAATTAACTTCTTTTCATAGCAATCCCTTATAAAATGATGTCTTATCTCAATATGTTTTGTTTTTGAATGAAAAACAGCATTTTTAATTATGCAAAGTGTGCTGTTGTTATCAATATGAATTTTGGTGTTCATGAAATTGTACCCATAATCCAGCAGTTGATTTTGCATCCAAAGCACTTGTCCACAGCAACTTGAAGCAGCCACATACTCAGCTTCAGTTGTAGAATTTGCAACCACTGTCTGTTTCTTGCATTGCCATGACACCAATCTGTTTCCAAGAAATTGACAACCTCCAGTTGTAGACTTTCTATCCAAGCAAGCACTAGCATAGTCACAGTCTGAATATACCACCAAAACAAAAGGTGAATCCTTTGGATACTATAGGCCCAATTTAGGTTGATGCCTTAGATACCTAAAAATCCTCTTCACTGCATTGAGATGTGATTCTTTGGGACATACTTGGAATCTTGCACAGGCACATACATCAAACATAATATCAGGCCTGGATGTTTTAAGGTACATCAATGAACCAATCATTGATCTGTACAAGTGAACATCTACTTCTTTTCCATTTTCATCTTTCAACAAAGGTTTGTTGGAGTCCATGGTTGTCTTAGCAGGCTTAGCATCTTCAAATCCAAACTTTTTCAAAATGTCATTGACATACTTATCCTGACTAATAAATATGCCATCTGTCTTTTGTACAACTTGTAGACCCAAGAAGAAGGTGAGTTCTCCCATTGAACTCATAGCAAACTTATCTTTCATAAGCTTCTCAAAATCAACACACATAGCTCTGTTTGTAGAACCAAAGATGTTGTCATTTACATAGATTTGAACCAGCAAAATATCATCTTTTTGTCTTTTAAGAAACAAAGTCTTGTCAATCTTTCCTCTACTGAACATAGAATCTAACAAACATGTTGACAAGGTATCATTCCAAGCTCTAGGAGCTTGATGTAAACCATACATTGCTCTATTCACTTTGTAAACTTTGTCGAGATAATCAGGGTCTTCAAGACCAGGTGGTTGAGACACATACACTTTTTCTGTAATGGTCCCACACAAGAAAGCACTCTTAACATCCATCTGATACACCACAAAATCTTTGTTTGAAGCATATGTCAAGAATAGTCTAATAGCTTCTATTCTTGCCACTGGTGCAAATACTTCATCATAGTCAAGGCCTTCTTATAGTGTGTATCCTTGTGCTACTAACCTTGCTTTATTTCTGATGACTATACCCCTTTCATCTCTTTTACATCTTAAAACCCATTTAGTGCCAATCACTCTTTTCCCATTTGGCAGATCAACCAAAGTCCATACTTCTTGTAGTTTGAATTGCAGAAGCTCATCTTGCATTGCTTCCACCCAACTTGCTTCTTGTAAGGCTTTGTAAGTGTTCTTGGGTTCAATCTGAGACAGAAAACAGGCAAACAAGCAATTTTGTAGATCTTTGTGACTATTTCTTTGATGCAGAGATCTTGCAAAGAAACTTTGATGTTGAAGATCTTTCAGCTCTTTAGTCATTTTTCTTGTTTGAACAGATGATGTTGGATCACTGAGAATTTGTTCTTTTGGATGATCCTTGTGAACTCTTGTAGTAGTAGTGGGACTAACAGGAATGTTGACTTCCAAATTAGTAATATCTGCATCAGCTCCAAATAGCTTACCATCAAGAGCTTCATCATCTGTGTCATCATAAATATTCTCTAGAGGAGGCATATTTGGATCATCAGGATAGTTTGGATCAGCAAAAGATCTACCCTGAGTGTCCAAAGAAGGAAACTTTGATGTAGAAGTAGAGTTAATAGGCTTGGCAGTAGAATTGATTGAAGCAGTAGTTGCTTGTTTTGGTCTAGCAGTAGAGTCTTTTGGCCTTGTAGGAGAGACATCAACAACCACTTTTGGAGCTTCATTTGTTACCTTTTCCGCATCAACAGGAATTTCAACATCTGTTTCAGTTTCCTTAGGTTTCTCTTGATTAAGAGTTTCTCAACCAAAACAATGTCTTCTTGTGGTTTGTTAGTGTCAACACTAGCAATAACTGGTAGATAATTCATTGTTTTAGTAAGAATATCAACATTAAACAACCATTCTTGTCCTTTTCCTTCAACATTAGATGTGTTCTCACTGAACTTGATATGCAAATTTTCCTCTACATGTTTGGTTCTCTTATTATCTACCCTGAAAGCTTTACTATGCACTGAGTAACCAACCAAGTATCCTTCATCAGCTTTCTCTTCAAACTTGCCTAACTGATCCTCAGTGTTCAAAATAGTGACAGGACGTCCAAATGATTTGAGAAAATCAATCATTGGTTTCTTTCCATGAAATAGCTCATATGGAGTTTTGTTGTGAGGCTTAACTACTTTACTTCTATTTTGCACAAAATATGCAGTGTTTACAGCTTCAGCCCAAAAAGGTATATGTAGTTTATAATCAGATAACATTGTTCTTGCAGCCTCAATCAATGTCCTGTTTCTTCTCTTTGCAACACCATTCTGTTGTGGACTTCTTGCAACACTATACTGTCTTAGAATTCCTTTTCCCACACAGAATTGATTCATCACACTATTCTTGAACTCAATACCATTTCACATCTGATAATTTTCACTTTGTGGTTATGCAAGCTTTCAACTTTTGTAATGAATGCCTTAAGTATCTATGTGGTTTCATCTTTAGTGGCTAAGAAGAACACCCAAGTAAACTTGCTAAAGTCATCTGTGACAACTAGGCAATATGACTTCTTGTTCAAGCTATTCACAAAAACAGGCCCCAATAAGTCCATGTATAGTAAATGCAAGGGCTCTGTAATTATGTTCACTGTCTTGGACTTGAATGAAACTCTGTGTTGTTTACCCTTTTGACAAGCAACACAAGTCTCACAATTTTCAAACAGCTTTGTTGGCATTCCTCTCACAAGATTTCCTTTCACCAACTTGTACATAGTCTTGTAGTTCAGGTGCCTAAGTCTTCTATGCCATAATTTGGACTCATCAATAGTGGCTTTTGCAATTAGACAAGTTAAAGCTCTTTTGGGAACAATGTTCTTAATATGGTCACTGTATATATTTTCATTTCTAGGGACCTTCAATAGCACAAATTTATCATCTGGCAACTGAAAATCAGGAGAAAGGATCATACATTCAGTGTCTGTAAAAAGAACAAAATTCCTTTTGTCACACATTTGTGAAATACTAAAGAGGTTAAACTTAAGCCCTTTCATAAGAAACACCTTCTCAAAGCCCAAATTTTCTGTCCTTAGAGTTCCTCTACCAATAATCTTTCCACCTTTTGGATCATTCCCAAAAGCAACATAACTACCTTCAAAAGCCTCAAAGTCTTCAAGTTGAGACTCATCTCCTGTCATATGTCCAGAGCATCCACTATCAACTATAACCATATCTTTTAGATCATTCAGTAGATTACCCTGCACATGAAAATAGAGAAATTAGTTTCTCTTGGGGACCTAAGCCATTACTGACTTGGATCTGCCTTGTGCATCAACATAATTAAATTTCTTTAAATCACTTGATGCACTGCTGTTTTTGGAAACATTGTTTGAAACAGATGATTTTGGTTTCCAAATCCAGCAAGCTGAGGCCTTAATAGCATAAAAATGATTTCCAACAACTGTATTTGATAAAACTTTTGGCCCATAAGTAGAAAGTTTTGTACTAGCAGCAGATTGCTTACTAGCAGTAGAATGCTTACTAGCAGCAGAATGCTTACTAGCAGTAGAGTCAGCAACAGAACCAGTTGTGGTTTTAAAAGCACCATTTGATTTAGCAGCATAAATAGATCTAGTTGCACCAGATCTCAACAACACAGCCCTGGGAATCATGTTTTTGTTAGGATTAGGGTGAGTATTCTTAATAACATATTTATGATTCACCCTAGAGTACTGATTCCAAACAAGCTTTTTGAGGTCAGGACAACTATTTATCAAATGTTCAAAGCTACCACACTTATAACAAGCCTTTTTCTTTAATTGAAACTCACTACCTAATTTGTTTGAAACTAGGTTATTAAAGTTTCTCTGATTTCCCCTAGGCTTATTATAGAAACCATTCAATTGACCTCTAAGAACTTCATTATATTCTTCCATTTTCCTAGAGATTCCCCTACCTAGCACAGGTCTCACAAACTTAACCTGTTCAGTTTTAGGTTCCAACTTTGGTAGGAATTTCTTCCTTTCTACACTATGTTCTAGTTCAACCTGTTCCTGTTCCTCATCACTATCTGAATACCAATCTTCAATAATAGGAGCCTCAGAAAATTTTCTACCCTCTACCTTAGGTTTTTCTATGACACTTTTACTAGATTCACCTACAGGTTTTTTAATATCTAGCTCACTAATGAAGGACAATTCTTTTCCTGGTGGAGCATAGGCACTCTTAACAGGAGGAGCAACCTCATTGTAACCTATTCCACTTCCTTTCCTCATTATGGTACTCTCAATAGATTTATTAACCAAATCAGAAGCATATTGCTGTTTATTTACTCTTACTATATGTTTTTCCTTATTAGGAAGAGCTGCATCTCTATCTCTTTCTGCTTCTTCTAATTTATTCTTAAGAAACTCAATTTCACTGTTTTTCTTAAAAATCTCAATATCCTGTTCGTTAATTATATCTACATATTCTAGCTCACACTGTTTTAGATACTCTAGTCTTCTTTCAACATTTTGAATACCTACTTTGTAACCTAATTTATCAAGTTTTAGGTTTTCAACTTCTCTAATTAGACTCTCATTCCTAGACTTAAGTTCTTCTATAGTGTCAGCACATGACTTAAAAGAACACACATATAGATCAGAATCATTGGATACCTCAGATTCAGATCCAGAAGATGATGATGCATAGGCCATAAGTGCAAAGTTATGCACTTTAGGCTTGATTTGAGCCACCAGAGAATAGTTTGGTTCTTCATCAGCCATATCACTCCAATCATATTCTCCCAATCCATCACAAGATACCAATGCAGTAGTGGTATTCTTTGGTTCTTCAGTGGTCTTCTTTGGAGCTTCAGCATTCTTCTTTGGGGCTCTACATTCCCTGGCAAAGTGGCCCTTCCTGTTGCAGTTATAGCACTCTATCTTTGACTTGTCAAAGCCAACATTTTCTTTAGCCCTGTACTTTACTTCTCTTCCAGTTCTCTTCAAGAATTTTCTTGCCCGTAAGGTCAACACAGCCATTTGCCATTTAAGATCAATTTCTTCAAGATCATCAGGATCAATATAATCCAAATCTTGATTGATAACTTGTGACCTTATACCTGTAGTTAGATCAGCCAAGAATGCACACAAAGCAATATCACTGGTGGAAATCTTATCATTAGAACTAGCAGCAGATCCATCAACAGCAGATACTCCATAAGCAGTAGAGTGAGATTATTGAGATCCTTTTAACTTTGAAGATACAAAGGCAAGATTTTGAGTACCAGAGGAAGAGGTAGATGTAGAATTCAATTCTAGTTCATATACTCTCAAATTGTTGTAGAGGCTTTCCAACTTCATAGTTTCATAGTCAGGCTTATTCCTCCCAACAACTGTGTGCATACTCCATTCAGGTGCAAGACTTCTAAGGAACTTTAGGTTTACATCTTCTTGTGGAACCACATAGCCAACAAGCTTCAAGTGACTGACTAGTTGATTAAGCCTGTTGTATGTGCCATTGATCTTTTCTCCACTTTCAGCAGTAAAGTTCTCAAACTGATGCTTCAACATATTTTTCCTTGACTTCTTAGTAGCATCATTCCCTCCAAACCTAAACTCAACAGCATCCATTAAGTCTTTTGCAGTCTTACAACCATCAAAGTCCAACTGAAATTCATTGGGTGTTCCCATTAAGAGAATATTGTGTGCCTTGATCTCCATCTTCCTCACTGAGTTCTCTTCAGCAGACTTGATAGGTATCTCTTTACCATCAGGACCCTTCTTTGGTAAAGAGTCACCATTGATGATCGCATTCCACATGTTAAAGTCAATCATGCGAATGTACTGTCTTATTCTCATCTTCCACAGCTCATATTCTCCAGGGTTGAGCATGGGAACCTTTGAAGCAGTCACCATATGTGTGTCATCACCCATCTTCAGCAATTAATTTGGAACAGCAAAATTGCAAGGAATAGATTCTTCTTGATTACAACTTCTAGATCACAAGCTCTGATACCACTTGTTGATCCCAGTTGAGCAAACGATCTTATATAGAAGTTGACTTGATTAAAACACTTAAGCTAAAATGAGGAATATAAAAGCTTAACTTAAGAAGAACAATTCACTATCAACACTTCAATATATTAATAATACGAGCACTCAACAATGATAGGGTTTTACAACCTTGAAGTGTAAACGAAACTAAAACAATACGTACACAAAACTAACCCTAGGATATTCCTTTTATAGACCAAGGAGTCCTACTAGGTTTACAATACCTTTCTATGCAAGATAAGAATATTCTAGATACATAAGATATACACTCAATCTATTCCATACTTATCTCATACGTATACATGCATATCTCTTCAGCAGTAGATTCCACTAGCAGTATTTTGCAATAGCAGCACTCTGAATGTCAGTAGCAGAATCTTTATCCTTAGCAGCATTCTCACCTTAGCAGCAGTTTCACCAAGCAGCAGTTTAACTTAGCAGCATAATTCAAAACCCAACAGATCAACTAACCCAAGAGCCTCCGCAATCTTGTCATCCAGTCGAAAGAGAGGCATAACATCCTCAAAATCAGAATCCTTATGCAGAGACAAATCTGATAACGAAGGAAAATCGAGATTACGGAAGGCTTTCAAATGAAAATCAAAGTCAGCACCAGCGGAAGGGTCATTGGCAGCTATGTCCGCAAGCTTTCTACTCTTCCCAGCATACTCAAAGCCAGCCTCTAAACCACTTTGCATGCCTTTCCTCGTAGCACAACTCAACATATTTTGAAGTACTGAGTGATACCCCGGAGAATTAAAATACTTGGTAAGGAATAACTTCATGCCATTGCCAAGTAACCACCTACGGCTAGCAACAGCAGTGAGGAAGCGGGGATAAAAAAACCTCGTGAACATTAATAACCGCATCCGCAAGCCGTGACTCCAACTGGACCAAACTATCAGTAAGTCCCTTCACTTGGGCATCCTGATATTCCCTGAAGAGGACTTCCAAGGTATCAATGGTACCCTGAAGCGAACGAGCCTACATAAACAGAAAAGGGAGAAGTAAGAAGGGCGGACACAAAAAAACATAAAAGGAATTACAAGACAAGTACACAAACCCGGTGTGCGGACCACTTATTTTGACGCTTCAACTCCTCAACTTTAGAATTCAAACAAGCGAAATCACGGCTCGTACCCTCCCAAGAGGAATAAAATTCTGGCGGCCGCTGAACAAATGCGACACGCTCCACAGTCTGACTGTCAGCAGGGGCACGTAGCCCCGCTAGTTTAGCCTTGAGCAAATCAAGCTCACCTTTCAACCTCAAATTTTCCTCCACCAAAGCTGGCATGCCAACCACACGGGGAGGAGTAGCAGACATTGAAGAAGAGACTTCGGCATCAAGCCGAGAAACTTGCGCCTTCAAAGTCTTAATCTCTCCATCCTTCTCCTTCAATTGGGCGGTCAAACGGTGATAAAGAGAAATATACTTCCGCTTCAAAATGATATTCCTTTCCGCGCGCATCCGCGACTCAGCACAAAATGAAATTTGACGCGCGGTCAATTAATTAAACTCATCAAAAAATTCCTTGTCATCCTTTCCACGAATCTCTAAAAAGAACCTGGGCAGAGCAAAACCGTCAACCATTTCGCGACCTTCCGCAGCGGTCTCCAATCAAGAGCCGCAAGGCACACTCCATTCCGGAAAATACACTTCGCCAAAAATATTGCGGTCCACATCCACGACAGAACAGATGCGACCAAAAGGAAGGTCACCTTTAGGAAAGTCTCCCTGATCTTCAAAACCGAATTCTGAATACTCAGCAGACAACGCAGAACGCAAAGCAAAAGACGATCCAGTAACTACCTTTTTACCCTTCTTTTTCAAAGAACATCAGACAAGAGACCGAACGGTCCCAGTAGCAACCGACGTAGAAGGAGCGGAGGACCTGGAAAGAATGTCAAACTGAGCATTAAAAGTACTTGCAAAAACCAAAGAGCCAGGAGAAATAACAAACCTCTCCGCAGGATGAATAGTGTGAAGGGAAGGATAAACAGAATTATTAAGAGGGGTGCCAACTTCTTGTTTTGAAACAAAAGACACCGATAGTACATGGAATGATGACTTCAACAAATTTTGTGAACCTTGAAAGTAAGTAGGCATCATACTTTTAACAGCGGCCTTAGACTTACCAGCGATAACAGGTCTATTTAAAAGACCATGATCAGCCATTAACTTCTTGGGCGGAAGAGTCGGGGCACCCATGTTGGGCTTCACCTTCTGCTTCCATTTCTTGGAAATAACAATCGTCCGCGAAGAAGCACCTCTAGCCTGACCATCATTTGGGTTGCTAAGACCACCCCTAAAGAAAACACTGGGCCTCGAACCATCACCTCCACCATCATTGGCTTCTAGATCACCTTCCCCATGATCATGCGCGGGTGGAGAAAGTGAAACAACATGATCATGAGTCACGTCAAGGAGCCTGGGTTCACCCTCCGCTAATTGCCTCACTTTAACAATTACTTCACTAGGATCGGCATGAGCGATAAAGGTGTACGCACTAATATCTGTAAAAAAATATGATGATGGCGATGATACGATAATAAAGGGGGAGAGAGAAAATAATAGTAAGTATAGCACACATACCTTCTCCACGAAGACGAAATACAAGGTACTCATCCTCTCGAAAAGGGTAAACACGGCTCAGGCCAACCCAACAAAGGAAAGCCTCCGGGTACCTACGAAACAGAGCAGGCCCCCCAATAACGATGTTATACTCCTCCGCACTATACTCATTCGGGTTGGGACCCGAATCCCCATCGACACCATTAGTTGAACACCAAGGAAAGTTAATAGGGCAAGCAAAAGCGTCAACCCAGAAGAAGCGGTCCCTCCAACCCTTCACAGAATCTAAAGCCTTATCATAACAAGTGTCAGCGTTAGCACACTTACTAAATGAAACCCACCCATTCTTTATAAACTTGACATAAAGACGGCGGAACAGAGCCACCGACGGGGCAAAATTATGAGCACGGCAAACAACCTCAAAGTGAGAAACTTTACGCACACTGAAAAGCGAAAGCTGAGAAACATTAATATGGTAATGCCTTAAAACATCAACAAAGAACACAGAAAAAGGCAAGCGGAGATCGGCTTAATCAAAGAATCGGCTCTATAAACCAATCTTCCTCGGAGGATACTGGTTGATAGCCTAATCGGGATCTGGTAAAACAAGGTTAACAACTGACGGAATGTGGCACTCGCAACATAAGTCGCCCAGTTTCTCTTGCGTCAAGTGACATTTGACATCCATGATTTTGGTTATTGCCATACGAGCAACCGGAGGATAGCAAAATGACAAGCTAACAAAAGAGTAAAGCCCGAAAGAGTTTTGCAAAGCGCGGAAGAAAGAGAAAGGAAAAGAAAAAATAACAACACACCACCTTAGGTATTTATACAAGCAACTCTCCCAAGAGGTTGAAATAAATGCCGCGTGCCATTAAAGCGCCTAAAATCAACGGCCGCGATAGAAAATGAAAGATGAGGATGACAGCTAATAAAGCAAACATCCGCTCCCTCAAAGGGATAAAAAACGGTCGGTACCCCCTACAATCTCTTCCGCTGGTAACCCAAGATCCGCAGGACAAAGGACCTACACCAAGAGCGGAATAACTAGTAGTTTAGTCTAGAAACATTTACCGCACGCTACCAAAGCAGGCGAGCAATGAACACACTAGACTAGGGGGACTTAATGACATATAGTACAGATGGCGGGCCTACTGGGCCTGGACTATCTCATACGAATTGGGCTCCGGCCCTACAAACAAAACGGGCTCCGGCCCCACAAACAAATCAGGCTCTGTTCCCAGCGACTCAATAAAGCCAGACATGGCTAAAGCCCATGCCATGAACATGGCACGATCCGGACGAACAAAAGATATATACGAGTGTCACTCCTTAAGTACGCTCTCGGACCGGACCCCTGCCTGGAAATCCGCCTACGTCCACAACAATCGATTAAGCTGCGGCCCTTGCCCGACAAGGGTCCCACCCCGGCCACTATAGCAATATGCGAAATATCAGGAAACCCTAATGTTTCTGTTACCTATAAAAGGAAATCTCAACTCGCACTTTCGAGGTACGATTTTCTCACTCATCCCAACACACGAATATTTCTCTCACAACATGAGTACTTATTCTCATGCCGGAGCTTAATCATGGGGTCCGTCCCCACGGTAAGGCTAACGGTGTGCTTCTACTTGTGCAGGAACTTATTCCTCTACTTGGATTAGTGCATAAAATACTCAACGGAAGATCCGTCAAGATCGGCCAAACACGGTCTAAGCCCAGTCTTAACCAAGCCACACTTTTTGTACTAACATTAGTAATTATCAAATTTAGTTTTATCTAGAAAATATGACAAAAAATTATCTACACGATATACATACCACACCATAACTATCTATATTATCTATAAAATAAAAATGGTTAATGTTGAAATGTTGAATATTGAAAATAGTCAAATCTGAGAGAAATATGTGAGTTGAAATGTTGAAAAGTGGAAAATTTTAAATGTTGAAAATCTGAAATAGGGAAACCATTAAAAATGGTAATACATGGTAATACATATTACTAGCAACTTTAAATCGCACGTATTAGCATAAATACACAACCCCCAATATCATTTTCATATCTCTCTCTTTATTTCTCTCTTTTCAAATCAAAAGCACATCTCCTTTCCAGACCACTAACTGCCGCCTCCCTCATCTGAATCTTCCGCCACCACTACCACCGATATCTTTGTGTCTAGATCTAACCAGTTTGGTTTGTGTGGTTTTGGCAGGCGCTTTTTGTTTACGTGGTTTAGGCTGGTGATTTTGGTTTATGTGGTTTTCGTTTTGGTGACAGTTTGGTTTGTGTGGTTTTACATCTCTCTAAAAAACATATACCAATCATAGCCACCACCGACCCCTACCACCACTAGACTTCGCCACCACTGACTCACAACCACTAAAAATTTGCCATATTGAAGCGCTTAATCTAACCTGTCACCGGTTTTGGGTGTTTTTTTGAGTTTTTCTTACTAAATCTTTGTATTTTATTTTTATTATATTTATTTATTATTATTTTTTAAATATCTATGGTTTACTTTTTTTAAGATATATGGTTTATTTTATAGATCTATGTATTTGACTAAAGTTTTTTTTTTTTGTAGATCTACTGCCGCTTCTAGATATGTCACCGCCGCCGGAGTGCATTTCTGCCGCCAGAGTACGCGAGTGCTGTCCGACTCCGCCAGCCGTTGACTGTCTATATCAAATGTTGAGGTTTTTCTTTGAGTTTTATATTAAATCGACATACATTGAACAAACTCAGAATGGTTTTTTTAATAGATCTATATATTGGTTTTGTATTTTTTTTAAAGGTTTATTTTGTAATTTTTGTTGTAAAGATTATATAGATTTTTTTATATAAAAATTTTGTTGTAAAATATGTGTAGATTTTACTATAAAGTTTATTATTTGTTGGTAATTTATCATCAGCTTTCTTTTTTGAATTATGTTGTAAAGTGTGTTATAAAGTTTATGTAAATTTAGTTATAAGTTTTTACTATAAATTTTGTTATATAACATCTATATAAATATTTTTGTGTATGTTTACTTGTAAGTTTATTGGATGTATTTGTATATTTTTCCGTGTAAGTTTATTTGTAAATGTATATGTCGAGGCAACATGATCAAAATATCTTTATGTTTTAATGATGACAAATAAACTATCGAAACACATAAAATAACAAATGTTAGCTCAAAATCGCCGGAGCCAATGTCTGCTCCTGGCGGGCTGCCCGCGCGTTAACTCGCGGGTGATGCGCCAGGAGTCTGTATGATTCCGGGCGAATTTTGAAAGTCGGATTTCCCCTTACCCGACAAATGTGGATTTTTCAATACAGGAATGAATATGTTATGTGCTTATTTGAGAACACTCGAAACAAGTTTTGAGACTTGAGAGATCCCACTTTTAGGACACCCATTTACGGGAAAACGCCAACTCATGTTTTCTAACTATCGCCTCTAGCCAAGGCTTTTCTAAACTTAGGGAGCTTATATATTTCACGTGACATCGTGTTGAAGCGTCCATATGCTCATATCCCGTGCTTACGTCTTCTCTAATTACGTAACGGGTTTACTCCCTTATTGGTCAAACTAAGTCAAAGGTCACTTTGTGTAAACGCATCCTTTCCCACTTGGGTTATGCTTTACATCAAGGCAAAGCACTTAACTTGTTTGAACCAAGGTAGTAGTTGAGAACGTCGAGTCGTGGAAAGTCACGAGATATGAAACTATGGATTTTCGACGTTGTGTTACTTGAACTTATAAGTAGCCTATGATTTTCTCAACTTATAATCTTAATTGTCTAAACCATTTCTTCTTAATGACAATTAGATTATGTCTTAATCCCATTTATACATAAGACAAAACCAATCATATCCAAATCAAATATTCTCTTACATAATCTCTTACACTCTTACATATTCCCTTACATACTACATCTAAACCATCCATTTCCTTACACCACATCCTAACCCTTTATTTTCAACACATGTGCAATTGTTTAAAACCCTAAAGAGGCTCCTCTCATCCTAGCCATTGAATTCAAACCAAACACATCTCAACCATCCATCCAATTTCTCCTATCTATGCCACCACATGTGCTTGATCTCAACCATTGAATTCAAACCAAAACCATCTCAACCATGGATTTCTCCTTTCCCCCCAAGCAAAGCATATTCCTTTGGAATATCCTTTCTCAACCCTAACCTAGGCTTGATCTTAGCCATTCATTTCAAATGAAATCATCTCAACCATCCACATTCACCGTATGCCAAATTGTTTGAAAACCAAGGGAGGCTCCCTTTGATCTCCACCATCCAATTCAAACCATTTCATCTCAACCCTCCATCTCATTCTCCCCCCCCCCCCCCCCCCCAAGCATTGGAATATTCCTTGGCATATTCTTTCTCTCTTTTCTATGCCATGTGAGGAGATACACTTCTACCCCTTCCAAGTTACCCTTTCTACACTTCCAAATTACTATGTTGAGGGTGTTCGATGAAAAGACCACCTTTGCTTGAAATTGATGGGTTTTGCTTTTGGAAAACCCGATTTGAGACCTATGTTAGGTCCAAAGATCTTGATTTGTTGGAAATCATCCAAAATGGCAACTTTGAGTTCATGGTGGAAGACTCAGAAACAAAGTTGTTGGTGAAAAAGCCACATATGGATCTTAATGATGATGAAAGGAGAAAGCTTGGTAAGAATGATGAAGCGAAGTTGTTGATATACAATGCTCTACCTCGAAGGGAGTTCGAGAGGGTTCATGTTTGCAAGACCGCCAAGGAAATTTGGCACTCTCTCATCATCACTCATCAAGGCAACTCTCAAGTAAAGGATTGCAAGATCGATCTAATCATTCAACAATATGAGAAGTTCTCGATCTCGGATGAAGAAACCATTGATAATGGGTACACAAGGTTCAATGCTATTATCACTAGTCTCACAGCTCTTGATCCTAGCTTCTACAACAAGAACCATGTGAGAAAGTTTCTTCGAGTACTTCCAGTGAAGTGGAGGCCAAAGGTGACGGCTGATGCGTGGGAATCGCACCTTGCTTTACCTCTCGAGGGATCTCGCGAGGCTTACAACCCCCACCAGGCAGTGTACCTGATCGTTGTAGTATAGTATAGTGACAAGTACCGGGGGATTGATCGTTCAGCTTAGGAATAGTGTCGCTAGGATTAGAAAACCTAATTAATAGTTCTAGAGATGGAAGATGATTATTTTTGTGTTTTTATATTTTATGAAAGCAAGTAAAATTTCGGGTTTTGAAGGAGTGGGCGGAATTAGTTGCTAATCAACTAACCCAAAAACTACTTTATAACTAATTAACTAATGAAAATGAAATTAACTAATATTAAACTAAGGTTGTGAGCAGTGGTTGGAGAAATTGTGTTTACTTAGACTTCATTACTCCCTAGATATCTTTTACATGTTAATTACTTGTTACACTTGTATGAATGACGGGTTGTATTCCTTAATACCATTCGTGGAGTGGCATACATAACTCCCCAACTCTATGAGCTCTTATCTCCTCCTACACCATGACCCAGCACAACTATAGGGATTGTAAACAGTGGCTCATGCATTAAATACAACCAATAAAGACCTAGTATGCCTCGGTTCATGTTTCTTAAGACGTTCAAGCATGTTACCATTTGGAGATCTGCCAGTTTTCTTAAGCCTAACATATAATATCATTCATTCAAAACAAGAATAGACAAGTAATCAACACATAATCAACATCTAGGTTTCATTAGATCTAAGCAAACACAAAGGAAATTTAGCCTAGCATAGTAGAATTAAGATAAGAACAAAAGATAGACAACCAACACATAGACATATTGATTGAATTAAGAGTATACTTATCTCAATTACAATGCAAGGTCTCAAGGGTTTGGAACCCTTGAAAAACCTGTAAAAGAGGCACCAAAATCGTCTTTAGGGTTTCACCAAAACTTCTCTCCCTTTTAATGAAAAAACTAGAAAACTATATATAGGAAAATCGTCCTGACGGCGTCAAGAGTAAAATCTGACGCCGTCAACTCGCCGCCATATACTTCCTCGGACGCCCTAGATCCAATCGTGACGGCCTATGTGACGCCGTCACCACCCTCGGTAAATTAATCTTGGTCATTTTGACGCCGTCATCTCTTCATCTGACGCCTTCACAACCTTCGGTAAAATATTCATCCTTTCTGACGCCGTCAAGAGTAAATCCTTGACGCCGTCACCTTGTAATTCCAGCTTGGATTTGGTACTTTGTTGTTTTCTTCACTTTATGCTCCAAAAACGTCCAAAATAGCCTCTTTTCCAGAATTCACTCTCCAAACACCTAAAATCACAAAAGGAACGATTTAGGGCAATATTTGATCAAATAAATTCGGATTCGGGCTTAAATGACCCCCTAAAAACGGATCATTTTTCGCCTCATCATATACCCTTACACTTGAGATTTGCTTGTCCTCAAGCAAATGAGCTTTTATTCTACTCAAAAGACAAGTTAGGGGTCATTTAACACTAATATAAAAGTAATTACAACAAATAATCGTTCCACTAAAGACCAATAGACAAGCACGGAGGTCATACACAAGCACCTCACAAATAGTGTTTAGATACTCACATCTCTCGGGTGTAATAAAGTAATATAACATTATGGAAATGGAAGATATCTCTCACTACCTGTCATAGCAAAATAGATTACCATAGGCTTGGGAAAGGATCAAACCTCCACCACATGGCGTAAGCACCTAGGATAAACTATCAAAGAGGTCTTTTAAAGGGTTATAACGTTAGGTGTAGGGATATGAATTACACGGTTTTGTTGGATAAAGGGGATTTTACTGGTGGCGAGTTAACAATCTTAGTTAATTACATGTACAAGATAGCGTTGCTAAGCCAAGACTAGACTCGACTTAAGCTAATAAATGAAAAATAGCTAAAAACATAAAATGAACATAGAATGAAAACGGGATGGTAGTCCGTATGTTTTTTTTTTCTCTCTTTCTTTTCTATTTTTTTTTTTTCTTTTTTTTTTTCTTTTTCTATTTTTTTTTTCTTTTTCTTGATTTTTCGATTTTTTTTTTTTTTTTTTTTTTTTTTTTTTTTTTCATACACTCTTACCCTACCATCCAAAATAATACATCATAGGGGTTTGAGCATTCCCCTTACACTTGAACCTTTACATACTTTACATTAAACTATTCTAATGACTCGAATTAAGAAAATCAAAACACTTGGAGCACTTTTTAAGATTAACGTACATATGGGGGTAATAAGTGTTGTTCTTCCCCATTACTCCATAAAATAAGTACTTACCCATGAGTCCCAATCGTCCCAAAACAATATGTACAAGGATATGACTCGACTTAGCAACCATGTAATCAATTAGAAAGTTAACTTAGGGTTTAACAAATAACAATAATGCACTAAAAATGAGCGCATACACGGAAGGCTAAGGCGATTTGGTTGTACATTTAAGTGGGGTGTAACAAATTCTTCCTTTAAGTAAAATGCTTAAAGTTAGAAACGAAAAGATAGGCTCGGAGGGGTGTACTAGGGGTATCGTGTACTAAAAATGAGTACAACGCTAAGGGTGTGGGAAAAATTAGTTGACTTAACTAGCCAAGTAATATGACTTAAATGGTCAAGTAATCGTAATACGGGTTTAACACAAGGGTGATCCTAATGCCTCTTATCATGTAGTAAATCCTACTACACGAATGTAGTCTCACTAGCGGTCTCGGGATGCATCACTAACGCAAGTTCTAGAATCTAAATGCTACCGGTACACTCATAAGCACCAATAATAAATGCTTTTCCTATCAAATCTAAAGGCGAACCTCACAATTTTGGGTGGAAAATTTTTCTGAATATACGGTTATGTGCTAGTCATACAACCTCCTATCCATGAGACACTTGCTATGGCTAAAGTTTCACTCCTAAATGTTGTAAAAAATTTTAAATTTGGCGCTAAAATTACACTAACAAGTATTTCTCATAGTTTTATTACTCATCTACTATCAAACAAAACAAACTCAAGCGAAAGTGCATATGTAAGGTATCATCTTTTTACCCTCCCCTTACACTTAAGATGAACATTGTCCCCAATGTTCAAGTAAAGAATGTAAAAGTTAAAAGTAAAGAGAATGAATTCAAATACTCCCTTGATTCGCTCGGTATGGATTTTAGGTTGGCCAGGTTAAATCTTCCTCCAAGAAAACGAACAATCAAAGCTTCCCTTCCAGAATATAAATCATCTTCTTGTCTCAAATAACCTGTAAATCCTGACAAAAGTAGACAAGGCAACCTCGCGTAAAATCGGCGGCATCCTATATAAGTTACTAAATCCTAGAAAACAAAGTAAGATATAATGCTTGTGGAATGAAGTTTGCAGATTTCCTGGAGATTATAAAACTTAATAATTCACAAAAACTTATAAGACTCCGTTAGAAAAACAAAACTGGTAAAATTTCCAGATTTTTGACTCCTGACGCCGTCAAGAGCAATTGCCTGACGCCGTCAGAATGAACCTGTAGAAATCTTTATGTTAAGTTTCCGGAAAATTTCTGGAAAAACTTTGTCCTACTTCCTGGAAAATCCTGCAAAACTACATTATGACTCAATACAAGCATTTGACTCTAACAATACGAATACACATGTTCATTAAATATTGTGGAGAATCATGATCGGTTGTTTCTTAAAAAACATATTTGGGGTTTCCCCTTACACTTATCTTTTGCAAAAATACCTTTAGGTTGAAGTTAAGACTAGGCTAAACAACATAATAAAGTATTTCCACATTTTAATTGAGAAACATGATCAACCAACAATAAAAATAAAGCATGCATACGGAAGCAAATAACAATCAAACAAATAAAATCACACAAAACATGGGTTGCCTCCCAAGAAGCGCTTTTCTTTATTTACGAGTCTTGTAGCTAGACTCAAAGTCGTGGGTTAACGCGTATCGCTTATGCTCACGTAACCAAGTGTGAGCCATCTAATAGTCGCCTCATCTTTCTTGTATTCGTCTCCTAACTCTAAGCACCCGCGATAATATCTTTTATTCTTTTCATATGTGTACTTAAGTCCCTTCCTCTTATCATTCTCACTTAGCATTTCCATAGGCGGATACCTACTACACTTTTCCATGGAGAAATCCTTGAACCTAGGGTGTGTGCGGGGCATTTGATAGGCAAATTCTTCATCCCCATCCGAGAATGTAATTAACCCTTCTATGAGTTTTTCATCGAGGTTGGTCAATCGTTTGAAAGATCTTCCAAACACAACTTGGGTCAATTTATCATCAATAAATTCTCCTAGATTCTCCATAACCATGAATTCAACAAGATAAACCAAACTTCCTACAAACACATGTAATGGTATTGCCATAGCCACAATGTTTTCTCCTTTATATTCTAACTCATCTACCATGATTTTATTGTATTCATTACGTGAGATTATATTCATGGGAAGAGATGAGTTGAGATAGGCGTTAAAGCTCTTAAATCCAATCTTACAAGGGAATTGCATGTTAAATGAACTATCGCACTCAATCCTAGTTCTAGGGTCCACATACCTAAGAGGGTTTATTTCCTCTTCCATTCAATCCTCATTGACTACGTCACCATCATCGAGATCCTCATCGGAGTCTGAATAGTAAAAAGGACTAGCCCTACGGTCATCATCATGATCAGACTCTTCTAGTTCAGAATTATTGTCAAAGTGGTGGTTGGGTGAGAGGTTAGGTGGGTTCTCATTTTCTGCTAAAGGAAGTGGGGCGGGCAATTGGAACATCCTACGACGAAAAACACGAATAACAGGAATCAGCCGATCAATGTTATTGTGATCCATCAAAATAGTTTGCGAACAAAGACACGAAGAATTACGAACAAAAGCACGAAGAAATAAGATAGACTAAAGAAGACCTAAAAATAAAAATAAAATCTTACTAGAAAGGAATCTAGCAAGTAGACCTAATAAAAAGAAATCCTAACCTAGACAATAACTATTCCCCGGCAACGGCGCCAAAAACTTGATGCGTGGGAATCGCACCTTGCTTTACCTCTCGAGGGATCTCGCGAGGCTTACAACCCCCACCAGGCAGTGTACCTGATCGTTGTAGTATAGTATAGTGACAAGTACCGGGGGATTGATCGTTCAGCTTAGGAATAGTGTCGCTAGGATTAGAAAACCTAATTAATAGTTCTAGAGATGGAAGATGATTATTTTTGTGTTTTTATATTTTATGAAAGCAAGTAAAATTTCGGGTTTTGAAGGAGTGGGCGGAATTAGTTGCTAATCAACTAACCCAAAAACTACTTTATAACTAATTAACTAATGAAAATGAAATTAACTAATATTAAACTAAGGTTGTGAGCAGTGGTTGGAGAAATTGTGTTTACTTAGACTTCATTACTCCCTAGATATCTTTTACATGTTAATTACTTGTTACACTTGTATGAATGACGGGTTGTATTCCTTAATACCATTCGTGGAGTGGCATACATAACTCCCCAACTCTATGAGCTCTTATCTCCTCCTACACCATGACCCAGCACAACTATAGGGATTGTAAACAGTGGCTCATGCATTAAATACAACCAATAAAGACCTAGTACGCCTCGGTTCATGTTTCTTAAGACGTTCAAGCATGTTACCATTTGGAGATCTGCCAGTTTTCTTAAGCCTAACATATAATATCATTCATTCAAAACAAGAATAGACAAGTAATCAACACATAATCAACATCTAGGTTTCATTAGATCTAAGCAAACACAAAGGAAATTTAGCCTAGCATAGTAGAATTAAGATAAGAACAAAAGATAGACAACCAACACATAGACATATTGATTGAATTAAGAGTATACTTATCTCAATTACAATGCAAGGTCTCAAGGGTTTGGAACCCTTGAAAAACCTGTAAAAGAGGCACCAAAATCGTCTTTAGGGTTTCACCAAAACTTCTCTCCCTTTTAATGAAAAAACTAGAAAACTATATATAGGAAAATCGTCCTGACGGCATCAAGAGTAAAATCTGACGCCGTCAACTCGCCGCCATATACTTCCTCGGACGCCCTAGATCCAATCGTGACGGCCTATGTGACGCCGTCACCACCCTCGGTAAATTAATCTTGGTCATTTTGACGCCGTCATCTCTTCATCTGACGCCTTCACAACCTTCGGTAAAATATTCATCCTTTCTGACGCCGTCAAGAGTAAATCCTTGACGCCGTCACCTTGTAATTCCAGCTTGGATTTGGTACTTTGTTGTTTTCTTCACTTTATGCTCCAAAAACGTCCAAAATAGCCTCTTTTCCAGAATTCACTCTCCAAACACCTAAAATCACAAAAGGAACGATTTAGGGCAATATTTGATCAAATAAATTCGGATTCGGGCTTAAATGACCCCCTAAAAACGGATCATTTTTCGCCTCATCAACGGCCATAGAAGAAGCCAAGAATTTGGTGGAACTACCTCTTAACGAGCTCATTGGAAATCTCAAAGTCTATGAGATGATTCTTGAGAATGACAAGGCAAGTACCAAAGACAATAAGGAGAAGGTTAAGTCTTTGGCTCTTAAAGCTAAAGTTACTAGTACTCAAACTGGTAATGATAGTGATGGTCAAGAGGATAGCAATGAAGAAGATGATATGGATGATGAAGAGTATAATCTCATGGCTAAGAACTTTCAGAAGTTCTTTAGGAAAGGTGGTAACATTGGTAGAAGAAATCGGTTTGGAAACCGAGATAATGGTGGAAGGAACAACTTTGGGGGAAACCGTAGTGGTGATAACAAAGTTGGTAAAAGCTCAAGAGGCACCCGAGGATGTTACAATTGCGGAGAGAAGGGTCATTTCATCAATGAATGTCCTAAGTCGAGAGTGAACAAGGTATTCGTTGGAGGAGCATGGAGTGATAGTGAAGATGAAGATCAACCAACAAATGACGCTACGTGTCTTATGGCCCAATAAAATTTGAGGTATCTCTAAACTCTTCTTCTTCTAATAACTTAGATATTATCAATTTGCAAAAGGAGAATGAGGAACTAGTTAAGTTTAATGATGATTTTAGAAAAACCCTTGATAGAGCTCTCAAAGAAAAACGTCTTCTAGAACTAGAAAATGTTAAATCTAAAGAAAGGGTTTGTTAACTTGAAAGAAAAGTAAAAATACTAGAACATTGCAAAGGGATGATTGAACCTTGTAAAAATTTTGAAGTACTCACACTTGAGGTTAACTCTTTGAATGGAAAAGTTTTGGAACTTCAAAAGGAGTCATTAAGCTTTTCAAAATATAAAAAGAGCACAAATGATTTAGAAGAATTAATAAGTCGAAAAAAGGTGTCTCAAGATAAGGGAGGTCTTGGATTTTTAAAACAAGGAACAACCACTCCCATAAGCCTAACAAAACCAATAACATTTGTAAAGGCTAAAGAAAACGAGGCCCCAATAATCCCCGAGACTGACGTGCTGGCTGACGCGTCAACGCGCCATCAGCGCGCCAGGCCTCTGAGGAAAATTAGACCGTTATCAAACAATGTCATTAAACCAGTTACTCCTTAAGCTCCTCTTGTAAGTACTCGAGGTAATCAAGCTCCTATTGCAAAAAGAGAAAATACAAAACAATTTTCTAACTCAAACTCTCGCAATGGACTTGGATACTCACAACGTCGAGTAAATCATAGACCATTTTTTCATACACCTAATATGAAATCTTCTACTTCATACAACCAAAGACCATCATTTCATAACAACCAAAGAAGAAATTTTTCTAACTATGGTAAGAGTCTTCTCAATACCAATACAACAATTACCAAAGGAGAGAAAACTCCTATTCAAACCAAAACTTCTTTAGACCACAAGCATATCATAACTATAGACCAAGTTATCAAACTCAAAATGACTATCAAAACAATCCTCGGTTCGCCTTTTCTAAATATGGTATTGAGAAATTATGTGTCTTGCTTCAAGACCCAAGAATGTTTAACTTGGGCACTTTAAATGCTAACCAAATTGGACCCAAGAAACAATGGGTACCAAAGGCATGAGTTGTACTTTTGTTGTAGGTTTGCCTCAAAAGTGATCTACAATCGGATGAGTGGGTAGTGGATAGTGGTTGCACTAAACACATGACCAGGAATAAAAGATTGTTCACATCATACACGGCGTATAATGGCAATCAAGTCATTTTTGGAAGCAAACTTAACGGCAAAATTGTCGGTAAAGGTAATGTCCTTCATGACTCCATAGAAATCTCCAATGTTGAGCATGTTAGGGGTCTAATTTTTAATTTGATTAGTGTGAGTCAATTATGTGATGATGATTGTGAGGTCAAATTTACTAAGGTAGATTGCACTATTAGTAAAAATGGTGTTGTGTTAGCAAAAGGTCATAGGAGAAATAACTTATATACATGCAAGTTGGGTGATAACTCTAAGCAACACATATGTCTTACATCCATGGTGGACAACTCAACGCTTTGGCATAAGAGGTTAGGTCACGCCAATATGAGGTTAGTCCAAAACCTAGCTTCTAACGAGCTAGCACGGAATTTACCAAAGTTGAGCTTTGAAAGGCATTATTATGACACATGTCTAGGGAGTCAAGGAAAAACCAATAATAGAAATAAAAAGGAAGTGACAACAAGTAAAGTTTTAGCATTAATTCATTTGGATTTGTATGGTCCATCTCCGATCCAAAGTTATGGAGGTAACTTCTACACTTTAATGATCATAGATGATTATTCAAATTACACTTGGATATTATTCTTAGAAAACAAGGATGGAGTTTTGAATAAATTCAACATCTTGAGAAAGAAACTTGAAAACCTACTTGATTGTTCAATTGTTTCAATTAAAACAAATCATAGTAGCAAATTTGATAAAATGCAATTTGGAACCTTTTGAGAACAACATGGAATATCTTATAACTTATCGGGCCCGTTGACTTCTCAATCGCATGAGATTGTTGAAAAAACACATCGTAAGTTAAGAAAGATGAGTTGTTCAATGCTTGACGAGCAATCCATTCCATAAAAGTTTTGGTGTCATGCCCTAGATACCGCTTGTTACATTTTTAATAGAGTCTACATAAGAAAAGTAATTAATAAAACACCTTATGAAATACTTAGGAATAGAAAACCATCCCTAGAGTATTTTAGAGTATTTGGTTGCAAAGTATTTATACTTAACACCAAAGAATATCTCACCAAATTCGACCCAAAGTCGTATGAAGGTGTGTTCCTAGGATACTCTCAAACTAGAAAAGTATACATAGTACTTACAAGGAAACAATGAGGATTAAGGAATCTCTCAATGTGACCTTTGATGAGAGCATGCCCGAGCCTAAATCATCTCCTTCGGTAGAAGATGATGTGATCAATGAACCTTTAGTTCAAGATCAAGAAAGGTCACCAACATTACAAGTTAATGTTTTGGATGAAGGCAATCCTAAGGAAGTGAGAGAAGCGAGGGGTCATCCTATACAACAAGTCATTGGTGACTTGAATAAAAGGACACTTAGGTCACAAAACAAACAAGTCTAAGTTTTGGCATGACATTTTTCAAAAGTCCAAATTTCTTTGGGATAAGTTTTTGATGCTTAAACATGCATCTTAGGAGAACAATCTTTAGGTGCTCTTAGAGCTTATGTGATTAAGACTTATGTGAAGGCATGAATGGAAGATCAAAAAAGTGTCTTCCAAGAGGAAAGATATGTATCAATCCATTATTCAAACTATGATTGATAAGTATCTAAGATTCTACATGTCTATACAATGTGCATTGAACAAGAAAAGTTGACTCAATTTATCTTGCTTAATCTCGATAATATTAATCTTGTGATTGTTTCCAAGATTAGATATGATATTCATCGCAACTCACACTTGTGTTGAAGATTGTATATCTAGCTCATCTTGTTCTCCTTATGTGATAAACTACATGTTGCATGCTTAAATTGAATTGAATAATGCTATCTTGTAATAATTAAATGCTTGTAGTTTCATGCATGGGAAATGATAGTAACTAGCATGTGTATCTAGTCCACCCAACCTCAACTTTGTCTAACTAGAACACTCATCTCTTTTTGAATATCTCTTCCCAATGCCATGTGATCTAAGCATAGTAGTACATGATTTAGATAGGTTGAACATCTTATCAAGCATCTATCATTAATAACATGACCAACTTTTATGTGCTTAGTATCCTAACTACCAACTTAACACATCTATAAAAGGTGTAATCTTGCTTGCTACCATGACAACAAAACTTGCTTAAAATAAATATCACTTAAAACACATTCAAAATGGATATGGAAGAAGAATTTGTTGGGTCATCATACCACTTTAATGATGGTAGGAGAATGATGACAAGGGAAGAAGAGGAAAACATTGATTGGGATAACATTAGTAGTGCGGAAATCCCAATTGTGAAAGATTTCGTCAAACTTTGTTTTGTCGAAGATGAAATTTGGGCCAAGATTGAAGGAAAACTTGGCGAACCCCTTGAGAATGATCATACTCGTAGTTGTGCATGTTGCACTACCAATGGTGTGATTGAAAAGAATATCCTCACTTTACGTGAGGAAATTAGAGAACTACACAAATCAATCAACAATGATATGTTGGTCATGACCGCCGTTCTCAAAGACATCTCAAGGGTGACTCTTCAAGAAAAGGATGAAGAGTGAAATTGTTAAAATTTGCTCTAGTATTAACAATCTAAGTATTTTCACAAGCTTGTATGAATAAAATATGATAGGATTGAATGATGTTCTTCTTGTATGTCCTTCATTATGTGTGTTTAATAAATTGCTTGTGATGTTTGTTTCCTTAAGATGACTTTCTTTGATATTTGGCATCTATATTGTATAACCTCACACAATCACATATATTTAATCTTATGTCATGCTCAACTATTGGTTATTGGATTCATATGGGACAAATACAATATACATATATATATGGATTCTTGTGGACTAACCCATGTTGCAAGTCTCCAAATGGTAACCTAACCCATTTTGGAACTTTCACATGAGAAAATCTCTTGTTTGTTGCATGTTGTGATGTCTATGTGTAGCTAGGCCACTGCAAAGGTGAGGCTCTTGACCCATGGATCCCCGCCTTGAAACAAGGGGGAGTAACGATCGAGGGGAAGCTATGTTCAAGGGGGAGCACATTCGGATGCACATACAAGCTTGCTCATTTTACCCACAGGCCCAAGTTCAAAACCTGGCTTGATTGGAAGTCCCGCCTTTTTAATTCGACAAAAGGGGGAGAAAGAAAGCAAGTGTGTGAAGACAATTCAAGGCAAAGGTCAAGACGCAAGCTACACCAAAGGCGTGCTTTGTCTTCCCTAAGTTTTGTAATTTTATTTGCTTTCAGTTTTTATTTGTCATCATCAAAAAGGGGGAGATTGTTGAGGCAAAATGATCAAGATCTCTTTATGTTTTAATGATGACAAATAAACCATCGAAACACATAAAATAACAAACGTTAGCTCAAAATCGTCGGAGCTGGTGTCTGCTCCTGGCGCGCTGCCCGCGCATCAACTCGCGGGTGACTCGCCAGGAGTCTGTATGATTCCGGGCGAATTTTGAAAGTCGGCTTTCCCCTTACTCAAAAAATGTGGATCTTTCAATACAGGTATGAATATGTTATGTGCTTATTTGAGAACACTCGAAACAAGTTTTGAGACTTGAGAGATCCCACTTTTAGAACACCCATTTACGGGAAAACGCCAACTCATATTTTCTAACTATCGCCTCTAGCCAAGGCTTTTCTAAACTTAGGGAGCTTATATATTTCACATGACATCGTGTTGAAGTATCCATATGCTCATATCTCGTGCTTACGTCTTCTCTAATTATGTAACGGGTTTACTCCATTATTGGTCAAACTAAGTCAAAGGTCACTTTGCGTAAACGCATCCTTTCCCACATGGGTTATGCTTTACATCAAGGCAAAGCACTTAACTTGTTTGAACCAAGGTATTAGTTGAGAACGTCGAGTCGTGGAAAGTCACGAGATATGAAACTATGGATTCTCGACGTTGTGTTACTTGAACTTATAAGTAGTCTATGATTTTCTCAACTTATAATCTTAATTGTCTAAACCTCTTCTTCTTAATGACAATTAGATTATGTCTTAATCCTCTCTTAATCCCATTTATACATAAGACAAAACCAATCATATCAAAATCAAATATTCTATTACACAATCTCTTACACTCTTACATATTCCCTTACACACTACATCTAAACCATCCATTTCCTTACACCACATCCTAACCCTTTATTTTCAACACATGTGCAATTGTTTGAAACCCTAAAGAGGCTCCTCTCATCCTAGCCATTGAATTCAAACCAAACACATCTCAACCATCCATCCAATCTCTCCTATCTATGCCACCGCATGTGCTTGATCTCAACCATTGAATTCAAACCAAAACCATCTCAACCATGGATTTCTCCTTTCCCCCCAAGCAAAGCATATTCCTTTGGAATATCCTTTCTCAACCCTAACCTTGGATTGATCTTAGCCATTCATTTCAAATGAACTCATCTCAACCATCCACATTCACCACATGCCAAATTGTTTAAAAACCAAGGGAGGCTCCCTTTGATCTCCACCATCCAATTCAAACCATTTCATCTCAACCCTCCATCTCATTCTTCCCCCCCCCCCCTCAAGCATTGGAATATTCCTTGGCATATTCTTTCTCTCTTTTCTATGCCATGTGAGGAGATACAATTCTACCCCTTCCAAATTACCCTATCTACACTTTATACCCTTGGTAATTTGGTTTATCTTTAAACACTTCACAAAACATTTTCCAAATTGGCTATTTGAGTTGGTAAACCTTAGATTGTTTAATGTTAAGGTTTAGTGTGAAGTACAATTGGGGGTTTAGCAAGGATAGTTATATGTAAGATACAAACACCCAACACTTGGGAAAACTTACAGACGCCTGGAGCGCTGTCCGCGTGTTGACGCGCGGGTGACGAGCCGGCCTCGGTAAATTTTCCCAAGTTTGGGTTCTTGGCCTATAAATACCACCCTTGCCTCTTGTATTCCTCACTCCTTGCCATTATTCTTTCTCACTAAACACTCTCAAATCTATATCTCAATCTCTAATCTTGTGTTCTTGATTTTCACACTAACATCTTTGGAAGAACACATCTACTTGCAAAGGAAGAATCACAAGAACCTAATCCACTCTTGTGATTGTGTCAAGGGTCGTCTTTCTTATAATCTTTCTATTACAATCGAGTCACTAGGTTAGGTTAGGGCTTGGTTGAACAAACATATATTCATTCATTCAATAGTTTGTAAGGGAAGTCTTGTGTCTTGGTGACCAAGCCTGGATCATTGGGGATCTAGTTGGGGTTTGATACTTCCGGGTGGAAGTCTTGATAGAGATCTTTGTGATCCTTAGGTAAATTCGAATCGTGAGATTCTTTTTGGTGGTTTCCGAGGGCGGAATACCGTGGGAGTAACTCCTTCTTTGTGAGCATCAATATTGGTGAATATTGGTGGAGTGAATTGTAATGGTTTGTAGTCCACCAAAAGGATTATACTAGTGAATAGTATCGGAGTCGCGGATTCGCAACTGGACGAACGGATGGTATAAACCCCCCATCCCGAACTAGTATATATCATTATGTTCTTTACTAGCTTTATATACTTTGGTTGTGTTTGTGGTTATTTGGATTGATTGTACAACCACTTGGTTTTCCTTTCGTTTCAAGTTTTTAAACGTCTTAAAAGCCAAAGAAACCGTATTCACCCCCCCCCCCTATATGGTTCTATAGTATATGATAAGGCGAAAAGTGTACCGCTTTTAAGGGGTCATTTAAGCCTAAATTCGTGATTATTTGATCAATTACTGCCCTAAATCGTTTCTTTTGTCATTTTACGTACTTTTGAGAAGAAATCTGGAAAAGGAAGCATTTTGGACGTTTTTGGAGCATAAAAGTGAAGAAAACGGCAAAGTTTCAAAATCCTTGCTGGGAACAGTACTTGACGACGTCAAGACTTCACACATAATGGCATCAAGCTTGGCAAAAGAGGTGGAAGTGGAAAATACACGTGATGGCCCAGAAAATTTTTAGTGTAATTGACCTGACGGTGTCACCAAGGCCATCAGGGTCATTCTGCAAGTGATGGCCTAGAGCTCAATTTCTACATGACAGCGTCAAGACTGAATCTAGGCAATACGACCCTTAATTTGGCGACGAGTTGACGACATCAGAACCTATAACGTGACGCCGTCAGAATGTATTCTCTATATATATTTTTCCAATTTTTCATTCATAGGGTGGAACATTAGGAGGAACTTTCCCACAAACCCGAGGTCGAACTTTCATCATATTGTAGGGGTTTCAAACCCTTCTTTCATCCATGTTTGAATAAAGGTAAGTCTTCCAATAATCATTCAATATGTCTATGTGTTGTTTGATTCTATCTTATGCTTGTCTTTCTTTTAACATGCTAGGCTAGGTTTTTATTGTGTTTGCTTAGATGTAGTGAAACCTAGATGTTGATTATTGGTTGATGGTTTGTTTATAATTGTTGTGGATGATTGTATTCAATGTTAGGCTTAAGAAAACTGGCAGACTTCCATTGGTAACTTGATTGAACGTCTTAAGAAACATGATCGGAGGTGTACTACGATTTTTGGTTGTATTTAATGCATAAGTGAATTCTAGTGATCCCATGTTAGGAGCTTTTAGTCGGCTCGATATAGGAGTGAAGTAGGAACTTATAGAGTTAGGGAATATTGTACACGGCCCTACGACTAGTATTAAGGAATATAACCCGTCATCCATGCAATTGTAACAACTAATCAACCGGTGAAAGATATATAGGGAGTAATGAAATCTAAGTAAACACATCTTTTCTCATTATTGTTTACACCACATAATTTACATTAGTTTACTTTCATTTCTTTTTATTTTATTTTGATTGTATCTTTAGTTATTTGGGTTAGTTGACTAGCAACTAATTCCGCCCACTCCTTCAAAACCCGAGATTCTACTTGCTTTTATAAAATATAAAAAAATACAAAAAGAATCATCCCTCACCTCTAGACCTAATTTAGTAGGCTTTCTAATCCTAGCGTTACTATTCCTGAGTTGAACGATCAATCCCCCGGTACTTGTCACTATACTATACTACAACGATCAGGTACACTGCCTGGCAGGGATTGCAAACTTCTCAAGATCCCTTGAGAGGTAAAACCTGTTGCGAGGGCGCAATCCAGCGTATCATGTTTTTGGCGCCGCAGCCCGGGGAATAGTTATTGTCCAGGTTAGAATTTCTTTTTATTAGGTATACTTGATAGATTCCTTTCTCGTAAGATTTTTATTTTTATTTTTAGGTTTTCTTTAGTCTATCTCATTTCTTTGTTCCTTTGTTCGTAACCTTTACCATCCGACGTCATGGAAGGTGGTAATATCCTTGAACCCATCAACCCACCGCAACAAAACCACCCACAAAACCTACCACAACCAAACTAACCACCTAGACCATGAACTTTAGGAGAATATTCCTGTCCTAGCCACCAAGGCTACCGAAATACCATTGCGCTCTCTCGAGGAGCCAATGTGTCTCCCTTGCGATCTGACACCAACCGGTTGGTGCAAAGCGGATTTGCATTCCATGGACTTCGTTCCGAAGATCCTAATCAACATCTCACGGATTTCCTAAAAATCATAGATTCCATAGACCTTGATGTTGCAACTAGAGAGACGACCCGATTACGTCTATTCCAATTCTCTCTACGTAACCAAGCTAGTCAATGGCTTGAACGTTTACCCGCGGAATCCATCACCTCTTGGGATGATCTCACCACTCGTTTCCTTGCTCATTTTTTCCCACCGGGGAGAACTACTAAGCTTAGAAATGATATATTGATGTTCCAACAACGTCAAGGTGAAACTCTCTATGAAGAATGGACTCGTTTCAAGGACTTACTCAAATAGTCCCTCATCATGGCATAGTTCTTTGGCTCCAAGTCCAAATCTTCTAAAACCATATTGATCTCTCCACAAGGTGAACCACTGACCAATCGGCCGATGGCAAGCTATGTGATCTAAGTGCGGAAGAATCATTGGAACTCATAGAAGATCTTGCTCTCTATGACAACGAAAGTTGAAATGATCCCCGTGATTTGAACAAAATGGTCAGGGCAATATCTTTGCCTTCGAACAATTCTAGCACTCCCGACCGTAGGATCATGGAACTTGAGGATCAAGTTAAGTTTCTCATGAAATCCTATGAAGCTCCTAACCCTTCAAGCCAAGTGAACAAAATCACTTCTTCATGCGAATTATGTAGTGGTCCCCATGACACTCGTGATTGGGTGGAACTCCCCGGACAACCTTTTGCGGATTACGCATCCTCGCGTACCGACGAAGCGGGAGACAAAACCAAAACATCACCCGAACCTTACGGTGATTCAAACCCGAGCCAAACCCTTACGGTGATTCGAACAATCCTTCTTGGAAAAATCACCCGAACCTTAGGTGGAAACAAAACCAAAACATGCCCCAAAACAATTCCTCCAATCCACCTAATCGTTACCAACCAAACGGTCGACCCTCTAACCGTACATTCAACAACAATCCTTCCAATAACTATGGTAGTACCAACAATCTTGAAGGATTGATGTCATAGTTTATGGCATCTCAAGAAGCTCGTATAGCTAAGTTTGAAGCCGATTTCAAACAAAAGCAAAGTGAGATGACCAATAAAATTGACACATTGTTGAAAGCTCTCAATGACCGAGAAATGGGAGCACTCCCAAGTGACACGGTCAAGAACCTGAAACTAAACGTTAATGCCATATCATCGGTTTCGTCACCTACTTCTTGTCCACAATACTATTCGGTCAAAGCAATGAACACGTGTTTCAAGCAAACCCAAATTCTTCAAAAGGACCCCTCATCATCCAAACACGTCCAATTTGTCAATGTTGTCACCATTAAGCCAATAGATAAGAATATAGAAGAAAGTGACAAGGCTGAAGTTGGAATAGAAATTAGACCTAAGGATGAGATTAAGGAAGTCGGGGATATAAGGGAAGAAAAGTTAGAGGAAGTAGAAAATGTAGAGGAATACTTTGATAAGTTACCCACCAAGGAAGAACGGGAATACCATAAGGATCTATTCGATGACCCCGAGACACCATACGTCCTTGGTTCACCACTCATCAAAGCGGGTGATCCCTCTAACATCAACATACCATGCAACATTGGGCATATGCATGTGTGGAAAGCTTACATCAATCTTAGATCTCCCATAAACATTATGACTAGGACCTATTATAATTGGGTAATGAAGAAGCAACTTGGATATAGGATGATGCCCAACACGAGTTGGATGAGTAACTTTGTGGGAAGAGTGAAAGGATTACATGTCTTTGTAGGAAACTTCACTTATGTTACCGACTTTGTGATTGTAGAAGATATTCGTCCGGTAATAGATGGTTGCCTAAGTCAAGTAGTGTTTGGAAAACCATTTGTTGAGGCCTCTAAGATGAATTATGACCTGTCCCTAGGGATAGTTAGATTCAAGGATGAGAACGATGAAATAGCGTACCAAATGCCCTATAAGATTGAACAATTTCATCTTCTATCGAACCTTGAAAAGGAACACAAGCAAGCGGTTTACTATAGGAATGATGAGGATAGACGTAGAGGAGTAGACTATGTCATGAGTAGAATATTTGGTTTCTACAAGGAATGTTTGCAACTAGGTCCGGAATAAAAAACTAAGTTTGAGGATGACCTAGAGAATGTGGCCCATGACAAGGTCACGTAATAGCCCGTGACCTTGAGTCTAGCAACAAGACTCGTAAATAAAGAAAAGCGCTTCTTGGGAGGCAACCCATGTTTTGTGAGTTTTTATTTGTTTGATTTTATTTGTTTCCGTATGCGTGTTTTATTTTTATTGTTGGTAAATCATGTTTCAAAGTAAATTGTGAACATGCTTTATTTTGTTTTTAACTTCTTCTTAATTACATATAAAGGTATTTTGCAAAAGCTAAGTGTAAGGGAAATCAAAATTGGTTTATAAGAACGAAATTGAGCATGATTCACTACAATAATAAATGAGCATCTTTATTAGTAATTGTTAGAGTCAAATGCTTGTATCGAGTTATAATGATGTTTTGCAGGGATTTCCAGGAAATAAGGCATAAGTTTTTCCATAAACTTAACATAAGATTTTTCTAGGAACATTCTGATGGCGTCAGGAGTTACAACCTGACGGCAGGTACTAAAATTTTGCGAGTTTTCTTTAAACCGGAGTCTTAAAGTTTTTGTTGATTCTTTAGTTTTATAAACTCCAGGAAATCTGCAAACAATCATTCCACAAGCATTATATCTTAATTTGCTTTCTAAGATTTTTAGTATATATAGATTGCCGCTGATTTTACGCAAGGTTTGCCTTGATTGTTTTCTCAGGTTTAACAAGTTATATATGACAAGAAGATGATTTATATTTCTGGAGGGAAGCTTTCAAAGTTCATTTTCTTGGAGGAAGATCTAACCTTGTTGACACACTATCCACACCGAACGAATCAGGGGAGTATTTGTTTTCATTCTTTTACCTGCTTTACTTTTACATCCTTTAATTGAACATTGGGGACAATGTTCATCCTAAGTGTAAGGGGAGGGTAAATGATGATACCTTATAGGATACAATTGCACTTGAGTTTGTTTGTTTGATAGTAGGTGTGTAATAAAACTAAGAGAAATACTTGCTAGGGCAATTTTAGCGCCAAATTTAAAATTTTTTACAACATTTAGGAGTGAAACTTTAGCCTTAACAAGCGTCTCATGGATATGAGTTGTATGACTAGCATAACTAGGGATAGCAATGGGCGAGAAAAAACCCACAACCTGTGGGTACCCACCATAAATGGATGGGTAAACGTGTCAATTTTCACCCACGGGTGGGTCGTGGGTGAAAATCGGTACCCATCAGTGGGTGGCGGGTGGGTGACGGGTGAGGTATACCCATCGCGGGTAAACCCATGGCACCCATTTAAAATACCCATGAGTATACCCGTCAAAATACCCGTGGGTGTACCCATAAACCCATGTTAAAATTAATTATACTAATTAAAATGTTTATAATGTTGCATATATACCACCAAGTCTCAAGAAAACACATTAACTTAAAAGTTTGTTTGAGTTTCAAGACTAAAAAGAGGATATGAAAGATCAAATAATCAAAGTTGTATTTCGCAAATTGATTGGTGTCTTATTAAGCGGTTTCATAGTTTGTTTTCAAATCATCGTTTTGTAATTTTATTGCGTAACACTAACCCATGGGTTTACCCATGGGCAACAAATACCCACGAGTAAGGGCATGGGTAGAAAAGTTTACCCATTGGTGGGTGACGGGTAGGTGACGGGTGAGAAAAAAACTACGTGGGCGGGTGACGGGTTAGAGGTACCCGTGCCCATTGCCCACGGGTGCCATCCCTAAGCACAACCGTACCACTTAAAAAATTTTCCACCCAAATATGTGAGATTCGCCTTTAGATTTTATAGGAAAAGCATTCATTATTAGTTCTTATGAGTGTACCGTTAGTATTTAGATTTTAGAACTTGCGTTAGTGATGCATCCCGAGACCGCTAGTGGGACTACATTCGTGTAGTTAGGATTTACTACATGATAAGAGGAATTAGGATCACCCTTGTGTTTAAACCCGTATCATAATTAATTGACCATTTAAGTCATATTACTTAACTGGCGAAGTCAATTAATTTTTCCCACACCTTAGCGTTGTACTCATTTTTAGTACACGACACCCCTAGTACACCCCTCCGAGCCTATCTTTTCGTTTCTAACTTTAAGCATCTTACTTAAAGGAAGAATTTGTTACAATCCACCCAAATTTGCAAACAAATCGCCTTAGCCTTCCTTGTATGCACTCATCTTTAGTGCATTATTGTTATTTGTTTAAACCCTTAGATAATTGTCTAATTGATTACATGGTTGCTAAGTCAAGTCATATCTTGTACATATTGTTTTGGGACGATTGGGGCTCATGGGTAAAGTACTAGTAATATGGAGTAATGGGGAAGACATCATATATTACCCCCATATGTACGTTAATCTTAAAAAGTACTCCAAGTGTTTTGATTATCTTGATTCGAATCATTAGAGTAGTTTATTGTAAAGTATGTAAAAATTCAAGTGTAAGGGGAATGCAAATTCCCTATGATATATTATTTTGGATGGTAGGGCAAGAGTGTATGAAAAAAATCGAAAAAATCAAGAAAAAGAAAAAAAATAGAAAAAGAAAGAGAAAAACATACGGACTACCATCCCGTTTCATTCTATGTTTATTTTATATTTTTATTAGTATTTAATTAGCTTAAGTCGAGTCGAGTCTTGGCTTAGCAAGGCCATATTGTACATGTAATTAACCAAGATGATTAACTCGCCACCAGTAAATATTGCCTTTATCCAACAAAACCGTGTTTTCCATATCCCTACACCTAACGTTATAACCCTTTAAAAGACCTCTTTGATAGTTTATCCTAGGTGCTTACGCCAAGTGGTGGAGGTTTGATCCTTTCCCAAGCCTATGGTAATCTATTTGCTATGACAGGTAGTGAGAGATGTTTTCCATCTCCATATTGTGATATATACTTTATTACACCCGAGTGATGTGAGTATCTAAACACTATTTGTGAGGTGCTAGTGTATGACCTCCGTGCTTGTTTTTGGTTTTTAGTGGAACGATTATTTGTTGTAATTACTTTTATATTAGTGTTAAATGACCCCTAACTTATATTTTGATTAGAATGAAAGCGCATTTTCTTGAGGACAAGCAAATCTCAAGTGTAAGGGTATTTGATAAGGCGAAAAGTGTACCGCTTTTAAAGGGTCATTTAAGCCCGAATTCGTGATTATTTGATCAATTACTACCCTAAATCGTTTCTTTTGTCATTTTAGGTACTTTTGAGAAGAAATCTGAAAAGGAAGCATTTTGGACGTTTTTGGATCATAAAAGTGAAGAAAACGGCAAAGTCTCAAAATCCTTGCTAGGAACAGTACCTGACAACGTCAAGACTTCACAAATGATTGCGTCAAGCTTGACAAAAGAGGTGGAAGTGGAAAACACACGTGACGGCCCAGAACATTTTTAGTGTATGACCTGACGGCGTCACCAAGGCCGTCATGGTCATTTTGCAAGTGACGGCCCAGTACTCAATTTCTGCATGACAGCATCAAGACTGGATCTAGGCAATACGACCCTTAATTTGGCGGCGAGTTGACGGCGTCAGAACCTATAACGTGACGCCGTCAGAATGTATTCTCTATATATATTTTTCCAAATTTTCATTCATACGGTGGAACATTAGGAGGAACTTTACCACAAACCCTAGGTCGAATTTTCATCATATTGTAGGGGTTTCAAACCCTTCTTTCATCCATGTTTGAAAAAAGGTAAGTCTTCCAATAATCATTCAATATGTCTATGTGTTGTTTGATTCTATCTTATGCTTGTCTTTCTTTTAACATGCTAGGCTAGGTTTTTATTGTGTTTGCTTAGATGTAGTGAAACCTAGATGTTGATTATTGGTTGATGGTTTGTTTATAATTGTTGTGGATGATTGTATTTGATGTTAGGCTTAAGAAAACTGGCAGACTTCCATTGGTAACTTGCTTGAACGTCTTAATAAACATGATCGGAGGTGTACTACGATTTTTGGTTGTATTTAATGCATAAGTGAATTCTAGTGATCCCATGTTAGGAGCTTTTAGTCGACTCGACATAGGAGTGAAGTAGGAGCTTATAGAGTTAGGGAATATTGTACACGGCCCTACGACTAGTATTAAGGAATATAACCCGTCATCCATGCAATTGTAACAAGCTAACCAACCGGTGAAAGATATATAGGGAGTAATGAAATCTAAGTAAACACATCTTTTCTCATTATTTTTTACACCAAATAATTTACATTAGTTTTTTTTCATTTCTTTTTATTTTATTTATTGCATCTTTAGTTATTTGGGTTAGTTGACTAGCAACTAATTCCGCCCACTCCTTCAAAACCCGAGATTTTACTTGCTTTCATAAAATATAAAATATACAAAAAGAATCATCCCTCACCTCTAGACCTAATTTAGTAGGCTTTCTAAACCTAGCGACACTATTCCTGAGTTGAAAGATCAATCCCCCGGTACTTGTCACTATACTATACTACAACGATCAGGTACACTGCCTGGCGGGGATTGTAAGCTTCTCAAGATCCCTTGAGAGGTAAAACCTGTTGCGAGGGCGCAATCCCGCGTATCAGTATTCCACGACTTACTATGCATGTGCAGAAAAAAAAAAGTAAATGTCAATTGAAACACACAGTTTAATAATTGTAATATAAGTAACCTCATTTGTGATTTGTGGTGATTTTATACCAAACAAGTCTTAACCTTTTATTTCAAAACTTTTTAAATCAAGGGTATAGATTTGCCCACACATTTCCCAACCCTAATATACTACTATAGATAAAACCCATGACTCATAATTTTTCGTTCATCTCTCTCTAAACAATTACCCGTTGCCATCATCATTATCGCACTAGCGGTTGCCAAGAATCCTCTTCCAACAAGCAGTGGGCACTTACAGTCACTCAAAATATCTAAAATATGAAAATCCGCCAAAATAGTCAATCTATCTATATGCACTATCGCAACCGGATAAGCAACACTTCCATCCGCCAATCCTATAATTGATTCAGTTAATTCAAGTCTACCTAAGTTGAGGTTCCTAAAAAGGGATAACGGAATTATATTGATGCATGATCCTAAGTCGGCTAAGGTATCATAGGCCTTGGAATTCCCAATCCTGCAAGGCAAAACAAATATGCCCGGATCATCTAACTTCTTATGTAACTTGTTTTGGACAAAATCGGAACCATTCTTACCCAAGTTAACTTTCTCCTTATATTTTTCCAAAAGGGCATTGTATTAGGGAGCATTAGTTAAGACATCAAGAAACCGGACGTTCAAGATAAAGATTTATGAATTCATCATCAAGGGTCAAGTTAGGTTCTTGTTTGGGTGGTGTTTCAATAACTTGGTTGACCAACATGTTAGTTAGTGTATTATCTTCTTGGTCATTTTGAAAAATTTGAGTTTTTTGGAAACATGTGTTTATTGCATTGGCCAAGTAAAATTGAGTACAAGAATTAGGAGACGAAACTGATGAGATGGAGTTAACATTTAGTTTCGGGTTCTTGACGATGTCACTTATGAGTGCTCCCAATACTCGATCATTGAGAACCTTTAACATGTTGTCACTTTTATTTATTATCTCGCTTTGTTGTTGTTTGAAATCGGCTTCAAACTTGGACAAACGAGCCTCTTGAGATGACATAAAACTAGACACTAATCCTTCGAGATTATTCGAACTGTTGGAAGGATTATTGTTAAAAGTATGGTTCGAGGACGAACCGTTTGGTTGAAAACGATTAGGTGGATTTGAAAAATTGTTTTGAGAAGAATTTTGGTTTCGTTTCCACCTAAAGTTCGGGTGATTTTTCCAAGATGGATTGTATGAATCACCAAGGGTGTTTTTCTCGGGTTTGAAAATGAAAAACTTATCTCCCGCTCCGTCAGTACGCGAGGATCCATAATCCGCAAAAGCTTGTTCCGGTAGTTCCATGCAATCACGAGTGTCATGAGGAACACTACATAATTCACATGAAGAAGTGATTTTGTTCGCTTGACTTGATATTTAGGAGCTTCATAGGATTTCATGAGAAAATTGACTTGGTCTTCAAGTTCCATGATCCTATGTTGGGAATGCTTGAGTTATTCAAAGGCAAGGATATTGCCTTGACCGTTTTGCTCAATTCGCGGGGGTCATTCCAACATTCGTTGTCATAAAGAGCAAGATCTTCTATGATTCCCCATGATTATTCCACATTCTTATCACGAAGCTTACCACCGGCCAGTCGGTCAATGGTTTGCCTTGTGGATATATTGACATGATCATAGAAAATTTGGACTTGAAGCCAAAGATCAATGCTATGATGAGGGACTTTTTGGAGTAATTCCTTCAAACGAGTCCATGCTTCGTAAAGAGTTTCACCTTGATGTTGTTGGAATATCAAGATGTCATTCCTTAGATTGGTACTTTTCCCTGATGGGAGAAATTAAGCGAGAAAACGAGAAGTGAGATCATCCCAAGATGAGATGGATCCCGCGGGTAAACGCTTAAGCTAATGACTAGCTTGGTCACGTAGAGAGAATTAGAAGAGATGCAATCGCGTTGTCTATTGAGTGGCAACATCAAGATCTATGGTATCTACAATTTTAAAGAAATCCTTGAGATTTTTATTTGGATCTTCAGAACGAAGTCCATGGAATGCACATCCGCTTTGCACCAACCGGATGGTGTCGGATCGCAATAGAGACACATTGGCTCTTTGAGGGAATCAATGGTGTTTCGATAGCTTTGGTAGCTCGGTTTACAGTACACACCTAGAGTACGGGCTCGAAGTGGGTCTTGGTATGGTTGTTCTTGGTGTGGTTGGTGTGCTTGGTGTGGTTGATGTAGTTGGTGTAGTTAGTGTGGTTGGTTAATGGGTTCAAAAATATTATCATCCACCATGATGGTAAATGATATGGATTATGAACAAAGGAAACAAAGAAAATATAGACTATAAGAAAGCTAATAGAAGAAAATAAAAATTTCACTTGATATGAATCTAGTGAGTAGAACTAAATGAGATAGAAATCGAACCTAAACTATTAACTATTCCCCGGAAGCAGCGCAAAACTTGATGCGGTGGTTGCAGACCTTCGCGGGAAGCTTTATAATCCTCCTAGGCAGTGTACCTAACCGTTGTAGTGTAGTATACGTAACTCTGGGGGATTGTTCGTTCTCTAGGGGAATAGTCTCGCAATAGTTTTGGGAAGGTCGAAGTGTATGTCTAGATAGGTCTAGAGGTGAGGGATGATTCTTTTTTTGTTTTTATATTTTATGAAAAGTAGGTAAAAATATCGGGTTTTGAAAGAGTGGGCGGAATTAGTTGCTAGTCAACTAACTCATAACTACAATTAAACTAAAATAAATTAAATAACAAGAAAAGTAATTTGGTGGTAACTCTTATGATAATAAAAGCAGTGTTTACTTAGACATCTTTACTCTACAGTTATCTCCTACTGATTTATCGAATTGTCATGTCCTTGTTTTAATTGAAGCGTTGTATTCCTTAATATTGGTCATGGGGAGGTGCCAAAGTCCCCAACTCTATGAACATTAGTCTCCACTAAAACCCTTAAAGTCTATTAAGTTTTCTAAGATCTACAAGCCGCAATTCACGCAATAAATACAACAAGGAAAACCAATAGTGCACTCTGTGGTTGCGTTTTATAAGACGTTCAAGCTAATACATATAAGAAATTAGCCAGTTTTTTATCACGAGGCAATCAATTAAACAAGAGACGACAAATCAATGATCAATAACTAGGTTTCATTAGATCTAAGCAAACACTAATTAACTTAAGCTAGCATGTTAAAGTAAAGAGAAGATAAACACATAATCAAACAATACATAGACATGTCAAATGATCAAATGAATAACTTATCTCTATTGAAATATGAAGTTCAAAGGCTGTAAAAGCCTTACAAAAGCTGTAAATTCATCTAGGGTTTGCCTCTCCAAAGTGTAACACGAATTATGAAAAACATAAGAAAGTATATATATAGATTTACACTTGTGATGGCCTCACTTGTAAAGTGTAACACCGTTAGCTCGCCTCCAATTAGGGTTTCGTCTTCTCTAAGTCACCGTTGTAATGACATCACTTAGGATCTCTGACGCCATCATGTGATGTCTGATGCCGTCCCTTTGTAATTCATCTAAGCCGTCACTTGTTAACTTTGTACAAAATCTTGGTCTTCAAATACACCTGACGCCGTCAGGTTATAAAATCTTTCGGATTTGTCTGAGGTGTCGCTTGTTAATTCTGAGCCAAAAATCCATCTCCATTTGCAAGTTACGGCATCACGCTGTAGCTTGTGACGCTGTCCGACTCCCTTATCTGACATAATTTTGTGACTTCGACATTTTCTTCACTTTTTCATCCAAACAAGCCATAAATGTGCCGAATTCCAGATTTTTTGTCCCAATTACCTAAATTTTAGAAAGAAATGATTTAGGGTAATATTTGATCATATAAATCTGATTCTTGCCTTAAATGACCCCTTAAAAAGGTACCAAATAATTCCTTATCACTGGTATCCAGACGCCATTCCACACACGAAAATAAAAAGTTGCTCAAAAACGCATAATGGAGAATCATACCGAGCAAATCTCAATAGAGTTTTCTGTTCTAATTCTTTTTATTTCCTGTTTTTAATTTTATTTTACACAACGAGGACGTTGTTTATCTTAAGTGAAGGGATGGAGAATTAGAACGTCACTTGTCCTTATTTTTCAAAAATATGTGTAATATATGTTCAAATTAAAAAAAATAGCATGTTTTTGTAAAATCAAAGATGCATAACCGCACACACAACCCTTATTTCCATATTGTGAGAATTAATCCTTATCTGTTTCCATTATTTTACCAAAATTCCACAAAAATATGATTGTGTCAATGACTTGTAGTAAACTTTAGAACTTGGCTTGTATACTATTCGAGACCACCATAATGAGTAATATCGATATAATTGGAGTGACTTGTCTAACTTGGTAAATTTCTAGGATTACACCAAAATAGCCTATATATGTTATGCATGTTATATTAACTAACTACACTGGTTAGTTAATCCCCATATTAAACCCATTTGTTACTCTAATTTTTAGACTAAGATGCCCCTAGAAAAACCCTCAAAGCCATTCCTTTTGTTTCTTACACCAATATTAATTTGTTTCGTTACAACCTTACACCTTAGCCTACCCTGTAGATTTAAGTCTGTGGTTAGTTGCTTTTGGTAAAGTGTGTATTCCCCGCATTTTCTGTGTTTGTGTGCGTAATTATTATCTTTGGTTAGGTTGGGAATTGCATAATGCAATGGGAAGTGAAAGTAGATATTGTATTTTGTTTTCCGTGTGTTTACTACTTTCACTATTACTTTTATTGCTAAAGTTTGAAAAGTATGGAAAAATCATCCAGATTTATTATGTAATACCTAAAAATTCCAAACGTATAAAATGATCAAATTACCCCCTACAACTAAAAATATACTTATAAAATACCAAATAAGCTCTCAACTTGGTAATTTATAATATATGATCTATATAATATTAGTAATCATACATTGACATTTTCTTGTTCTTAAAATAAATATCACACGCTAAACAATAATTACGAGTCTGAAATCTATTTTAAACTAGTACAAAACATAATATGGGCTAAACATAAGTATCTTTGGATTAAGTTGAGTTAGATTTGGTTTCCTTGGGCCATGAAAAGTTTCGGCCGACTATACCCTCCCCTCCCTCACCACATATTAGACTCCTATTATACATTATTCACTTTCTACAAAATTTTAAAACCCTAAAACTCAAAAACAAAGTCATGGTATTCACCTCTTAATTCCATTCGATCAACCAAGAGTTCAAGAGTGGTGGTTCTTTGTTTTTTGTTTCATTCGACTCACACAAAGTCTTGGTATTATCTATCTTTTGTTTCTTGTTTACTTTAATTTAATTTACGTACGCATGAACTCAAAAACCTATATGGATCGATCTAGCTCATATATATGTATACGTATGATATAGAGATTAACACATGAAGTCACAAACTTAAAAACCTAATCGATATATATATTTGTTAGTTTTATTCGAATAGGATTTAATATATGACATGTACATGTTAAAATACCTAGAACTAAATTATAACGAGCTAAGTATATAGCGTATAAAGGTTGTGTTTGGTCTCTTTACATGTCGAGCTATATAGGAAAAATATAAAGGGTTTTAGTTTTGATTTATGTCGAGTGAACTAAAATTACAAAGAGTGTTTATGTGTTGGGTGTGTCAAACAAGAAGGAAAACAATAAGGTGTTCATGTTGTTTTGAGTCGAGCCATAAGAAGAAAACAAAGGAGGTTTGTTTGGTGTTTTGGTCGCGACAGAAAAACAAGAAGAACAAAGGATGCGTTTGTTTTGGGTTTGTGTCGAGACAAGGAAAAAGAAAGAAAAGAAACTAGGGTTTGTTAGGTTTAGGGTTAGAGTTTGGATTGATTGATTTGTTAATGATTAACAATTGATGTGTAATTAATTAGGGTAGTAAACAAACTAGGGTTAGGGTTTAGGGAATTAAATAGGGCCGAATGGTTTTGTAAAATATGAGGGTATGTTTCATTATTTTGAAAACTTGAAGGGTTGGTTTTGTAAACTAAAATAATTATGGGAAATTTGTATAAAATTTAGTATAGGGATGTAATGTGTAAATTTGGATATTTACAACGTTTATTAATTAAGGGTTTGAATTGTAAGTTATATAACTTCAAGGGTTTGATTTGTAACTTATAAAATATAAGGATTAATTTGTAAAATATGGAAGTTAAGGGATTAATATGGATAATACGTAAAACTTGTGATAATTTTATTTAAAACCCTGTAGTTTAATATAATTACATTTTAAACCCTAAACTATTTTAGTTGTCATAATTAAACCCTAAAACCATATTAATAATTTATCTAAATACTTAATCTAATATTTATGAGAAAACTTGTTAAATAAGTAAACCTATAATTAAGAAAACTTTCTAATTACGGAAACTTACTAATTTTTAAAATCTGCTAAAAATGAAAAGTTACTAAAAGTGGAAAGAAAACCTAATATGAAACATGAATAAGTAAATGAATGAGCAAATGATGCATGGGAATTGCATTAGGCTTTACCTCTCAAGGGATCTTGAGAAGCTTACAACCCCCACTAGGCAGTGTACCTGATCGTTGTAGTATAATATAGTGACAAGTACCGGGGGATTGATCGTTCAGCTAGGAATAGTGTCGCTAAGATTAGAAAACCTAAATACTAGATCTAGAGATGAGGGATGATTCTTTTTGTATTTTTATATTTTTAAGAAAGCAAATTAAAATCTCGGGTTTTGAAGGATTTGGGCGGAATTAGTTGCTAGTCAACTAAACCAATACTAAAGATGCGATCAAAATAAAATACTAAAAATGAAAATAAAACTATATTAAACTAAGGTTGTGAGCAATATGTGGGAAAAATGTGTTTACTTAGATTTCACTACTCCCTAGATATCTTTTACACGTTAATTACTTGTTATAGTTGTGTGGATGACGGATTGTATTCCTTAATACCATTCATGGGGTGGCGTACTTACTTCCCCAATCCTACTAGTGCCTACTTCACTCCTATGTCGAGCCTGCAAGAAGCTCCTAACATGGGATCATTAGAATTTACTCATGCATTAAATACAACCAATAAAACCTAGTACACATCGGTTCATGTTTCCTAAGACGTTCAAGCATGTTACCATTTGGAGATCTGCCAGTTTTCTTAAGCCTAACATTGAAATCATTCATCCAATACAACCATAAACAAGTAATCAACACATAATTAACATCTAGGTTTCATTATATCTAAGCAAACACAAGATAAATCTAGCCTAGCATGTTGAAATCAAGACAAGCACAAGATATAGACAACTAACACATAGACATATTGATTGAATTAAGAGAAGACTTATCTCAATAGCACATGTAAGGTTTCAAGGGTTGAAAACCCTTGAAAAGCTGTAAAATTCGTACAAGGTTCGACCCTAGGGTTTCTCCACACAAGTTCCTTCTTAATAAATGAAAATTAGAAAACTATATATAGATTTTAGAGGCTGACGGCGTCAACAACAAAGGTGTGACGCCGTCATCTCGCCGCCAAATAAATTCACGGACTGCCTTGATCTACATCTGACGCCGTCATGTAGTCCATTTTTGCAGGCCGTCACGCATTTAACTCTTGACTCTCTACTTGTGACGCCTTCATGTTTGTACTGGGTCGTCATGAACTTTACTCTTAACGCCGTCAAATGCTCCCTCTTGACGCCGTCACACACTGTTCCCAGCATGGAAAATTAAGTCTTTGGCGTTTTCTTCACTTTTATGCTCAAAAAACGTCCGAATTGCTTCCTTTTCCAGATTTCACTCCCAAAGTACCTAAAATCACAAAAGGAAAGATTTAGGGCAATATTTGATAAAATAAATTCAATTTCGGGCTTAAATGACCCCCTAAAAACGGATCATTTTTCGCCTCATCATATACCCTTACACTTGAGATTTGCTTGTCCTCAAGCAAATGCGCTTTTATTCTACTCAAAATACAAGTTAGGGGTCATTTAACACTAATATAAAAGTAATTACAACAAATAATCGTTCCACTAAAGACCAAAGACAAGCACGGAGGTCATATACTACCACCTCACAAATAATGTTTAGATACTCACATCTCTCGGGTGTAATAAAGTATAAATTACAATATGGAAACGGAAGATATCTCTCACTACCTGTCATAACAAAATCGATTACCATAGGCTTGGGAAAGGATCAAACCTCCACCACATGGCGTAAGCACCTAGGATAAACTATCAAAGAGGTCTTTTAAAGGGTTGTAACGTTAGGTGTAGGGATATGAAATACACGGTTTTGTTGGATATAGGCAGTCTTTACTGGTGGCGAGTTAACAATCTTGGTCAATTACATGTACAATATGGCGTTGCTCAGCCAAGACTAGACTCGATTTAAGCTAATAAATGAAAAAAAACAGAAACATAAAACAAACATAGAATGAAAAGGGATGGTAGTCCGTATGTTTTTTTCTCCTTTTTTTTTTTTTTTCTTTTTCTTGTTTTTTTTTTTTTTTTTTTTTTTGATTTTTTTTTTCTGCATACACTCTTACCCTACCATCCAAAATAATACATCATAGGAAATGGGAATTCCCTTTACACTTTAATTTTTACATACTTTACAATAAACTAATCTAATGACTCGGATTAAGAAAATCAAAACACTTGGAGTACTTTTAAGATTAACGCACATACGGGGGTAATAATATGATGTTCTTCCCCATTACTCCATAAATAAGTACTTTACCCAGGAGTCCCAATCGTCCCAAAACAATATGTACAAGGATATGACTCGACTTAGCAACCATGTAATAAATTAGATAGTTAACTTAGGGTTTAACAAATAACAATAATGCACTAAAGATGAGTGCATACACGGAAGGCTAAGGCGATTTGGGTGTACATTTAAGTGGGGTGTAACAAATTCTTCCTTTAAGTAAAATGCTTAAAGTTAGAAACAAAAAGATAGGCTCGGAGGGGTGTACTAGGGGTTTCGTGTACTAAAAATGAGTTCAACGCTAAGGTGTGGGAAAAATTAGTTGACTTAACTAGCCAAGTAATATGACTTAAATGGTCAAGTAATTATGATACGGGTTTAACACAAGGGTGATCCTAATTCCTCTTATCATGTAGTAAATCCTACTACACGAATGTAGTCTCACTAGCGGTCTCGGGATGCATCACTAACGCAAGTTCTAGAATCTAAATGCTACTGGTACACTCATAAGCACTAATACTAAATGCTTTTCCTATCAAATCTAAAGGCGAACCTCACATATTTGGGTGGAAAATTTTTCTGAATGATACGGTTATGTGCTAGTCATACAATCTCCTATCCATGAGACGCTTGCTATGGCTAAAGTTTCACTCCTAAATGTTGTAAAAAAATTTAAATTTGGTGCTAAAATTGCACTAACAAGTATTTCTCTTAGTTTTATTACACATCTACTATTAAACAAACAAACTCAAGCGAAAGTGTATTTGTAAGGTATCATCATTTTACCCTCCTGATTGGTACGAAACAGTCAGATAATATCAACCAAGTAATGGTCAATAAGTCAAACAGCCAAAACCAATACTCCGGTGAGTTTAATGTTTCCCCGGATCGTTAGATCCCAACGAGATGTGAAATCTGAAATAAAACGACTTCGAGATCAGGTGAATTGAACAGGAAAAGGGTTTAAGAGTTTGTACTACTGAAAAATAAGAGTGAATAGCTTTAATAAGCTATATCAGTCACTACGTGAAATCAGATACGTACAAGTGAAAAAGGGACTGAAAAACGTAAACGTTTACTAATTAAACGTAAACAAAAACAAATTTAACTTATAGTAGGATTTTACAAGCCTTAGGGGGTTAAATGCAAATTAAATAAATTTAAAATATTTATTTTATAATTAAAAATTATTTAATTAATTTATTTTTATTTAATTACTATTATTAATTATTTAACAATTAACTATTAATTATGAAAATGTAAAATAAGTCTAGAAATTTAAAATTAAAATTTCTAAAAATCTAAAATATTATAAAACTTATTTTAAAACTAAAATTATATTTTTCACACTATTTATCTATTTATTATTAATTAATTATTATTTAATTTTTATTTAACTAATTATATTAATTAACTTATTTATAATTACTAAAAAGACTTAGATAATTATGAAAAATTTTATATATCTAATTAACCATCATGGGAATCCTAAAAAATTATAAAAACTTTATTTTATGTATTTTTAATTTAATCTACTAATTATTATGCTATTTATTAATTAATATCTAATTAAACTAATTAAATTATGAAAACTAGTAAATGAACAGTATAAATCACAAGAAAATTTATAAAATTATTTTATGACTTATAAAAGCTAGGAAAAATATAAAATATAGGTGTTACCTTATAAAAATTAATTATGCTATTTAATTCTTATTTATTATTTAATTATTAATAAAACTATTATTAATTATTATAAATACTGAATTGCAAAATAAAAATCTGAGAAAATTACTATAAATACTTTAATATAATAGGTAATTAATAAAAATATAAAAATGACAAGTACTTAATAAAAATTAAAAAATGAAAATTAAAATTAAAGTGAATTAAATAGAAACTATCACTTAATTTTATATTGTTTTTTTCTTGATTTTTCTTTTACCAACCTATTTTATACCTAAAAATAACTAACTTTTGTGAAAACAATAATTTTATTACTTAATAATAAGCTAAATATAAGCTACTAAGCTTATCAGTTGACTTTAGTTGACTAGTTGAGAGATTAAGCTCACAAGAGCTTATGTGGGGTCCACCATGGTAAAACTTGATTCCTCAGAGTTTATTGAACATGTATAAGCAAGAAAAAGCACAAGGGGTTGGCTGAATAAGCCAAAAAGCCACAATAAGTTTATGCTTATTTGTTTTCTGAGACAGATTATGGGACAGACTTGAGGGCTTATTCTAAGTGGGGTCCAGTGAGTCCAAGGTCAAAATTATGGTCAATGGTAGTTCCCTGGTAGGAGGGGGGTTGAAAGAGTCTAATTATGGGGTCTGGGGCCCACTATGGTGGCCACAAATCACCACCAAAGTGGTGGTGATGGCCTGAGCTGCTGGTGCAAGGGAAGAAGTCTTCCCTGCAGTTGTGTTTGGGGGTGAGTGGGGCCCAAAGGAAAATTCTTAAAATTATAAGCTATGTGGGATACTGAAGTAGAGGTGGTAGACAACAAGTCCACAAAAGCTCAAAGCCTAGATCCTAATACTAAAATCTACAAAAATCCCCCAATATTTGAGAAAATCTGAGATTGAAAATTTTGACTTTTTATAATACTTAACTAGTTTGACTATTATGGATTTCTAACACTCACTACTGATTCAATAAGTTGAATTAAGCTAATATAATCCTAAATTAAGCTAGAGATATAACTTATAAGCTAAAGTGAGGGTCTATGGACCTTAAATCCTTGACATTTAACTGTCAAGGAATTAGGAAATGGATTTTGACTTCTTAAGTAATGACCTACTGTTTTTATTTTTGTTCTAAACTATTAAGACCTAGTATGAATTGCCTGAACCAGAAACAATAACTACAACACCCTTGAGGTCAATGGACTCTACTGATCCAAACACTCCCTTACTAGGCAATTTTGGTGATTTCCAAAGGAAATGGTGATTTAAAACCACAACTCAGATTCCTAACACTAAGTTATGATATTGTAAGATCAAATGAGCAAGAATCAACCACTCCACAAGCCTATACCTCAGATTTGTCAAAAAATGAGTTTTAACTGTGAGATGTTTGATTTTAAGTACAAATGATAACTGATTAATAAGCTATCTATATTAAGCTTTATATTATCTTAACAACAACACATAAGCATGAAAACACAGATACCTAAGCAAATTAAGTACTTAAATAGTAGTATGAAATATTGATATAAAAACTTACAAAATGGATGAAACTGTGAACAATGGACCATGAACCAAGATCAATTTATGTGACTCCCATGAGTCTCTAAACCATAATCCAAGCTGCTTCCTTTCCAAAATTACTCTAAATCAGAATCCAAACCAATTTTTGGTATAGTTTGACTTTTATTGACCAAGTTGTGTTTTGTGAGTTTTAGTAATTAAGCTAAGTTTTAAGATATCTAGAAGCACTTATGAACTTCCTGGGAGCTTATATGAGCTTATTTGATCCTTATATTCCACTGTAAACAACAACTAAGATATATAATATTTTTGAGTAATAAGAAAATTTGTAAACTTGAGAATTATACATGAAACTTGAAATTTATTATTACCAAAGATTTAAAACACACTGATGTTCAGATATTACAACTTAAAAAGCTTAAAGATACAAAGAAAACTTTAAATTAAGCTAATCGACATTCATTATTTAAAATTAAAACTAGATGATTTCCACAATGCTTCCTTCTTCTGTATTTATCACTCATTCACATCCCACCAGCTCATAGATCTTTTCCCACTTCTATTTGAGGCCTTTGGATCAGTCAAACACATCTTGGCCGTTTAAATTGTTTTGGCGCCAAAGTTGGTTTTGGTAACTTGTAGCCGACATTTTACAATTAAGGAAGTTTGTATGGTAGTATGAGGTGGAGAGACAAGTTTGGGAGATATTTGAGCAAGTTGGGGTGATAAGGAAGAAAAAGAGGTGAGCAAAGTAGTTTGGAGGGAAAATGAGTGAGAAGTGCATTTAATGATGGTGGGTTGTAGTCACAGAGGTGGTGGAGGGAGTGGGTGAGTAGAGTAGTGAGGTGGAGGGTGAAAACAGGTGGTAAAAACCACCTGGTATGTGACTGGGTGGTTTGGGGAGACGATGAACAGTGAAGGGCGGTATTTGTGGGGTTTGACTTTGTTTGACCCGGTATTATTATAAGTGGGGTGTGGACTGGGCCTAGGAGTGGGCTGGGTGAGGGGTGTTGGGTTTAATAGTGGGTGGGTTTGTTTGTTTGGTTTATTTATTTAATAGGGTCCGGTTTGGTTTAATAGTGAACAACAAGGACCAATTGTGTAATTTAGTGAAAGTTGAGGGCTGTTTGTTGCCAATTTCCCAAAGTATTGATAAGGACCATTATTGTCATTTATGAATAACCCAAGGACCTAAGATATAAATTTCCAATTTTCAAAACCCAGGGACCTTTTCTGCCAATTCCACAAACTCCAGGGACCAAACCTGTAATTTTCTGATTTTTGAAGGGTTTAACTTGTAACTTCTCAAAAGTTATCATAATGACCAATATTGTCAAACATGAATAGTACAAGGTTTATTTTTCACATTTTCCATTTTTCAAAACCTTAGGGACTATTTTTGACACTTTTCAAAGTTGAGGGACCAAAGTTGTCATTTTGCATTTTTAAACTTTAAAGGACTTTTCTTGACAACTTATGAATCCCAAGGACCTTTTATGACATTTGTACAAGTTTTGATTTACCAGGGACTAGTTTTGCCAATTTTCCAAAGTTCAGGGACTGAAACTGTAAATTATGTGAAATGTTTTGTTTTTCATCAGTTTTCAATCCTTATGCATAAAAACACAATCCAGGGATAATTTTATGTATTTTAAGGCATTCCTGTGTGTTTTCATATGTTTTTGCAGTTTAAATGTAACAGAAATGATGAGTATTTACACACTCATCAATCCCCCACACTAAACTATTGCTAGTCCCTAGCAATCTATTTGAGAAAAAATTAATGGATTTTTACTCTTTACCAAAAGCCATCACTTCTGGAGTAGCCAAGTGTAAGAACTGTGGCACACCTGATAACCGTGTGATTTTTAGCAAACCACCAGCTGTCAACGGATTTGATTTGTCTTTACCAGGAGCCGTTTGCTTCTGGACTAGCCAACTCTTGATGGAATAGTCAACATCTTGGTGAGCTGATTACCAATTATGGATTTTCTACGGCCTTTACCACAAGCCATAATCTTGCGGGCTACTCCAACTCCAATGATGATGACGATGATGACTTTAATACGTTGAATCAGGGACTTGCTCTTATTGCTCGTGCATTCAGCAAATTCTCCAACAAAACAAACAACCGTCAACGTTCATCTTCAAACACAAGAAATCAAGCTGTTGTTAATGATGGAAGAGTGGAAATTCAGAATCGTAGCTATGGTCGATCTGGTTCAGGAAGCTCTTCTGGAAACTATGGGAATGGTCAGAGGTTTAATAACAATACCGGGTTCAGAAACAACTCAGCATCTCCTCTACAAAGGTCTGATTCAGTTGCTACAAGAAACTCCAGCTCAGGGAATGCAGTTTGGTGCTACAATTGCAATGAACAAGGTCATATAGCTACAGCATGTCCCAAACCGAGAACTCGAGGTAGTAAGTTTCACAAGCAGGCATTACTCATGGCTCTTCAAGATGAAAAGGATGGACATTTCCCTGAACAAGACAACAACTTCATGGCAAATGTACACAATGATGATGACATGGAAGATCTGGAAGCTAATGCAGCTGTGATGCTTATGGCCAACATGCAGGAATTTAAGCTCAATGATTCAGGTCCAGTGTATGACACTGACGGCTTGTCTCAGGTACATGACCTTAATGCATGCTTTATTAATGAAATAGTCTCACCTTCTGCTTCTGAATCAGATACGGCGCAAGTTGTTCCATCTTTATCATCTTCATCCTCTCAAAAAGATGAACAAATAAGCACAGTTGTCATATTTGATGATGACACAGTTGTTTCATTTGATGATCCAATTGAGAATGATGAACATGATAATTTAGAACAACATGAACCATCATTTGATCCAGACCCTGACCTCATATTGTTATCTAAACAACTGGATGCTCAACAATTGCAAATACTCAAATGCAACGAGAAAAACAAAGTTTTAAAAGAACAAAATGCATCATTTGCAAGAGACATTGAGTGTTATAAAATTCAGCTTTCAAATCAAGATGAAAAGATTAAACACACTAAAAGTTTTGAAAAAGCTTTTCAAGATTCCTACAACAAAGAACAAGATCTTCAACGCAAAATACAAGATTTAATTGAGTCACACGGAAAGTTGATTTCGAAACTTGAAAGTGAGAAGGGTGAATTAAAAAAACAGGTTGAATGTCTTCAAACTGAACTTTCAAAAACAGAAACAAAATTGTCAAGTTGTCAAAAAGATTTTCATGAACATAAAATACGGAAAAGGAAGTACATAGACAACTTACTCGGTGATATTGTTGAACTTGAAAAACAACTCAAAGAATTTCGTCACATTGTTTACAAACACGGGAACTCTGTCACAACAATTCAGAAATTTACTTTAAAACCGAAACCCAATTGCGGTTATGCACTTGGTGATTACAATTCAATGTTTCTACACACGGCATTCAAAGAAATTCCAAAGATTTACAGTATGGATTATTTTCTTGATAATACGGTTGTGCGTGCTGTTGTTTTTGATACTGAGGAGGAAGAAGAACTTGAAGACGAGAGTCGATCTAAAATGAGTCAAGTTCAATATTGGACACCATATGACTATTCAAAAGCTCCTCCACTTTCAAAATCTTTTGTCACTCAAAAGGAATTACCTGAGAAATCATGGTTTATCGAAGAGTCATATGTTTCATCTCACAATGCGGCTCCTGTCTCACCTGTAGCACAAACAAATGGTCCTTTACCATCATCCGGTGAACTTACACGTTTACCAAAATGTCGTGTCTTAAATTATTTCAAAACCTTTATGGAAGACATTGATATTTTGGAGGAAACAATTGAACGCAATTCTGAAATAAAAATTGAAACTTTTCAATCCGCTTACGAGCGAGAAAAGAGAGATATTTTTCAAAAACAAATGAAACCAATTGTTCAACACCTCCGTCTATGTGCTACACGATGGGATCAGGAACTTCAAAAGGAGGTCAAAAATATGATAAACGTTTTTGATACTGCTGAAAATGAGATTTTGGTCCAAAAGCTACAAACTAAAGTTTTCAAAAATGATGCCGATCGACTCTTGGAACAAGTTCTCTGTGCTGATATTTTGTCTGTTATCATGAATGATCTTTATAATTCTGGTACTTCTTTGCTTAAGCATGATCATTGTGTTGATAATATCTTGTTGAATGAGGAAATTGAGACACTTAAACTGGAAAATGAAAAGTTGAGAATTAAAAATGATGATGTGACAAAACAATTTTCAAAAGAAATTTGTCAACTCAATCAAAGGCTTGAATGGTGTCAAGCTAAAAGTCTTGAAAGGGAATTGAAGTTTCAAAGTCAAAATGTTTCAAACTCTTGTCAGATTTGCAAAAACAACGAGTCCTTAAAAGGTCGATGTCTCAAATACGAGAAAGAAATTGCGGATTTAAAAATTGAAAACGCCGAATGGCAACAAAACCGCGACGACATCAAATATTGCAATGGTTTACTTGAGTCTGAAATTCAGGACAAAAATCACATCATCATTGATTTGAAAGAGAAAGTTAAGCTACTTCAAAAAGGAAAAATGGTTGACACCACGGTGATAGCACCAGGAATGTATCAAATAAACAAAACTGATAAAGGAAACGTTGTTCAAAACACTAATGTTGATACCTCCACTTCTACAGGACTAGTCTCCACTTCTAGCATTAGCAGACCCAAGCGAAAAAGTAAAAAGAAGAATAGGATCTTGCAACGTAAGAAAGGACACCTAGAAGCTCAGGAAGTAGAAGACCAACTTAGGACTTTGAATAAAACTCATGTTGCATCCGATTTAGATTCTAATCTGGCAAATTGTAATCAAAATCTAAATGTAACGAATGATGAACCTTTGAATGTTTTGAATATTAATGCATCTTGTGTATTTTGTCGTAAAAGCGTATCATCTGGTGATCATACAAAATGTTTAGCTAATTCTCTTCTCAATCGTCATAAGAAACGTAGGACACGCATTCCTTTTAGGCCCACTAATGCCTCTAAGTCTAACTTAGGAAAGCCGTCTTCTACGGTTTCTAATGATATCCCAGTTACCCCCATAGGTGCCGAGAATAAATCTAGGACTGAGCCAACTACTAGTGCATTTAACATTAAGAAAGCAAAAACTAGTTGGAACTGGCAACGTTGGTTACAATACAAACCAGATTTTAAATGGATTCCTAAATTGTTAATTACATGTGTTACTAACCAACAGGAACCCGCATTGTCTTTGGGTTCCACCCTTACTTCTGTTCCACCCGTGTCTTCTTCTGGTGATGCAGGTGGTACAGATCGTTCTCTGGATTGTTGATAGCGGATGCACCCGACATATGACAGGCAATCTCAAACTGCTACACAACTTTGTCTCAAAGTTTATTGGAACTGTCAGATTCGGGAATGATCATTACGCTCTTATCATGGGATATGGTGACTATGTAAGTGGGAACATCGAAATAAGCCGTGTTTATTATGTGGAAGGCCTTGGACACAACCTTTTCTCTGTTGGTCAATTCTGTGATGGGGATCTAGAAGTTGCATTTCGTGAGAAAACTTGCTTTGTTCGCGACCTACAAGGAAACGATCTAATGTCTGGCTCACGCGGCTCCAATCTTTATACAATATCAATGTCAGATATGATTGCAACATCTCCGATATGTCTTCTCTCCAAAGCAGAGTCAACTAAATCTTGGTTATGGCACAAACGTCTTTCTCACTTGAATTTCAGAACCATGACTGACCTTGCTCGTTATAAACTTGTCGATGGATTTCCAAGATTCCGTTTCACCAAAGATCACTTATGTCCAGCCTGTGAACAAGGAAAAAGTACTCGTGCTCATTTTCCGTCTAAACCTGAGCAAAGTACGAATCATGTTTTACAACTGCTTCATATGGATTTGTGTGGACCAATGCGTGTTCAAAGTATCAATGGTAAACGGTACATACTCGTAATTGTGGATGACTTCTCCAGATGGACTTGGGTTTATTTTCTACGAAGTAAAGATCAAGCTCCTTCGATGATCATCACCTTTCTCACCAAAATTCAAGTTCAGCTTCGAAACACAGTACGAATCGTCCGAACTGACAATGGTACTGAATTCAAGAATCAGACACTTCGGTCTTACTATGAGAAAGTGGGTATTGAACATCAAACGTCTATACCTAGAAGCCCAGAACAGAATGGTGTGGTTGAAAGACGCAACAGGACGTTAGTGGAAGCTGCTAGAACTATGTTGATTAATGCTCAATTACCAGATTACTTATGGGCAGAAGCTGTTTCAACCGCATGTTATACTCAAAACCGTTGCATGATCACAAAACGTCATCGCAAAACACCATATCAAATTGTTCACAAAAGAAAACCGAACATCGATTACTTTCATGTACTTGGAGCACTTTGCTATCCGAAAAATGATCGTGATGATTTAGGAAAACTCAAAGCTAAGGCTGACATCGGAGTGTTCGTTGGATATTGTGAAAATTCCAAAGGTTTTCGGATATGGAATCGTCGTACAAAAGAAATTCAAGAAACCATTCACGCTAATTTCGATGAACTCACCCAAATGGCTTCTGAGCAACACAGCTTAGGACCCGAATTTAACCGTCTCAACTCTCCGGCATCTTCAGCTGAACCTTTACCACTTAACCGCAAAGAATTAGAAACCTTGTTTGCTCCACTATTTGATGACACGATTGAATATCGTCCTACTGAGGTCTCACCAAATTCCGCTGCTCAACCTGATCACATTCCAGTACCAGACTCACCTCAACAAACTTCAACAAGTGTTGAGAGAGACGGTCCTTCAATTGTATCATCTACAACAGAACAAACTGGTTCTACTCCCTGCCATCCAGCTGAAGATCCAACACCACAATCAGTTCCACAACCCGCAGAGCATGATCCTGATGCGTTCATTAATCCGTTTGCACCAGCTACTACAGTTCCTGATATAGCAGAGTCGTCAACACGCAACTTGGATCCTGCCAACATGCGAGATTCATATCAACTACACCCGTCAACACACAAATGGACTCGTGACCATCCACTAGTCCATATTATTGGCCATCCAGATGCACCAGTCATGACAAGACAACGACTTCACACCGATGGTGAAACTTGCATCTACGCACTCACAGTTTGTCATGAAGAACCCAAGAACATTAAAGATGCAATGACTTATGACAACTGGATTGAATCTATGCAAGAGGAATTTCAGCAATTCATAAGACTAGAAGTCTGGGAATTAGTTGAAAGACCTGACGGAGTCTTTGTCATCGGGTTAAAATGGATCTGGAAGAATAAACTTGATGCAGAAGGAACAGTCATCCGCAACAAATCACGTCTGGTAGCGAAAGGATACTCTCAACTTGAAGGTCTAGACTTTGCTGAATCCTTTGCTCCAGTGGCACGACATGAAGCTGTTCGGATCTTTCTGGCTTATGCTGCTCATAGGAATATGGTGGTTTACCAGATGGATGTGAAAACAGCATTTCTGAATGGAGAACTCCGTGAAGAAGTTTATGTCAGTCAACCTGAAGGCTTCGTTGATCCTGAGCGTCCTAATCATGTCTACCGACTCAAAAAGGCTCTCTACGGACTCAAGCAAGCCCCACGGGCGTGGTATGACAAACTGTCTACTTTCTTATTGGCCAATAAATTTTTTAAAGGATCAGTGGATCCCACACTATTTACAAAAACCTACGGGGAGGACTTACTTGTTGTTCAAATATATGTCGATGATATCATTTTTGCCTCAACAAAACGAAGTTATTCTAATGATTTTGCTAAATTAATGAAAGATAATTTTGAAATGTCCATGATGGGTGAACTTACGTTCTTTTTAGGATTACAAGTTCATCAATCACCCCGTGGAATTTTTGTACATCAGTCCAAATATGCTCTTGAAATATTAAAGAAACATGGAATGATGACTTGTGATACTTATAATACACCAATGGGTTACACCACAAAACTAGATGCTGATTTACATGGGACTCCCGTTGACCCTACCAAATACCGAAGTATGATTGGGTCCCTCATGTATCTCACAGCTAGTAGACCTGATATAGTTTTTGCTGTCTTCATGTGCTCACGTTATCAGCCAAGACCAACTGAAAAACACCTCAATGAGGTCAAAAGAATCCTTCGATACATAAAGGGAACCATTAACTTGGGGATCTGGTATCCGAAGGATTCTGGTTTTGAACTAATTGCTTTTTCAGACGCTGATCATGCAGGATGTTTAGATACACGCAAAAGCACATCTGGTGGATTACAGTTTCTTGGAGACAAACTTGTGTCATGGCAATCTAAGAAGCAGGACTGCACGTCTTTATCATCTACAGAATCTGAATACGTAGCCATGTCGGCTTGTTGTGCTCAAGTCATCTGGATGAGATCACAACTTAAAGACTATGGCTACCTATTCAACAAGATTCCTATCTACTGTGATTCAAAGAGTGCAATTGCTATCTCCTGCAACACTGTGCATCATTGCAAATCCAAACACATTGATCTCCGTTATCATTTCATCAAAGAGCATGTGGAAAGGGGTACAGTTGAACTTTATTTCGTTGGAACTGAATACCAATTGGCGGACTTACTTACCAAATCCTTGGCACCATCCAGGTTTGCTAGTCTAGTTCACCAGATTGGTATGCGATGTTTGACACCAGAGGATCTGGAAAAGTTTTTAAAATACCACTGATCGTCAAACATCACATCTATCATTGTATAATATTTATCTTTCTTTCTTAACTATAAACTAATTAAAACCCAAAAAGATTTTTCACAATTTTTATTTTTTTTCTTCTTAAAAAAAAAAAAAAAAAAAAAAAAAAAAAAAAAAAAAAAAAAAATGCAAGTATATCGCTTCCTTTCAACACCTTGTTCTTACTTTACAAGTGTTGAGGGGGAGTCACGCGTAAATTTCTTTCACCATTTTTTTAAATAGGTATACTTGCATATTTCTCATAAGCTTTCGGTTCGATGTGTGTGCGGATGGTTTATTTTACAACACCTTGTCTCAAATGGTTTACATCTTCAATAGTTACCTTAACGAATGCACATCTCAACATTTATAGACTTGCTAGGTACTTTAGAGTTCTAGTTTAAGTTCTTTAGAGTTAAGGGACCATAATTGTCAAAGTCTTTAAGGTTATTATAACTTTATGTACACTTGTTGGTTTGTTTTTAAGTTCAAGGACCAAAAGGGGACAAAAGTCAAAATTTCAAAAATATATATAAACAAACAAACCGTATAAACAAACCATCACTAATTCTTAAACCCCTAAACCCTTCTCATAACCTACGGTCCATAATCTCTCTTGCTAACCACGACTCTGATCTTTGAAGTGTAAGTTACCTTGGTTTCACTAGGATATATCTTACATAGGATCTTGGTTAATTTGAATTTCAACGGTTAGATCTCTAGATTTGGTGATATCGAGAACTAGGGCTTGATCTTCGAAAATTGTTGATTACATGACATGGTGATTAATTCGTGATGAGGCTTTATTACTTTGCTTGTTTCTAATGATTCCTCATCAGTTAACCACATTTTAACGTGTTTGAAGAGGTTCTCGATTTCAAATAGATTGGGTCGAAGTGGGTTGTTATGAATCTGTGATTATTTGGTTGTGTTTATTGGTGGGATTTGTGTCTTTGTTCTCTAATGTGCATATTTTATCTAGCTTGGATGTTTATCATTGTTCCTTCATGTATCTCGAAATGCTTGTTCATGTGTTCATATCGAAATCTTCGGGTTTGCCTAAGTTACGTTTAATCTAACTTGGTGACAGGCCAATTTAAGTGGTTACATGATTTGTGAAGTATACGAAGATGTAATCTCACGAGTATTCGACTATATTCTTGTAGAAGAATATTTTCGAGATAATTGAATTTTATCGAAATCCTCGAAAATTATCAAGAAACTCAAAGTTCTCGATATACTGATGTTTCTCGATAATAATAAAATTGTTCTCGATAAAATTTTCAGTTATCGAAATCTTCGATTTCTCGATAAAAGTTTTCGATAAATATTAAGTTTTCTCGACAAAATTTTTCTCGAAAATATTTCCATGAATTGAAAAGTTTTTCTCGATAAAAGTTTTCTTTCTCGATAAATTTTTTCGATAAAGCTTGTTCTCGATAACTTTCTCGATAAAATTCTTTCTCGACAAAATTTTTCAATAATGATTTTTTCGATAATTATCAATGTTTTTCTCGATAAACTTTCTCGATAATGTTTCTCGAGATGTCACTTTCTCGATGAAATGTCAGTTATCGAAATCTTTCAAAACTTAAATTTTCTCGATAACATCAGTTTCTCGATAGGTTGTTTACAGAATTGATTGATAAGTTGTTTCTCGATAAGTATGGTTCATTAGTGTTGAGTAATGTGATGTAATGTGAATAGTACTTGTCATGTTATGCTTATTTGTCATGTTATGATTATATGCATTTGTGCTTAATTGTTTCAAGTAGATATCTATATCCAATATCTAAACTGTGCTAACTCCTAACACATTTAGATGTTTGATTTATGGTGATATTTTTCAGAAAAACATGGCTGAACACACTGAGAACGTCGCAGAACAACCTCTTCCATTACTCACCTTGGATGACATCACTCCCGAGAACTACAATGTCACAATTGGCAACAACAATCCCAGAGTCGATTTCAACAAGTTGAATATCACAGAGAAATCATGCAAGATTGTGAAAGATATCCTACTGGCACATCCATGCAAACCACTTCTCACCTGCTCAACTTCAGTTCCACTGTTCTATCTTCATCAATTCTGGCTTACTGCTCAGACCAACTTGGATAATGAGTCTTTCACGGTCACCTTAGATAGCCAAGATTACTCTGTAGATCATGATGTTCTTCGAACAGCCCTTCTCATGCCACAAACTGACAACGAATTTGCTCCGATACTACCTGACTTGGAACTTCTTGACTTCTTCATTGAATTAGGATATGAGGTTGATGATGATGAACCTCTAATCAAGCTTTCCAAATTTAATGTCAAGTATATACCTCAGCCTTGGAGAACATTCTGTTTGTTGGTTGTTAGATCTATATCTGGAAGGAAAAGTGGTCATGAACATCCAAGGCTCGAACACCTGCAAACATTCTGGGGAATGGTGACTCTGACACCAATTGACTTTGCAATTCCTATCATGAATGATATCATCTACAGTATTCAGACCGACCGTGTGAAGACTATGATACCATTCACCAGATTCACCAAGCTTATCATTGAACATCTATGCAAAAGTTCTCCAGAATACATCAAGAGGATGGCTGATCCTAATGAGCCGAAGCACCTCGTCGAGGACGACTTCCCCACATTATTCATCAAATCAACCACTTCCGCTACCAAGAACAAAGGTATGAGGATTCCCGAATACCTTCTGAATGACAACATTAAGAATAGGGCAAACTTCAAGTTGTATGATCTGGCTTACAAAGGGGAACTGGAAGAAGCAACTACAAAGACTCGTAGCAAAGGAAGTGTAAAGTCTGGGAGTACCACGAGCACCACTGGATCACCGCTTACAAGATCTAAGTCTGCTACAATGGCAAAACCCAAGACTACAACCACACCTAAACCTACATCCAAACCTAAACCTGCTACCAAACCAAAGAAGAAGGCAACTCCTGAGTACTTTATTCGGGATGAACCTACTCCTTCACCTTCTGACACCGAGTCTGAGTTCGATACAGAATCTGACGAAGAAGAACCAGACTATGAACTGAGATACAGAGCACCTGATGAAGGATTTCCAGCTATAGAGATTGCAGTACAACAAAGTCTGGAAACTTATGAAGAAGAGACAAGGAGAAGAAAAGGAGTCACTATCAATGAGCCAAATGATGATGAAGATGCACCAATCATTGAACCATTGGTCGATAAACGTAAACTTAAGAGTATAGTTGTCGACACTAGAGATGAAGAAAAGCAGCTTAGGAAAGAACAGAGGAAAGCAAGCCTTGAAAGCCGACTTCTATCACACCCTCCAACACCATCACCTATTGATCAGTCAGAACATGTAGGGGCTACAAGCAGTATGATTCCTCCAACAACGTCAGAATCAGCTCCACAACCTGATGACAACGTTAAGGATACAGACAAGACTGAAGATGTCCACATGACAGAGACTGCTACTTTAGAGGAGAATGTTGGCGGTCAAGAGAACTTAGCTACGGATCAGGAACATGAATATCTTATTACTCCAGAGTTTCTTGCACAAGAAGCAGAGGAAGCAGAGGAACGTCGTCGAAAGGAAAACGAAGAGAAGAACGCGTTCGACACCAACATGTTTCTTAAGTCATCTTCTCAGCAGACTTCCTCAGCACAACCTCCACCTCCTCAAGACTCTCCGCCAAAGGATCCAACTCCTCCTGCTTCTTCTTCAGACTCTCACAACGAGTCTTCATCTGAATCATCACCAGAGCACTCATCACCCACACCATCTGAAACCGCATCTAAACAGCATTCGATCAATGAACCAAAACAACAAGTTGATCTTCAGGAGCAAGTGAACAAACTCACCGACATGGTTACCAAACTTACTAAACAAGTTGAGGAATTCCAGGATTCTACGCAGCTGATTGACAAGTTCTTGAAATCTGATTACGAAGGGTTTATCAGAACTGCAACACATGATTTTCTCACTGATAATCTGGTTGAGATGATTACTCCTGAAGTTGCAAACCTTCTCAAACCAATCAATGACAACTTGGATCACAGAATTAGAAGTGTTACGAAGAAAATGTTGTCTACTACACCCTTCACGCTTCACACCGCAAAATCCTCTACTGTGGCTCCAACCGTCCAAGAATTGTCTCTCAATGACATGCTTGTCAAAATCTTCGACAACCTTGCCACCAAAACCACACAGACAGCTGAAGAAAAAGGCCTGTATGATGCTATGGTAGCTTATATGTCAACTGAGTCATGCAAAGATGCTGCTGGATCCCGAAAACGGACAAGAAAAGATGAAGATCCTGACCCAAACTCCAAAGGCAAGAAACCGAAGTCTGGAACAGGTCCCTCATCCTCTCTACAACCACAGAAGGACTCCACTCCTCCTGGAACTCAACAACAACCCTCTGCTACTGGTGAAGGTCAAACCGAAGATGAAGAAATGTTCATGGAACAAACTGATGACTTCCAAGATCAACTTGACACCGATGACCGTGCTCCACCAACTCATGATTCTCATGCTGGTCCATCATCACCGTCCAAAGCCAAAGACAAAGATGCTACATCCAAGTCTAAGAAATCCAAGAAGAAAACACGTCATTCATGGCTCGACAATGATGACAATCCTCAGAATGATTGGCTGACAGAAATGGTCCAAGCTCAACCTCCTCTGGAAGAAGAAGAACCTCTTCCTAGTAACACTCTTCAGTTCACCCAGGTCATTATGAAGGATCTTCACATCTACAAACTCACAAAGGCGGAGCTTAGGAGAATCAATAGGGATGCACAAGAATTCCTCAAGAAAAGATCTGGAAACAAAGTCGAATACGAATATCACATGCAGAATATAGCTAGTGCAATGTCTGCCGACTTTGACTGGTTAAATCCTGAAGTGAATATCGATCTAAGTTCCAAGAATCATGAAAAACCTTACTTCACCGACTGGACCAAACCATTACCGTTGAAAGGATTTCCTGACAAACCGAAGATACCTTACAGCTTCTTCTTCAACAAAGATCTTCGTAACATCCAGCTCACTCAAGAGATATCCAAGAAGAAATATGCTTCCTCACTCACAATCTCAGTACCAGCCGCTAGATACGAAATTCCAGCCATTGAAGAAACCACCCGTATTTTCAGCAACTCCATCGTTGCTTACGAAAGAGATGCTCTACACGGAATTCAACATTGGCCTGATCGTCGTCGTCTCGGTTATACAAGCAGATTAGGAGAAACATCATTGGAAAATGTGAAGCAGAAATCAAAGATCATCGCTATCTTGGAGATTCAGCAGTCGAAACGGTTTAACTACTTATTCATGCGTGAAATTGTTGTTAAACGACAAGATGAAAAGAAGTACAAGTTCTCCGAAGCAGATTTTCCCAACCTTTATCTCAATGACATAGAAGATATGTATCTTGAAAAGGTTCAGAATAGAATGCGCGGATTCGATAGAGACGTTCAGTACAACTTCATGGCATCGCTACTTCTTTACATCCGACGACTGATTGTTCAAGAAAGAGTGGAAGATCTTCAGCTTGGAGTGGAAAGTTACCAACAAAAGATCAATTTGACAAAGCCACAGTTCTACTTTGATGGTCTCTATGACACACCACAGTTTACTCTCATCCAAGAACCGTTTGGTTTCACATACATCAACAGCAAAAAGCTACAAAGCTTCATGAGGTTCGATGAGGTACATAAATTCTGTGATGTTACACTCAAGTTTGTTCGTGATGGGCTTGTCAAAAGGTTGAATGATGATCGACGTAAGATAGCTAAGGGGGAACAACCTAGATGGAAATCCAGCTCCAGAAGACAAGTTCGTAACTTTGTCTTAAAGATTGAAGAACGGTTATTTCGACGGGAACAGATCAGACGACTGGAAAGCTACATCGGTGCCAGACCATCGTTTCCTGTCAGAAACTTCGAAAGACCAGAACCTCAGTTCACTAACTTCAATGCTCCACTTCCAGACGAAGAATAACTTGGTACATTTGATCATATTTCTTCAATATCAATTGTTTCAGTGATTGAATCATTTTTTTTCTATTATGGTTTGTGCACACATAACAGTGTACAACCCGTGCTTGTATAGAAAGGACCCTGAGGTACGCTTCAGTGCCTCAATCCTAAACATAAGGAGCGAAGGCTTCTTACTTTTGAGTAGAATTAATCAAACATTTATGATTTTTTCATAATTCTGCTCAAAAGGACAAGTATTTCACCTCAATAAGACCTAATCACTTGTTGAGGGGGAGCACTTGTCAAAACAAAATACTTTGCTCAAAATCAAAAGTTCTTGATGTATCTCCCCATAAGACTCAAAAGGCATATTTTAATCTAAAAGTTTGTCAAAAAACACCATTTTATATGCTATTTTTGAGGGGGAGAAAATGAAAAAATGTGATTAAAATATACGAAGTCAAAGCTTTAAGTTGTATCATGTGCGAGCTAGACTCAGTATTAACCCAGGAATTGACGAGATAATACAAGTTAGTAACATCGAAAGGACTTATCCTCGACGGGTAATAACATCAAGTTAGTTACTAGAGCTAGTTGTCACCTAAAAGCTGACAATGCATCTCTTTAACTAACCACGTAAGCGTGTCTCGAAAAGGATATGTCTTAGTAGAAAAGTACCGTCTCGAGAAACTTTCTGTGGACTTGACCAGGCCGGGTAATAACTTCAAGCTAGTCTAACTAGTGATGTAAGCGTATCTCGAATCGGTCCTGTTCACAGAAAGTGGATCAATTCAAAAGTGTTTGCTCCTCCCGCATGTGCAAATTTATTAAATACTTATGAGCACATGTGCAGGGGGAGCCCTTCAAAAGTGTACGCAAAACTCTCAAAGTGTTAACCAAAATATTTGATTATTACAAACACTTTGAGAGATTTTCAATCAAAGGTTTCTTGGCTACTGTCGGAGTTATAAGGTGATTAAGATAGGAATATCCGTCCTATGATCCGCCAGAGCCGGAGGGATCTACCCAAGGACATCTCCCATAGTTAGTATTAGAAGTCCTTAGGTATGATACGAAAAAAAAGGAGAAATGAATAAAAGGGAAAGAAGGAGTTGAAGAATTAAAAAGAAAAGTAAAGTAAAGGGTGAAAAGAAATAGCCCTCCAGATGATTCAACCTTAGGGCAGACACCGGGTTCAATACGTATGCTACTGGTTGTTGCTAAGGCGACTCCGGTATTGAAGATTAAGTCGTCATGGACCCAGTGACGCAATGCACTAAACCTTCTTAACCACTCAAGTTCTCTTAAAAGGACTTGTTTCATTCTCACAGGGGAACCCGCGTAACCTATCGACCCATCTCTTAGAGACGGTTGATATTGAAGAAGGACATCCCCAGTCTCCGCATAGGAAACCTAGGTGTGCACTTATTGAGTCTAGAGCCTTGAGATACATCAAAGATCTCTTAGGAACACTTAGTATTTCTACGACTGGTGTTCTACATCAATGGGCATCAGTTGTAAACTATCGAGTCCTTCGCAGATCTTAGCAATCTGCCGAGAACGTTTATGAGAGGATTACGTAAGTATTTCTCAATGATTGAACGGAAACTCCTGTCAGGGTCAACATCAAACAGCCTTGACAGGTCACTTCGGTAACTCCTCGTGAGTTACGCTTAGTGTTTGCGGTGGTTCCATTACGGTCTACAGTCGTGGAGTGATCCCCAGCGACTCACCCAGTCATTGAGCTACCTAGTAGGTCTCGTAAGCTCCTTCGGGAGTATCTGATATGGGAACGGCCTGGATAAGGATTAGAAGGAGTCTTCACACTATGCTGTTGACGAGCTCTAACTCCTTATCTGTAAGTACCGGTTGTTTTATTGCTAACTGTTTACTCGCAGGTACATCACTTCCATGATGGTAGATTCCAACATGCTCATACATACATCTTGAAGTCAAAGAAAGCTCCCCCAAAGATCAAAGCAACACAAAGTTCAAAGAAAGATTCTACGCCAAAAAGAAGAATCTACAAAGTATAAAGACAAAGATCTCAAAGTATGAAAAGGAACTTCTTGTACGTGAAAGTCTAAGTCCAAAGATGTATGAGTATGTTGGAATGGAGCTCAACCACCACAGACGCAGGAGTGACGAATGGCAGATTACTTCATAAAATTATCACTACAACATCATCAAAGAACAAAGTCAAAGAGCAAAGTACATCCATCATTATTCTTATCATTTCTGAAGACGTCTAAAGCTATGAAAGTCAAAGATAAAGATGAAGACGTCAAGCAACCACGATGACCGACCCTTAGGGGGAGATTGTTGGAACCATAGTTTTACTATTTTATCAAGTCTCGGTCATTTGTAATAATAGGTTGCTTTAGTTATTTATTACTTACACTTATGTAATGTCTCAAGTTTACTAGGCTTAAGTTTTATGATCCATGGGCCTTAAAAGCCCACACGTTTTGGAGAAAGGAAGGAGAGGGAGTGTTGCCCTAGCTCCTTCCCTATATATAGTATGCTTAGGTCTATGTAATACTTGGTTGGTTATTTGAAAACATTAAGGAAACTCTTGCATTTCATTTTCTCAAATTTCTCATAATCATCCCACTCTCATTCTCATCTCATTTCTTACATAATCATACTTGTGTTTACAAAATGGTGACCTAACACCAACTCATTAGCTTTTGAGGATAATGGGGAGTTGAGGAACCATACAATTTTTGGCAAATTGCAAGCCATCAACGGTTTTGAGATGTCTTTACTAAGAGCCGTTTGCTCCTGGACTAGCCAATCCTGTTGTGGGTTAGACATGGAGGATTGATACCATTTATTGCATTTCTAAGTGTGAAAAAACTTTAAATTTTGATCAAATGAGGGTGCTTGATGGAACATGTGTTTGAATTCGTGAGAATCCCCCCCCCCCCCCCCACTTAGAAATGAATATTGCCCTCAATATTCAAAACACCGGGTGTTAAACCGATACTTAGAACGTAAGAAGGAAATATTAATAACCTTTATTTTAGGTTATTTACATACAAACTCACTTTTTTCTTTTGTTTTGAACTTTTTTTTTTTTTTTTTTTTTTTTTTTACAAGATATATACATATATACATCATGTGGGGCATCTCCCCCACACTAGGTGGTAGAAAAGAGAAAGAAATCAGAAATATGAGTGAAAACCCATATTGCTACGCTTTTGATTACCGAGTCACTAGCTTGACTCGACCTCGAATTGATTTGTCCATGAGGCAGCTTGTTTTTGATTCCCGAGTCACTAGCTTGACTCGACCTCGAATTGATTTGTCCATGAGGCAGCTTGTTTTTTATTCCCGAGTCACTAGCTTGACTCGACCCCGAATTTAATTGTCCTTGGGGAAAGTTTGGAGATCCGGGACAACCATGTTTGGTAAGTCCTCTCCAAAGTAATGTTTCACACGATGCCCATTCACTTTAAAACATGGACCTTTATTTTGAGATAACTCAACGGTACCATATGGATAAACCTTAGTGATAGTAAATGGACCAGTCCAACGGGTTTTTAATTTACCCGAGAAGATCTTTAATCTAGAATTAAAGAGAAGTACTCGATCACCAACGTTAAAAACGCGGTTCTTTATTTTTGAGTCATGTATTCTCTTTGTTTTTTCTTTATAGATTAAAGAGTTTTCGTAAGCCTGATCACGTAGTTCATTTAATTCATTCATTTGAACTTTTCTGTGATCACCCGCAGTTTTGAGGTCAAAGTTGGCATGTTTCAAAGCCCAGTAGGCTTTGTGCTCAAGTTCCATCGGTAGATGACATGTCTTTCCGTACACAAGCTTGTAAGGTGTACACCCAATGGGTGTTTTATAAGCTGTACGAAAGGCCCATAGTGCGTCATCTAATTTATCCGACCAGGCAGCACGGTTTTCACCAACAGTCCTCTCAAGTATCCTTTTGATACCACGGTTTGATACTTCAACTTGCCCACTTGTTTGTGGGTGATACGCGGTAGAAAGACGGTGGGTTACACCATACTTTTGCATGACTTTATCAAATTTGTCATTGCAGAAATGCGTACCACGATCACTTATGATAGCACGTGGAGTTCCAAAACGGGCAAAAAGAGATTTCAGGAATTTTACTACAACTCGGGCATCATTTGTGGGTAAAGCTTTTGCTTCAACCCACTTTGATAAATAATCAACTGCCACAAGTATGTACTTGTTTCCTCTGGATGATGGAAATGGCCCCATAAAGTCAATGCCCCAGATATCAAATATTTCACATACTTGAATAGCATTTTGTGGCATCTCATTTCTTTGTGAAATGTTTCCATGACGCTGATAAGCGTCACAGGTTTTAATGAGATCCTGGGCATTTTTATAAATTGTGGGCCAGAAGAATCCGGAATCAAACACCTTTTTGGCGGTGTAATTAGGACTATGATGTCCCCCAGTGGGTCCAGCATGGCAAGCCTTGAGAATTTCAGTGGCTTCCTGTCCATATACACACCGTCGGATGACTTGATCCGCACAGATTTTGAATAAGTAGGGGTCATCCCAGAAGTAATGTTTAACATCCTTAAAGAATTTATTCTTCTGTTGGGTTGACATCCCTTTCACAACAAAGTTACCCGCATGGTAGTTTGCGAAATCGGCAAACCATGGGGTAGTAGAATCTCCGCGAAAAGCAACCGCATTGAGTGTTTCGAGAGGAAATGTTTCATTTATTTCCTTTTTCTCATACACATTTTGATGAGGGTTCTCTAATCGGGACAAATGATCAGCAGCCAGGTTCTCAGCTCCTTTTTTATCACGAATAATGATATCAAATTCCTGGAGGAGGAGAACCCAACGGAGCAATCTCGGCTTTGCATCTTGTTTTGCAAATAGATATTTAAGAGCCGGGTGATCCGTATACACTACGCTTTTAGTCAAGATTAAGTATGTCCGAAATTTCTCAAAAGCATACACCACAGCTAATAATTCTTTTTCTGTAGTGGTGTAATGAGTTTGAGCTTCGTTCATAGTTTTGCTTGCGTAGTGGATAGGCTGAAAGTGTTTCGTTTTGCGTTGCCCCAAGACTGCACCGATAGCAAAATCACTTGCATCGCACATAACCTAGAAGGGTAAATCCCAGTCGGGGGCAATAAGAATGGGTGCCTCAGTAAGCTTTTTCTTTAATGTTTCAAAAGCTTCGATGCACTCTGGTGAGAAGATAAAAGGAGTATCCTTTTCAAGGAGATGAGTCATAGGCCGTGAGATTTTAGAAAAATCTTGTATAAATCGACGATAGAAACCGGCATGACCCAAGAAACTCCTAATACCTTTGACGGTAGTAGGGTGAGGCAGTTTTGCAATGACATCAACCTTAGCTCTGTCAACCTCAATCCCATTCTTGGAAATCTTATGGCCGAGGACAATGCCCTCTTTGACCATAAAGTGACTCTTTTCCCAATTTAGACATAGATTGGTGTCTTTACACCTTTTCAACATTTTTTCTAAATTGGTGAGACATGTTTGGAATGAATCCCCAATGACCGAAAAGTCATCCATAAAGACCTCCATAGTTTTACCGATCATGTCAGTAAATATGGCCATCATGCACCTTTGGAACATACCTGGAGCATTACATAAGCCAAAAGGCATACGTTTATAAGCAAAGGTTCCATAAGGGCATGTAAAGGTAGTCTTTTCTTGATCCGATGGATCAATGGGGATTTGGAAGTATCCTGAGAAACCATCAAGGAAACAATAGTACTCGTTCCCTGCTAATCTCTCAAGCATCTGGTCCATAAAGGGCAGCGGAAAGTGGTCTTTGCGGGTGGCGTCATTTAACTTACGATAGTCAATGCAAACACGCCATCCGGTAACCAGCCGAGTTGGAATCAACTCATTTTCCTCATTAGTGACAACAGTAATGCCACCCTTTTTTGAGACACAATGAATGGGACTAACCCATGGACTGTCAGAGATAGGGTAAATCAATCCTGCATCAAGAAGTTTAAGGACCTCTTGTTTAATCACATCATGGATTTTTGGATTTACCCTTCTTTGATGTTGCACTGCAGGCTTGAAGTCATCCTCCATCAAGATTTTGTGTGTACAAAAATCTGGGTTAATACCCTTAATATCGGAGAGTTTCCAAGCAATTGCTTGCTTGTTTGACTTCAAGACCTTTATGAGAGCACTCTTCTCCTCAACACTTAAACCTTTAGCAATAATGATGGGTAATTTATCATCACCCTCCAAGAATGCGTATTCAAGATGAGGAGGTAAGTCCTTGAGTTCGACCTCAGGAAAATCATCAGTTTCTTCAACATATTTGATTTCCTGATTATGAAGTTGTACGGGAGGGAGTGGAGGAGAATTGTCTTGGTTTAGCAATCTCTCAAGGAGAAGAATATCTCCCTCCAGATCAATCTCAGTGTTATCAATTCCCGATGGAACTGAATCACTTTTGAGAAAAGCCTCGACCTCTTCCAAAAAGAAATCACTTCCCTCAAACGGAGTGAGAGAAGGGGAAGAGTCGGAAATGATAGGTTCAGATGATGGAGTGGCATCCCCACTCACAGAATTATGAGAATAACCAAGAAACTCTTGAGAATACTCCTCCGAAGCAATGTCGATGATATCTATTTGATTAACTGCTTTAGAATCATAATTGGAGGAGTACCTCGAGGTTTGATCGAGGTTAAATGTAACAGCTTCATTACCCACACGAAGAGTGATTTCTTGCTCAAATACATCGATAAGAGCACGGCCCGTTCTAAGGAAACCCCTCCCAACAATGAGAGGGACCCTTTGATCGGCATCGAAATCAACCACTACAAAGTCAGTGGGGAGATGAAATTCTCCTACCTTCATAAACACATCCTCGGCAATGCCGAGAGGACGAGATATCGATCGGTCTGCAAGCTCTAAAGTCATGCAGGTAGGAGTAAGATCAGGAAGAGAAAGTTTCTTCCAAACTGAATATGGCATTAGGTTGATACTTGCACCAAGATCGGCCAAGGCATAGCAATCAACCATTCCCGGAAATACACATGGTATTAGAAATTTTCCAGGATCTCCCAGCTTCTCAGGAAGCTTCTTTAAAAGAACTGCTGAGCAGTTCTCATTCAAGGGAGTCTTTGCCATTTCAAACAGTTTCTCCTTGTTGCTTAACAAGTGTTTGATTGTCGATGCAAATTTGGGCATCAGAATAATAGCATCCGCAAAGCTAATGTCAAAATGCAAATCTTGGAAGATTTGAAAGAATTTATCCATCTAGTGACTAGCTTTTTCACGGAGCTTTTGTTCACTCAAGCGTGAGGGGTAAGGAATAGAGGAGGTAGAAGGTTTGGACTGAGGTGTTTCAACTGGAATATCATTTGGTTCAAAAACAACTCTAGGTTTTGGTTTGGGTTTCGGGACAACATGAGGTGGGACGTCTTGGGTACCTCCCTTATGAGTAGGAAGTACTTCGTCCTTATTTACCTCGACGTTATTTTCCACTACCTTGGGAGAAGAAGAAGAAGGGGTAGTGGGAACAGTAGGTCCATCATATGAAACTCCGCTCCTAGTCGTGATCGCCTTTGCATCGCCCCTCGGGTTTGCGATCGTGTTGCTCGGAAGTTTTCCAGAGCCCGAGGGTTGTTCATTTAAAGATTTCTTGATTTCAGAAATCTGGCTGACCAACAACCTGTTTGTCTCTTCTTGAGTTTTCATGAACTGCTTTAACAACTCATCTGATGATGGTTGTGGAGCTGGGAGAATGGCTTGTGTTTGGTTAAGGAAATTTTGGACACGGTTATTTTGATTATAACCTTGTTGTGGCTGAAAATTCCCTTGATTTGGATTACCATTTCCCTGAAAATGATTTCCGGGGTTGAAATTGTTTCTGTTAAAGTTTCCTTGATTGTGGAAACCTTGATTCTGTCCAGGATGGAAATTCCCTTGGTTTTGATAACCTTGGTTCATTCGTGGTTGGTTCTGGTTTCGGTTTTGCAAATTTGGGTTTTGATTAAACCCGGGTGGTCCCATATGTGTGTTGGCACGGTAACTTGGTTCAATTTGAGGACGGTATTGATTACCCCCCTGATTTGTAGTACCGGCTAGGGCATTGGCTTCAAAAGGACTACCATCAGTGGCAGTACAATTGTAGTAAGCATGTGGGCCACCACAAGTGACACAAACTTCCACTTTTTTAACTTCAGCATGTGAAGGGTTTTGTGTGAAAGTGACTTTTTTCTGGTTTGAGATAACCAAAGCTTGAATGGCGTCCGTGAGTTTATCTATCTTAGCATCGGTGCTAGAAGTACTCACGGGCGATGAAGTAGAAGGACCAGCACTCACTTGGGAGTTATATGGTTTTGTGCATGTAGTGCGGACTTTGGACTTATTTTCAATGATTTCTAAAGCTTATTTTGTGGATTTGCTCAAAAAATTACCTCCCACGGAGGCATTGAGAGAATCTTGGTCAGATTGACTCACACCATTATAAAACGTGTCAATTTGCATTAATTTAGTGAAACCATGATGAGGACATCGACGAAGCAATTCTTTGAAACGATCCCATGCGTCACCAAACGATTCATCAAACCTTTGAGTAAATTTGATGATTTCATTTTTAAGACTTGTCGTTCTGGACGGGGGAAAAAATTCGTTTACAAATTTGGTAACTAAATCTTCCCATGATGTTATGGAACGAGGAGGTTGTTTTTCCAGCCAAATCCGGGCTACTCCCTCAAGAGAAAATGGGAAAAGAAGAAGTTTGACTGCTTCGGAAGGGACGTTCTTGTATTTGATGGTAGAAGTAATTTTATTAAACCATCGAATATGAGCATGGGGATCATCCCTCTCAAAACCATAAAATTGGCTTGAAGTTACTAGATTTAGTAACCCGGTTTTGAGCTCAAAGTATTCAGCCACAATGGCTGGGACAACAATAGCGTCTCCGTAACCCTCAATGGGTGCTTGGAGAAGCTCATTCATCGGACGGTCTTCCGCCATGATAACTTTCTTAGGTGAAACAGCACGTTCCTCAGATACGGCTGTTGGGGCAGAACGTCTACGGCGTCTTCGAGGAATTCTGACAAGCTCACGTAAAGGGCTTGTTGACCTAGAAGAACGAGTGCGCATGCACTAGAGACGACTCTAAGAATCCTTGGAGTGACGGGAAACTAAAAATAAAAATAGAAAAGAAATATAGATAAAAAGATGATATATAACAAAGGATGATAATTCAAACTCACAGATATTTCAAAAAGTCGTAATACGCAGCACACCTCCCCGGCAGCGGCGCCAAATTTTGATTGGTACGAAACAGTCAGATAATATCAACCAAGTAATGGTCAATAAGTCAAACAGCCTAAACCAATACTCCGGTGAGTTTAATGTTTCCCCGGATCGTTAGATCCCAACGAGATGTGAAATCTGAAATAAAACGACTTTGAGATCAAGTGAATTGAACAGGAAAAGGGTTTAAGTGTTTGTATTACTGAAAAATAAGAGTGAATAGCTTTAATAAGCTATATCAGTCACTACGTGAAATCAGATACGTACAAGTGAAAAAAGGGACTGAAAAACGTAAACGTTTACTAATTAAACGTAAACAAAAACAAATTTAACTTATAGTAGGATTTTACAAGCCTTAGGGGGTTAAATGCAAATTAAATAAATTTAAAATATTTATTTTATAATTAAAAATTATTTAATTAATTTATTTTTATTTAATTACTATTATTAATTATTTAACAATTAACTATTAATTATGAAAATGTAAAATAAGTCTAGAAATTTAAAATTAAAATTTCTAAAAATCTAAAATATTATAAAACTTATTTTAAAACTAAAATTATATTTTTCACACTATTTATCTATTTATTATTAATTAATTATTATTTAATTTTTATTTAACTAATTATATTGATTAACTTATTTATAATTACTAAAAAGACTTAGATAATTATGAAAAATTTTATATATCTAATTAACCATCATGGGAATCCTAAAAAATTATAAAAACTTTATTTTATGTATTTTTAATTTAATCTACTAATTATTATGCTATTTATTAATTAATATCTAATTAAACTAATTAAATTATGAAAACTAGTAAATGAACAGTATAAATCACAAGAAAATTTCTAAAATTATTTTATGACTTATAAAAGCTAGGAAAAATATAAAATATAGGTGTTACCTTATAAAAATTAATTATGCTATTTAATTCTTATTTATTATTTAATTATTAATAAAACTATTATTAATTATTATAAATACTAAATTACAAAATAAAAATCTGAGAAAATTACTATAAATACTTTAATATAATAGGTAATTAATAAAAATATAAAAATGACAAGTACTTAATAAAAATTTAAAAATGAAAATTAAAATTAAATTGAATTAAATAGAAACTATCACTTAATTTTATATTGTTTTTTTCTTGATTTTTCTTTTACCAACTTATTTTATACCTAAAAATAACTAACTTTTGTAAAAACAATAATTTTATTACTTAATAATAAGCTAAATATAAGCTACTAAGCTTATCAGTTGACTTTAGTTGACTAGTTGAGAGATTAAGCTCACAAGAGCTTATGTGGGGTCCACCTTGGTAAAACTTGATTCCTCAGAGTTTATTGAACATGTATAAGCAAGAAAAAGCACAAGGGGTTGGCTGAATAAGCAAAAAGCCACAATAAGCTTATGCTTATTTGTTTTCTGAGACAGATTATGGGACAGACTTGAGGGCTTATTCTAGGTGGGATCCAGTGAGTCCAAGGTCACAATTATGATCAATGGTAATTCCCTGGTAGGAGGGGGGTTGAAAGAGTCTAATTATGGGGTCTGGGGCCCACTATGGTGGCCACAAATCACCACCAAAGTGGTGGTGATGGCCTGAGCTGCTGGTGCAGGGGAAGAAGTCTTCCCTGCAGTTGTGTTTGGGGGTGAGTGGGGCCCAAAGGAAAATTCTTAAAATTATAAGCTATGTGGGATACTGAAGTAGAGGTGGTAGACAACAAGTCTACAAAAGCTCAAAGCCTAGATCCTAATACTAAAATCTACAAAAATCCCCCAATATTTGAGAAAATCTGAGATTGAAAATTTTGACTTTTTATAATACTTAACTAGTTTGACTATTATGGATTTCTAACACTCACTACTGATTCAATAAGTTGAATTAAGCTAATATAATCCTAAATTAAGCTAGAGATATAACTTATAAGCTAAAGTGAGGGTCTATGGACCTTAAATCCTTGACAGTTAACTGTCAAGGAATTAGGAAATGGATTTTGACTTCTTAAGTAATGACCTACTGTTTTTATTTTTGTTCTAAACTATTAAGACCTAGTATGAATTGCCTGAACCAGAAACAATAACTACAACACCCTTGAGGTGAATGGACTCTACTGATCCAAACACTCCCTTACTAGGCAGTTTTTGTGATTTCCAAAGGAAATGGTGATTTAAAACCACAACTCAGATTCCTAACACTAAGTTATGATATTGTAAGATCAAATGAGCAAGAATCAACCACTCCACAAGCCTATACCTCAGATTTGTCAAAAAATGAGTTTTAACTGTGAGATGTTTGATTTTAAGTACAAATGATAACTGATTAATAAGCTATCTATATTAAGCTTTATATTATCTTAACAACAACACATAAGCATGAAAACACAGATACCTAAGCAAATTAAGTACTTAAATAGTAGTATGAAATATTGATATAAAAACTTACAAAATGGATGAAACTGTGAACAATGGACCATGAACCAAGATCAATTTATGTGACTCCCATGAGTCTCTAAACCATAATCCAAGCTGCTTCCTTTCCAAAATTACTCTAAATCAGAATCCAAACCAATTTTTGGTATAGTTTGACTTTTATTGACCAAGTTGTGTTTTGTGAGTTTTAGTAATTAAGCTAAGTTTTAAGATATCTAGAAGCACTTATGAACTTCCTGGGAGCTTATATGAGCTTATTTGATCCTTATATTCCACTGTAAACAACAACTAAGATATATAATATTTTTGAGTAAAAAGAAAATTTGCAAACTTGAGAATTATACATGAAACTTGAAATTTATTATTACCAAAGATTTAAAACACACTGATGTTTAGATATTTCAACTTAAAAAGCTTAAAGATACAAAGAAAACTTTAAATTAAGCTAATCGACATTCATTATTTAAAATTAAAACTAGATGATTTCCACAATGCTTCCTTCTTCTGTATTTATCACTCATTCACATCCCACCAGCTCATAGATCTTTTCCCACTTCTATTTGAGGCCTTTGGATCAGTCAAACACATCTTGGCCGTTTAAACTGTTTTGGCGCCAAAGTTGGTTTTAACTTGTAGCCGACATTTTACAATTAAGGAAGTTTGTATGGTAGTATGAGGTGGAGAGACAAGTTTGGGAGATATTTGAGCAAGTTGGGGTGATAAGGAAGAAAACAGAGGTGAGCAAAGTAGTTTGGAGGGAAAATGAGTGAGAAGTGCATTTAATGATGGTGGGTTGTAGTCACAGAGGTGGTGAAGGGAGTGGGTGAGTAGAGTAGTGAGGTGGAGGGTGAAAACAGGTGGTAAAAACCACCTGGTATGTGACTGGGTGGTTTGGGGAGACGATGAACAGTGAAGGGCGGTATTTGTGGGGTTTGACTTTGTTTGACCCGGTATTATTATAAGTGGGGTGTGGACTGGGCCTAGGAGTAGGCTGGGTGAGGGGTGTTGGGTTTACTAGTGGGTGGGTTTGTTTGTTTGGTTTATTTATTTAATAGGGTCCAGTTTGGTTTAATAGTGAACAACAAGGACCAATTGTGTAATTTAGTGAAAGTTGAGGGTTGTTTGTTGCCAATTTCCCAAAGTATTGATAAGGACCATTATTGTCATTTATGAATAACCCAAGGACCTAAGATATAAATTTCCAATTTTCAAAACCCAGGGACCTTTTCTGCCAATTCCACAAACTTCAGGGACCAAACCTGTAATTTTCTGATTTTTGAAGGGTTTAACTTGTAACTTCTCAAAAGTTATCATAATGACCAATATTGTCAAACATGAATAGTACAAGGTTTATTTTTCACATTTTCCATTTTTCAAAACCTTAGGGACTATTTTTGACACTTTTCAAAGTTGAGGGACCAAAGTTGTCATTTTGCATTTTTAAACTTTAAAGGACTTTTCTTGACAACTTATGAATCCCAAGGACCTTTTATGACATTTGTACAAGTTTTGATTTACCAGGGACTAGTTTTGCCAATTTTCCAAAGTTTAGGGACTGAAACTGTAAATTATGTGAAATGTTTTGTTTTTCATCAGTTTTCAATCCTTATGCATAAAAACACAATCCAGGGATAATTTTATGTATTTTAAGGCATTCTTGTCTGTTTTCATATGTTTTTGCAGTTTAAATGTAACAGAAATGATGAGTATTTACACACTCATCACCTCCCCTTACACTTAAGATGAACATTGTCCCCAATGTTCAAGTAAAGAATGTAAAAGTGAAATAAGTACAAAGAATGAAATCAAATACTCCCCTGATTCGCTCGGTATGGATAATAAGGTGGCCAGGTTAGATCTTCCTCCAAGAAAATGAACAATCAAAGCTTCCCTTCCAGAAAAATAAATCTTCTTCTTGTCATACATAACCTGTAAATCCTGAGAAAACATACAAGGCAACCTCGCATAAAATCGGCGGTAATCTACATACATTACTAAATCCTAGAAAACAAAGTAAGATATAATGCTTTTGGAATGAAGTTTGTAGATTTCCTGGAGATTATAAAACTTAATAATTCAAAAAAAACTTTAAGACTTCGTTAGAAAAACAAAACTGGTAAAATTTCCAGATTTTTAAACGTGACGCCGTCAAGAGTAAACTCATGACGCCGTCAGGAGTGTCCTGTAGAAATTCTTATGTTAAGTTTCCGGAAAATTTCTGGAAAAACTTGGTCCTACTTCCTGGAAAATCCTGCAAAACTTCATTATGACTCGATACAAGCATTTGACTCTAACAAATACGAATATACATGTTCACTTAATATTGTGGAGAATCATGATCGGTTTGTTTCTTAAAAAAAAAACAAATTTGGGGTTTCCCCTTACACTTATCTTTTGAAAAAATACCTTTAGGTGAAGTTAAGACTAGGCCAAACAACAAAGTCAAGTATTTCCACTTTTTAGTTTAGAAACATGATCTACCAACAATAAAAATAAAGCATGCATACGGAAGCAAATAACAAACAAACAAAATAAAATCACACAAAGCATGGGTTGCCTCCCAAGAAGCGCTTTTCTTTATTTACGAGTCTTGTAGCTAGACTCAAGGTCATGGGTTACTACGTGACCTCATCGTTGGTTTCATTCTCTAGGTCGTCTTCTAAGCCAGTTTTGTATTCCGGACCTAGTTGCAAGCATTCTTTGTAGAAACCAAGCATCCTATTCTTCACATACTCTATGCCTCTACGTCTATCCTCATCATTCCTATAATAAGCTGCTTGCTTGTGTTCCTTTTCTATATTAGAGAGAAGATGGTATTGCTCAATTTTGTAGGGCATTTGGTAGGCAATCTCATCATTCTCTTCCTTGAATTTAACTATCTCTAAAGTCGGATCATAACTCATCCTAGTGGCCTCAACGAATGGTTTTCCGAATATTACTTGGCTTAGGCAATCATCTATCACCGGACGAGTGTCTTCTACTATCATAAAATCGATCTCATAGGTGAAATTACCGATAATCACATGCAATCCCTTTACTCTTCCTACAAAGTTACTTATCAAATTCCGATTGGGCATTATCCTATAATCAAGTTGCTTCTTCATCACCCAATTGTAATAAGTCCTAGTCATGATGTTTATAGGAGATCTAGGATCGATATAAGCTTTCCATACATGCATGTGCCCGATGTTGCATGGTATGTTGATGTTAGAGGGGTCTCCCATTTTGATAAGGGGTGTGCCAAGGATATATGGTCTCTCGGGACTATCGAATAAATCCTTATGGTATCCCCGTTCTTCCTTGGTGGGCAACTTATCAAAGTGCTTTTCTATAGTCTCTACTTCCTCTAACTCCTCTCCCTTATTAACCTCAACTTCCCTACTTTCATCCCTAGTCTCGGTTTCTACTCCAACTTCATCCTTGTCACTTTCTTCTATCTCCTTATCTATTGGTTTAATGGTGACAACATTGACAAAGTGGACATGTTTGGATGATGAGGGGTCTTTAATTTGGATTCCGTTATTGGTATCCCTAGTGTGCTTCCTAGGTGTGGCTAACGCTTGATTGTTGAGGGCCTTCAACAATTTGTCTATCTTGTTGGTCATCTCCGTTTGTTGTTGGTTGAATTCGGTTTCAAACCTAGCTATGCGAGCTTCTTGAGATGCCATGAACTTAGACATCAATCCTTTAAGATTGTTGGTACTACCATAGTTGTTAGAAGGATTGTTATTGAAAGTACGGTTGGAAGGTGGACCACTTGGTTGGTAACGATTAGGCGGATTGGAAGAATTGGATTGATTTTGTTTCCACCAAAGGTTTGGGTGATTTTTCCAAGAGGGGTTGTATGAATCACCGTAAGGGTTTGGCTCAGGTTTGAAAGTGTACCACTTATCTCCCGCTTCGTCGGTACGCGAGGATGCGTAGTCCGCAAAAGCTATTCCGGGGAGTTCCACACAATCACGAGTGTCATGGGGACCACTACATAATTCGCATGAAGAAGTGATTTTGTTCACTTGGCTTGAAGGCTTGGGAGCTTCGTAAGATTTCATGAGAAACTTGAATGGTCCTCAAGTTCCATGATCCTACGGTCGGGAGTGCTAGAGTTATTCGAAGGCTAAGATATTGCCTTGACCGTTTTGTTCAAATCACGGGGATCATTCCAATTTCGTTGTCATAGAGAGCAAGATCTTCTATGAGTTCCCATGATTGTTCTGCACTTAGATCACGTAGCTTACCACCGGCCGATTGGTCAATGGCTCGCCTCGTGGAGAGATCGATATGGTCATAGAAGATTTGGACTTTGAGCCAAAGATCTATGCCATGATGAGGGACTTTTGTAGTAAGTCCTTGAAACGAGTCCATGCTTCATAAAGAGATTCATTTTGACGTTGTTGAAACATCAAGATGTCATTTCTAAGCGTAGTAGTTCTCCCCGGTGGGAAAAATTGAGCAAGGAAACGAGTGGTGAGATCATCCCATTTGGTGATGGATCCCGCGGGTAAACGCTCAAGCCATTGACTAGCTTGATCACGTAGAGAGAATTGGAATAGGCGTAATCGGGTTGTCTCTCTAGTTGCAACATCTAGGTCTATGGAGTCTACGATTTTAAGGAAGTCCTTAAGATGTTGATTTGGATCTTTGGAACGAAGTCCATGGAAGGCACATCCGCTTTGCACCAAACGGATGGTGTCCGATCGCAAGGGGGTCACATTGGCTCCGGTGAGCTCAATGGTGTTTCGGTAGCATTGGTGGCTAGGTCGGGAATACTCTCCTAAGGTTCGGGGCCCAAGAGGTTCTAGTGGTGGGTTTTGTTTTGGTGGGATGACGGGTTCAAGGATGTTCCCATCGTCCATGATGTTGGGTGGTGAAGAGTTATGAACAAAGACACAAAGAAATAAGATAGACTAAAGAAAACCTAAAAATAAAAATAAAATCTTACTAGAAAGGAATCTAGCAAGTAGACCTAATAAAAAGAAATTCTAACCTAGACAATAACTATTCCCCGGCAGCGGCGCCAAAAACTTGATACGTGGGAATCGCACCAGGCTTTACCTCTCAAGGGATACTGAGAAGCTTACAACCCCCACCAAGCAGTGTACCTGATCGTTGTAGTATAGTATAGTGACAAGTACCGGGGGATTGATCGTTCAGCTAGGAATAGTGTCGCTAGGATTAGAAAACCTAAATACTAGTTCTAAAGGTGAGGGTTGATTATTTTTGTATTTTTATATTTTTTAGAAAGCAAGTAAAAATCTCGGGTTTGAAGGATTTGGGCGGAATTAGTTGCTAGTCAACTAACCCAATACTAAAGATGCAATCAAAATAAAATACTAAAAATGAAAAAAAAAAACTAAATTATACTAAGGTTGTGAGCAATAAGTGGAGAAAATGTGTTTACTTGGATTTCACTACTCCCTAGATATCTTTTACACGTTAATTACTTGTTATAGTTGCGTGGATAACGGATTGTATTCCTTAATACCATTCATGGGGTGGCGCACTTAATTCCCCAATCCTATGAGTGCCTACTTCACTCCTATGTCGAGCCGGCTAAGAAGCTCCTAACATGGGATCATTAGAATTTACTCATGCATTAAATACAACCAATAAAACCTAGTGCACGTCAGTTCGTGTTTCCTAAGACGTTCAAGCATGTTACCATTTGGAGATCTGCCTGTTTTCTTAAGCCTAATGTAGCAACTCGTACATTTTAGGCTATAATTTGACTATTTATTATGACTTATTATTATTTTAATTTTAAGTGACATTACTTTTATTAGTAAGTACGCAAATTAAATCGCGTTCACTTAACTTATCAGTCTAGCTGTTCTATATACTTTATTTTTATTAATAGTCATATTTTATATGAGCTATTGCCATTTTGTCATTTTTAAGTAAACTTTGTACGTTTTAAGTATTACGCGTATTTGAACCAATGTTATTATATTTCAACTATATTTACGCACTCCGTTAAACTTATCACTCATCTAATATACTAATATAGAGTATATTGATAAGTGTTAACATTTTATAAGTATTATATTTTTACGTTACTCGGTTTTAAGTTTCGTGACTTAAGGAGCTAACGTTAGTAATTACCAGGATCAAACTATACCCTCTATACTGTAAACTATCATTATATAACTAGATAAATACAAAATCTCCATTTTTATTCTTCTAATGCCACGCCTAACTTGTATCATTACACCTGTCTTTTGTTAGAACTAGTACTATCCTAAACTTTACACCTAATATCTTATAATTAAACATTAATATTTTCATTCATGTATATCTAACTAAGAAACTTTACCTTCTCTTTTTGTCCTTCCCTTTCTTGCCGTGAGTTACAACACCATCAACACAAATTTCGTATCAAATTTTGCTACTAGTCACAAGTGAAGGATTATTTCTCTAGTTTGTATCTTAGTTCATTTCATCACAAAATTCCACCATAAACAACACCATAATCTCATCTTTTCCATTGGTTTTTCTTGAAAGTTTACAAGTGTTTGGGAAAAGTTATTACAAGGCCTTAAGGGCTGAGGTGAAAAGGTTCTTACAAGGTTTATTTAAGGTGTACAAGACTTGAGTTAAATATTGGAAGGCAAGGGTTGGAGATTAGAAAAGATTAAGTGTCGATTAGTGTTGTGGTTTTTGTAACTTTTCATCCTATACCCTGTAAGACTTTTGTTTATTCTCCTTGTTTTGATTCAATATGGTTTTAATAACTACTATACCTATTGTATTTTTTATGTTGTAAGAATGATTTTGTAATATTTTGACATTGTACACATGATTTGAACCTTAAAAAGTAGCCTAAACAAGCTCTAGGTATGACTTATGAAACTGGAAATTAGAACAGCTCCAAAGATCGAGTATACTGATATACTTAGTGAGTTATGAGCCTTAGTTACTTAGATGGGATGATAGAGCTATGTCTTGTGGTCGTTTCGCCGGGTGGCGCACCTCATATCTCATCCCGATGAGTAAATGAGAGCCAAAGTGACGAAAGGTGTCAAAATCTGCACACCAGATTTCATTTAGAAAAAGCTCATAGTTCTGGTCATTTCTGGAGGTCGGCCCAGTTTTATGAAATGTAGGAAACATCTAGACTTAAATGTAGCCGAAAACCTCACCTCAATCTGGGTTGTAGAACTCTACTTATGGTCATTTCCGTGGGACTGCAGTGTGCTGCCAAACTTTCTGCATTGAACTAGGAAATTTAAATTGTAATTTGAGTTGTGTTATGAGAAAATAAAGAGTTTAGACCACTAAGAATTGATAATACATTTATATACTACTCTAAGGACATAAGAACCAAGTCAAAATATTTTACATGATTGAAATAGTGTATTGATCAAATCGGGATAACTTTATATCTAGAAACCGAAACACGACCATTAAGCATAAATGATATAAACCCGACCTTAGGGTAGCCTATCAATAGGGCTTGTTACTATTTTTAATAAAAACTAATCTTTCATATTTTTGTAAACTTACAAAAATATGTACAATGTCAAAAGTATATAAATACTTTTATAAAAGTTATTTTGTGCTTTCTCGTCATACATATTTATATATATCTAAGATGCGACTATTATATTTTTAGGTCGTTAAAAAGCTCGTGACTTCTTGATATACGTTATATCGTTGTAATCCGCTGCTAATAACTACGGTGAGTATTCACGATCCCCTTTTTCTAACTATTTTAATCATTTTGGGGTGGATGCATAAATTATTAATTGAACTCTTGGAACATTGTTTTGAACCCTTTGACTATTATGAACTTTTTTTTAACTTGTTTTGACCTTATAACTTGTTTGAACTCTTGAACTTTATTGCAAACTTATGACTTGTTTTGAACTTAATGAACCCTATGTGCTATGACCTAAAGTCTCGCCTTATTGGTGGAGCGTGCAAAGTCTCCCATGTTCGGAGCGTTCTTATTCGTATATAATAGTTGTATGATGTATTGTTCGTACATTCGCATTGTTCGTCACCTATTAGTAATATGGATAGCGCTATTAGAGGTCGGCCAACCTCTCGTTCACTATGTTACGGGACGCATATTATTTAATAGGGGCTTTGCCTGGCATACATTATTATATACGTGGTACTTGTATTGTGAACTATTACGACGTCGTGTGCTTGACTACTAGACATACTACTTTATATGCAATGGGTTGTGAACACACAGGTTGCAAGTTTTGTATGGGCGGGATTTGCAACCGAGTGGATTTACAATGCCTTTGCCTTGTGAACTTTCTCAAAAGGTTTTTCATATTATATAAACCGTGTGTACTCACCAACTATTTTCATAGTTGACCCGTTTTCTCTCATGCATTTCAGGTGATCGTCAGTAAGTTTTTCTTCAAGGTCTATGCATAACGAAGTTTTCACATGTCATCTTTATTTACCATTCGACAGTTTATGTTAACACTTGGGGACCTCTTTCTTGTAAATCTGATTTTATTATTTGAATGGTAATTTTTCAAAACGTCTCATTTAGAGGTCGTTTTCTATAACTTGAACTTTGTACTATGAAGTAGCACCCCAGTGACATTATTTTCCGCTGCGATATTTTGGGGGTGTTACAGATTGGTATCAGAGCTAGAGGTTATAGAGAATGCCGGTTTTTCTAGAATAAAAATCGCAACTATAACCAATATGACATTTTCTTAAAACACCAAACATCATACGAGTCGACTAGTCCTAGCATTGCATCATTAATCCTCAAGTAGACATAGCCTGATCACCTATGTTTAATTCTGGAAGAATCATGTGGTGAAGGGAGTAGTAGTCTCGGATCATGTTTGGTTGGGTCTAAAGAGTCTGGGTCACCTGAAATTGCATTGGTCGGGTGGGTATGTATAACATGTTTGTATGTTCGCATTTATGTTACTGCACCTTGTTTATGCTTTCTCTTTGCTATCTTACAACTTATTAGACTAAGCACGTCTTTGTTTACGTCATGTTACGATCTTTATGTCACGACTGTCAGTGTACCGTACATCATCCGTTCAAGTTCACGACATTGATTAATCAGAGACCTAACGACATCGACCTTAGTTATTTTTTTTATTATTTAGTTGATTTGATTGGTTTAAGCAATTCCAAATTCGAGCCAATCTTTCAAAAGACATTTTTCAAGGATGTTGAATCCTATCTTCCTAACAAATTGTTTCCTAGCTTGATTTTAGTGGCAGTTCTTGTCTGATGAGTTGCGAAAATCAAGCTAAGAGTCAAGTTGTTATTCAAACCGATTCAGTTTAATCTCATGACAGTTCTTGTTTGATGAGTTGTGAGACTAAATTAGAATCGATTACCTAAAGGTCTTTTGAGGGCTATGCTCGAGAATGGGAAAGTTTGCCCCATCAAATCTAACCATGAGAACGTACATTTGTAGAACGAAGGAATTGAATTCAGGGACTGAATTACTTTGACGGGTGGAGACTGTAGCAACTCGTACATTTTAGGCTATAATTTGACTATTTATTATGACTTATTATTATTTTAATTTTAAGTGACATTACTTTTATTAGTAAGTACGCAAATTAAATCGCGTTCACTTAACTTATCAGTCTAGCTGTTCTATATACTTTATTTTTATTAATAGTCATATTTTATATGAGCTATTGCCATTTTGTCATTTTTAAGTAAACTTTGTACGTTTTAAGTATTACGCGTATTTGAACCAATGTTATTATATTTCAACTATATTTACGCACTCCGTTAAACTTATCACTCATCTAATATACTAATATAGAGTATATTGATAAGTGTTAACATTTTATAAGTATTATATTTTTACGTTACTCGGTTTTAAGTTTCGTGACTTAAGGAGCTAACGTTAGTAATTACCAGGATCAAACTATACCCTCTATACTGTAAACTATCATTATATAACTAGATAAATACAAAATCTCCATTTTTATTCTTCTAATGCCACGCCTAACTTGTATCATTACACCTGTCTTTTGTTAGAACTAGTACTATCCTAAACTTTACACCTAATATCTTATAATTAAACATTAATATTTTCATTCATGTATATCTAACTAAGAAACTTTACCTTCTCTTTTTGTCCTTCCCTTTCTTGCCGTGAGTTACAACACCATCAACACAAATTTCGTATCAAATTTTGCTACTAGTCACAAGTGAAGGATTATTTCTCTAGTTTGTATCTTAGTTCATTTCATCACAAAATTCCACCATAAACAACACCATAATCTCATCTTTTCCATTGGTTTTTCTTGAAAGTTTACAAGTGTTTGGGAAAAGTTATTACAAGGCCTTAAGGGCTGAGGTGAAAAGGTTCTTACAAGGTTTATTTAAGGTGTACAAGACTTGAGTTAAATATTGGAAGGCAAGGGTTGGAGATTAGAAAAGATTAAGTGTCGATTAGTGTTGTGGTTTTTGTAACTTTTCATCCTATACCCTGTAAGACTTTTGTTTATTCTCCTTGTTTTGATTCAATATGGTTTTAATAACTACTATACCTATTGTATTTTTTATGTTGTAAGAATGATTTTGTAATATTTTGACATTGTACACATGATTTGAACCTTAAAAAGTAGCCTAAACAAGCTCTAGGTATGACTTATGAAACTGGAAATTAGAACAGCTCCAAAGATCGAGTATACTGATATACTTAGTGAGTTATGAGCCTTAGTTACTTAGATGGGATGATAGAGCTATGTCTTGTGGTCGTTTCGCCGGGTGGCGCACCTCATATCTCATCCCGATGAGTAAATGAGAGCCAAAGTGACGAAAGGTGTCAAAATCTGCACACCAGATTTCATTTAGAAAAAGCTCATAGTTCTGGTCATTTCTGGAGGTCGGCCCAGTTTTATGAAATGTAGGAAACATCTAGACTTAAATGTAGCCGAAAACCTCACCTCAATCTGGGTTGTAGAACTCTACTTATGGTCATTTCCGTGGGACTGCAGTGTGCTGCCAAACTTTCTGCATTGAACTAGGAAATTTAAATTGTAATTTGAGTTGTGTTATGAGAAAATAAAGAGTTTAGACCACTAAGAATTGATAATACATTTATATACTACTCTAAGGACATAAGAACCAAGTCAAAATATTTTACATGATTGAAATAGTGTATTGATCAAATCGGGATAACTTTATATCTAGAAACCGAAACACGACCATTAAGCATAAATGATATAAACCCGACCTTAGGGTAGCCTATCAATAGGGCTTGTTACTATTTTTAATAAAAACTAATCTTTCATATTTTTGTAAACTTACAAAAATATGTACAATGTCAAAAGTATATAAATACTTTTATAAAAGTTATTTTGTGCTTTCTCGTCATACATATTTATATATATCTAAGATGCGACTATTATATTTTTAGGTCGTTAAAAAGCTCGTGACTTCTTGATATACGTTATATCGTTGTAATCCGCTGCTAATAACTACGGTGAGTATTCACGATCCCCTTTTTCTAACTATTTTAATCATTTTGGGGTGGATGCATAAATTATTAATTGAACTCTTGGAACATTGTTTTGAACCCTTTGACTATTATGAACTTTTTTTTAACTTGTTTTGACCTTATAACTTGTTTGAACTCTTGAACTTTATTGCAAACTTATGACTTGTTTTGAACTTAATGAACCCTATGTGCTATGACCTAAAGTCTCGCCTTATTGGTGGAGCGTGCAAAGTCTCCCATGTTCGGAGCGTTCTTATTCGTATATAATAGTTGTATGATGTACTGTTCGTACATTCGCATTGTTCGTCACCTATTAGTAATATGGATAGCGCTATTAGAGGTCGGCCAACCTCTCGTTCACTATGTTACGGGACGCATATTATTTAATAGGGGCTTTGCCTGGCATACATTATTATATACGTGGTACTTGTATTGTGAACTATTACGACGTCGTGTGCTTGACTACTAGACATACTACTTTATATGCAATGGGTTGTGAACACACAGGTTGCAAGTTTTGTATGGGCGGGATTTGCAACCGAGTGGATTTACAATGCCTTTGCCTTGTGAACTTTCTCAAAAGGTTTTTCATATTATATAAACCGTGTGTACTCACCAACTATTTTCATAGTTGACCCGTTTTCTCTCATGCATTTCAGGTGATCGTCAGTAAGTTTTTCTTCAAGGTCTATGCATAACGAAGTTTTCACATGTCATCTTTATTTACCATTCGACAGTTTATGTTAACACTTGGGGACCTCTTTCTTGTAACTCTGATTTATTATTTGAATGGTAATTTTTCAAAACGTCTCATTTAGAGGTCGTTTTCTATAACTTGAACTTTGTACTATGAAGTAGCACCCCAGTGACATTATTTTCCGCTGCGATATTTTGGGGGTGTTACACCTAACATCGAATTCATTCATCCAATACAACTATAAACAAGTAATTAACACATAATTAACATCTAGGTTTCATTATATCCAAGCAAACACAAGATAGATCTAGCCTAGCGTGATGGAATTAAGACAAGAACAAGATATAGACAACCAACACATAGACATATTGATTGAATTAAAAGAATACTTAACTCAATTACACATGAAAGGTATGCTTAGAACCCTTGAAAAACCTGTAAAATTCGTACCAAGTTCGTACCTAGGGTTTCTCCAAAACTTCTCTCTTTTTAATGTGAAAATTAGAAAACTATATATAGGAAATAGGGTCTGACGGCGTCAAGACAAATCTTGTGACGCTGTCATCTCGCCGCCAAAATTCTTCTCGGACTGCCTTGATCTACTTTTGACGCCGTCATGTGTTATGCATTTCCAGGCCGTCATGAATTTTACTCTTGACGCCCTACTTCGTGACGCCGTCAATTCTGTACTGGGTCGTCATGGAATTTACTCTTGACGCCGTCAGAAATTCCTTCTTGACGCCGTCACCTACTGTTCCCAGCAAGGAAAATTAAGACTTTGGCGTTTTCTTCACTTTTATGCTCCAAAAACGTCCGAATTGCTTCCTTTTCCAGATTTCACTCCCAAAGTACCTAAAATCACAAAAGGAACGATTTAGGGCAATATTTGATTAAATAAAGTCAATTCTGTGCTTAAATGACCCCCTAAAAGTGGTTCATTTTTCGCTTCATCACAATGTCGGACTTAAATGACCCCCTAAAAACAGATCATTTTTCGCCTCATCAGCAAACTATTAATAACGAATACTACATTTTTAGATTTCTAAAGAAAGGTGTTATTCGTTCTTTTGATTCATTCTACTTCTGTTAGCTTTGCTATTGTTTATGTAATACCTAAAAATTCTAAATGTGTTAAATGACCAAAATACCCCTACTTAGAAAAATCTAAATAATTATTTAAAGAATACCAATTAAATTCTAACGACTTCTAAATTCATACGGTATAATTAATATAACTTCAGAAACTATGAATTAACATTTTTCTTGTTACTAAAATATATTCGACATGTTAAAAATACTTAAGGCCAAGGGCCCAAAATTAATAATAACTTGTGCATATCATAATTTTGGATAACCATAAGTAAATATTGGATTAAGTTGAGTTTGTTTAGGACTCCCCTTGAGCTCATATAGCTCGGCCGAACACCCCCTTCCCCTATATCCTTATATTGGGTTTCTATTATATCAAATTCACTTCCACAAAATTCCTAAAAACCCTAAAAACTCTAAAAACAATCGACACTATTTTCTTTTGCTTCTATTCGATCAACTACAAGGATTCCAAGGTGTTGAAGTCTTGTTCTTGCTATACTCGGCTAGCACAAGTTTTGGTATGATTTATCTCGTCTTGCTTTGTTTCTTTGATTCATAATTTCATATGCATGATTCCGAAATTTATATAGATCAATCTAGTATATATAATATGTGTATATGTATGATGCGTGGTTTTGCAACCTTGCAAAAGGTTTTACCTCTCGAGGGATCTCGAGAAGCTTGCAATCCCCACCAGGTAGTGTACCTGACCGATGTAGTATAGTGTAGTGGCAAGTACTGGGGGATTGATCGTTTTACTTGAGGAATAGTGTTCGTTAAAATCAAAACTTAATTAAACTAGGTCTAGAGGTGAGGGATGATTCTTTTTGTATTTTTATATTTTATGGAAAGCAAGTAAAAATATCGGGTATTGGAAGAGTGGGCGGAATTAGTTGCTAGTCAACTAACCCAAATAACTACAAATGCAACGAAAATAAAATAACAAGAAAGTAAATGTTGAGAAAAACCTTATAATGAGAGAAACGTGTTTACTTAGATTTCACTACTCCCTAGTTGTCTTTCATTAATTGACTAGTTTGTTACAATTGTGTGGATGACGGGTTATATTCATTAATACCATTCGTGGGGTCGTGTACGATCTTCCCCAACTCTATAAGCTTCTACCTCTTCCTATGTCGTGCCGACAACTAACTCCTAACATGGCATCCTTAGTAGTCCCTTATGCATTAAATACAACCATTAAAATCGTAGTACACATCTGATTCATGTTTCTTAAGACGTTCAAACAAGATACCAATTGGAGATTAGCCAGTTTTCTTAAGCCTGACATCGAAATCATTCATCCACAACAATTAATAACAAACAGTTAACCAATAATCAATAGCTAGGTTTCATTACATCTAAGCAAACACAAACAAACCTAGCCTAGCATGTTAATGTAATGACAAGCATAAAATAGAATCAAAAAACACATAGACATATTGAATGACTAGTGGAAGACTTATCTTTAATCAAACATGGATGAAAGAAGGGTTTGAAACCCTTACAAGAAGGTTAAAATTCGTCCTAGGGTTTATGGTGAAGTTCCTCCATAATTCTTTTCCCTAATGAATAAAAATTAGAAAACTATATATAGAGAATACAATCTGACGGCGTCACGTTATACTTGTGATGCCATCAACTAGCCGCCAATGCTTTCCTCAAATTGCCTAGATCCAGATCTGACGCCATCACTTACTATTCTTCTCTTGGTCGTCACCCTTTAAATTGCATGTGACGGACTAGGCGTCACAAAGGGTGACGCCGTCACTCTTTAAGTCCGAAAATCTTTCTGGCGCGTCTCGTGTAAACTTCATATCCACCTTATTGCCAACACACGACGTCGTCACTTGTAGAGCATGATGCCGTCAGGTACTGTTTCCAGCTTGATTTTGGAGACTTTGTCGTTTTCTTCACTTTTCGCTCCAAAATTGTTCAAAATGCTTCATTTTCCAGATTTCTTCTCCAAAGTACCTAAACTGATAAAATGAACGATTTGAGGCAATATTTGACCAAATAATCACGACTTAGGGCTTAAATGACCCCCTAAAAGCGTAATACTTTTCGCCTTATCAAATACCCTTACACTTGATATTTGCTTGTCCTCAAGCAAATGCGCTTTTATTCTAATCAAAATACAAGCTAGGGGTCATTTAACACTAATATAAAAGTAATTACAACAAATGATCGATCCACTTCAACCAAAACAAGCACGGAAATTATACACTAGCACCTTTCAAATAGTGTTTGGATACTCACATCTCTCGAGTGTAATAAAAGTATATATCACAAATGAAAATGAAAAATATCTCTCACTACCTGTCATAGCACATAGATTACAATAGGCTTGGGAAAGGATCAAACCTCCACAACTTTGGCGTAAGCACCTAGGATAAACTATCAAAGAGATCTTTTAAAAGGTTGTAACGTGAGGTATGGGGATATGATAAACACGGTTTTGTTGGATAAAGGCAATCTTTACTGGTGGCGAGTTAATCATCTTGGTCAATTACATGTACAATGTGGCATTGCTAAGCCAAGACTCGACTCGACTTATGTAACAATTCACATTTTCAAATTACTATTCACTATTACTATTCACTTTCACTATTCACTCCCAAAATTTTTATTTCATATTCTCATAAGTTAAAATATTTTAATGATAATCCGAGAGTTTGACACTCGTCGGATCATTTCTGCAAAAATCACGAAACCATGTCCGAGATTTACTTTTAGGTTTAAACGTCATTCCAGCATCTCGATATGTCCATAAAACACTATAAACAATAGAAATATGATTTTCTCTTATTTTACGACAATTCCAAAAGTTTTGGAATTTTACATTTTCCAGTTCAGCGTTTTACGCGAATTATGCGTTTTAGACCCGCATTTCCAGTTTTAACAGCGTTTAAGCAACCCGATAGAACTTATCACTCATTAAATATGCTAAGATAGGTTATATTAGTAAGTTCTAACATATTTATTAGTTTCATATTTTTAGGATACCCGGTTTTAACTTTCGTGACTTTACAACTTACAATTAGCAATTAACGGGACCAAAACTCACTCCGTAACTTATATAAGGCCAAGATTCATCCACCTAGCCCTCCCCCTTGTATATGAACGTGTATAGAGGGATTCACCAAGGCCTTGGTGGCTTGTTGAGAGCCATGGAACCATTAAGCACTCATGTGTTACATTAGGAACCTTAGAAAGACTTATGGCCTAAAAACTTCCAAGTATGCATCATGTGTTTCATTTTAGACCATACCTTAGTGTAAACTAACCTCCTCAAGGTCTTATAAATACCCCTTCCCATTTTGAAGTCATTCACAACACAAAACAAACACAAACACTCTTATTTTGATTTCAATCTTCAAGTTACACATAAGAGTTGAAGGCGTAGTTATTCTCTACATGAAACTAGTGTTTATTTGGTGATTTCATGGATGAATTAGGAGCTACACAAGGGTACTAGGGCTGAGTTAATAAGTTTTTCACAAGGGTTATATCAAGGTTAACAAGGGTTAGCAAGAGTTGTGTGGAAGGATTGGAAGCTAGGCTTTTCGATTGAAGGATTTAGATCTTGTCTTAGTTCATGAGTTCCCTTTTCATTAAGGCCAAAAGTTGTAAGAAACCCTAACATACTTTCTTACTAAATATCATTTCCATGCTATTTATATTTCATTCATACTATATATTGTCTTGTTATTATGTTCATGATGTATAAAAATTGGTAAAACAAGTTATGGTATGTATATGGTAACTTATATTAAGATAACAAGAAAACTAGTGACTTATATTAAGAACCATGACCAAAATAGAGTAACCATGATATTAAACACTTACCTAATGTTATAGAGGGCTTAAAAAGGAAAACATATCAATTTGAATCACCTAAAACGAGTACACGAGTCAAAAGTTATGGCCATAAGAAGTTAGCGAAACCAAAATGCCAAAACTGCCTAAAAACAACCTGTTAACATTCTGACCATTTTGAAAGTGGCCCTTCTGGTCTGAATCATCAAAAAGTTAAAACACGAAATTTGTCCGGAACGACGTTTTTGTTTAGGATTAATGAAGCTCGAGCCCTGAAAACGCTTTACGAGTGATATTTTCTTCAAATTCTTAATAGCCCATTTTAAGACCAAATGACCATGTAATAGTTATGGTTAAATGAAACCAAGAGGTCTAATGACCTAAAGCCAAGACCACAACCATGGCTAAGGCCAAGGATGAGTCTTAAGACCATGGTAGCAATGACCAAAGCCACGGCAAGGCTACGGATAAAGACCTTATGGCTTTCTAAGTCGAAAACATAAACTAAAGAGTTAATGGCAACATAAACATCCAATTTGGATCTACTCCATCAAAATAACCATGAGACTTTACAAGTAATATTCATACTAGACTCAAGAAACTCATTGTAATAACAATCTTCATCCAAAAGTAAACTTTCCTAAGTTATTCAATTATTTGGACATGTAACTTTTTGGATCAAAAACTTACATATATTTTATCAAATACTACAATAGTAGGGAGCCTCATATGAGGGGTTCATTAAAGTAAACCGTCGAGATGAATTGTGAATTTACGAATTAAAGTGTTCTAGCTCCTCGATACTACATGACCTCTGAATTATGTCGGCCCGAACGGTAGTAAGCGATATACAAACTATACATGTTTCATAAACCATTTTTATTCAAAGACTTACACTATATACTAAGTACTACATCATGGACTAAATGCAAGACATATATAGGCAATTCTTCATATTCTTTACTCCAATCCTAAGTCGCAACATTCTATTATAGGTTGCTTGTAGAAACCTTCGCGATTCGACCATCATTTTCACTACTTACTACATAACTTAAGGTGAGTTCGTAGCCCCACTTTCTATTGTTTAACTATTTTACAAACCCATGGGGGGATACATGCTATTATTTTTCTACTCGAACACAATGCTTTCTACTGTATGCTTACCCGACTATGTTTTATTGTCACTAAGTAACGATTGCCATGTTCGAAGTCCCTATATCATGAACCATTAGTCACTAGCTATAGTGAGCGCGAATATTGTGAATAGATCTATTGGGATTGACGGATCCCATTTGTGTTGAACAACTACGAGTTCAAACAAATGCACTATATTTGAGATTTAGAGGTATAATGGCAATATTACCTTGGTAGGGCTTCTATAATGCTAATTTTTGGTTCGATGTTAATGCTTTGGTTGCATGAGCTTAGTGCAATAATAACGGTTTTATTTTCTAACTATGAGTGTGAGTCTATAGCTCACACTATGATTATTGTGTTCAATGATTTAACTACAAACTCTACGAATTCCACTCAATCTTTGTGTTGACTGTTTTAATCATGTATTTCAGGTCCATAATGAACGAGGCTGGCACGGAGGAGCAAGGATATTCAAAAGGGCTATAAATTTTATTATCATTCGAAAACTCATTTAATGTAAATTGTAAACATGGAACCATCTGGGACCTTGTCACACCCCCAATTTACCTGACTTGCAGCGGAATGGAATGCTTGGGGGTGTAACTGTCATAGCACCATAACAAGGAAATATTGAACGACCTAAAGTGTCGTTTGGAAACTACATCGTTTGATTTATTTAAAAGCATCCAGTGCTACAAAACATAGGTCCCAAAGGTTGAAACGTTTACAGAAAACAAGTTCAGGAAATGTCAAATGATAATTTACAAGTGCATGAAAAATCCAAAATGTAGTGCGTCATCCCTGGCACACCCTAATGTGACTCCATGCATATGATACGATGATGCCTTAGTTACCTGAAAATACATTGCGAAAACGGTCAACACGAATGTTGGTGAATAATCATAGGTTTATAAAATGTAATGTTGTACGGCCACCACAAGTATAAGTGCATGACAAAAGTCACGTAAAAATAGTACAATAGACCTTAAGCTCATGACACCGAAGCTATGACTGATGAAACTATGCCCCTCCTGAATGTTCTGCCAAAACACTCAAATGTAACAGACATGAAATGCATCCGCTTACTTTTGGTAAATACTACCACGGATGGAGACATCACCCTCAATAGATCTATCCACTCACTCTCGCTTAAAGGCAAATTAAAGGTTCATGATGATACTAGTGGACTTATCACATGGCAGACAAGCTACTTAAGCAATGTACATAGGTTTTGATACTTGGGCTCGTACTAAAATGGTGCAATGTATTCTCCCCCGTGGGATTTGAAAACAATAATAAAATGTATACGGGGCTATGAAAAGTCGCCTTAAATGATGATACTGTGATGATATAAAGTGAACAACAATGAACGGTTAGCTGCCGCAACCTAATGTGAATGATGAACGATCTAGTTTAGATCACCAAATGATGTTATGAATGTCCATGCACATGTTCCTATACCACTCTACTCTTTGGAAAAACACTTGCTATTATCAAAAAAACATATATTCCAAGACTTAGGAAAAATATGGCTATTAGAAAAATAAAGCTAGTTGCAATATATATACTTATATATATATATCGTACGTTTCCATGTTAGTGTTGAATCCTCGGTTTGAAATCCTTGAAATAACTCCTCGTAGTGATAAAAATATACTTGTAATAACTAATACTTCATTAGTTATAAAATTTGGTACTTGGTATTATTTCTAAAAATCTAGAGTTACTACGTAGTTTTAGTGTTGATATTTCTAAAAGCTGTCAAAATGAAATGAGTTTTGCCGATATTCAAACGTGAATATCTTTGTCGTTATAAGTCCATTTTACTTGTTCTTTATATCCACGGTTACGTCTTAGTATGTAGTAATATATTTTGAAAAGCTTGGCTCCTCCGGGTTACGTCTAAAGCCTCTTTTTGTCCGACGAAAAACGTCCAACAGCATGTAATTTTCAGAAAAATACTTTTCGTCAACAAACTTGCAAAAATCATAACTTCTTCGTTATAAACTCTTTTTAATCCGTTCTTTCGCCTACGGATTCGTTTTTGAAAGTATTTTCTAAAAATTTTGCCAAAGTTTCCTTTGTGTTTACTATTTTCCAGAATTTAACAAAATGGGACAGTAGGTATTTTTACTTGTTATAAATCCATTTCCAAGGTTCAAAACTAGTTTCTACATCAACCAAAAACTCTTGCAAACTCCACAAATCTATACTAATCCTACCATACACCTTCTTAGGGTGCCATGAGTTCCTAATGATCACTAAACAAGTTAATTTAACAAGGGAGTACCTAAAACCAATTCTAGGGTAATAAAGTGGTATAACTAGTTTGTGCATGAAATTAAGTATGAATACTATAAGATACATGTGTTAATTAGATGAAAACATGAAAATAAATTTGATAACTCACTTTGAAATAATAGGTGATGAGATGATTAGAAACCTTGGATTACTTGTCTTTTTGTGGTATGATTCTTGATAAGGAAAGCAAAATGAACAACTTTGATGCTTTAACTTTTGGAAAAAGATCACTTGATCATGTTTCTTGGATGAAGTCATGGGTTTGATGGTGGAAGAGGAGATGAGAGCCTTTTTGATTTCTAATTTTTATGTATGTTGTGTTTTTGTGGTTTATGTACTAAATATCTCAAGTATAATGTATTATATACATACATAAATGCTATAGGTTAAGAAATTGTATAAATTTGCCTTGTGAGGACTTTTGAGGGCTGGTTCATGTGGATGAGGGGGGGGGGGGGGGGGGTAGGGGTAGTGTTGATTTAATTAGGATTGTAGTGTAAGGTTTAGTGTAGATATGAGTTATTAGTTAAAAATCGGGGTACCGGGTTTAATAGAAATAAATGATAACAAAGTTAACTGGGATGAAATAAAGTTGTAAATATGTTAAAAATATGTTGGGTACAATTACTGAGCATTCGGGTGATTATTGTTTAGTTTTCACGAAAACCGTCGTAATATTTATAAACTTACGTTATAAATAAAATAAATTTCCAAAATACTGGGTAAATGAATATTATAACTTTTATGATGATAAAATAGATATAAAAATATGTCGGGACCATTGTAGGAATATTTAGATATATTCGTCGTGTATAAACCGGGTGTTAACGTTTATTATAAATACTTATACGTAAAACGTTAAATGTATCAAATATATAAATTTGAAAATCCTAAGAGTGGTATAACATGAAAATGTTGTTATGATGATATGCAGACTGTCTCTAGTCCGTATGCAGTGTCCTTAGTACTAATGAAATGAATTCGCACCTAAACCAATCCGGTTACGCGAATTTGAATACCCGTAAACTAAATTTACGATGAAATGAGTAATGCAAGTGAATAGTGAAAACTTTTCCGGAAATGAATAGTGTTTAGTGAATAGTAAATTTCTCAAATGTTTCTCAGAATATCAAATTGACCTCGAAAATGATGAATAGTGTTTTGATGAATAGTGAATTATGAATAGTAAAATGTCGAAGTTTGGGAAATGACCTGAAATGGTGAGTTGTGACAGTCGCCCACCCAAAAAGGAATTCAGTCCCTGAATTCAGCTAGTGTTGGTCTCGGTAATAGGTTTGGTGAAAAGGTGTGGATACTTGCGTTGCATTTGGTCCTCTCGTTCCCAAGTAAACTCGGGTCCTCTTCGAGAATTCCAGCGAACCTTAACGATCGGAATTCGACTCTGCTTCAACTGTTTGACCTCTCGGTCCATGATTTCAACTGGTTCCTCCACAAAGTTAAGCTTGTCATCTAGCTGAATCTCTTCTAATGGTATAACTGAAGACTCATCTGAAAGGCATTTCTTGAGGTTTGAGACATGAAATGTGTTATGTACGTTGCTAAGTTCTGATGGTAGTTCAAGCTTGTAAGCTACTGGACCAATCCTTTCCAGTATCTTAAATGGACCAATGTATCTCGGATTCAACTTTTCACGTTTTCCAAATCGTATCACGCCTTTCTAGGGCGAGACTTTCAACATGACCTTGTCTCCAACCTGGAATTCCAATGGTTTGCGTCTAACATCTGCATAACTCTTCTGTCGGCTTCTAGCTGTTTCAAGCCTATCTCGAATCTGTATTATCTTTTCTGTTGTTTCCCTAACCATCTCTGGACCTGTGCATTGTACCTCTCCAACTTCTGCCCAACAAACTGGGGAATGACACTTACGACCATAAAGTGCCTCAAATGGTGCTGCTTTAATTCTTGAATGGTAACTGTTGTTATAAGAGAACTCTATTAATGGCAAATGGTTAGCCCAACCATTCCCAAAGTCAATCACACATGCTCGCAGCATGTCCTCCAGTGTCTGAATAGTTCTCTCACTCTGACCATCAGTCTGTGGATGGTAAGCAGTGCTCATGTCTAACTTGGATCCAAAAGAATCTTGTAATGACTTCCAAAAGTTTGAAGTAAAGCGACTATCTCTGTCAGAAATAATAGAAACTGGTGCTCCATGTCTTGAGACTATTTCCTTGACATAAAGTCTGGCAAGCTGTTCCATGGAATAAGTCTCTCTAATGGGTATGAAATGTGCTGATTTGGTAAGACGATCAACAATTACCCAAATAGCATCGTAACCTCCTGACGTCTTGGGTAGTTCAGTAACAAAGTCCATTGTAATACGCTCCCACTTCCATTCTGGAATTTCTGGTTGTTGAAGTAGTCCTGACGGTTTCTGGTACTCGGCTTTCACTTTAGCACAAGTAAGGCATTTGCTGACGTACGGAGCTATTTCTGCTTTCATGTTCGGCCACCAATACAGCTTTTTGAGATCCTGATACATCTTATCAGAACCTGGGTGAATAGAATACTTTGACTTATGTGATTCATGCATAATCAAATCTCGTACTCCACCATAGAGTGGTATCCAACTTCGGTCCTTGAAGCATAATACTCCATCTGCTCTCTTTACAAAGCCATTTTTGTTTTCTGGCATACCATAAAGTTTCTCCTATGGTCGATTTTCCTCCTTGAGAGCCTCAATCTGAGCTTCTAGAATTTTTGATGGTAATGGTGAAATAATAGTCATTCCCAACGACCTAACCCTCAAAGGTTTGAGTCGTTCCTTTCGGCTAAGTGCATCTGCTACAACATTCGCTTTTCCTGGGTGATATCGGATTTCACAATCGTAATCACTCAACAATTCTAGCCAGCGACGTTGTCTCATATTAAGTTCCTTCTGATCAAGTATATGGTGTAAGCTCTTGTGGTCGGTAAAAACTACACATTTAGTACCATAAAGGTAGTGTCTCCAAATCTTGAGTGCAAAAACAACAGCACCCAACTCCAAGTCGTGTGTAGTGTAATTCTTCTCGTGTGTCTTAAGCTGTCTAGATGCATAAGCTATCACCTTCTCGTTTTGCATTAGCACAGCTCCAAGCCCTTTATGCGAAGCATCGCAATATACCAGAAAGTTCTCAATACCTTCTGGTAGTGACAAAATCGGTGCACTACAAAGCTTCTACTTCAATAACTGAAATGCAGATTCTTGTTTCTCTCCCCACTCGTACTTTTGATTCTTTTGTGTCAGCTTAGTCAGCGACTTCACTATCTTAGAAAACCCTTCAATAAACCTTCTGTAATATCCTGCAAGTCCTAAGAATTGACGAATTTCTGTAGGAGACTTGGGCGTAGCCCAATCCCTTACTGCCTCAATCTTTGCTGGGTCGACTTGTAATCCTTGGCTATCAATGACATGGCCAAGAAATTGAACTCTTTGTATCCAAAAGTAACACTTTGAAAACTTGGCATACAATTGCTCCTTCTTGAGTAGTTCCAATATTGTTCTGAGGTATGCCTCATGCTCTTCCTTACTCTTGGAATAAATTAGGATATCGTCAATGAATACAATTACAAACTTATCAAGATATGGTTTGCACACTCTGTTCATGAGATCCATGAATACCGCAGGTGCATTCGTTAATCCAAAAGGCATCACTTTAAACTCATAATGACCATAACGTGTTCTGAATGCCGTCTTCGGGATATCTTCTTCCCGAACTCTGAGTTGATGGTAACCTGATCTTAAATCAATCTTGGAATAAAAACAGGAACCTTGTAACTGATCGAACAAGTCATCAATCCTAGGGAGTGGATAATGATTCTTCACCGTTAACTTGTTCAGCTCACGATAGTCTATGCACATTCTGAAAGATCCATCCTTCTTCTTCACAAACAAAATCGGTGCTCCCCAAGGCGAGGAACTCGGTCTAATGAATCCTTTGTCTAAAAGTTCTTGTAATTGGTTAGACAATTCTTGCATCTCAGAAGGTGCAAGTATATATGGTGCTCGTGCAATTGGTGCAGCTCCTGGCACCAACTCAATCTGAAACTCAACCTGACGTGTAGGCGGAAGTCCTGGCAATTCTTCCGGAAAAACTTCTGGAAATTCCTTAACAATAGGCACATCTTCAAGTCGTTTCTCATCCGACTTCTTCTCTGTGATGTGAGCCAAGAATGCATAACAAACCTTCTTTATGTACTTCTTAGTTTTAATGCATGATATGATACTGAGTCTAGTTCCACTTCGCTCTCCGCGAACAACTAAAGTTTTACCGCCATAAGAAAGATGAACCACTTTTTCATCACAAATGATCCTTGCACGATGTCGAGACAACCAATCCATACCAATCACAACGTCAAAACTTCCAAGTTCTACGGGCATAAGGTCTATGTTGAATGGGTGATTTAGGAAATTGATGCTGCAACCACGGATAACGGTGTTGGTGTTAACTAAAGACCCATCGGCTAATTCAACAATATAGGGAATGTCTAAGGTAGTTGGTTCTGTCGAAACTATAAAGACCTTGATGGATCTTCTTGAGCACTCTAGAATCGTTAGTAATGTCACTGTAATCAATAACACACTAATAGACAATCTCTGCAACTTGTATTTATAAAGCGGAAACAAAACACAAGCTCGATACTAAGAACTCTTGATCCTCTATGGATCTTTTTAATTATAATAAGAGTATTCACTAAAAGTTATTCAATACATAAACCGTGTGTTCCTTTTATACACAAGGAACCCTAAACCGTTTCTCAAGAAATGTATATTCTAAAATTTCTAAAAGATATGCATTATCACTTCCTAAATAAACTCATGCATATCCAAACTACATTACATAAAATACGGAAATACTATATCTGCAGAAACTAATAATGCTGAAACTAGTCTTCAGCAGATACACTGCTTCAGCAGAAACCAACTCTTCAGCAGAATCCTTTCAGTAGAAACAGCAGCAGAATTCTTACTTCACAGAATTCCCAACAATCCTCCCCTAATCTTGAATTTGACCTGGTTAAGTTCAAGATTCTTGATAGATCTTCAAAATAACATACCAAGAGGATTGTAATAAGATAGCACCAGCAAAGAATCATCTTCAGCAGAATCTCTATGATCAGCACATACTTGAAAGCTCCATTCTTTGCAGCAACAAATGACCAAATGTACATCAAAACAAATTAGTTTCATACTATTCTCATCACTTCCAGGTGTGTTAACTCCTGTGAGAGGTGAATCATTGAAAATAATGGATTTGATGTCTCTTTACCAATAGCCATCACTACTGGAGTAGCCAAGTGTTCTAAGGTACACTGATAACCGCATGATTTTTAGCAAATCATCAGCTATAAACGGATTTGAGATGTCTTTACCTGTAGTCGTTTGCTCAGGACTTGCCAATTATTTTGATGAAAATCATCTTGGTTAACTGATTACCAAATATGGTTTTCCACTACCTTTACCACAAGCCATATACATGTGGGCTAGCCAATTATTCAGAATCCATATAGGAAAAATCCATGGTCAATTGACAACCATTTCAACTACTCAACAACAAAGCATGGGTGAGTTGGCAACCCTATGGTTTTGAGCAAACCATTACAGCTATCAACAGATTTGATGTGTCTTTACCAAAGCTGTACCCTTTGGACTAGCCAACTTTATGATGGAATAGTCAACATCAGGTAAGTTGATAACCAAACCTGCAGACAAATACTATACAACAACATGTTAGTCTTTTTTTTTTTAAATAAAAACAAATATTACAACATAATATCCCTAATCAGATGCTGCTCTGGAAGTCTTAATCCTTTGTTTGAAAACCTTCACCAAAGATTCAGCAAACAACCCTGTATTCCCTGCTGGATCAGGAGGAATCTCCAACTTTTGTTGTAACATTTTCTCCATCAGGGACACTTTCAGAGGATATCTTTTGGTAAGATCCATAATTAGCCTCAGACCAGTTGTAGTTTCTAATACATGAACATAAGGCATAGAATAGAACTTCCAACTTTGAACTTTCCATCTCTGTTTATTCTTCCATATTTCATAGCTTGCACCAGTGGGAGTAGAAGAATCAAACAGCACTTGAAGATCACCCAACAAATACAATCCAGAACCTTCAGGAGTATGAGTTGAATAATACTTAAGAACTAACTCATATAGAGTTACCAAATCCTGATGATCCACAAGATGTAGAATCTGTTGAAGAAATGTAAAGGATATGGAAGTTTTATCCAATCTGTAAATGGTATTAATTTGACCATTTTTACTTAACTCCCAACTAACCAAAACAACTCTAGTTACCACAGGCCAATCATCAGAGGATCCTTCCCTTATAAATGAAGCATCAGAAGCATTCACATTGATAAGACTTTGTTTGGAATGTGAAGATCTGACCTTGGCCATCCTCTTGCCTCTTCTTCCAGGAACATAGATAGCATCATGAACTTCTGCTTCAGCAGATTCAACTTCTGCAGCATTAGTATCTACTGATGGAGTATCCAATTGTTCATCAGTAGAATCTTGAGAAGATTCAAGTGCAGCAGAGGCATATTGTTCATCCATAGCCTTCCTTATTTGTTTGTTTCTTGCAGCTTGAATCTCAACTTCTCTTACCTTCAGTTCATGAAATCTGGCAAGCTCAGCCTTTTGTTCAGCTTCTTGATCCTCAGTCAACCTTCTAGCAGTCTCTTCACCTAATCTTTCCTGCTCCAATTGTCTCCTAGTTCTCTTTCTAGTTGGAGCATCTGATGTCATCACTTTGGCTTTACCTTTATCCATAGAAGCAGCAACATGTGATAAACCAGCAGAAGTATCAGGTAAAGATACTTGTTCAGCAGCAATATGAATATTCTCAGATGAAACAGCATCAGCATTGAGGAGAGGAATATTCTTGGAAGCATCCAATCCAGCTTTGTCATTCCTAGCCTTGATCTTGTTATAAATCTCAACTAGTTTGTCAAATGGAAGTCTCCACACATGTTTCTTAGACCAAGCAGTATTAAATAATGAGCTGCTTTGACTTTTCACATATGTTCTCATATAATCCATTTGCTGTGCTTGAGTCATAGGTTTTTCTCTTTTAGCTTTGGCTTTTAATTCATCTGCTACCTTCTTCCTCATCTTTAACATTTTCACAATCTCAGATTCATAATCTTGTTCCTCTACCCTTTTTCCAATAATTTCAGCAGCTACAGTAGGATTATCAAGCATTTGTTTTCCAATCTGCTGCCAATCTGACTCATCAAACTCTAGAACAGCTGCATCCAATTCCCTTTGTCTTTCAATGGGTAAGGTAGAAACATATCTTTGAGTTACTGTATCTAATTCTGCATCAAACTTGGCTTGTACTTCCTCAGCTATATTAGCACTCTTCTTATAGTCTTCCCATTCTTGAAATAGTTTTCCTTGTCCAGCTCTGTCTTCAGCTGTTACAAGCTCATACAAATCATCATGATGGACATTATCTACAGCAATATCATCATGAGAAACATGCACATCTGCCATAGGTTCATCATGTACATCTTGAACCTCTCTATCAGAAGAAACTTGTTGATTCTCAGATGAATGATGAACAGGAGAATTCAAATATTCTTTCCCTGCTACAAAGTATGCTTCTCCTGATGTATTTCCTTTATCAGCAGATTGATCAGCAGCAACCCTACTTAATGATTGTTTCTCCTGAAGTATATCCACAGCTTCAGTCATCAGTACATCATTATCACCACCAGTCACTTTTGAAGTTTCAGCAGCTTTCCTTGCCAAATACTGTCTTGTACTTCTTCTTTGAACTAGTATCTTTGGTTTAGATTGAGGTACTTCAGCAACTGTAGAAGGAACAACATGAGACTGTCTAGCAACTTCAGCTAGAATCTCAAGAGAATCCAAATTTGCCTCCTTTGCTACTTCAGTAGAATCCAATCCATCTTTACTTTGCTTCTGCTGACTTAGCTGTGCCTCCAAATCTTGAACCTTGCTTTTCAAACTTTTAATTTCATTACCAAGAGTAGTCTTGGTCTTAGCAAGTTCTTTCTGGAGATCTTCAGTCATTTTCATGTACCTGCTAAGGGAATCATATACAAATGTGAGATTAATAGGGTCCTCTGCTCTACCAGCAGATTGCTCAGTGGTATGTGGAGCTTCATTGAACTCAGCAGGAGAAACAGACTCATGTATAACATTAAGAGGACCTGCATTAATTTGCTCTCCCAAAGGACTGGGTGAAGGTAGTCTAGTAAGCTCAGGTTCAAGAGTCTGTAAGTTATCTTCAAACTCATGAATTTGCTCAGCTGGAGCATCTTGAGCTGGTGAAATGGTAGGACTAGGTGACATATGTACAGGGGTAGGTGGTGGTAAGTCACTAGAATCAGGTAATGGTTCAGTAGTTGTAGCTGGCTCTTCCTCCATTACCACTGAAGGATTACCATCAGCAGCAACACCAGATGATGATGGATTACCATCATCAGCAGCATTAGGAGCAGGCATATTTCTAGCATCATCACCCTCAACTACATTGGCATTGCCTTGTGGCAACATAGCTTCCAACATAGGATGATGTTCCCCAGTATAATTAGTTTTCATTGAGGCAAACAACTTAGAGCCTAGACTTTTAATAGGTACATGGATTCTATCTACAGTGGTTATGTCTAAAATTATTTGTAAGAATCTAGGGTACATTAAGAACTTATGCTGTTGCTTATCTATATTTTCTAGCATATTATCAAAAATAAACCTAGAAAAATTATAAGTTTGACCCTTAGAAAGACAAACAATACCACAAGCCAATTGCAGAGAGAATTGGTTCCATCCACCACACTTGTTGCTGATATATTGAAGCAGCAGATGCACCAAATACCTCCACTTAGGACAAAATTGATTCTTGTGCCACTTGGATGTATCCGTACTTTTATATCCAGCTTCTCTTAATCCAGCAAGAATCTCTGCAGTGTTGGAATGATATACACCATTCTCATCATCCAACTAAAGCTTTGTCCTAATCAACCCTTCTATCACCACATATTCTACACCATCAATTTCAGCCACAATCTCTGTATCTGACCTCTTAGTAGTAGATGCCCAAAATTGCTTCACCAAGGATTCACACACCAAATCGGGACTATGTGTCAAAGCATAGTGAATCTTTGACCTTTGTAGAAATTCCACCATTAAATTGAATTCTTCATGTCCCTTTGCCTTTCTCAGAATAGCATATTTGTTATGATCGCCCTTCAATTCAAGTTGAGCCATTCGAATGAACTTGAGTGAGATGGTTATGAATTACTCCAGAGAATAATGGGTTTATTTGGAGTGATAAGCGAATAATTTTGATTCGGAAAAGATATACAAAGTGGGTTAAATTTGGAAGTTCCCCAATCGTGGTCAAAATTATCGGAACAAATTATTGACCAAGTCTGACAAGCAGTTCAAAAACTTCCAATTTTGAATTTACCCTTCAGCAGAAATGAAAGTCAAATCTGCTGAAGCATAGTCAACCATCAGCAGAATCAACCAAAAGTAAAAATATCTTCGGTAAATATCTTGGTTTTACTGTGCCACCCAACTCGCATTAATTATCGTAACGCCTAGAATTGGCTTATTTAATCACCCCCAAATCACACATCTCATTCATCAATTTACCCCAAATCATCTTTCAAACCCTAATTTTTCAATTAACCCCAATTCTTCATCAAAATCATGTCTTCACATCCAGAAATCTCAGATCCAAATTCTTCTTCTCCATCAGCAGAAGAAGATTTACCACCATATCCATGGGAGCTAGATGGTTCTGACTTTGAAAGAGCACTGGAGAAATGATGGGATGTACAAGAAAGACAATGGAATGCTCATAGGAAGGGTGAACCAAGCAATGTGCCCATTCCTACTGAGAGAGAGTTTGTCTCTCCCTTCATCTATACCTCTGATGAAGACTCTTCAGAGGAAGAAAATGAAGATCCAATCTTTCTTCCTCCTTCCACACCAGAAAGATCCCAACCAAGATCAAGTAAGAGGGATCCATCTCTTCCAACATCACACACTTTGGTGTTGGATCTTCCTGCTCCAGGACCTGGTCTTCCATATCAAGAACATATTGGACAGAGCAAGAAGGCTGAGATCATACGTAAGGGAAAGGAGAAGCTGAAGTAGATGATTGAGGAATGTTGCCATGGAACCAAAGTTCTTGAGTATTCTCTTGACTTTAATTCATGAGCATCTTCCCAGTCTTCCTTCTCTTCTTCTTACATTTTCATCTTCAGCTTCATCATTGTACTTGTCATAGCCTCAAGTATTTTGTAATAAGTGATAGAAGCTAGTAGTACTTAATTAGCCAAATGTTTAGGAATGGTCATTGTAACTCAGTTGTAACATTGAATGTAAGCTGTAACTTGTTTCTATGAATGAATGAAAAGGTCTTCTTTATTAATCCACTGTGTAAGACCTTCAGCATTATCAATTAATCAGTAGAAACCATGTTCAGCACTTTGACCACATTCCTTTGACTTCTGCTCTTGGTGACTTAATCATGAAACTTACATTCTCAGAACATCTGCAAAATAAACATCAAACAAGCAAATACACCAAACAACTTGTACAACTGTTAGAGGGTTAGTGTTAAAAATTCAGAAATTATACAACTTATACAAATTATACAAAGTTTACAGTCATCATCCTCCCCTGAGGCATATGCCTCCCCTGAGGCTTATGCCTCCCCTTAAACTTTGCAGTTAAGGGTTAAGCATTCCAATATGGACCACCAAATATTGAAACCTTGGTCCATCAAATGCTTTGGTTAACAAATCTGCCACATTTTCATCTGTGTGAATTTTTACCACTTTAACCAAATGTTTCTCAAAAGCATCCCTTATAAAGTGGTGTCTGATTTCAATATGTTTGGTTCTATTATGAAAAACTGGATTTTTAACAATACATATGGTACTTTGATTGTCAATGAAAATGGTAGTATTCATGAAGTTATACCCATAATCCAGTAATTGATTCTGAATCCATAGAACCTGACCACAACAATTAGCAGCAGCAACATACTCTGCTTCAGTAGTAGAGGTAGCAACAATGGTCTGTTTCTTGCATTGCCAAGAAATCAGTCTTCTTCCAAGGAATTGGCAACCTCCAGTTGTGGATCTTCTATCCAAATTGGCACTGCATAGTCACTGTCACTATAAGCTGCTAGCTGAAATGGAGACTCTTTGGGATACCAAAGACCTAAGTTTGGTTGGCCTTTAAGATACTTAAAAATCTTCTTGACAGCATTCATATGAGAAGTAAGTGGAGTGACTTGGTGTCTTGAAGATGCACTCACAGCAAATGTAATATCAGGTCTTGAGGCAGTTAAATACATCAAAGAACCAATCATGGACCTGTATAAATGAACATTTACAGGGAGATCAGGAGCAAGATTGTTCTTTGGTTAGGGAGCCTCATATGGAGTAGTGGCAGTCCTGACATTTTCCATAGCAAACTTGGACAACATATCTTTTACATATTTCTCCTGATGTATGAAAATACCATCAGGTTTCTGCTGAACTTGTAAACCTAAAAAGAAAGTGAGTTCTCCCATGGCACTCATCTGAAATTCACCCTTCATCAGATCCTCAAACTCTCTACACCATGCTTCTTTGGTTGAACCAAAGATAATATCATCCATATACACTTGCACAAGAATAATATCCCTTGAATCTTTCTTGAGGAATAGAGTCTTGTCAATGGCACCTCTTCTGTAACCATTCTTCAGCAGAAATGTGGAAAGTCTAGCATACCAAGCTCTTGGAGCTTGATGAAGTCCATAGAGAGCTTTAACAACCTTGTACACATACTCAGGATGATCAGGGTCTTCAAATCCCTTGGGTTGAGTCACATAAACCTCCTCTTCAATCTCACCATACAAGAAAGCACCTTTAACATCCATCTGATAAACCATAAAGCCCATGTAAGAGGCATAGGCCAAAAATATCCTTATAGCTTCAACTCTGGCCACTGGTGCAAAGACCTCATCATAGTCAATGCCTTCCTCTTGTCTAAATCCCTGAGCCACTAGCCTTGCTTTGTTCTTCACCACAATACCCCGTGCATCTCTTTTATTCTTCAGAATCCATTTTGTCCCAATGGCATATTTACCATCAGGAAGAGGAACTAAAATCCAAACCTGCTGATTCTTAAATTGCAGCATCTCCTCTTGCATTGCCTCAAGCCAACTTGAATCAGCCAGTGCTTGAGGAACACTAGTTGGTTCAATCTGAGAAAGAAAGCATGCAAACAAACAATGTTTGAAGTCTGTATGATTGTTCCTCTTTTGATTGTAGACATAAGAGATGAAAGCAACTTCTCCATATTTTGTATTCTTGACAGTGCTTCTAGTTCTAACAGGGTCTTTAGGATCTCCAATAATCATTGATAGGGGATGAGCATTGTGAATCCTTTTTGTAGCTGTAGGTGGAACATCAATTTTGGCATCAAGGTTGGTGACTGTAGGCCCAAACGCAGTATCATATGAAGCTGAGTGAAACAAGCCAGGCTTTGGCTGATAATTCCCAAGATCAGAAGGACTTGGAAATCTTGTAAATGGCTTATCAAAGTCTGTTGATACTTCATGAGAGATGGGAGATTGAGGATCAGCAGAATCAGCATCTTGGATCTTATCAGTGGGAAGAGGTATGCCTTCAGTAGAATCATCAGCAGTATCCTTGTTTCCACTGACTGCTTGTGCGGATTGATGGAGGAGAGCTTCAGTCTCTAGTGTAACCTTGTCATTGAGTTTCTGAGCTTCCTTAGTAGCAGCATGTTCTTGCTTCTGCAATCTTGCAAGATCCTCTGCATAATGTGACTCATCATTTTGTTCAGCAGCAGAGTGATTACCTACAAAATGGTTAGGTGGAAAAGATGGTACAACAATGGTATTCTCTTCTGGCTCAGACTCACATTTTGAGTCATCATCCATGGAACCTGCAGGGTTAGAGTTTGGATCTTTGGAACCTGCATCAGGATTAGAAGCATGCCTAGTATAACCCAAATAGTCAGTCAAATAGTCTAGGTCAAAATACCAAGAATGGCCTTGTCCCTGAATATTAGGCTGATCTTCAAGAAATCTCAGATTAAGGGTCTCTTCAATCTTTTTAGCATTCAGATTATAAACCCTATAGGCCTTGCTATGAGCTGAATAACCCACTATATACCCCTCATCAGCTTTCCCATCAAACTTACCCAGTATATCAGCAGTATTCAAAATAGTCACTTTGCATCCAAAAGGCTTAAGGTAATGTATGTGTGGAACTTTCCCAGTGAGAAGTTCATAAGGTGTCTTGACATGAAGTCTAGTGATGGATACCCTGTTCAAGACATGACAGGCAGTACTTACTGCTTCAGTCCAAAACATTGTGGGTAGTTTGGAGTCTGCAAGCATTGATCTTGCTGCCTCAATGAGGGTCCTATTTTTCCTTTCAGCAACCCCATTTTGTTGTGGGGTTCTTGGAGTACTATAGTCCCTTCTAATCCCTTTAGACTTACAGAATTCTATAAAGACAACATTTTTGAATTCTGTACCATTGTCACACCTAATTCCTTTAACCTTTTTATTCAGCTGGTTCTCAACTAAGATAATGAATTCTTTCAGAATTGGAGTTGTTTCATCTTTAGTTTTTAGAAAGAAAACCCAGCAAAACCTGCTATAATCATCTGTGATAACCAGGCAGAAGTACTTGTGATCAATACTTCTAATGGGAGTTGGACCAAAGAGATCCATGTGCAGCAACTGAAGAGGTTCTGAAATGGTGCTCACAGCTTTGACTGCTTTGTAAGAGGTTCTGTGTTGCTTTCCCTTGTTGCAAGCAATACAATTGTGTTCATTGGTGAAGAGTTTAGAAGGAAGGCCCTTAACAAGACCAAGTTTGGACAACTTGTTGATGGTCTTGTAGTTCACATGTGCCATTCTCCTATGCCATTTATTAGATTCATCCAGGGAAGCTTTGGCTACCAAACATGTTAGATCACCTTCTGGCTTGACATCATTCAGATTGAATGTGTATAAGTTGAAGGTTCTAGGAACTCTCAGCAATACAGTTGTGTCTTCTGGGAGTTTGAAGTCCTTGGAAAGTACAAGACACTCATCTTTAGAGAAGAAAACCTTATTCTTAGTGTCACAAATTTGTGATACTGAGATTAGATTAAAATGCTCCAGTTCCTTCACATAATAAACATTTTCAAAGTCTAACAAGGGTGTCTTAATGGTTCCTTTCCCTGTAATTTTGCCATCTCCACCACCAAAGGTTACAGTGCCTCCTCCTTCTATGGGCTCAAAGTTATGCATCTTATCCTTGTTCCCTGACATACTTCTAGAACAGCCACTATCAACAATACCAACTTCAGTACTTTTCAAAGGATGTTCCTACAACAACAACAAAATTATACAAAATTAGTACACTTTGGAGACTCAAGTCATTGCTGACTTGAGCTTGCCTTGTGGATCATTAGTGATAGGCCATGTAGATGTTTTAGATCCACCATTGTTCTTGGGCCTGTAATGCATATTAGGTCCCTTCTTTGTCCAAGAACAACCTGCTAAGGGCTTCACAGCAGTATTCCATTTCCCACCACCATTATACATTGAGTCAAAGTGATTAAGCCAATAACCATTATAAAAGAAAGAACTAGTGGATCGAACATATGGTCTAGTACTGGTTCTTCTACATGAAGAATGAGATTCAGCAGAATTGGGTTTCTGCTGATGTGGAACAAAAGAGGGTATTTCACTAACATTCTTCCATATTTGCCTAGATTTTCTTTGACTAACACATGCACCCATTCTTTGCTCATGATATGTACAATCCTTAATCAAGTGATATTTACTTCCACACACAAACACTTCTTCCTTTTAGAAGATTTATTCAAACCAAAAGAATTTCCATAACATGAAAAAGTATTCAAATCACCATGACAAACAGAATTGTTTTTAACAAAACCAAAAGTATTATTATGCAAAGAATTTAAAAACAAGTCTTCAGTAGAAACTGTCTTGTTATCAGCAGCAACTCTAGAAGGCTTGTGGGGAGTCTTGGGTGATGTCTTTGGTATGGTCTTGGGAATGGTCTTGGGCAGGTCAGACCTCTCACTTGAATCACAGCTAGCAAATGAGGTAGACCCTTCATCAGAAGACTTGTCACTGTTACAACAAGAGACAAAGTCATTAGATTTCACAATAGGGTCTGGTAAGTCAGTTGACTTTTTGCCATATAAATGGTGTGATCCATCAAAGTCAACAGGTTTGGACAAGTCTATAGGCATGTGTTCCCCTCTTATAGGTCCAGGTACAGCATTCATTCCCCCTTCCTTAACATATTTAACAGGTGTTTGATAAGCTAAGGCTGGTTCAGGGTCAAAAACACTAGACATATCAGGATAGGTTAACTCTTCAGGGTCTATATATTTCTCATATCCTAATGCCTTTCTAGACCTAACAGATTGGCGACCATCAATTAATTTACTTAAATTAGATGCCCCTTCCTGCCATTTCATACGACCAGCTATCTCTTTATCTAATTTAGCTTGTAATACATGTTTTTCCTTTTCTAGTTCAGACTTCTCTTTTTCAGTACGTTTTAAGTCTATCTTAGCAACCTCTAAATCACTTTCTAGAACTCTTATTTTTTCATCATATTTAACTTGATTCTTTTGAAACCAGACTTTTTGTTTCTCTAAAGTTTTTAAAGCCATTTTATAAGACTCTACTTCAACATAACACTCATTGTATTTTGGTTTCAATTCATCAAATTCTTGTTTAAGCTCATTGTATCTTACACTACATCCAAACACATAGTTGGTTACCTGAGAGATTCCCATCAAGGAGACTTGCTCCTTCTTGTCTTCTGAAGGTGTGAATGCCAGTAGATTCACTTGTGAAGAAGTAGAAGCTTCCTCTCCAGCAGGTTCATGGTCAGCCCAATCAATTTGGTGATCCAGAGTCACCATAGCCATTGAAGGTACAGTCTTGTTATTCCCTGCTTCCACTGGATAAGAGCCATATCTAACTTCATCTCCAACCTTTCTCTCCTTGCATTCTCTTGAAAAATGTCCCACTTGACCACAAGTGTAGCATTTAACCTTCCTTCTATCAAACCTTGCTGCTTCTCTTCCATTAAAACCAAACTTCCTTCCAGACTTGGCTTCAAACCTCTTAATGTTCATGGAGATCATTGCAAGCTCCCATTTCAAGTGCATCTCCTCCATTTCCAATGGATCTACCTATTCAAAATCCTCATAAGCTAGAAACTGCTGATGTTCATATTCAGCCACAAATGAATGAATAAGATCCTCCAACACACTACTAGATTTTGATTTAGGAGCAGATTGATTATGAGTTTGAGAAGATGCTCCTATTGAATATGAACTTGAGGCTTGATGCACAGGTTTTGTAGAGGCACCAACAAATGCAGAATGAGTGGATGGACGAATGGGACTTCTAACATCAGGCTCAAGTGATTTAAGCCTATTGTAGAGGTCATCAAAAGACATCATGTCCAACCCACCTTTGGTCTTGAGAGCAATACAAACTTGTAACCAAGATGGCGGCAGAGATCTCAAAAATTTAGCATTACAGTCCTCATTATCGGGTCTAGCCTTCAACTGATTAAGTTGACTCAATATTCGATGAAACCTGTCATAACCCTTATGAATTCCCTCTTCTTCAGATATCTGAAATTCTTGGAACTTTTGCTTCAGCATAGACTTCTGCAACCTTCTTGATTCCTCATTCCCGCCAAATCTTGATTTTATAGCCATCCAAATGTCCTTGGCATCCTCCATAAAATGGAAGTCACCCATGTGGTCATCTGGTATAGCTTGGAGCAGAATTGTTCTGACTTTACTCTCCCTCTGTACAGCCAGAATCTCTTCAGCAGTTTTGGGACCTATAATAGTAACAACTCCATCGGCATCTGTAACATGCTTCTTCAGACTATTCCCCTTTTTTGACAACCTCCCACAGATTCCAATCAATGTTTGTGATCCAGTTCTGCATCTTCATTGACCACAGATGATATTCTTCAGCATTCTTCAAGTATGGAAACTTAGCATTACTGTTGGAGAGGTTGAGTTGTTGAAGAGAAGTGGTGTTAATGTTCTGGGTTGTATCAACATCATCATCCGATCCAGGCATGTTTGGTGATTTGTTTGGATTGTAAAGGTGTAAGATTTGTGTTTCTTAGTATGGCAGAGACTCTCTCGAGGCTCTGATACCACTTGTCGAAACTATAAAGACCTTGATAGATCTTCTTGAGCACTCTAGAATCGTTAGTAATGTCACTGTAATCAATAACACACTAATAGACAATCTCTGCAACTTGTATTTATAAAGCGGAAACAAAACACAAGCTCGATACTAAGAACTCTTGATCCTCTATGGATCTTTTTAATTATAATAAGAGTATTCACTAAAAGTTATTCAATACATAAACCGTGTGTTCCTTTTATACACAAGGAACCCTAAACCGTTTCTCAAGAAACGTATATTCTAAAATTTCTAAAAGATATGCATTATCACTTCCTAAATAAACTCATGCATATCCAAACTACATTACATAAAATACGGAAATACTATATCCGCAGAAACTAATAATGTTGTAACTAGTCTTCAGCAGATACACTGCTTCAGCAAAAACCAACTCTTCAGCAGAATCCTTTCAGCAGAAACAGCAGCAGAATTCTTACTTCACAGAATTCCCAACAGGTTCTATGTTAAGTAAAGGTGCAAATGCAATAGAAACAAAACTTCTATCCGCTCCTGAATCAAATAAAATGGATGCATAACGATTATTAACGAGGAACGTACCCGCAACAACATTCGGGTCCTCTCGGGCATCTTCTCCTCCCATAACATAAGCCCTTCCTCGAGCTACTCCGCCCTGATTTACAGCTCTTTGATCATTCCTCTTTGGGCAATTGTTCTTGAAATGACCCAACTCTTCACAACCACAACATGCTCCTGGTTGGTTCTGATTAATTACCCCTCGTGGAGCTCTGCATTCCCTAGTCGAATGACCGACTTTTTCACAGTTCTGAAAAGCTCTAGGACAATTTCCAGGGTTGTGATGAGTTTGACATTTGTTACACTTTGGTAGTTTTCCAGTATATCCTTTTCCTTCTGTTGGTCCTGCAGCATAGGCCTTTGCCACTTCCTGTCTCTTAGGTGCTGGTTGGATAGCATTTCCACCTTGGTTATTATCAAACCTCCTCTTGTTGTTATTGTTGTTATTGTTTTGATTTTTGGGGTAGTTGCGGTTTCGGTTATTGTTATAGTTGTTGTTGTTTCGAGTGTTGTTGTAGTTGGTGTTGTTTGAACGGTTATTGTTGTTGTTTGCAGCAGACTTTCCTTTTAACACTTGGACCATAAGTTTCTGAGTTATACGAATGGCCTCTTCCATTGATTGTGGGTCGAAAGACATCACATCCCCTCGGATAATTTCGGGTAATCCTCCAGTAAAATTCTCCATCTTTTTCTCATCGTCCGGAACCATAGTTAGACATAGTGCAGCCAACTCCTGAAACTTCCTGATATAAGTCTCAATGTCATCACCTTTTGTTACCAGCTCATAGAATTCGGTTTCCAACTTTTGCACCTCGGTACGAGGGCAAAACTTCTTAGTCATAAGCTTTTTGAATTGATCCCAAGTGAGCTTGTAGGCATTCTCCATACCAATAGGCTGAGCATACGAATTCCACCAAGACATAGCTTCATTAAGAAGCATTCCAGTAGCAAATTTTACCTTGTTAACCTCCTGACAACCGCAGATGAGAAATACATTCTCAGTCTTCTCAAACCAGCGGATCAAAGCAACCGCTCCCTCAGTGCCTTTATACTTGACGGGATCACTAATCTTTAAATCCTTCCAAGTACATTCACGCCTAGTAGTGGGTTGAACCACTTCAGTATTAGGTGGAATCACAGCAGCCCTAGCAGCAACTTCAGCTCTCTCAGTCTCCAGAGCTTCTGCTATACTATCTCTGACCAACTTGCGGATAGCGGCTTGTGTCATAGCGGGTGTTTCTGATGTAGCCTTTGCTTTCTTTGGCGCCATACTTCTGATAAATAATTGACAACAACCATGAGAAAACTATAATAGAAATAGTCATCGTACAAAAATATACGCCCACAACATGTATATATACAACCACAACAAGTATAAATACAACCACGACATGTACGAGTACAACCACAACCTGTAATAATACAACCACAACACGTATAGATACAACCACAACAAGTATAAATACGTTAACCATAAAGAGCAACCATGAAACATCATAAATATAATCACAACACATGAATATAATACATGAAAATTCCGGCCTACATGGACCGATATATATATATATATATATATATATATATATATATATATATATATATATATATATATATATATATATATATATATATATATATATATATATATAGCACAACATTTCCAACATAGTAGAGTCGCACTAGATATATTTGTTTGTACAACAACCAAAAGACTACAAGTTCTTGAACTATGTCCCACACCCCGGGACTAGGAAATAGTAAAAGCTAATACAATACTAGTCTATGTCTAGGCTCCTCCAGGTGCTCTAGATGGTCCAGGAGCTCCAGATGCTCCAGGTGCACTCCTCAGACGACGAATCTCCCTGTCCATCATAACTGCAATCTCCTCTAGATGCTGAATACGAAGCTGAAGAGCAGCATCTCTACCCTCCATCATAGCCAACCTCTCCTGTGCTACTGCCAACTGGTGTGTCAGCTCTCCCTAAGCCTCCTGTGTAGTCTGAGCTCTATCCCGAATCTCTGGTAGCTCACCCCTAAGCTGGTCAATCAGCTCCCGATGTCCCAACTGCCGTGCCTCAAGTCCATGATACGACACGTCGATACTAACTCTGCCTAAAAGTAAACCCTCGACCTGCTCCTCAACCGCCTCAAGTCGAGTAGTGATATCCGCCTCAACCCTAAAACCCAAACTATCAACCTGCTCCTACTGAGCCCCTAACTGATCCTCTAATGTAACATCTGTAGGCTCCCTAGCATTTGTAGACTCCCTAGCAGCAGTAGGCTCCCTAGCAGCAGCTGCTCTCGAGCTCTCACCTACATGGTATACTGGTGGTGGTTCTGATTCTGACTCTGTAGTAGGTGAAGCTGGTGTAGTAAACCTCGTACGCTTCCTAGGCGGCAATAGTGTTTTAGATATGCATGTAGTAGCGGGTATGGCTGGTGGTGGTGTAGGTAACATAGGGATAGCAGGGACCCTAAAGGTAGATGTAGCAGTGCAAACTTTCTTACTAGGACCTATAGTCGTCTTCGTACGGGGAAACATGAGTCTAGGTTCTGATGGAATAGTGGTAGCAGAGGATGATGTGTCAGTGGGTGCACGGGTAATCTCGGGTGGTGCAATAGGGGAAACATGAGGAGTAGGAGCCGTCTCATCCTCCTCAAAAGGCGCGGTTTCCTCACCTGATGCCGAGAGTGGCAACACAGGTACAAGAGGAATGGGTGGTGGTGAAAAGGCAGTGGAAGACATAGAGCCTTCAACATCGGAGTCTGTGATAGAGTACAGTATGACAACGTTTGGGTCTGCAGACATGGTTCTGTGATAATCAAGGTGAAATAAAATAAATAACTCGTATAATGGAATCACCTAAAACAATGAACATGCACTTATGATGAAATGATGAGATGCTATGATAATGTGGTTATAGTCTAGGGATCGTATACATCATAAACCTTATTATGAAGCATCCTAGTTCGCTATAACCTTGGCTCTGATACCAATCTGTCACACCCCCAATTTACCTAACTTGCAGCGGAATGGAATGCCTGGGGGTGTAACTGTCATAGCACCATAACAAGGAAATATTGAACGACCTAAAGTGTCATTTAGAAAATACATCGTTTGATTTATTTAAAAGCATCCAGTGCTACAAAACATAGGTCCCAAAGGTTGAAATGTTTACAGAAAACAAGTTCAGAAAATGTCAAACGATAATTTACAAGTGCATGAAAAATCCAAAATGTAGTGCGTCATCCCTGGCACACCCTAATGTGACTCCATGCATATGATATGATGATGCCTTAGTTACCTGAAAATACATTGCGAAAACGGTCAACACGAATGTTGGTGAATAATCATAGGTTTATAAAATGTAATGTTGTACGGCCACCACAAGTATAAGTGCATGACAAAAGTCACGTAAAAATAGTACAATAGACCTTAAGCTCATGACACCGAAGCTATGACTGATGAAACTATGCCCCTCCTGAATGTTCTGCCAAAACACTCAAATGTAACAGACATGAAATGCATCCGCTTACTGTTGGTAAATACTACCACGGATGGAGGCGTCACCCTCAATAGATCTATCCACTCACTCTCGCTTAAAGGCAAATTAATGGTTCATGATGATACTAGGGGACCTATCACATGGCAGACAAGCTACTTAAGCAATGTACATGGGTATTGATACTTGGGCTCGTACTAAAATGGTGCAATGTATTCTCCCCCGTGGGATTTGAAAACAATAATAAAATGTATACGGGGCTATGAAAACTCACCTTAACTGATGATACTGTGATGATATGAAGTGAACAACAATGAACGGTTAGCTGCCGCAACCTAATGTGAATGATGAACGATCTAGTTTAGATCACCAAATGATGTTATGAATGTCCATGCACATGTTTCTATACCACTCTACTCTTTGAAAAAACACTTGTTATTATCAAAAAAACATATATTCCAAGACTTAGGAAAAATATGGCTATTAGAAAAATAAAGCTAGTTGCAATATATATACTTATATATATATATCGTACGTTTCCATGTTAGTGTTGAATCCTCGGTTTGAAATCCTTGAAATAACTCCTCGTAGTGATAAAAATATACTTGTAATAACTAATACTTCATTAGTTATAAAATTTGGTACTTGGTATTATTTCTAGAAATCTAGAGTTACTAAATAGTTTTAGTGTTGATATTTCTAAAAGCTGTCAAAATGAAATGAGTTTTGCCGATATTCAAACGTGAATATCTTTGTCGTTATAAGTCCATTTTACTTGTTCTTTATATCCACGGTTACGTCTTAGTATGTAGTAATATATTTTGAAAATCTTGGCTCCTCCGGGTTACGTCTAAAGCCTCTTTTTGTCCGACGAAAAACGTCCAACAGCATGTAATTTTCAGAAAAATACTTTTCGTCAACAAACTTGCAAAAATCATAACTTCTTCGTTATAAACTCTTTTTAATCCGTTCTTTCGCCTACGGATTCGTTTTTGAAATTATTTTCTAAAAATTTTGCCAAAGTTTCCTTTGTGTTTACTGATTTTCCAGAATTTAACAAAATGGGACAGTAGGTATTTTTACTTGTTATAAATCCATTTCCAAGGTTCAAAACTAGTTTCTACATCAACCAAAAACTCTTGCAAACTCCACAAATCTATACTAATCCTACCATACACCTTCTTAGGGTGCCATGGGTTCCTAATGATCACTAAACAAGTTAATTTAACAAGGGAGTACCTAAAACCAATTCTAGGGTAATAAAGTGGTATAACTAGTTTGTGCATGAAATTAAGCATGAATACTATAAGATACATGTGTTAATTAGATGAAAACATGAAAATAAATTTGATAACTCACTTTGAAATAATATGTGATGAGATGATTAGAAACCTTGGATTACTTGTGTTTTTGTGGTATGATTCTTGATAAGGAAAGCAAAATGAACAACTTTGATGCTTTAACTTTTGGAAAAAGATCACTTGATCATGTTTCTTGGATGAAGTCGTGGGTTTGATGGTGGAAGAGGAGATGAGAGCCTTTTTGATTTCTAATTTTTATGTATGTTGTGTTTTTGTGGTTTATGTACTAAATATCTCAAGTATAATGTATTATATGCATACATAAATGCTATAGGTTAAGAAATTGTATAAATTTGCCTTGTGAGGACTTTTGAGGGCTGGTTCATGTGGATGAGGGGGGGGGGGGGGGGTAGGGGGTAGTGTTGATTTAATTAGGATTGTAGTGTAAGGTTTAGTGTAGATATGAGTTATTAGTTAAAAATCGGGGTACCGGGTTTAATAGAAATAAATGTTAACAAAGTTAACCGGGATGAAATAAAGTTGTAAATATGTTAAAAATATGTTGGGTACAATTACTGAGTGTTCGGGTGATTATTGTTTAGTTTTCACGAAAACCGTCGTAATATTTATAAACTTACGTTATAAATAAAATAAATTTCCAAAATACAGGGTAAATGAATATTATAACTTTTATGATGATAAAATAGATATAAAAATATGTCAGGACCATTGTGGAATATTTATATATATTCGTCGTGTATAAACCGGGTGTTAACGTTTATTATAAATACTTATACGTAAAACGTTAAATGTATCAAATATATAAATTTGAAAATCCTAAGAGTGGTATAACATGAAAATGTTGTTATGATGATATGCAGACTGTCTTTAGTCCGTATGCAGTGTCCTTAGTACTAATGAAATGAATTCGCACCTAAACCAATCCGGTTACGCAAATTTGAATACCCGTAAACTAAATTTACGATGAAATGAGTAATGCAAGTGAATAGTGAAAACTTTTCCGGAAATGAATAGTGTTCAGTGAATAGTAAATTTCTCAAATGTTTCTCAGAATATCAAATTGACCTCGAAAATGATAAATAGTAAAACGATGAATAGTGTTTTGATGAATAGTGATTTATGAATAGTAAAATGTCGAAGTTTGGGAAATGACCTGAAATGGTGAGTTGTGACAGACCTCATTTTGTAATCTCTGATATTTATATAATTTGAATGATAGATCTTTTAAAACGACTCAACTAGAGTTCGTTTTCTATTATTGTGACTATTGTGTCGTCGAGTAACACCCAGTTTGAATTCCGCTGCATCCATGAATTGGGGGTGTTACAACTTAAGCTAATGAAAACTACAAAAGCATAAAATAAACATAAAAGGAAACGGGATGGTAGTCCATATGTTTTTCTCTTTCTCTTTTTCTATATATTTTTTTTCATACACTTTTGCCCTACCATCCAAAATAATACATCATAGGGAATTTGCATTCCCCTTACACTTGAATTATTACATACTTTACAATTAACTATTCTAATGACTAAAATTAAGATAATCAAAACACTTAGAGTACCTTTTAAGATATTAACGCGCATATGGGGGTAATAATTAATGTCTTCCCCATTACTCCGTAACAATAGTACTTTACCCACGAGTCTCAATCGTCCCAAAATAATATGTACAAGATATGACTCGACTTAGCAACCATATAACCAATTAGATAATTAACTAAGGGTTTGAACATGTAACAATAATGCACTAAAGATGAGTGCATACAAGGAAGGCTAAGGTGATTTGGGTGTACATTTGGAGGTGGATTGTAAACAAATTCTATCTTTAAGTAAAATGCTTAAAGTTAGAAACGAAAATGATAGGCTCTGAGGGGTGTACTAGGGGTATCGTGTACTAAAAATGAGTACATCGCAAAGGTGTGGGAAAATTAATTGACTTTACTAGTCAAGTGTATTGACTTCATTGGTCAAGTAATTATGATAAGGGTTTAACACAAGGGTTATCCTAATGCCTCTTATCATGTAGTAAATCCTAACTACACGAATGTAGTCTCACATGTGGTCTTGGGATGCATCACTATCACAAGTTCTAGAATCTAAGTACTACCGATACACTCATAAGCATCTTTTCCTAACAAATCTAGGGGTGAACCTCACATATTTTGGGTGGAAAATTTTTGAGTGGTATGGTTTTTGTGCTAGTCATACAACTCCTATCCATGAGACACTTATTAAGACTAAAGCTTCACTCCTAAATGTTGTAAAAATATTTAAATTTGGCGTCAAAATTGCCCTAACAAGTGTTTCTCTTAGTTTTATTATACACCTACTATTAAACAAACAAAAATCAAGTGTAATTGCATTCTCTAAGGTATCATCATTTACCCTTCCCTTACACTTAACCTAAACATTGTCCCCAATGTTCAATAAAAAGGATGTAAAAGTAAAGAAGGTAAAAGTATGAAACAAATACTCCATGATTCGTTCGGTGTGGATAATGCGTTAACATGGTTAGATCCTCCTCCAAGAAAATAAATGTTGAAAGCTTCCCTCTAGAAATATAAATCATCTTCTTGTCCAATATTGCCTGTTAAACCTGAGAAAACAATCATAGCAAACCTCGCGTAAAATCAGCGGCAAACTTTATATATAATAAAATCCTAGAAAGCAAATTAAGATATAATGCTTGTGGAATGAATATTTGAAGATTTCCTGGAGTTTATAAGATTAAAGATTTAACAAAAACTTTACGATTCCGGCAGAAAAACAAAACTTGCAAAATTTCCAGAATTTTACACATGACGCCATTAGGTTATAATTCTGACGCCGTCAGAAGTGACCTGCAGAAATTTCATGTTAAGTTCCTGGAAAATTTCTAGAAAAACTTACGCCTTAATTCCTGAAATCCTGCAAAATACTCATTATGACTCGATACAAGCATCTGACTCAGACAAATACTAATATGCATATTCGTTTAATATTGTTGTGATTCATATTCAATCTTGTTCTTAGAAACAAATTTAGATTTCCCTTACACTTACCTTTTGCAAAATACCTTTATATGTAGTCAAGACGAAGTTAAAAACAAAATAAAGCATTTTCACAATTCACTTTGAAACATGAGCCACAAATAATAAAAATAAAACATGCATATGGAAACAAATAAAATCAAACAAACAAATAAAGCTTGGGTTGCCTCCCAAGAAGAGCTTTCCTTTGTACTAATATGTGTAGGTCCCCGTAATTCGAGTGAGATTGTCATGGTGCAAAAGCATATTTTTATACGATTCCTGTAGCTAGACTCCAAGTCATGGGATATTACGTGACCTCGTCATTGGTCACGGGCTCTAGGTCATCCTCGGTTTTGGTCTTATATTCCGGACCTAGTTGCAAGCATTCTTTGTAGAAGCCAAGTATTTTTTTTCTTTACATGGTCTACTCCTCTACGTCTATCCTCATCATTCCTATAGTAGACCGCTTTCTTATGCTCTTTCTCAAGATCCGATAGAAGTCGGTATTGATCTATCTTATATTGCATTTGGTAGGCTACTTCATCGGTTTCGTCCTTGAACCTAACTATCCCTAAGGATGGGTCATAATTCATTTTAGAGGCTTCAACGAATGGCTTTCCAAAAGCTACTTGAGTTAGGCAACTATCTATTACCAGACGAATATCTTCTACAACCACAAAATCGGTAACATATGTGAAATTTCCTATAAGAACATGCAATCCCTTTACTCTCCCTACAAAGTTACTCATCCAACCCGTGTTGGAAAATATCCTAGGTCCGAGTTGCTTTTTCATTATCCAATTATAGTGGATCCTAGTCATAATGTTTATGGGAGATTTAAGATCGATGTAAGCTTTCCACACATGCACATGCTCAATGTTGCACGGTATATTGATATTAGAGGGATCGCCTGCTTTGATGGTTGGTGAACCTAGGACGTATGGTGTCTCGGGGTCATCGGATAAATCACTATGGTACGCGCGTTCTTCCTTAGTTGGTAACCTATCGAAGTAGTTTTCTACATCCTCTGCTTCCTCTACCTTCCCTTCCTTATTATCCTGATTCTTAGATTCACTATCAATTCCAACTCTATCTAGATCATCTTCTTCCCTATCCCGATCGATTGGTTTAATAGTGACAACATAGACAAAGTGGACATGCTTGGATGATGAGGAATCCTAGATTTGGTTTCCACTATTAGTATTCCTAGTGTCCTTATTTGGTGTGGTCAACACTTGGTTGTTAAGAACTTTCAACAAGTTGTCAATTTTATTGGTCATCTCCGTTTGTTGTTGATTGAATTCGGATTCAAACTTAGGCATACGAGCCTCTTGAGATGCCATAAATTTGGACATCAATCCTTCAAAATTATTGGTACTACCATAGTTGTTGGAAGGATTGTTGTTGAAAATACGGTAAGGGGGTGGACTGTTTGATTGGTAACGATTAGGTGGAGTGGAAGAATTATTTTGGGGTGCGTTTTTGGTTTTGTTCCCACCTAAAGTTTGGGTGATTTTTCCAAGAGGGATTGTATGAATCACCATAAGGATTTGGCTCGAGTTTAAAAGTGTACCACTTGTCTCCCGCTCCATCAGTACGCGAGGATGTGTAATCTGCAAAAGTTTGTTCGGGGAGTTCCATGCAATCATGAGTGTCGTGGGGACTACTACATAATTCACATGAAGAAGTGATTTTGTTCACTTGGCTTGAAGGTTTAGGAGCTTCATAGGATTTCATGAGAAACTTGACTTGGTCTTCAAGTTCCATGATCCTACGGTCGGGAGTGCTTGAATTGTTCGAAGGCAAAGATATTGCCTTGACCGTTTTGTTCAAATCATGGGCGTCATTCCAATTTTTGTTGTCATAGAGAGCAAGGTCTTCTATGAGTTCCCATGATTCTTCCGCACTTCGATCACGTAGCTTGCCACCGGCCGCTTGCTCAATGGTTTGCCTCGTGGAGATATTGATATGGTCATAAAAGATTTAGACTTAGAGCCAAAGATCTATGCCATGGTGAGGGACTTTTTGGAGTAAGTCCTTGAAACGAGTCCATGCTTCATAAAGAATTTCGCCTTGACGTTGTTGGAACATCAAGATGTCATTCCTTAACTTGGTGGTTCTTCCCGGTGGGAAAAATTGAGCAAGGAAACGAGTAGTGAGATCATCCCAAGAGGTGATGGATTCCGCAGGTAAACGCTCAAGCCATTGACTAGCTTGGTCACGTAGAGAGGATTGGAAGAGACGCAATCGGGTCGTCTCTCGCAACATCAAGGTCTATGGAATCTACGATTTTAAGGAAATCCTTGAGATGTTGATTAGGATCTTCAAAATGAAGTCCATGGAATGCACATCCGCTTTGCACCAACCGGATGGTGTCGGATCGCAAGGCAGACGCATTGGCTCCTTGGGTGATCTCAATGGTGTTTCGATAGCCTTGGTGGCTAGGACGGGAGTATTCTCCTAAAGTGTAGGGTCTAGGAGATTGGTTTGGTTGTTGTGGGTCTTGTTGTGGTGGGTTGATGGGATCAAAGATATTACCACCTTCCATGATGGCGGATGGTAATGGTTACGAACAAAGGAACGAAGAAAAAGATAGACTAAAGAAAATCTATAAAAATAAAATAAAAATCTTACTAGAAAGGAATCTAGCAAGTAGACCTAATAAAAAGAACTTTCAACCTAAGCAATAATTATTCCCCGGCAGTGGCGCCAAAAACTTGATGCATGGTTTTGCAACCTTGCAAAAGGTTTTACCTCTCGAGGGATCTCGAGAAGCTTACAATCCCCATCAGGCAGTGTACCTGACCAATGTAGTATAGTGTAGTGGCAAGTACCAGGGGATTGATCGTTCTACTTGGGGAATAGTGTTCGTTAGGATCAAAACTTAATTAAATTAGGTCTAGAGGTGAGGGATGATTCTTTTTGTATTTTCATATTTTATGGAAAGCAAGTAAAAATCTCGGGTATTGGAAGAGTGGGCGGAATTAGTTGCTAGTCAACTAACCCAAATAACTACAAATGCATTGAAAATAAAATAACAAGAAAGTAAATGTTGAGAAAAATCTTATAATGAGAGAAACGTGTTTACTTAGATTTCACTACTCCCTAGCTATCTTTCATTAATTGACTTGTTTGTTACAATTGCATGGATGATGGGTTATATTCCTTAATACCATTCGTGGGGCCGTGTACGATCTTCCCCAACTCTGTAAGCTTCTACCTCTTCCTATGTCGAGCTGACAACTAGCTCCTAACATGGCATCCTTAGTAGTCACTTATGCACTAAATACAACCATTAAAATGATAGTACACATCCGATTCATGTTTCTTAAGACGTTCAAGCAATTTACCAATTGGATATTAGCCAGTTTTCTAAAGCCTAACATCGAAATCATTCATCCACAACAATTAATAACAAACAATCAACCAATAATCAATAGCTAGGTTTCATTACATCTAAGCAAACACAAACAAACCTAGACTAGCATGTTAATGTAAAGACAAGCATAATATAGAATCAAACAACACATAGACATATTGAATGATTAATGGAAGACTTATCTTTAATCAAACATGGATGAAATAAGGGTTTGAAACCCTTACAAGAAGGTTAAGATTCATCCTAGGGTTTATGGTGAAGTTCCTCCAAAAGTTATCTCCCTAATGAATGAAAATTAGAAAACTATATATAGAAAATACAATCTGACGGCGTCACGTTATACATGTGACGCCGTCAACTAGCCGCCAACGCTTTCCTCGGATTGCCTAGATCAATATCTGACACCGTCACTTACTATTCTTCTCTTGTCCGTCACCCTTTAAATTGCACGTGACAGCCTAGACGTCACAAAGGGTGACACTGTCACTCTTTAAGTCCAAAAATCTTTCTGACGCGTCTCATGTAAACTTCGTATCCACCTTATTGCCAACACATGATGTCGTCACCTGTAGAGCGTGACGCCGTCATGTACTGTTTCCTGCTTGATTTTGGAGACTTTGTTGTTTTCTTCACTTTTCGCTCCAAAAACGTCCAAAATGCTTCCTTTTCCAGATTTCTTCTCCAAAGTACCTAAAATGACAAAAGGAATGATTTTAGGCAATATTTGATCAAATAATCACGATTTAGGGCTTAAATGACCCCCTAAAAGCATAACACTTTGCGCCTCATCAATGTATGAGATATAACGCATAAAACAAGAAAATATAGAATCATGAACATAAAGCCTAGTCGAGCTAAATTGTATAACCTGTGAGGGTTGCGTATGGTTTCTTGCTTGTCGAATTTAAAGGATTCAAGAAAAGGGTTTTTGGTTTGAGTTTGGTGTCGTGGGTACTAAAACAAACGAGGGTGTGTTTGTGTTTTCGAAAAAGAAATAAAACAAAAGTTGCGTTTGTTTTTGTTGGGTCGCGACAAAGGAAGAAGAGAAAGAAAAGAAAAGAGCTAGTGTTTTGGTTTAGGGTTAGGGTTTGGGATTTGTATTAATAATTAATGATTAGGTAATTAATGTTAGTATAATTAATGAGGCTTAGGGTTAGGGTTTAGTGAAATAAAAGGGTTTGTTTGGTTTTGTGAAATTATAGGTTTGTTTTGTTATTTTATAAACTAAGGGTTAATTTTTGTAAGCTTTAATAATAAAGGGTAAATCGTATAAAATAAAGTATATGGGTATAATGTGTAACATTTGATATTTAAAAGGTTTAATTGGTTATATATATATAATTAAGGGTTTGAATTGAAATCTTTATAACTTAAAGGGTGTAATTTGTAAATTACTAAAATATGAGGTTTAATTTTTTAAATATGAAAGTTAAGGGACTAAATTGGATAATATGTAAAACATGTGATATTTACATTTAAAATCTTATACTTTGATATAATTACATTTTAAACCCTAATCTAATATTAATTATCCTATTAGAACCCTAAAAAATAATTTATTTAATAGTTAACTTAATAATTATATAAAATCTGACTAAATATGTAAACCTGTTAATTAAGGAAACTTTCTAATTGTAGAAACTTACTAATTTGGAAAACCTGCTAAATATGAAAAGTTACTAAAAATGAAAGGTCGACTAAAAGGAGCAATCTGATTTAAGACAAAGTTATTAACAATAGAATGATCCCTAATTCATGTAGATATTTTGAAGAGGAAGTGAACTCTCCCTTTTGTGACTCTTTCCTTTTTATCTCATTGCATTGCTAAGGTACGGATATTCTGACCTTACTCTTAAGGTTTCCTTTGTGATTACAACCTTTGATATGAACCTTCTGTTTTGAACCTTTGCTATGATAAACTCTGTTATTTGAACCTTCTGATATGACAACTATGTTTTGAACCTTTGTTTATGAACCTTAAGTTACCTGAACTTCACAAGGCATGGGGGTTCCATGTCCATGTTGATGAGGCGAAAAATGGTCCGTTTTTAGGAGGTCATTTAAGCCGGAATTGGAATTTATTTGATCAAATATTGCCCTAAATCGTTCCTTTTGTGATTTTAGGCACTTTGGGAGTGAATTCTAGAAAAGGAAGCATTTTGGACGTTTTTGGAGCATAAAAGTGAAAAAAACGGCAAAGTCTTAATTTTCCTTGCTGGGAACAGTATACGACGACGTCAAGAAGGACAAGATGATGGCGTCAGGAGCAAAATGGATGACGGCCCAGAGAAAATATGACGGCGTCAGCACAAGGGCGTCAAGAGTAAATGTGGTGACGGCCTGGAACAAGATTACACCTGACGGCGTCAGATCTGGATCTAGGCAATCTGAGAAGATTTTTGGCGGCGAGATGACGGCGTCAGAATTTTACTCTTGACGCCGTCACCTCATAAAATCTATATATACTTTTCCAATTTTCATTCATTAAAGAGGAACTTGTGTGGAGAATTCTAGGGTTGAACTTTATAAACCCTAGCTCATTTGTAACAGTATTTTCAAGGGTTTTCACCCCTTGAAACCCTTCATGTTCAATTGAGATAAGTTTTCCTTCAATTCATTCAATATGTCTATGTGTTGTTTGAATATATCTTATGCTTGTCTTGATTTTAACATGCTAGGCTAGATCTATTGTGTGTTTGCTTAGATGTAATGAAACCTAGATGTTAATTATAGGTTGATTGCTTGTTTATAGTTGTAATGGATGAATGATTTCAATGTTAGGCTTAAGAAAACTGGCAGATCTCCATTGTGTAACTTGCTTGAACGTCTTAAGAAACATGAACCGATGTGTACTAGGTTTTTATGGTTGTATTTAATGCATGAGCGAATTCTAGTGATCCCATGTTAGGAGCTTCTTGCAGGCTCGACATAGGAGTGAAGTAGGAGCTTATAGAATTGGGGAAGTAAGTACGCCACCCCATGATTGGTATTAAGGAATATAACCCGTCATCCACGCAACTGTAACAAGTAATTAACCTGTAAAAGATATCTAGGGAGTAGTGAAATCTAAGTAAACACAATTCTCCCATATATTGTTCACACCACTAGTTAAATTAGTTTATTTTCTTTTTTGTTATTTTATTTTGATTGCATCTTAGTTATTGGGTTAGTTGACTAGCAACTAATTCCGCCCACTCTTCCAAAACCGAGATTTTATTTGCTTTTATAAAATATAAAAAAATACAAAAAGAATCATCCCTCACCTCTAGACCTAGTTCTTAGGTTTTCTAATCCTAGCGACACTATTCCTGAGTTGAACGATCAATCCCCCGGTACTTGTCACTATACTATACTACAACGATCAGGTACACTGCCTGGTGGGGGTTGTAAGCTTCTCGAGATCCCTCGAGAGGTAAAGCCTGGTGCAATTCCCACGCATCACATGTCAAAGATGCACCTTTGACATGACTCTTGGGCAGTAGAGTGATGTTCTGCCATGTCCCTTTGGTTGGTTGTACATATATGTTGTTATATGATTTGGGTAGGGGCGTATAGATGCATCCTAGATCTGTTTCTGATATGTTATGATATGATATTTGTCTGGTGAATGTGGTTATGTATGCAATACACGTCCTTCACAAACTCTGGGAGCTAGCTACTCCATTTATGTTGCCTTATGTGTGATTATGATATGTTTCTGAGCTCATGGTATTCTGATTCTGTTTATACAAGTGATTGTATAGATTCCTTACCTAAACTACACATTACATTTCTGTACCATCCATTATGCCTAATTATATTTCCCACATTAAACATTTGTACTTCAGCATTTATATTTCAGTTCATTTTTGTTATATATCTGTTCACTGGGCTTTTTAAGCTCAGCCGCATTTCTTTTTCTCCGCGGCAGGTATTCAAGATAGCTTTTGGGATAGCTTTCGGGGGTTTGAGAGTAGAGCTGAGTGAAGATTTGACCATAGTCATCTTAGTTTAAAGTTATTTATATAAGACTTCCGCTTTTGTTTAGTTATGAATCTTCTGATGTGAAACCATATTTTTGTGACATCTCTACCCTTGTCAGGTTGGGGTGTTACAGTTTAAGGTACAGATATTCTGACCTTACTTTTAAGGTTTCCTTTGTGATATGAACCTTTGATATGAATCTTCTGTTTTGAACCTTTGTTATTTGAACCTTATGATATGATAACTATGTTTTGAACCTTTGTTTATGAACTTTTTGTTACCTGAGCTTCACTTGGCATAGGGGTTCCATGTTCATGTCATATATGAACCTTTGACATGACTCTAGGGCAGTAGAGTGATGTTCTGCTACGTCGCTTTGGTTGGTTGTACATATATGGTTGTTATATGTTTTGGGTAGGGCGTATGGATGCATCCTAGATCTGTTTCTGTAAAGTTATGATATGATATTTGTCTGGTGAATGCGGATGTGTGTGCAATACACATCCTTCACAACTCTGGGAACTAGCTACTCCAATTATATTGCCTTATGTGATGATATAATTGAATATTTTGTCTGAGCTCATGGTATTCAGATTTTGTTTATACAGGTGACTGTATAGATTCCTTAATCAATCTAAACATTACATTTCCGTATTATCCATTATGCTTAATTATGTTTCCCATAATATATCAATTGTACTTTAGTATTTTTTATTTCAGTTCATTTATGTTTCCCATAATATATCAATTGTACTTTAGTATTTTTTTTATTTCAGTTCATTATTGCTATATCTGTTCACTGGGCTTTTTAAGCTCAGCCGCATTTCTTTTCTCCACGGCAGGTATTCAAGATAGCTTTTGGGATAGCTTTCGGGGGTTTGAGGGTAGAGCTGAGTGAAGATTTGACCGTAATTATCTTAGATTAAAGTTATTTATGTAAGACTTCCACTTTGGTTTCGTTATAAATGTTCTAATATGAAACCATTATTGTGACATCTCTACCATTGTCGGGTTGGGGTGTTACATATTGTTATGGTAAAGTGGTGAAATTTTACACCATTAGTTATGTTTATGTTTATTAAAAGAAAAAAATCAAAAAAGAAAAAGAAAGAGAAAAAGAAAAGAATATAGAGAAAAAGAGTGAGGAATGTGAGATAATCGGTTTGTCTAAACTTAACCGATTTTATATTTCATGAGCTAATCAATTATTCATTGGTACGTATTATAAACCAACGATGTTGTTATGTAATAGTGGAGATATCACCACTATTTGTTATACTATATTTATGGATTGCAAGGGAGTTGGCCATTATAGGAACGCCAACTAACGTTTATTCTTTGATTGAGACATCATTAAGTCTAATTCGTGTCTACCTATTAAGTGTTAAAGCGTGAGTTAGTATATGATTTGTGTCTTTTTCAAGGGAAGGCCGGGAAGTAGTTAACCACATTTGTATGGACTTAATCTATCTTTTTGTTTTTTTACACAAATTATTTCCCAAATGATATCCTAACCCTTACCAAATTACTTTATTCGTTGTTAGCTTTCGAGCATTCGGTTATTGTAATGGCTTTGAAAGAATTTCAAGTGCATAAATATTGTAGTAACCATCCAAGTTTTTGACTAATCAAGTTACGCGCTAGCGATCTAAGGTTTCCCCTTAGTGACCATCCGTTGTTTGAGAAATCAAGGATTCGCGCCAGCTATCTATTGTGTTTATGTAGGAGATGTTTGAACAAAGCTAGGTATAACCCTTAAGCCTTATCATGTTTAACCCAATTTACTGCTTTAGACTTGTTTCTCCTTAGCTTTAGTGGTGGAAAGGAAAGGAAGTCCTTGTAGACCGAACCACAATAAATCCTCGTGTCGTGGTTTTATTTTTTCTATCTTTACTTGCATCAACATATTGATATATTTGTTAATATATATTTGTCGATCTCACATCAAGTTTTCAAAAGAAAAGTAATTGAAAATCGATAAAACTATTCACCCCCCCCCCCCCCTTCTAGTTTTCCACAAAATTTTTGGAAATGTAAGACATAGACCTAAATCACAGAGGTGAATTTTCAAAAAATGATTAAGAAACGAAGAAGTTATAGCCTTACGAAGTTGGGCAAAGTTTCTAAGTAAAACAACAATTTGAGACCTGTGGCTATTGAGGTCCTTTTGGGTGACTAAAACTTAATTTCACTAAACGAGGCTATGTTTTCTTGAAACTAGACACATAAACCTACGTTCTAGGCTTGACGAAAAGAGGATAAAAAATGTGTGAGTTATAGCCGTTTGAAGTCGGGAAAACCCTCCTAACAGCCCACTTTTTAAAACTTTAGTATAAAACAAAGTGGTTATTTTGTTTTTCTAAGTATTTATCGCATGTGAAGGCTTTGTGAAACCTCAATACAAGTTTATATAGGTGATAAAACTTTCTAAAACTCATATGCATATAGTACATAGTGTGTTGTTCCTAAGCCGTCTTATTAAATTAGGTCACGGTTAGGACACTTTGTTTCATTCAAGCTTGCGTACTTATTTTCGTTATCACTACTTGTTTACGTGAGTTTTCGCGGCCCCTTTTTGTTTTTACATTTCTCGAGGGAAAATAATACTCAAAGATTACTTTTAAATCTTTATGTTGTGCTACACTATTTTTTCATACTTTTTGGACAAGATGTGTGTTTGTATTGCAGTATTATTCTTAATGTGTTATTCTTACTGTGTGGATTCTTATTATGTGTATTCTTACTGTGTGGATCTTGACCATGGGTAAATAGTATAACTTTAGGAAGAGGCACCCAACATAACTTTGGGAAGAGGCACCCAATATGTGTGGATCTTTAATGTGTGGTTTGTGGCATGAGGTTCAGTTGTTGTGATTGTGTGATTTTAATAAGTACTTGCATATAAATCATACATTATCCAATGCACAGCGAACGTGGTTTACATTTTAAACCCGCGAGTTCACCAACTCTATGTTGACATTTTCGAGTATTCATTTTTAGATGATAACAATAACAATGCTTAAGGATGATAGAGCTTCCTACTTGGCCATAGCAAGACCTAAGATTTACCCTCATGGGTCATTTCCCTTGGCTAATTTGCATTAGAACACATTTATGGAATTATGTTGTTTATTTGGTTTATTTGGAACAAGTTGAATTGTATTTGTCCCGAGTTGTGGGAACTTCTATGTTGACTTTATAACTGTGTTGTCGTGGAATTGACTAGTCACGACACAAGTTTCCTTTATGTGTCGGGCGACGTCATGAAACATTGTATGAATTCATTTAGTATTTCTCTATTATTTTACCAATGTGTTATGACAATTCCGTCCGTCGCGCCTCGCGTTTCCGCTATCGACGATGTGTGACAACTACCTATTGACCACTCCCACCACCTTCGACCACCTTCATAAACCCCACCTAGATCATCTGTTCAAATGCTGTTTAAACAAAAAAAACTTACAACAACAACGAAAAACCTAATTACAGACAGCGTGACATCATATATCTTCTAATTAGATTGATCAGGTCTTTCATAGTAGGTACTAAACAATAGTAAATAAGAAAAGATCTCAACAACTTCAACCTTATGATTAAACTATATTAAAAAACAAAAACAAAAAAAACTAGCAATGATAATTGTTTTTATACAAAAATTGTAATCAAGTAGCTAGAAAAGTTCAACATATTGCCCCAAGGAGAGTGCAGGCCATAGTCAAATGACACGATATATTTCAAAACTTGTCTTAATTAACACAAATACAATATCCAAACCTAAATGGTAAGCTCCATAATGGCGCTGACTATGTCCCCGTTATGTATCTTGAGAGCCTTAACAGCCTTAGGCCTCGACACTCCTGCTTGTGTGATCACAAGATCAATGTCACGTGGCTCAACACCAGTATCATCTACTTCATCTTCTTCTTCATCTGCTTGAGTAGCTGCTGCTAAAATTTCGGGTTTGCCCATCATGGATCCCATGTCGAGCATTCAGAAATTTTGGGCTGCTTGAGTTTGAAGTTGTGAGCTTAAGTCATCGATCTTTGCCTCTCCAAATAGGTTTTTAGGTTTCAGAGTTAGGGCTCTTGAAAACATCGGGGCTTTGAGATGAAAACATTATATGTATTGGCGCAAAGAGGTGGTTTTAGTTTTCACAAACAGAATTCATAAATGATGATACTATCTTAGATACAACATTGCCCAGCTTCAACATTGCCTTTCGGCTCTTCTTTTCACTCCTACTTTGCTTTGAACTCTCACTCCCAACTGAAATTTCATTTTACAAAGCATAAAGTTCAAGCCCAAGATTGAATATAACAAACATTATAACATAATAATAGAAAAGTAATGACTGCCACAACCTACAAGTAACAAAACATGGAAAAAAAATTAGAATAATCCCGCACGTATGTAACTTATAAAGCACTAAAGATGCCCTACTAAAATATATCAGGCTACTCAAGGCTCCTTACTTTACAATTGTAAGTTGCAAAAATGTTTCAATAAAAAACATAATGAACTATAATGAAATGATAGATAAAAGCATTTGTTTGTTTTTCTAAAATTGGATTCGAAAACACTTTGACACATTTTTATAAAACTAGGAGGAGGATTAAAGGCAGGAAGTGGACAGAGGAGAATTCTCAGGAGATGCAAAAAGTTCATATGAATTAAACTCATCCAATTGGTTTATATGAATTTGTTTAACAATGGGTTGGTGACACATCTGTGATTGGTGGTGGTGAATTACAGGGTAGTTGATGGTTGTAATGGTGGTTGGTGGTGGTGAGTGGAGGATGAAGAAGAAAGGGGGTGGATAAGGTTGAACAAAAACAATTAAATAGTTAATATAACTCAGTGAAATGATCAAAATACCCTCATATGCAAGGCACATGGGGGACTTAACGAATGTTGGTCGACGACAAAAAGTCAAATGAACCTTGAGTGATGCAAAAAGTGAACAGTAAGAAATCTGGGTGTATTCATGGTTATAAAAAGCGCTCTGATCACAGTTTTCTAGCTATATATTCTAGAGTCAACCACTTGTTAATGGTTGACAATAAAAGTCAAACTAAAGAAACCTGAATACAAATATATCCAAGGAGTTTAGTGTCCCCGGGTCGTTTATGTCCCTTGAAAGTGTGATATCCTGAGTTAGAACGGATCTGGGATCGGGAATTATTGAACAAGAAAAGGGTATGTGATTTGTGATTACCCTAGGAAAAAGAAAATAGCTTAAATAAGCTATATAAACAAAACCTTGAAATAAGAAAACGTAAAAACGTAAAAGAAATTAAAAACGTACGTTTAGTTTAAATAAACGTAAACGTACTAAATAAAAAGTGAAATTGAAGAAATAAAAAGGCTATAAAGATGAAAATTGGATTTTTACAAACCTAAGGACTTAAGAAAATTATGGGAAAAAGAAAATTATTTTTTTAACTTATAAATTATTTATTATTAATTATTTATAATTAAAACTAATTAAAATCAAAATAAATACTAAATGAAAAGTGAAAAATATAAAACTTTTATAGTAAATACTTTATACTATAAATAAACTGAGAAAAATATAAAAAAGGTGGGAGTGCTTCTAAATAAGCAGAAATAAGCAGTTTTGCTTAAATAAGCAAAACTGAGTAATGTTTACTATAAATAAAAATATAGAAAACTAAAACACTAAATACAGCCTAGGGGAGATGGTGCATGTGTTTGTTATGATTTTTGACTAGTTTGACCAAGAGGTCAGTGGTTCGAATCCAGGCACAAGCAAAATTTCCCAAACTATTTATTTTTTTAGTTTTTCTTTTTCTGGAACACTTTAACAACAAATACAAACAACTTTTAAAAAGACACAAGTTTTATAAACAACAATTAAGCTGTTTTGCAAGCTTGTTGATCCAACAGTCAAGCTTTTGCTTGACTGTTTGATCTTTGGGCTTTCAAAAAGCTTTAAACAAGCTAATAAGCTGTAACAAAAGACAAAGGAAGATAAAATAAGGTAAAACAGATAAGAATAAAGCCAAAGAAAAGAGAAAACAAAGGAAAATAAGCTGGATAAGCAAATAAGCTAATCCACTAAACTGCAAACCAAGCACCCCCTACAGTCTCTTTGATGGATCAATCTAGCTTATCAAATAAGTTGGAAAGATCAAATAAAGTTTTGAGACCTTAAGTTGGGTTGGTGGTGTGTCCAAAAAGCCAAAGCTTGGCCTGTGGGACCCACAGGCTAGCTTTTTAGGAGCTTGTGAAATAAGCTTAATACATTGAGAGTGATGATCACTCAGTGTATGCTGGTGATGGGACAACCTTGCAGTTAGATGCAGCCCTAGTAAATGAGTAGCAAAATGGAAACTAAGTACTGAGATAAGGAGTTTGGTTGCTTGGCTTTCCAAAAAGCAAAAGGAACACTCAGTGGGTCCCACAAATAAGCTCTACAGATACTTAGAAATATAGACAGATACAATACTCCCCTTTGGTTCAGGGGAGGATTCAGATAAACAGCTTAAAAGATGAGACAAATTAAGCACTTAGACAAATAGATAAAAAAAAAATAACTAAAAATACAAACAAGAAGTTTAGCAACTAAATTTAAATTATCTAAAAGATTATAACCAGAAACTAATTAATAAAGCCTACACAAAAATATAAATTTTATTCAAAAACTGCAAACTGCAATTATTTGACTTTCTAATTACCTAAGTTCTTTGACCTAAGTGAGATTTAGATCAAATATAATTACTAAATATGATGTATTAAGCTAATTAAAGACAAGATCTATCAAACTTAACAACTATTAAACAATATTTAATGATTCAGAAACAAGGATTTGCAACAGATAACAAGCAAAGTATGATCAAAAGCAATTTTAACATTTTGTTAGAAAAGTACTAAATAAGACTGTTTTATTGAGTAATATTGCACCTAAGGATCCTACATCAAACAATAACAAGGACTCTTAGAACCTTTTATACAGCTTAACTACCTAATCCAAACAGCCCTTAAACTCACTTACTTGGTGATTTCTAAACCAATTCAATGATAGAGACCTCTAATCTGTTTGCAAACCTTATAAGATCATCATATGAGATCTAGTGAACAATAATAAACAACAATAACAACAAAAGAAACAGGAATCAAAGATTGCACTATATGACTGAAATTTAGAAAACTTAACAATTATGAAAAACAACAAACAAGTAACTGATATTAGGCTATAAACACATTAACTAACATAAAACAAACAAGAAACAACAAAGATTACAGTAAATAAGATAGTAAACAGTAAAGTACCAAAATATAAGAAAATGCTTACAGAAGTGTCCAATTGTGAATACTGATTAACATGGACCTCAAACAAGACTTAGATTACACCTATGGCTTACCATAAGCTTCTAATACCCCACAGCAATCCAAATTTCACCCTGCTCCACTTTGATGATTTCAAACCTGCAAATTTTTATTTAAAAGCTATTTTTCTTGATTTTTTTTTCTATTTTTTCTTTTTCAAGTAATACTTGAATTTAATGCTTCTAATTACTCTAATAAGCTATATCATAAGCTTATATGAGCTTAATGATCAAAAACAACCACAGATAATAACTAGAAAGCTTAAAGAGATTTTTGAAATTGAAACAAGGATTCTCAAACTGAAATGGAACTTTAACTTGTATTAAAACTTGAATTAAGGTTTCTTACAACATTACAACAATATTTAAATGCTTAAAAGCTTAAATTTAAACTGAAAGACTAAGTTTACAACTAATACAATTTTAATTGAAACTACTCTACAAAACTAACTAACTATTCCTTCATCTTCTTCCTCCTTTTATAGCCTCAATTGTTCCAGGTGTCAATGGCCGTTTTTATTTAAAAGGGAGAATGGGCTTTTGTAGTTGGGCTTTGATATAATTGGAATGGACCAGGCTTGTGTTTGTTTTGGATTTGGAATTTTGGTTTAATAGTTAGTATTGGATCCGTTTGGTTGTAAGTTTTAAAAGCCCAAGGACTTATTTTGCACATTCTGAATTTCCAGGGACCAATCTTGTAACTTTTCCAAATTTTTTTAAAAAGGACCTTTCTTGCCATATAAAAATATTTTAAGGACCTTTTTAATATTTTTCCAAATTAAAAATAACCGGGGACCAATTTTGCCAATTTTTCAAAGTATAGGGTCCTTTTTAATTCTTTAAATTTACCATCTAGGGGTCAAACTTGGCAATTTGTGAATTACCAAGGACCCTTTGATGATAAATTCCATTTTTTAAACATTAAGGACCTTTTCTGCCAACTTTGAAAGTGTAGGGACTTGTTTTGTAAATTTATTGATTTTACCATCTAGGGGTCAAACTTGGCAACTTGTGAATTACCAAGGACCCTTTGATGATAAAATTCCATTTTTAGACTCTGGGGGTATTTTCTGTCAATATTGAAACTACAGGGACCTGTTTTGCCAATTTTGATATTTTGAACTTCCAAGGGTAAAAATTGTTATTTCATGATTCCTGAGGACTATTATTGACTTTTCTTTAAAATAAATCATCCAGGGATCATTTCTGATATTTCATGAAAGTTCAGGGACTGATTTTGACAATTTGGTAAACTTTGGCCGTTTTTTCCTGTTTTCAGTTCTTTTATGTTTGAAACATATAAAAACACCTTATAAGGATATTTGTAATATTTTGTGGTGTTTCTGAGTATTTTTATATGTTTTTGTTGTTCAGATTTGACAGAAATGATGAGTTTTTATGAACTCATCAATCCCTTACACTTAACTATTGCTAGTCCCTAGCAATCTAGCATCCACTAAAAACCCATTTTTGAAAATTTAATGGATTTTGAAATCTCTTTACCAGACAGCCATTACTTCTGGAGTAGCCAGGTGTGAAAACTGTGGTACACCTGATAACCGTGTGATTTTGAGCAAACCACCAGCTGTCGACGGATTTGTTTTGTCTTTACCAAAAGCCGTTTGCTTCTGGACTAGCCAACTCTTGATGGAATAGTCAACATCTTGGTGAGCTGATTACCAATTATGGTTTTTCACTGCCTTTACCACAAGCCATAATTTTGCGGGCTAGCCAACTCATTTGCTTAAGGGGAGTTGAGGAACCATACAATTTTTAGCAAATTGCAAGCCATAAACGGATTTGAGTTATCTTTACCAAGAGTCGTTTGCTCCTGGATTAGCCAGTCCTTAAGTGGATTAGACATGGTGGACTAATAACCATTTGTTGCGTTAATGCCAAGTACTTCATTAAGTGAAAATTTTGAAAAAAAAAATTAATTTTTGGCAAAAACGGGGGTACTAGATGTATAATGTGATTAAATTCGCTAGAATTTCCCCCCTACACTTAGAAATGAATATTGTCCTCAATATTCAAAGTCCCGGCTATTATGCCGACTCTTTGAACGTAAAAAGGCAATATTACAAGCTGAATGTAGGAACAACTTTTATTTTATTTTTGAATTTTTTCATTTTTATTTTATGTACTTTATTTACAGTAGGGCAACTCCCCTACACTTGGGTGGTAGAACAGAGAAAGAAGTCAGAAACATGGATGAGAACCCATGTGATGCTAATGTTTTTGTTTTTCGAGTCACTAGCTTGACTCGACCCCGTATTAATTAGTCCGTGGGGAAAGTTTGGAGATCTGGGACAACCACTTGTGGTATGTCCCCTCCAAAGTAGTGTTTCAAACGATGGCCATTTACTTTAAAATTGGGACCGTCAGATTGCAATAACTCAACAGTTCCGTATGGGTATACTTTTGCTACAGTAAATGGTCCAGACCAACGGGTTTTTAGCTTGCCCGAGAAAATTTTCAATCTTGAATTGAAAAGAAGAACTCTGTCACCAACGTTGAAAACGCGGTTCTTTATTTTAGAGTCATGTATCTTCTTAGTCTTTTCTTTATAGATTAAAGAATTCTCGTAAGCTTGATCACGTAGTTCATTTAGCTCATTTAGCTGAATCTTACGGTGATCACCCGCTGTCTGAATGTCAAAGTTTGCATGTTTCAAAGCCCAATAGGCTTTGTGCTCTAATTCGATCGGAAGATGACATGTCTTTCCGTACACCAACTTGTATGGAGTACACCCTATGGGTGTTTTATAAGCCGTACGAAAAGCCCAGAGTGCGTCGTCCAATTTGTCCGACCAAGAGGCACGGTTTTCACCAACCGTCCTCTCCAGAATTCTCTTAATGCCCCGATTTGAGACCTCCACCTGCCCACTAGTTTGGGGGTGATATGCAGTAGAAAGACGGTGAGTTACACCGTATTTCAACATCACTCTTGCAAATTGATCATTGCAAAAGTGTGTACCACGATCACTGATAATGGCACGAGGAGTCCCGAATCGAGCAAAGAGAGACTTTAGAAATTTTACAACAACTTGGGCATCATTAGTGGGTAAAGCTTTCCCCTCAACCCATTTAGATAAATAGTCTACAGCCACGAGTATATACTTGTTACCTCTTGAAGATGGGAACGGGCCCATGAAATCAATGCCCCAAATATCAAATATTTCACAGACTTGGATGATGTTTTGAGGCATTTCATCCTTCTTAGAAACATTCCCGTGATGCTGACAAGCATCACAAGTTTTGACAAGATCTTGGGCATCTTTATAGATGGTGGGCCAGTAAAAGCCAGAATCAAACACCTTCTTGGCGGTGTAATTAGAGCTGTGATGTCCCCCAGTGGGTCCATCATGACAAGCTTTAAGGATTTCCATGGCTTCAGTTCCATGGACACACCGTCGGATGACTTGATCCGCACATATCTTAAAGAGGTAAGGGTCGTCCCAGAAATAGTGTTTTACGTCTTTGAAGAATTTTTTCTTCTGCTGGGACGTCATCCCTTTCACTACAAAATTACCCGCATGGTAATTTGCAAAATCTGCAAACCATGGGGTAGAGGTATCATCCCGACCAGAGATTAAAGTTAGTGTCTCCAGAGGAAAGGTTTCATTAATTTCCTTTCTCTCGAGATCATCCTGATGAGGATTCTCTAGACGGGATAAGTGATCAGCCGCAAGGTTTTCTGCTCCTTTCTTATCACGTATGATAATGTCAAATTCTTGAAGGAGTAGAACCCAACGGAGCAATCTCGGCTTTGCATCCTGTTTAGTAAACAGGTATTTCAAGGCCGAGTGGTCCGTATACACTACACTTTTGGTTAGGATTAAATAAGACCTAAATTTCTCAAAGGCATATACCACAGCTAATAATTTTTTTTCTGTGGTGGTATAATGTGTTTGAGCTTCACTCATGGTCTTACTTGCGTAGTGTATTGGCTGAAAATGTTTTGATTTACGTTTCCCCAGAACTGCACCAATAGCGAAGTCGCTAGCATCGCACATAAGTTCGAAGGGTAAGTCCCAGTCGGGGGCAACAAGGATCGGTGCCTCGGTAAGCCTTTTCTTTAAAGTAGAGAAAGCTTCGATGCACTCGGGGGAAAAGATAAAAGGAGCATCCTTTTCAAGAAGATGAGTCATGGGCAGGGCTATTTTGGAGAAATCCTGAATGAATCTCCGATAGAACCCGGCATGGCCAAGGAAACTCCTTATTCCTTTAACAGTGGTGGGATGAGGCAGTTTAGCTATAACATCAATTTTGGCCTTATCGACCTCAATCCCACTTTTTGAAATTTTATGGCCGAGGACAATGCCCTCATTAACCATAAAATGGCTCTTCTCCCAGTTTAGACAAAGATTAGTGTCTTCACAACGTTGAAGCATTTTTTCTAAATGGGAGAGGCATGAGTCGAAAGAATTCCCGATGACTGAGAAGTCATCCATGAATACCTCCATGGTTTTCCCGATCATGTCGTGGAAAATAGCCATCATGCACCTCTGGAAAGTGCCCGAAGCATTGCATAACCCAAAAGGCATGCGACGATAGGCAAATGTTCTGTAAGGGCATGTGAAGGTAGTCTTATCTTGATCCTGTGGATCAATGGGAATCTTGAAGTAACCCGAGAATCCGTCGAGGAAGCAATAATACTCATTCCCCGCTAGTCTCTCGAGAATCTGATCCATAAAGGGCAGAGGGAAGTGGTCTTTGCGGGTGGCTTCGTTAAGCTTTCTGTAATCGATACATACTCGCCACCCTGTAACCAAACGAGTTGGTATCAACTCGTTATCCTCATTTGTGACAACCGTGATGCGACCCTTTTTTGGAACACAATGTATTGGGCTAACCCAAGGACTATCTGATATAGGGTAAATCAATCCTGCATCAAGAAGTTTGATAACTTCTTCCTTGATAACTTCGTGGATTTTTGGATTTACCCTTCTTTGATGTTGCACGGTAGGTTTAAAGTCCTCTTCCATTAGGATTTTGTGTGTACAAAAATCCGGGTTAATACCCTTTATGTCTGAGAGCTTCCAAGCAATTGCTTGCTTGTGGGACTTTAAAACCTTAAGCAGCGCGGTTTTCTCCTCATCCTTTAAGTCTTTGGCAATAATGACCGGTAACTTATCGTTACCTTCCAAGAATGCACATTCTAGATGAGGAGGCAGGTCCTTAAGTTCGACCTCGGGGAAATCATCAGTTTTCTCAACATTTTTGACTTCCGCGTTATGAAGTTGTGGAGGTAGAACATGAATGGGAGAGGGATCTTTATTCAATAACTTCTCAAGGAGAAGTATATCCCTTTCCGGGTCAATCTCTTGGTTATCAATCCCCTCGGGAACTGAATCACTTTTAAGAGAGGCCTCTAATTCCTCAAGGACGAAATCACTTCCCTCAAACGGAGTGAGGGAAGGAGAAGAATTAATGATTATGGGGTGAGAAGAGGGAGTGGAATTTCCACTCGTAGAACTATCAGCGAAGCCAAGGATTTCCTGAGCATACTCCTCGGATGCAATGTCAATGACATCAATTCGGTTGACCGATTCAGCATCATAATTCGAAGAGTATCTCGAGGTTTGATCAAGGTTGAACGTTATCGCTTCAGTGCCAACTCGTAACGTGATTTCCTCATCGAAAACATCGATTAATGCACGACCCGTCCTTAAGAATCCCCTCCCAAGAATGAGAGGAACTCTTGGATCCGCATCGAAATCAACAACGACAAAGTCTGCCGGAAAATGGAACTTTCCCACTCTTACAAATACGTCCTCAGCAATGCCAAGGGGACGTGAAATTGAACGGTCTGCAAGCTTGAGAGTCATGCAAGTGGGACTAAGTGCCTGAAGATAGAGCTTTTTCCAAACTGAGTAGGGCATTAAGTTGATGCTTGCACCAAGATCGGCCAAGGCAAAGCAGTCAACCATTCCTGGAAATACACAAGGTATTAGAAATTTTCCAGGATCTCCTAGCTTCGCGGGAAGCTGTTTCAACAGAACTGCAGAGCAGTTTTCATTGAGTGGAGTTCGTGCTATCTCAAACAGTTTTTCTTTATTGCTCAACAGGTTTTTGATTGTCGATGCGAATTTGGGCATTAAAAGAAGAGCATCCGCGAAACTAATAACGGAGTGTAGTTCTTGAAAAATCTGAAAGAATTTTTCCATCTGATGATTAGCTTTTTTACGGAGCTTCTGGTCTTGCAATCGTGAGGGATATGGAATTGTTGGTTTTGGGTTGGCTTTTGGATTTTCAACAGGACCTTCGGTAGTTTCAAACATAACTCTTTTAGGGGGAGTCGGAACAGGGATAACTGGAGGTGGGACGTCGTCGGTACTTCCTTTATGAATAGGAGGTATCGTGTCCGTTGTAACCTCAGCTTCTTTTTCCAGTACCTCAGGAGAAGAGAAAGAGGTAGATGGAGTTTTAGGTCCTTTGTATGAAGCTCCACTCCTTGTGGTGATCGCCTTAACATCGCCCCTCGGATTAGCGATCGTGTTGCTAGGTAAAGTACCTGAGCCCGAGGGTCAATCATTTAAAGATTTCTTTATGTCATAAATCTGGCTGATCAACAACCAGTTGGTTTCTTCCTGTGCTTTCATGAATTGTTTTAACAATTCATCAGAAGAGGTAGGGTTTGGAACAACAGCTGGTGTTTGAACAGGAGGGGTTTGCCCTCGAGTGTTCTGATGAAACCCTTGATTTTGGAATTGTCCCTGATTAGGGTTTCCATGAAAGTAGCCAGGATTATAGTTACTCGGTCCCTGATTTCTAATCCCCTGATTTTGAAAATTTTGGGGATAACCTTGATTAAAGTGACCTTGGTTAAGATAACCTTGGTTACTTCTGTTCTGGTTCTGGGGACGGTTTTGTGTGTTCTGGTTAAAACCAGGTGGTACAGAGATCGGACGCCATGGTGGCACAGCAGGAGGACGATATGGATTGCCTCCTTGGCTAGAACTACCAGCAATCGCGTTGGTTTCAAATGTGTTATTGTCTGTGGCAGTACAGTTATAGTAGGCATGTGGTCCACCGCAGGTAACACAAACATCCACTTTCTTCACTTCAGCATGTGAAGGATTCTGTGGGAACGAGACTTTCTTCTGATTGGAGTGAACCAAGGCTTGTATAGCATCCGTGAGTTTATCAATCTTAGCATCGGTGCTAGACTGATTCACGGTAGAAGAAGTAGAAGGATCAACCTGTTTATTACGTATGGTTCGAACCTTGGACTTATTTTCAATTATTGCTAAAGCTTCCTTGACAGTATGACTCAAAAAATTCCCTCCTGCTGAGGCATTAAGGGAATCTTGGTCTGCTTGGCTTACTCCGTTATAAAATGTGTCGAGTTGCATTAACTCAGAAAATCCATGGTGGGGGCATTTGCGAAGCAACTCTTTGAATCTATCCCATGCTTCACTGAATGTCTCACCAGGTCTTTGTGAAAACTTGGTGATCTCATTCCTCAGATAGGCAGTTTTGGATGGTGGATAGAATTCATTCACAAATTTCTTAACTAGATCTTCCCATGTTTCTATGGATCGAGGGGGTTGTTTCTCCAGCCAGACTCTGGCTGCTCCCTCGAGAGAAAATGGAAACAGAAGTAGTTTAATAGCCTCCGGCGGGACATTCTTATATTTGATGGTGGATATGATCTTATTAAACCATCTTATATGCGAATGAGGATCGTCCCTTTCGAAACCATAGAACTGATTAGAAGTAACCAGATTAAGTAATCCGGTTTTTAATTCGAAATTATCAGATACTATGGCGGGTACAATAATAGCATCTCCATAACCCTCGATGGGTGCCTGGAGAAGCTCTGACATCGGGTGGTCTTCTGTCATAATGACTGCAGGTTTAGGTTCAGTCTGTATTTGAGGTTCAATTTTCGGGGCAGATTGTGTACGTTTTCAAGGAATACTGACAAGCTCGCGATGAGGACTTGTAGACCTAGAAGAACGTGTGTACATGTACTAAAAACAAAATTTTCAAAACAAGATCGAGGCAAAACCACAGTAAACTTAACTCAATAATCACAGGTAAAATGGCTTCTTTATAAAAGGTACACCACTTATAGGGATATTACGTTAAGTTTTTTATCTTATGTTTGGGAACTTATTCTGAAGGTTATTTAATTGTAATTTCACAATAAAAGAAAATGTTTTTGGGTATATGTGTATGGGTGAAAACTTGGAAAATATTTTTGGAATCAATTTGTTAACCGAAATCGTTCCTTTAAAATCACTCGCAGGCTAGCGGGAGGAAATAAATGGATCCCTCTTCAGTTCGCAATTTAATGTCAGAACTTACCTTATACCAGCTGTTTCAGGTTGTGATTTTAAAGAAAACGAAGTAATTTAACTTCACGATTAATTTTGTTGTTATTTAATTTTTTTGGTGTTTTTAACACTTTAGGAAAAGTGTTAGTGAACTTTTCAGTTATAATTTTTATTTTCACAAAAATTTACAGACTGATGGTATTTGTACAGTGAGTTGATATTCAGAACCACGGTTAACAAATTCGTTGTACGCAGCACACCTCCCCGGCAACGGCGCCAAAATTTGATCACAGTTTTCTAGCTATATATTCTAGAGTCAACCACTTGTTAATGGTTGACAATAAAAGTCAAACTAAAGAAACCTGAATACAAATATATCCAAGGAGTTTAGTGTCCCCGGGTCGTTTATGTCCCTTGGAAGTGTGATATCCTGAGTTAGAACGGATCTGAGATCGGGAATTGTTGAACAGGAAAAGGGTATGTGATTTGTGATTACCCTAAGAGAAAAGAAAATAGCTTAAATAAGCTATATAAACAAAACCTTGAAATAAGAAAACGTAAAAACGTAAAAGAAATTAAAAACGTACGTTTAGTTTAAATAAACGTAAACGTACTAAATAAAAAGTGAAATTGAAGAAATAAAAAGGCTATAAAGATGAAAATTGGATTTTTACAAACCTAAGGACTTAAGAAAATTATGGGAAAAAGAAAAATATTTTTTTAACTTATAAATTATTTATTATTAATTATTTATAATTAAAACTAATTAAAATCAAAATAAATAATAAATGAAAAGTGAGAAATATAAAACTTTTATAGTAAATACTTTATACTATAAATAAACTGGGAAAAATATAAAAAAGGTGGGAGTGCTTCTAAATAAGCAAAAATAAGCAGTTTTGCTTAAATAAGCAAAACTGAGTAATGTTTACTATAAATAAAAATATAGAAAACTAAAACACTAAATACAGCCTAGGGGAGATGGTGCGTGTGTTTGTTATGATTTTTGACCAGTTTGACCAACAGGTCACTGGTTCGAATCCAGGCACAAGCAAAATTTCCCAAACTATTTATTTTTTTAGTTTTTCTTTTTCTGGAACACTTTAACAACAAATACAAACAACTTTTAAAAAGACACAAGTTTTATAAACAACAATTAAGCTGTTTTGCAAGCTTGTTGATCCAACAGTCAAGCTTTTGCTTGACTGTTTGATCTTTGGGCTTTCAAAAAGCTTTAAACAAGCTGATAAGCTGTAACAAAAGACAAAGGAAGATAAAATAAGGTAAAACAAATAAGAATAAAGCCAAAGAAAAGAGAAAACAAAGGAAAATAAGCTGGATAAGCAAATAAGCTAATCCACTAAACTGCAAACCAAGCACCCCCTGCAGTCTCTTTGATGGATCAATCTAGCTTATCAAATAAGCTGGAAAGATCAAATAAAGTTTTGAGACCTTAAGTTGGGTTGGTGGTGTGTCCAAAAAGCCAAAGCTTGGCCTGTGGGACCCACAGGCTAGCTTTTTAGGTGCTTGTGAAAGAAGCTTAATACATTGAGAGTGATGATCACTCAGTGTATGCTGGTGATGGGACAACCTTGCAGTTAGATGCAGCCCTAGTAAATGAGTAGCAAAATGGAAACTAAGCATTGAGATAAGGAGTTTGGTTGCTTGGCTTTCCAAAAAGCAAAGGAACACTCAGTGGGTCCCACAAATAAGCTCTATAGATACTTAGAAATATAGACAGATACAATACTCCCCTTTGGTTCAGGGGAGGATTCAGATAAACAGCTTAAAAGATGAGACAAATTAAGCACTTAGACAAACAGATAAAAAATAACTAAAAATACAAACAAGAAGTTTAGCAACTAAATTTAAATTATCTAAAAGATTATAACCAGAAACTAATTAATAAAGCCTACACAAAAATATAAATTTTATTCAAAAACTGCAAACTGCAATTATTTGACTTTCTAATTACCTAAGTTCTTTGACCTAAGTGAGATTTAGATCAAATATAATTACTAAATATGATGTATTAAGCTAATTAAAGACAAGATCTATCAAACTTAACAACTATTAAACAATATTTAATGATTCAGAAACAAGGATTTGCAACAGATAACAAGCAAAGTATGATCAAAAGCAATTTTGACTTTTTGTTAGAAAAGTACTAAATAAGACTATTTCACTGAGTAATATTGCACCTAAGGATCCTACATCAAACAAGAACAAGGACTCTTAGAACCTTTTATACAGCTTAACTACCTAATCCAAACAGCCCTTAAACTCACTTACTTGGTGATTTCTAAACCAATTCAATGATAGAGACCTCTAATCTGTTTGCAGACCTTATAAGATCATCATATGAGATCTAGTGAACAATAATAAACAACAATAACAACAAAAGAAACAGGAATCAAAGATTGCACTATATGACTGAAATTTAGGGTGCGTTTGGTATTCTGCGAGGAATGACAATGGGTATGAGTTTGATAGTAGTGGTGGGTCCATCAACTATGAAAGATCCATTCCCCCCTCAAGAGTTGTATATGGAGTATAGAATATATTAGACTTTCATAGTCATAGTTGTGGGCCCAGACATTCTAAACAAACACAAACTATCACTTTTATAGTGATAGTTTGATTCCCTTAGGAGGAAACCAAACGCACCCTTAGAAAACTTAACAATTATGAAAAGCAACAAACAAGTAACTGATATTAGGCTATAAACACATTAACTAACATAAAACAAACAAGAAACAACAAAGATTACAGTAAATAAGATAGTAAACAGTAAAGTACCAAAATATAAGAAAATGCTTACAAAAGTGTCCAATTGTGAATACTGATTAACATGGACCTCAAACAGGACTTAGATTACACCTATGGCTTACCATAAGCTTCTAATACCCCACTGCAATCCAAATTTCACCCTGCTCCACTTTGATGATTTCAAACCTGCAAATTTTTATTTAAAAGCTATTTTTCTTGATTTTTTTTTCTATTTTTTCTTTTTCAAGTAATACTTGAATTTAATGCTTCTAATTACTCTAATAAGCTATATCATAAGCTTATATGAGCTTAATGATCAAAAACAACCACAGATAATAACTAGAAAGCTTAAAGAGATTTTTGAAATTGAAACAAGGATTCTCAAACTGAAATGGAACTTTAACTTGTATTAAAACTTGAATTAAGGTTTCTTAAAACATTACAACAATATTTAAATGCTTAAAAGCTTAAATTTAAACTGAAAGACTAAGTTTACAACTAATACGATTTTAATTGAAACTACTCTACAGAACTAACTAACTATTCCTTCATCTTCTTCCTCCTTTTATAGCCTCAATTGTTCCAGGTGTCTTCTCAGGCAAATCCCACCACTCTTCAACATTGATACGTGTCTAATTTAAGTACAGGTGTTCAAAAAGCATTTTGGCGCCAAAAGTGGGTGAGGTAACTTGCAGCCTGTTTCAGAGCATTAAATGCAATTGAGGTGACAAGGGAAGGTTAAGGGGACAAAATGGAGTGTAAGGGGTGATGGTGGTGTAAGATAACAGGGTATAGGGTGGTTACAGGTACTAGGTGTGATACCTGTCCACTCCTGGTGCAAAACCAAGGAGTGGGTTTGCTTTGAGAGGGTGACAGGTAGGAGATGATGTGGAAAGGTGAAGGCAAGTGGTGGAAGTGGATGGTGGATTGTGGTGAAGCAGGTGAAAGGTGGAAAGGGAGGTTGAAGAAGAGCCAGGGTCAAACGGTCAATGGCCGTTTTTATTTAAAAGGGAGAATGGGCTTTTGTAGTTGGGCTTTGATATAATTGGAATGGACCAGGCTTGTGTTTTTTTTGGATTTGGAATTTTGGTTTAATAGTTAGTATTGGATCCGTTTGGTTGTAAGTTTTAAAAGCCCAAGGACTTATTTTGCACATTCTGAATTTCCAGGGACCAATCTTGTAACTTTTCCAAATTTTGTTAAAAAGGACCTTTCTTGCCATATAAAAATATTTTAAGGACCTTTTTAATATTTTTCCAAATTAAAAATAACCGGGGACCAATTTTGCCAATTTTTCAAAGTATAGGGACCTTTTTGTAAATTCTTTGAATTTATCATCTAGCGGTCAAACTTGGCAACTTGTGAATTACCAATGACCCTTTGATGATAAATTCCATTTTTTAAACATTAAGGACCTTTTCTGCCAACTTTGAAAGTTCAGGGACTTGTTTTGTAAATTTATTGATTTTACCATCTAGGGGTCAAACTTGGCAACTTGTGAATTACCAAGGACCCTTTGATGATAAAATTCCATTTTTAGACTCTGGGGGTATTTTCTGTCAATATTGAAACTACAGGGACCTGTTTTGCCAATTTTGATATTTTGAACTTCCAAGGGTAAAAATTGTTATTTCATGATTCCTGAGGACTATTATTGACTTTTCTTTAAAATAAATCATCCAGGGATCATTTCTGATATTTCATGAAAGTTCAGGGACTGATTTTGACAATTTGGTAAACTTTGGCCCTTTTTTCCTGTTTTCAGTTCTTTTATGTTTGAAACATATAAAAACACCTTATAAGGATATTTGTAATATTTTGTGGTGTTTCTGAGTATTTTTATATGTTTTTGTTGTTCAGATTTGACAGAAATGATGAGTTTTTATGAACTCATCACGCTCCATAAAGGCATGAGGCGTGACCTCCACGTTACGAAATAGACCAAGGCATTGACTCTAGGCGTAGCGTGAGATGAAGCAGGAAAAGACGCGATAAGGCATGAGGAATTGCGAGTTTTTTTTATTCAATTCTGGTAATTTTTTTTTTTAATTTTTTTAATGAAGAATATAACATGTAAAGATTATTTATTAACCTTATTCATTATGTATAACGTTTTATTGTAAACTCAATATACATGAAATCTGTAATATCTATAAAACAAAAATTGTCAAAGTGAAAAGTCAAAAGAGTGAAATGTTGAAAAAATAAAAAATGAAATGTTGAAGCTAAAAAAAGGAAATGTTTAAAACATATGTTTCAAAAAGAAACTACTAATATAAATCGAAAACCGGGTTGACCAGGGAAGCTTCAAACCTGGCGGGTTGACCGAATTTAATTTGACTCGTGTTTTCATCCCAACCCGTTGGGATGACCCGGTTTAAATTGAACCGTTTTTTACACCGAAACAGTTCAACCGGTTGAACCACCTGGGTCGAACCGGGTTTCAAAACATTATGTTTAATCCCCAAATCTTAAAACTTTTATTATTTTTCGTTTATAATCCATAAACTTTTTTTTATCACTAAAATTATCTGCCGCTATAAAATGTCGTTGCTATGCACGGGTACTCGTCTATAAAGGAAAAACACAAAAAGTAAAACGTGAAAACTTAAATTAATAAAGGAAATAGTTAAAACTTAAACTAATAAAGGAAATGTTGAAACTACCAAGTTTTTATAGTATTTTGTTTATCTTTTCTAGCTTTCGTTAAACCATGTTTTTAAAAATTAAGGCATGTTACAACTTCTGTTGGTTCGGGTTCAAACACAAAAAGTAAAGTGTGAAACTTAAATTAATAAAATAAATGGTAAAAACTTAAGCTAATAAAGGAAATATTGAAACTACCAAGTTTTTATTATATTTTGTTTGTCTTTTCTATCTCTCGTGAAATCATTTAAAAAAAAAATTAAGTCATGTTGTTTAACCAAAATATCACTACAACTATGTGTCGCTAGGGGTGACAATTCGAATCGGGTTTGGATTTGCGGTATCGGGTTAACAAGTTGGCGGGTCAAACCCGAACCTGAACCTGACCCATTTAAATTATCGGGTCAGTTATCGAAACCCTAACATGTTTACACATAACCCGAACCTGACCCATTTAACCCGTATATATACTTGGGTTATCGGTTTAAGTAGGTTACGCGGGTTGAACAGGTTAAACGGGTTTCGGATTTACCCATTTAACCCGTTTTATATACAAAAGTAGGCACATTACATGAGTTAAAAAGGTTAAACGGGTTTGTCGGGTCAACCCGTTTAACCCATTTAACCCGTATAATAAAATATAAATAGTTTTTAATTTAAGTGAAAAAAATCTTAAACGGGTTGGCGGGTCGACCCGCTTAATTTATTCCCAACCCGAATCCGACCTATTTAATAAATAGGTTAGTTGGGTCGACCTAAATCCGACCCGAAATATATTATAAACTCAACCCGAACCTATTTATTTGCGTGTCGGTTTCAGAACGGGTTTCGTATTAGGTCAGAAATTAGTAATTACCATCCCTATCTGCCGTTATAAAATCTCATTGCTAGATACTCGTTTAGTATGATATAAATATATAAATATTTTTATATTTTGTGTCCTCTTATACCACCACATCTTAAAATGCAAAAGCTTTACCTTACTCGCTAAAACGTGAAGTGTCACGCCACGCCTCACACTATTTATTAGAGGTGGCAAAACGGGCGGGCACGGGCCACGGGTCAAACGGGCTAAACGGGCACGGGCCAAACGGGTGCATGTTATACTAATCATTTTAGAAAGTACCCAAAATGACAAAATAAATTCCTCAAACTTAACACCTCATTTATATTTAAAAAATTAAATATATTACATCTATAAGTTTTTCTCTAAAAACAATTATGATGTTGTCTAATTGAGAGAAAATATGTGCTCATTTGTGCTCATTTAACTTTTAATTGAGAAATATATGCCCATTTCAAAAAAAGGAAAATGATCAAATATGCCAGAATCTTTTAAAAGTTTGTTTATTTAGCTCATTTTTTTATTTTGAACACAAATTGACACCTCTACTATTTATAACCTTGGTATACTTAACTTTTGTGAAAGACTTAGCGTATGTTTTGAGTACAAAGTTAACGATGTAGGTTACTCTAAAAAAAATAATAATAGAATAAAAAAATTTGAAATCAGAGTCGTAGATCATTTACAGGTAGGATTAGTCCTGCTGACACGCGGCCCAAACTTTTTTCCCCTATAAATACCAATAAATCACTCGCCGCTCCACTCCTAATCTTCTCATAATCGCAACAGATTCTCAACAAATTTCAAAACCCTAGCCTCTCTTCAAAGGTATAACAATCAATTATCATCCTTTTAACTCTTTTTTTCAAATTCAATCATCTTATTATATAATTAACTCTAGTGTATTAATTGATCTATAATTCGATCATCTTTTTAATTACCTCTGTTTAACTGGTAATTGATTATTTAAATAGTCTTTTATCAGTTTGGGTTTAGTGATCGGTTATGTTATTAAGTTTTATCGGGTGATTTTGTAGCGATTGTTTAGGGGGTGTTTGTTTAAGCTTATATGTGGGCTTACGAGCTTATTTGATTTCGGCTTACTCAATTTTCCGGCTTATTCTGAGACTTATGGGCTTATATAATATTATCATATTATAATAAAGTTATATAAGCCCACAAGTCTCAAAATAAGCCAAAAAATTGAGGCGAAACACAAATAAGCTCACAAGCCATTATTTAGATGTATGATAAGAAGTGTTTTTGTGTTTGCATGTTTGTATATCTTTTATTTTCCCTAGATTTTGGTTGTGATTTAGTTTTAGCAATTGATTATTGTTAGGAATGGTTTTGAAGCTAATATATATGAGTATAGCTTTGACGATTTTTGTTTTCTATAATTTTAGATGTGGTTTTAGGCTTGTTGACGCTGTATGTGTGTTTTTGATGTTTGATGATAAGTTTGTTTGTATTGCATGTTTGTGTATCTACTGATATTGTTAGATTTTTTAAGCGATGTATACTAGCAATCTGTTTATAAAATTTACACTGAATGGAATGTAAATATTGTTTTATGTATTAAATATTGTGCTTCTTTCTGTTTCGAAGTCAAATAGGATAGTTTTATTAGATATCAATTGTGGATGATAATTGTTAAAAAGATAAGTTAGAAGCTAGCAAGGATGGTACTGAAAACAAATAATTTAGGGTGAAAAAGAGAATATGTAGAAGTCGAATTGTTGTGCAAAAATTATATTATGTGGTATGTGTAGCTATATGAAAGATGTCCTGCTAATAATTAACCATCATCAACTTTTTAGTATTATCAACATGCTAATTTTCTTTACAGTTCTCAACTACAAAACTGATGTGAGTCACGTTCATAGGCTATGCTTGGCACACAAGATTGTTGAGAGATTGTGCTTATTTTTTCAAAAAATAAGCTACTTAAAAACTAATCTTTGTTTGGCAGACATAACTTATAAGAGATTCTAAAAAAAAATAATAATCTTCTATAATCTCTTAAAACCAAAGGTTACTTCATGTAGCTTATAAAAATAATCTCTTTTTATAATCTCCAGCACCAGCAACAGTTACTTTCGCCAAACATACCCATAGTTATGCCACATGCACTACAATCAGCTTAGTCTTGAAGCTAGAATTGTTAGGTCTTACCCAACGTTTGCATTTGACTAATGTCAAAGAAAATGCCATGTTCCTAAATAGTTTTGCTTGTGTTATACTCCCTCCATCCTTAAATAAGTGTCTTGTTTTGACTTTTTAAAGTCTTTCTTTTTCAACTTTGACCTTAAATATTTTTGTTTGTGTTATATAATACTTGATGAAAATTATAGCTATGAAAATACATTTAAAACCCAATCCTTTCATATATTTTGCATCAAGTATTATATAATACGCAAAAAAAGTTAAGGTCAAAGTTGAAAAAGAAAGACTTCAAAAAGTCAAAACAAGACACTTATTTAGGGACGGAGGGAGTAGAATGTAAGGGATCATTTGGTTAATTATGAATTTAAACGATCGCATCTGTAACAATTTCTATTTTGCTACAACTTGTTATTCTTTTGTTTGTAACTATATGCCCTTTGACCGCGTACTATGAAACTCTTACTCATGATTTTTCATGTTCATACATTTAAGGAGAGCTTTGTTTTTGTTAGGGGGTTTGAAGGTGCTTCTTAAGGGTAGTGGTTGTTGCTTTCAGTGTAGTTACATGGTATTGAGTGTATATAAACAAACCGATGTGGATAAACTAATTCTGAATGAGATGGATGTTCATTGTGCTTAACTTATATGTTTACGGTTGGTAATAGGGTTATAAGTAGACCGTAGATGGATGCTCCACAAAACAATTGTAGAGGCTGCTGTCACTTGACTAATAGAAGCGAGGCTTTTCTGCTTAGCGAATATGTCTAGCCTATAAGATAAGCCTAAGCTTACCAAGTTCTAGATATCAGCAGCAAGCAAAGCTGTTTCTGTCAAATGTTCATGTACACAAAGATGGCCAAGCCTACGGGTTTTGCTAACAACAACCCATTTATTCGTTTTAAACATGGAATGTGATGTTAAACATGGTATGTTTGGTGTTCATTGATTGTTGATTTTTTAATTAAGGAATGCTTAACCATAACCCATTGAGTACCTGATGATAATCTATCCTTTCATTGTGAATCTTCTGATTCGGAGAACTCAGTCTGTTGTGTTGATAACTACTTGATGTTGTTGAGTACCACTCTAGAGCTTTAAGATCATATTTTACAGTAATAAGTTCTTTTTGAATTACCTATGAGTTCATCTGTTTACTTCATATAACTGGTGTGACTCTGTGTCTATGAACATTTACAACAGGTTTTAGGCATACATACATGAACGCTGTATGCATTGCTAGTTTATTATTGAGCACATAACTTATCATGGAGATCTTGATGGGCCAGATCAATGTCTTTGTTTACACTTGTATATAAAGTTTTGGCTTACATGACATTTGGCAAATGACTGTTTCTGCAGGCACAGTGATTCAATCTCGTGATGGCTTCAAAGCGTATTCAGAAGGAGTTGAAAGATTTGCAGAAGGATCCTCCTACCTCTTGCAGTGCTGGTTGGTTTTTCTTGGTTTTTTGTTTTCTGCTGTACTGACATTGTATAAATCTGTTCCATTTGGCTTTGTCCAGTGCATAAGGATAGTGTTTTAATAGCATACCATGGCATGATGGCTTGATTCCAGTATCAATTTAAGAAAAAACCACTTCAAAATATTTGAACATAAACTGTGTGGGTTTTTCTAGTTATAATTGATATCATTGATGGTTGTTGGGATGTGGGGTTAGTGTTTGGGTTTGTTACGGGTGTTCTTCATGTCTTATCTGCTTCATTTGGGAAGAGCTATAATGTTCCGTAATTGTTTGACTAAAAGACTGTTGCATAGACGATACGTGTGATCTTATGCTTGGTTGATTGTAGTTAGATTTTCCTAGTGTTTTTTTGCGTGTTTTACTAGTTATGCTTCCATTGTTTGCATAAAACTTTATTTTGGATTTGCTAATACTTTGATTTGATGATCTCACTCAAAACAACAATGTGCAAGACTACCAAAGGCCTCTTGGCCCAGCGGTATGTGAGTGGCCCATCAACCTAGAGGTTGGTTGTAAAAATTTGACTATTTGTGATTTTGTGTATCTAAGATTCGTTTCTCATGTTTTGCTTGATCTTGGAGAACCTGCCCAAGCTTATTAGGTGTCTGATGTAGATTATGCTGTTTTTGTAGTTACCCTGAGTGAGATGCGAAATATCAATGTTTGACTCATTGGAATTTTAAAGCTTGTAACAAGTTTTTGTTTTGGGAACATGTTAAAAATGTTATTTGTTTGTTACTTTGTTGACTGTATACTCTTGTTTGATCATCTGGTAGTTACCTTTCAGATTCTGTTATCTGCATTTCTTGCCGTCAAAGCTTGTATTCTACAGTAGTATTTTTGACGTTTTATTTATTTATACTTTCTTGTTTACTCAGGACCTGCTGGTGAAGATATGTTTCACTGGCAAGCTACTATTATGGGTCCTACTGATAGCCCTTTTACCGGTGGAGTATTTCTTGTGTCAATTCACTTCCCACCAGATTACCCGTTCAAACCACCAAAGGTAGCAGTCTTTCAGATTCAGTTTCTCTGCGTTGGATAATTTGTTTTCTAGAAACTGTTTCTGCATTATAAATTAACCACAGTTTGCTGTTTACATATGGTATCAGTAATAAATATGTTTGTTATATGGCTGGTAGGTTTCTTTCAAAACCAAGGTGTTCCATCCAAATATCAACAGCAATGGTAGCATCTGTCTTGACATTCTGAAAGAACAGTGGAGTCCAGCACTTACCATCTCTAAGGTATTTTTTTTTAATCAAGTGTGGTGACAATAACTGGTAAAGTAATGCTTCTATTAACATTTATAATTGAATTTGTTCTTTCTTTTTATATTTGTAACGGGTTAAACTAAGAGGAAACATGTGGAGTCACCCAAAATGTCCCTTTAAAGCATACAACCTCTTTACTGATTCTATACAGGAGATTATTTATTTATTGAAACAATATACTTGTCGCACATATATTTGACAACCTAATTGTTTATAACAAGTTTCAAGTCTTTAGACAAAAGTGTATTAACTTTCAACCAGACTTTGACTCTTACCAAAACTAGCCATATTGTCCTGTTAAGTAACTGTGTATATGGGGTTCTAATATCTGGAAGTTTGCAGGTTCTGCTTTCAATTTGCTCACTGTTGACAGACCCAAACCCTGATGATCCTTTGGTGCCTGAGATTGCTCATATGTACAAGAACGATAGGGCCAAGTATGAGACAACTGCTCGATCTTGGACCCAGAAGTATGCCATGGGCTAAGGTTAATATGAAAAAGTATGGGCTTTTGAGTGAATAAATCACCTCATGGTATAGAATATTGGTTGTGGATTATGACTTCCTATGACTTGCAAAAATCTTAGACTATGCTTATTACATGGAAACTATATATTAACATCGTTTGACGCTTATCATTGCTGGTTGTGTGTTTTTATTTTATATTTTCTTTTGCTATGCGAGAGTCCTCTTAGATCTTTTGTCGTTAGGGTAGAGAGTAATTAATTGATAGGAGCAGGGACCATAAATAATGGATTCATATGGTTGTGATATTTATTGTTGGTAAGGACTAAGGACATGTAGTCTGGTGTCTAGCTGTCCCTCTTAGACCCATTGTCATGATGTCTGCATCTATGCTTCACATGGTGTCTGTTGATGTCGTGACTAGCATTTGCCGTTCTCATGTGCATCATTTGTTCATTATCCTTGCTAGAAATATTTTCCTTTTTGTAAATAAGGAAAATAGGGCGTTAAAGCCTTTGGTAATGAATTGTCGAGTATGGCTTTGGATTGTCGGTCATTCTTATCGATCTTGACTGTAGTGTTGTAATCACAACCGGAAAAAGAATTTCATAGGGTAGATTGCACTATGGAATTTAGAGCCTCGTATGCTAACACTGTGGCAATGGTTTCTGCCTTTCTAGTTGTAAAGCTATAGTGTGATGGAAGTAGAGATTGCATGCTGAGTGATCTAAATCCTTATGTCTTTGTGGTTGTTTATTTATAATTTTCTGTGTTTAGTCTTAACATGACAACTATTCTATCTAGTTGATGGACCTACATGGCTGCCGGGTGTGGCACGAGTTACACTCAATTTTAGGCCACGAAGTGCAAAAAAATTTCAAAACTATCATTTTTTTTGTATGCGCAACCTCCAATAAATTTTGTTAGCTACTTTCGTGTGTTACGGTCCCAACAATTTTTTTTGCAACACCATCTTGAAAATCAAATCCTAGGTCCGTCAGGTTATACCATATTTGTTTTTTCGGATTTTGCCAAGTTAATACTATCATCTTTTAGCAACTAGCCTACAAAGTTACCATCAAAGAAAAGTTAATTAAAATTGTCAACCAAGTCGGGGTAATTTTTTCACTCGTACCATTATTTTTCCCCCCATTGTACTATCATTTAATTCGATGGTTTAAAATTGGGTAAAGACCATAAAATAACAACGTACTTTCTCTAATTTACCGAGATGAAACACGTACTTTTTTATTAACATTTAAGCCAACGAAACTATCAAGTATTGGTCCGAGATGAAACACCTAATTTTTTATTAACATTTAAGCCAACGAAACTATCAAGTATTGTTCCGAGATGAAACACCTATAAAGGGATTTATGTTTAAGAAGACAAGGGTAATATCGTCATTTTAATTATTATTTATAATATAATTGGTCTTTTTGTTGACTTCAGAACAATATTTGAAAGTTTCGTTGGCTTAAATGTTAATAAAAAAGTACGTGTTTCATCTCAGTAAATTGGAAAAAGTACGTTGTTATTTTATGGTCTTTATCCTTTAAAATTCACTCTTTGTAAAGTCAACATTCTTTCAAAATTCAAGTAAAAGACCCCATTTTTGTCTAGGCACCAAATGATGTCTGGTGTTGTAATTCTAGGTCTTAATAGAAAGAAAAAGGTATGGTAGATTGGTAGGTATATGCATGTTGGGGTGATGGGGTCTGATGTGTCTAGTCATATTTTTCTTAAGGAAGAATTTTTTGAAAGTATGGGCTTTCTCCACAGTATTGGGTTAGGTATTTTCTGGCGTAGGGAAGTAATCGAATATGACCAAAGTTGATTTGGATCATGTTATTAGCCATGGTGTAATATTTTGTAGATGTGAAGAGTTGGTTGAAGGATCGGAATATAGAACATTTATTCTTTAAATATAAAGAGTTGTGTGACTTATGCGACTACAGGATGAACTTGTGATACTCACAAAATTTTCAAACTACGGTATTAGTTCAGAATAGTAGCTATAACCGACAATAGGAAAAAAATTACGTAACTCATAACTTTTTTGGTGAAAAACTAAAATATGTCTTGCCGCTCGGGAAGGATGCCTATGACGTCATAGACACCTTAGTCCCGGGGGACTGATTTTGAGTCTCATACGCAATATGGTGTGGGACCAAATTGGTATGAAACAAATACCGAACTCATACGATATTTTCCTATTCTTGAATTATCAACACCAAGACAAGAGGTGTTATTTGGGTCCATTTTCATGATGTTGCCCGCCTTTGCTATCAGTGCCTTGTCTGTTTGTTAAATATTAGGACGTTGGGTTTTTTTTCTTATAGATTCATATGGTATAAAGTTAAACTTCTATTCTAAGCTCGTGTAATAACATTAGGATACAAGTATTAACCTGTAATCTAACGTATCAACTAGGGCTCATTTGGTTTGTGGATGGGTTTAGAATTTGCATTTTAGCATATGCTTTGAATTAAATGACGAGAGAAAAAAAAAAGGATAAAATAATATCATATATATTATAAAAAATAAAATTTATAATTAAATTGTTTTTGTGTTTTAAAAAAAGAGAGAGATACAAAGTGAAGAAGGGGTGAGACCCATATATTAAATTTAAATCCAACAAAATCATACAACTTTTTTCACTTTGGCTTGGTAATCGAAAAGTAAAACCCCTCTAACAAACACATTACACACCTGGAATATTGCATCAATACCACTCACGAGGAAGATTAGGTTGACTAATGATGGGTGTTAATGGTAGCCCCTATTGAATCCTTATTCGATGTAGAAATCCAACGTCTTGCCCATACTCTATGCCGTTGAGTAGCTTAAAGGAAAAGTAGTAAAACACAAAAAATATAAAGTTGGCAAAAAAAGTGAAGCATAAAATATAAAGTTTGACAAGTGAAAAGTAGTAAAACACAAAAATGCAAAATGAAAAATATAAAAAGCTGTCATGTTCTCTCAAAGGCAGTAACAATTGTGGTCCTTCAGTAGTAGGGTTCTGCTCTTGTGTAAGTTTATGTTAATGTGTTAGAAACTCATCGGAAGGTCATTATTTTGATATATTCATGGGCCAGTGACATTACTGGAATTACATTTAAGATACAAAAAATTGAAATGGAGAAGGTATAAAATGAAATCCACGTAAGGAGGGGTCGACATATGAAAGTGACTTTACTTGGTAGAATCTTAGGTATATACACATGGGTCCTCGTGACTCAAACATCCTTTCCCACCAAAAGCATTTATAGTAAATAAATACGCGTATTCATAATTGATTGTCACATGAGTACCCTTCGAATTCATTTATAATCATGTACCCTTCAAATTGAAGCCAATTTTGATCCAAATATAAAATTATTTGTTGCATATTATAGCATATAATGATTCATAATTGAGCATGTACAAAATGATACGTGATGACGTATATTTTATATTTGAGTCACGAGACCAAATGATAAACACTACTAATGCCCAAGTCCACTATTAGTGGGCTATCATGACAATGACTTGGGCCACACTACTAACGGTTTGGACTCACGAAAGCCCAAACCCAACCAAACTATTTATTGTCTAGATAAGGATCTTCTATTTATGGATAAAGATCCATAGGCCGGATAAGCATTATGCGTGCGAAGAGTGAGGAACACGAAATCTACAAGGATTTCGTGCCTATATAAACAATGTCATAACTCTCGTTAAAGGTACGACTCACAACCCTAATTCATACACATAACCCTAAAACGAATTACTTACTCTCACGCCGGAGGATAATCGTGGGAGACAATCCCACGATAAGCTTAACGGTGTTTGTTTGCTTTCTTAGTGCGCAGGTTTCAAGCATTAAGGTCTAATTGGTACGAGAGCAGGAACCCAAACAAGGAACGCCCAACTTTTGTATCAACTAGTGGCGCCATCCGTGGGACCCTACACTAAGAACTAGAATGACGAAGCACAAAAATTCAAACCAGCAGACTCCGCAGTTGGAAAAAACACACGGTGACTCCCAAAAGAGGAAGAACCAAGATTCAATCCCTAGACAGGCCTCTAGAACAACCAGTGCGCCTGGACATCAAGAAACGGGCTCAACTCTAATCCTCCCAACTATAGAGTTACCCGTAAATACTACTCAGACCACCACGGTGGTCCCAAACACTGAGGAACTTCAGCGCACCCTCTTCAATACTCCCCACCAAACGGCACCCATAGTGGACAACACTGTGCCGCCTGGCGCACCCAACCGAGATAGGGCGCCTAATGTTGAGGCAGAAATTCTTGCAGCGGAAGAGGACGCGCCTGATTTAACGTTAAGTAATTTTGTATCCCAAAATTACGAAACCCTAACTGTCCTCATGCAAGAAGAAGCAAGGAGAAGGTCAAGTATGAGCCTGCAAACCCGGCTCAACTTTGGTCCTGAACGCGAAACATCCCCACCACGCTACCAGAGGGGGGACGCGAAAATAATGAAAGACGTACCAATGTCCACGATAGACTGGGTACAACATCTGATTCGCAGTACTCAGAAAAATATGAAGATGATGGAATACGCATCAATATCCACTCTAGACTTGGTAACCGCAGAATACAAGACAGGCTTGGGCGACAACGCTCACTGAGCGAGAGCTCTTCAAGGTCTGATAGCAGAAGGATCCAGGATAGACTGGGAAGACGGGCGCCTCCAAGTGAGAGTCCTCCAAGCTCAGATTCTGAGGAAAAACTGCGCAAACGTCGTAAAAGAGACCACTATTCCTCGAGTGATTCCTCGGACAACGAGGACAAAGAAACAGGACATTGGAAGTCTAGAGGAAGACGTCGTGAGGAGGAAGATGAAGACATATCTCTTCCTTGGCGCCGCCAAAAGATTGATGCGTTCACACGGCGCATTAGTGACTACTCGGATGATAAGAAGAGGCGCATGCTCGCTAATGTGAAAACATATGATGGAACAGGTGACCCTGATGATCACCTAAAAATTTTCGAATCTGCTGCCACCATCGAAAATTGGCCACAACCTGTGTGGTGTCATATGTTTAACTCTACCTTAGTAGGGAATGCGCAGACCTGGTTTAGTAAGCTTCCACGAAGAAGCATAAACGGGTTCGAAGAATTGCAAAAAGCATTTCGCTTAAACTTTACTCAGAGAAAGAAGTGCGCAAAGAACCCTGTTGAATTGGCCAGAGTAAAACAACGCCAAGGAGAATCAACAAGTGCTTACGTGGAGCGCTTTAAAGACGAATGCATACACGTCAAGGCGTGTCCTGAAGTGCTAAAAATCTCGGGGTTCATGAATGGGATAAATAACCCAGAACTCATCAAGAAATTAAATGATAAGGTCCCCCAAACCTTTGATGAGTTAATGAAGCACACAAGGTCCTTCATCCAAGGAGAAGCAGCAGCCGCAGATAGTAAAAAAGGCTACTCAAATTATAGGAAACAAGAACAGCCTAGGAGACAATCCAATGACCAGGGTAGCAATCGCAACAAGGGTTATCGCGGCCAGGGAAGTGGACGGGAAAATGACAAATACACCCCCCTCACGAAAACACCAAGGGAGATATTCGCAACAGAGGGCGCAAACATCCCGAAGCCCCCACCAATGCGCACCCCAGAGGACCGGCGTATGGGGAATGGATACTGCGAATACCATGGACAAAAGGGCCACACTACCAACGAGTGCGTCCAACTACGATAATTGATCGATAAGCTGGTAAAGGAAGGTAGAATGGATCACCTCGTTAAAAATATAAAAGAAGGAAAAGAAAAACCAAAGAATGGAGGCAAGAAGAAGATAGCCAAAGACAAGGATGACACTATCTACATGATACAATCATGGCAACGAAAAATTAGGCAAAAAGTCAGCCAAAAGTTCTCCTCTAAGAATGAAATTTCCTTCCCAACTCTCGCTGCGGACAACGCAGTAATGGAGCCACTCACCATTAAAATACATACAGGGGGTCACGATATCCACCGTATGTATATAGACGGAAGGGCATCCGCAGATATCATGTACGAACATTGCTTCAAAAGGCTGCGACCAGAGATACAAAATCAGCTGATCCCAGCCACGACATCACTGACAGGATTCACAGGAGAGAAGATATGGCCCATGGGGCAATTACGCATACTCGTGGCCATAGGTAATGAGCAAAAATCTACGACAACTTGGATGAACTTCATGGTAATCAAGTCCCCTTCGCCATACAACGGCATCATCGGGAGACCTGGAATATCATCCATGCGTGTCGTACCCTCCACAGCGCATGGGATGCTCAAATTCCCAGTAGAAGGAGGCATTGTCACCCTCTACAATGCCACTGTGTCACAAAAGAGTGTAACACGGTGACCAGTGAAGTGGAAAATATCCCAAAACAACGCGCAGCCAAAATACCAAACTTAAAAGTTGCCATCCACCCAGATTACCCAGATCAGCAAATATCAATTGGAGGGTCACTGTCTGACAAAGGCAGAGCAGCTGTGTGCGCACTCCTGCAAAATAACTTAAACATGCCGCGCTCCATTACGGAGCACAAGCTACAAATCCGACAAGGATATCCTCCAATACGACAGAAAAAGCGCGGTCAGGCTCCAGATCGCGCAAAAGCCATCCTGGAAGAAGTACACAAACTTGTAGACGCGTGTATTATGCGCAAAGTCTACTATCACGACTGTCTCTCAAATCCAGTAATGGTAAAGAAGAATGATGGCAGCTGGAGAATGTGCGTGGACTTCACTGACCTCAATAAAGTATGTCCACGGGACTGCTACCCGCTGCCAGAAATAGACTGGAAGGTAGAATCTCTGTGTGGATATCCCTTTAAGTGTTTCCTAGACGCATACAAAGGATATAATCAAATTATGATGGCTGAAGAAGATGAAGAGAAAACAGCCTTCCACACAAGTCAAGGGGTCTTTTGCTATACAAAAATACCCTTTGGCCTAAAGAACGCGGGAGTAACATACCAGCGATTGGTGGACACAGCATTTGAGAAGCAAGTAGGTCGCAACCTGGAAGTTTACGTTGATGACCTTGTTATAAAGAGTCACACAGAGGAAGAATTGGTGCGCGACATTGAGGAGACGTTCAAAACATTAGGAAAAATAAACATGAAGTTAAATCCTAAGAAGTGCACTTTTGGCGTGACAGAAGGCATGTTCCTTGGGTATTTAATAGAACCTGGTGGCATTAAGCCTTGCCCAGAAAAGACAAAAGCGGTCATTGATCTACCTTCTCCGCGCACATTGAAAGAAGTCTAGTCATTAAATGGAAAGCTAGCTGGACTAAACCGATTTTTGTCCAAATCAGCGGACAAGTCACTCCCTCTTTTTAAGACACTCACGAAGTGTACAAAAAAGGGATACTTTCGTTGGACTGAGGAGGCGGAGGAAGCCTTCCAACAACTCAAACAACATCTTGCATCACTTCCCAAACTTGTCGCACCACGACCAGGAGAGGAGTTGATCATGTACTTATCTGCAACCCATGGAGCAGTTAGCGCATGATGAGGCGAAAAATGAACCACTTTTAGGGGTCATTTAAGCCCAGAATTGAATTTATTTGATCAAATATTACCCTAAATCATTCCTTTTGTGATTTTAGGTACTTTGGGAGTGAAATCTGGAAAAGGAAGCAATTCGGACGTTTTTGTAGCATAAAAGTGAAGAAAACGCCAAAAACTTAATTTTCCATGCTGAGAACAGTGTATGACGGCGTCAAGAGGAAATTCATGACGGCGTCAAGAGTAAATGTGGTGACGATCCAGTACAAACCTGACGGCGTCACAACAAGGGCGTCAAGAGTTATTTGTGTGACGGCCTACATAAGGAGACTACATGACGGCGTCAGACCCAGATCTAGGCAGTCCGAGGAACTATTGGGCGGCGGGATGACAGCGTCAGACATTTGTTCTTGACGCCATCACCTTCTAAACTCTATATATAGTTTTCTATTTTTCATTCATTTAGGATGAACTTGTGTGGAGAAACCCTAGGGCCGAACTTTGTGAACCCTAGCTCATATTTTACAGTATATTCAAGTGTTTTCACCCCTTGAATCCTTTCATGTGCTATTGAGATAAGTCTTCTCTTAATTCAATCAATATGTCTATGTGTTGGTTGTCTATATCTTGTGCTTGTCTTGATTTCAACATGCTAGGCTAGATCTATCTTGTGTTTGCTTAGATCTAATGAAACCTAGATGTTAATTATGTGTTGATTACTTGTTTATGGTTGTATTGGATGAATGATTTCAATGTTAGGCTTAAGAAAACTGGCAGATCTCCATTGTGTAACATGCTTGAACGTCTTAGGAAACATGAACCGATGTGCACTAGGTTTTATTGGTTGTATTTAATGCATGAGTAAATTCTAATGATCCCATGTTAGGAGCTTATTAGCCGGCTCGACATAGGAGTGAAGTAGGCACTCATAGGATTGGGGAAGCAAGTACGCCACCCCATGAATGGTATTAAGGAATACAATCCATCATCCACGCAACTATAACAAGTAATTAACGTGTAAAAGATATCTAAGGAGTAGTGAAATCTGAGTAAACACATTTCTCCCACATATTGCTCACAACTTTAGTATAATTAGTTTATTTTCACTTTTAGTATTTTATTTTGATTGCATCTTTACTATTGGGTTAGTTGATTAGCAACTAATTCCGCCAAACTCCTTCAAAACCCGAGATTTTTACTTGCTTTCCTAAAAATATAAAAAAAATACAAAAAGAATCATCCCTCATCTCTAGACCTAGTCTTTAGGTTTTCTAATCCTAGCGACACTATTCCTAGTTGAACGATCAATCCCCCGGTACTTGTCATTATACTATACTACATCGATCAGGTACACTGCCTGGTGGGGGTTGTAAGCTTCTCGAGATCCCTCGAGAGGTAAAGCCTGGTGCAATCCCTACGCATCAAGTTTTTGGTGCCGCAGCCTGGGGAATAGTTATTGTCTAGGTTAGAATCTCTTTTTATTAGGTCTACTTGCTAGATTCCTTTCTAGTAAGATTTTATTTTTAATTTTTAGGTTCTCTTTAGTCTATCTTATTTCTTTGTGTTTTTGTTCGTAAGTCTTCACCACCCGACATCATGGACGATGGGAACATCTTTGAACCCGTCATCCCACCACAACAAAACCCACCACTAGAACCTCTTAGGCCCCGAACCTTAGGAGAGTATTCCCGACCTAGCCACCAAGGCTATCGAAACACCATTGAGCTCACCGGAGCCAATGTGACCCCCTTGCGATCCGACACCATCCGGTTGGTGCAAAGCGGATGTGCATTCCATGGACTTCGTTCCGAAGATCCAAATCAACATCTCAAGGACTTCCTTAAAATCGTAGATTCCATAGACCTAGATGTTGCAACTAGAGAGACAACCCAATTACGCCTATTCCAATTCTCTCTACGTGATCAAGCTAGTCAATGGCTTGAACTTTTACCCGCGGGATCTATCACCACATGGGATGATCTCACCACTCATTTTCTTGCTCAATTTTTTCCCACCGGGGAGAACTACCAAGCTTAGAAATGACATCTTGATGTTCCAACAACGTCAAGGTGAAACTCTTTACGAAGCATGGACTCGATATAAAGACCTGCTCCGAAAAGTCCCTCATCATGGCATTGAACCATGGCTCCAGATTCAAATCTTTTATGATAAAGTCAACTATCAAACAAGGAGAGCTATATATTACGCAGCCAAGGGCAGGCTAAACAGACTTAGCATTGACGAATGCTGGAAAGTTCTTGAGGGGTTGGCACAATACGAAGAAGAAGGATGGGAGGACCCGATGTTTTCAAGCAAGGGAAAACTTGATTACGCACACGCCACCCAAGAGCAGTTATTAGGAAGTATCGAGAAGCAGGTAAAAGAATTAATGAGAATTGAGAAATCTGCTACTGAAACAACGTGGAATCCTAATTTACATAGGAGTGCGGTTATCAACCATAATTTTCCTGAACGTTCACGACAAGAGGAGTTCGAAGGGATAATGGTAACCTTCATGAATAATCAGGAAAAACAAATCCAGCACTTAGAAGCACGCATGGAAAGTACTCGCAATGCTTTTATGGATTTAGCATACAAATTCATATCAAGGATCAAAGAGAAGATTAAGGAAAAATCCGCACCAAGAAAAATCGAAAAAGTCTTCAAGGTTTCAACTCCTTTGGTGTTTGACCAAGAGGATAACGAGAAATCCTCCCCATGTGCTTCACCGTCAATCACCCCCTACTTTTACGAGCATCCTCAGGAAGAGAAGAATTCGCAATTTCATAACATTTTCGTTGGATGCTTGCAAACCACGCTCCCAACTTTGTGCAAGAGACGTTCTTTTGGTTTTAAACCCGGTGTGAAGAGGTTGCACCTCAAAAACACCACAGTTTTTAGACCCTCTATGGAACAACATCTCTTTGTACCCACCGTTGACCAATGCGAAGGTTACAACTTAACTAAAACCTCACCCACCCCTCTCCACAACCACATCTCTTTCCGTGACAGTAATGAAACGTTCGACCCTGGTGGACTTCACTAATGGAATAGCTACTCACGGTTTTTACTTGTGTTTAGCTATTCACACTTAGTACAGGGACTAAATGTGGAATTACCTCTTTTTACACCTGATACGGGCATCTGACGGCGTCAGATGGTAACTCTTGACGCCGTCACCTCGCTATCTCAGCAATAATAACCCAAACTCCATCACTTTCAACTCATACCCCACAAATCTCACCCAAATTGCTGCTCCACCTCCGAGTCTCCATCACCCAATCTGACATCTTCCGTGACTAATCTCCACTCGGTAAGTAGTTTTTCCTCACTCTTTTTCGTTCAATTGTCCTTAGGTTCAACCAATTTTGAAAACCCCTTTCATCCGAAACCCCATTTTTGACCCATCATTGATGAATCGTAATTTCGTCCCCCTGGTGATTTGTAATCATGGGGTTACCTTTTGATGATGTTGTCTTACTTGAATCATGCGTTAATCTAGAAAAAATCCTTCATGCCACGGATTTTTTGACCCCCCACCCATGTTTTCTGATTAAAGGAGTGTTTGGGTAATGGATTAAGAGTTTGAAAATTGATTTTTCCCTCGTAATTGCATGGTTCGACTTCTGCTTGATCTGACGGCGTCAGGGTCTCCTTCCTGACGGCGTCAGATGTGTCTGACTGCATGAGTCAATAAAATTATCATTCTAATCGTTTCCGTCCACTTTATCTTTTTCCAGGAAAATGAGCAAGCGATCTCGACAACACCGTGGCAGCTCCTCTAGGTCCCAATAAGTTAACTATGGGGAGTTGGTCCATAGTTGGGGTGAATTCGACAATGTGGCCGTTACAACTAAGTATGCGGAGCTTTGTAATCACCACATTGATCCTGGTGCCGTGATTGATTGGGCATTTCTTAGGTCCCAAGGGTTAGAGGCTGCGTTTTTGGGGAGGATCCAAACTGATGGGTTCACGGGTCCTCAATGGGAGAGGTTGTTTAGAATGAGGGAGACTGTGTATAGTGAGTTGGTGAGGGAGTTCTTTGCGACCTTCCACTTTGATCAGGCAGAGGCTAGGACGGACATGGGGGTACCACTATTTACTTTAGGTTAGGAGGGGAGGTTCGATCATGTTCGGTTACTGAGTTTGGGTGGAGGATAGGTTTGTATACTAGGGAGGAGGCTGTTGAGGGAGGTTTTATGCAGAGGTTGTTACATGGGGAGACTTTGAGGAGCAATATGAGGTGCGTCACTTTTTGGCCGACCATCGGGAACGGGGTGTACACCTCGACTACTGGGGCAGCATCAATCAGGGACCCCGTGGTCAGGTTGGTCCACAGATGCATCACATACAGCTTGTCAGGACGTCATGGCACCACTCACCGTGTCACTGCTTCAGATCTTTTCTACCTGTATACCATCTTTTCAGTGGATGTTTACTGCAACATCCCATTTTGGGTAGCTAGCTATTTGAAGACCAGTGTAGGGGAGAGGGATATTGATAAGGTGTATGGGGGATGTTCGTGACCCGGTTGGCTCGTTCTTATGATCTTCTTGTTCCCCCGATCATGGGATACTTGAGCGACTGCAGGGCTCGCAGGGTATTGAGGGCTAAATCCCTCAGGCAGATGAGCATCGTGATGCAGCTGGCGGATGGGTCCTATGGTTGGTACGAGGCAGGGGGACCTGATGATGAGGATGATGATGATGATGAGGGAGCGCCCCAGCAGCATCAGTTCGAGGGTTGTGAGGTGGGGACAGCTGATTACTACTGACACATGAGTCGGGGAGACTGGCAGGCACACCAAGGGGCCTGGATGGGTCAGGTGGACGCATGGCGGACCACCACTAACCAGCGCTTTGATTGGATGTATGATCACACAATTCGCCAGATGCAGCACCTCTCCACCCGTGATCAGCTTGAGCCCCACCTGCAGATTGACCCATTCCCCGGTCGTGAGACAGACTACCCTCCCTACGGGTACACAGGACACCTCCCTCCTGGTTATGACTACCATTTTGGTCCTCCTCCACAGTGATCCTTCTTGATGTCTGTTATGTTTGAACAATTTATTGATGATTATGTAATTTGAAACAATTGGGATTGTAATAGTTTAGGATGTGGCCTCTGTTGGCCTTGGATAATTTTAATTTTCTATGCTTACGTTCATTGGTAATAGTAGAATGTGCTTATGGTGTCATTCTTTGTTTTGTGTGATTTTTATTTTGTTTGTTTGTTATTTGCTTCCGTATGCATGCTTTATTTTTATTGTTGGTAGATCATGCTTCAAAACTAAATAGTGGAAATACTTTATTTTGTTGTTTGGCCTAGTCTTAACTTCACCCAAAGGTATTTTTGCAAAAGATAAGTGTAAGGGGAAACCCCAAATATGTTTTTAAGAAACAAAAACCGATCATGATTCTCCACAATATTAAATGAACATGTATATTCGTATTTGTTAGAGTCAAATGCTTGTATCGAGTCATAATGATGTTTTGCAGGATTTTCCAGGAAGTAGAACCAAGTTTTTCCAGAAATTTTCTGGAAACTTAACATAAGAATTTCTGCAGGTCACTTCTAACGGCGTCATGAGTTTACTCTTGACAGCGTCACGTGTAAAAATCTGAAAATTTTACCGGTTTTGTTTTTCTAACGGAGTCTTAAAGTTTTTGTTGAATTATTAGTTTTATAATCTCCAGGATATCTGCAAACATGATTCCACAAGCATTATATCTTATTTTGTTTTCTAGGATTTAGTAACATATGTAGATTGCCGCCGATTTTATGCGAGGTTGCCTTGTCTGTTTTCTAAGGATTTACAGGTTATGTATGACAAGAAGATGATTGATTTTTCTGGAAGGGAAGCTTTGATTGTTCATTTTCTTGGAGGAAGATTTAACCTGGCCACCTTATTATCCATACCGAGCGAATCAGGGGAGTATTTGATTTCATTCTTTTTACTCATTTCACTTTTACATTCTTTACTTGAACATTGGGGACAATGTTCATCCTAAGTGTAAGGGGGGGGGGGGGTAAAATGATGATACCTTACAATACACTTTCGCTTGAGTTTGTTTGTTTGATAGTAGATGTGTAATAAAACTATGAGAAATACTTGTTAGTGCAATTTTAGCGCCAAATTTAAATTTTTTTACAACATTTAGGAGTGAAACTTTAGCCATAGCAAGCGTCTCATGGATAGGAGATTGTATGACTAGCACAAAACCGTACCATTCATAAAAATTTTCCACCCAAATATGTGAGGTTCGCCTTTAGATTTGATAGGAAAAGCATTTACTATTAGTGCTTATGAGTGTACCGGTAGCATTTAGATTCTAGAACTTACGTTAGTGATGCATCCCGAGACCGCTAGTGAGACTACATTCGTGTAGTAGGATTTACTACATGATAAGAGGCATTAGGATCACCCTTGTATTAAACCCGTATTATAATTACTTGACCATTTAAGTCATATTACTTGGCTAGTTAAGTCAATTAATTTTTCCCACACCTTAGCATTGTACTCATTTTTAGTACACGAAACCCCTAGTACACCCCTCCGAGCCTATCTTTTCGTTTCTAACTTTAAGCATCTTACTTAAAGGAAGAACTTGTTACACCCCACTTAAATGTACAACCAAATCGCCTTAGCCTTCCGTATATGCACTTATTTTTAGTGCATTATTGTTATTTGTTAAACCCTAAGTTAATTATCTAATTGATTACATGGTTGCTAAGTCGAGTCATATCCTTGTACATATTGTTTTGGGACGATTGGGACTCATGGGTAAAGTACTTATTTTATGGAGTAATGGGGAAGAACATCATTTATTACCCCCATATGTACGTTAATCTTAAAAGTACTCCAAGTGTTTTGATTTTCTTAATTCGAGTCATTAGATTAGTTTATTGTAAAGTATGTAAAAATTCAAGTGTAAGGGGAATTTTCATTCCCTATGATGTATTATTTGGATGGTAGGGTAAAAGAGTATGCAAAAAAAAAAAAAAAAAAAAAATAGAAAAAAAAAGTAAAGAGAAAAAACATACGGACTACCATCCCGTTTCATTCTATGTTTGTTTTATGTTTTTGTCATTTTTCATTTATTAGCTTAAGTCGAGTCTAGCCTTGGCTTAGCAACGCCATATTGTACATGTAATTAACCAAGATTGTTAACTCGCCACCAGTAAAGACTGCCTATATCCAACAAAACCGTGTATTTCATATCCCTACACCTAACGTTACAACCCTTTAAAAGACCTCTTTGATAGTTTATCCTAGGTGCTTACGCCATGTGGTGGAGGTTTGATCCTTTCCCAAGCCTATGGTAATCTATTTTGCTATGACAGGTAGTGAGAGATATTTTCTGTTTCCATATTGTGATATAACTTTATTACACCCGAGAGATGTGAGTATCTAAACACTATTTGTGAGGTGCTAGTATATGACCTCCGTGCTTGTCTTTGGTCTTTAGTGGAATGATTATTTGTTGTAATTACTTTTATATTAGTGTTAAATGACCCCTAACTTGTATTTTGATTAGAATAAAAGCGAATTTGCTTGAGGACAAGCAAATCTCAAGTGAAAGGGTATATGATGAGGCGAAAAATGAACCACTTTTAGGGGTCATTTAAGCCCGGAATTGAATTTATTTGATCAAATATTACCCTAAATCGTTCCTTTTGTGATTTTAGGTACTTTGGGAGTGAAATCTGGAAAAAGAAGCAATTCGGACGTTTTTGGAGCATAAAAGTGAAGAAAACGCAAAAGACTTAATTTTCCATGCTGAGAACAGTGTATGACGGCGTCAAGAGGAAATTCATGACGGCGTCAAGAGTAAATGTGGTGACGATCCAGTACAAACCTGACGGCGTCACAACAAGGGCGTCAAGAGTTATTTGTGTGACGGCCTGCATAAGGAGACTACATGACGGCGTGAGACCCAGATCTAGGCAGTCCGAGGAACAATTTGGCGGCGAGATAACGGCGTCAGACATTTGTTCTTGACGCCATCACCTTCTAAACTCTATATATAGTTTTCTGTTTTTCATTCATTTAGGAGGAACTTGTGTGGAGAAACCCTAGGGCCGAACTTTGTGAACCTTAGCTCATATTTTACAGTATATTCAAGGGTTTTCACCCCTTGAATCCTTTCATGTGCTATTGAGATAAGTCTTCCCTTAATTCAATCAATATGTCTATGTGTTGGTTGTCTATATCTCGTGCTTGTCTTGATTTCAACATGCTAGGCTAGATCTATCTTGTGTTTGCTTAGATCTAATGAAACCTAGATGTTAATTATGTGTTGATTACTTGTTTATGGTTGTATTGGATGAATGATTTCAATATTAGGCTTAAGAAAACTGGCAGATCTCCATTGTGTAACATGCTTGAACGTCTTAGGAAACATGAACCGATGTGTACTAGGTTTTATTGGTTGTATTTAATGCATGAGTAAATTCTAATGATCCCATGTTAGAAGCTTCTTAGCCGTCTCGACATAGGAGTGAAGTAGGCATACATAGGATTGGGGAAGTAAGTACGCCACCCCATGAATGGTTTTAAGGAATACAATCCGTCATCCACGCAACTATAACAAGTAATTAACGTGTAAAAGATATTTAGGGAGTAGTAAAATCTGAGTAAACACATTTCTCCCACATATTGCTCACAACTTTAGTATAATTAGTTTATTTTCATTTTTAGTATTTTATTTTGATTACATCTTTAGTATTGGGTTAGTTGATTAGCAACTAATTCCGCCAAACTCCTTCAAGACCTAAGATTTTTACTTGCTTTCCTAAAAATATAAAAAAAATACAAAAAGAATCATCCCTCATCTCTAGACCTAGTCTTTAGGTTTTCTAATCCTAGCGACACTATTCCTAGCTGAACGATCAATCCCCCGGTACTTGTCATTATACTATACTACATCGATCAGGTACACTGCCTGGTGGGGGTTGTAAGCTTCTCGAGATCCCTCGAGAGGTAAAGCCTGGTGCAATCCCTACGCATCAGCACAGTACTATTGACAGATAGGAACTCCGTTCAAACGCCCATATACTTTGTAAGCAAGGCACTGAAAAAGACAGAGACTAACTACACCGCTATGGAAAAGCTGGTTCTAGCCCTAGTATTCGCAGCTAAAAGACTGCGCAGATACTTTCCGGCGCACCCAATAGCTGTAATCACGGACCAGCCCATCAAACAAGTTATCTCTAAACCTGACGCATCAGGACGACTACAAAAATGGAGTGTGTTGTTGAGTGAGTATAACATCTTGTATAGACCATGCACTGCAATCAAGGGGCAGATATTAGCCGACTTTATTGTTGAGAAGCCAGATACCGATACTCCATCTTCAGCAAGTAAGACAGAATCACAAGAACCATGGGTTCTATTCACAGACGGATCCTCATGCGTGGATGGGTCAGGCGCGGGCCTTATCCTCACTAATCCAGAAGGAGTAGAATTCACCTACGCACTGCGTTTCGAATTCACAGCCACAAACAATGAGGTAGAATACGAAGCCCTACTTGCTGGACTGCGTATTGCAATTCAAATGGGTGTACGCAACCTAGAGGCAAATGTAGATTCTAGGCTAGTAGCCAACCACGTACTAGGAGAATATGAAGCCAAGGATGAACACATGGTCCAATACCTTGAAAAAACCAAGTCTTTAATTCAGAATTTTGATAGGTTTACAATCAAACAAGTACCTAGAGGAGAAAACAGGAAAGCTGACGCGCTTAGCAAAATCGCATCTACAAGCTTTGCGCACCTATCAAAACAGGTATTGGTGGAAACTCTAAAAAGCAAATCAATCTTGGAGATGGAAGTATCCGCGGTGATAGAAGAACAGGATCCTACGTGGATGACACCTATCATTGAATTTCTAAGCAAAGGAACCTTACCACAAGATCAGAAGGACGCTCGAAGGGTACGGCACACAGCGCAGAGATTTGAACTTCGAGATGGCGTCCTATATCGACGTTCATTCCTACAACCTTGGCTCCGGTGTGTTGGACCTCTTCAACCAGATTATGTACTCCGAGAAATTCACGCTGGTTCATGTAGCATGCACTCAGGACCACGGTCTGCAGTGGCGCACGCCTTTCGGTCAGGATACTTTTGGCCTACTATGCACCACGACGCACGGGACATGATAAAGAAATGCAGCGATTGCCAAGTCCAAAGGCCAATTCCGCGTCGACTACAACAAGAGTTAACCCCCATCACCTCACCATGGCCATTCTATAAATGGGGCATTGACATCGCAGGCCCTTTCCCAGTTGCAGCGGGAGGGCTAAAATTCCTCATCGTAGCCATAGACTATTTTACCAAGTGGATTGAGGCAAAAGCAATGGTGAGCATCACTGGCAACCAGGTCAAACGCTTCGTGTGGGACAACATTGTGTGTCGCTTCGGACTACATGGGGAGATTATTTCAGACAATGGAAAACAATTCTGTGATAACCCATTTAAAGATTGGTGCGTACAATTAAACATTACACAACACTTTGCTTCAGTGAAACACCCACAAACCAATGGCTTGGTTGAACGCGCGAATCGCAGTCTAGGAGAAGGAATAAAAGCGTGCCTTAACAGACATAAAGGAAGATGGGTGGACGAATTGTCACATGTTTTATGGGCGCACCGCACGACAATTAAAACCAGTACCGGAGATACACCATTCTCCCTTGTCTATAGGACAGAAGCCGTCCTACCAGCCGAAATTGGAATGCCAACTATACGTACAGCGAAAATAAACGTCACGACAAATGACGAGGAGCGGCGCATAGACTTGGACTTGCTGGAAGAAAGGCGTGAACGTGCAGCTATACGTGAAGCAAATGCTAAAGCAAAGATGAAGAAGTATTATGATGCAAAGGTCAAACACACTTCTTTCAGGCCAGGAGACTTTGTATACCGCGCTAATGATGCAAGCCACGCAGAAGACACGAACAAACTTGGACCCAAATGGGAAGGACCTTATAAGGTCACGGATGCACTAGGTAATGGTGCATACAAGCGGGGCGATATGGAAGGCCACGAGCTGGCATGCACTTGGAATATCTGCAATCTCAAGAGATGCTATCTTTAGGAAAGGCTACGGCCCACACACAGACAAGCTTGCACTTTAGTACGTGCCAAATAAATGTCTGTTCTTGAATTTTCTTTTTTTTAGGAATTGTCTTTTATCTTCCTAAAACTTGCAAGTATTAATAAAACGTTGTGGTTTCTAGCTAACTCCATAACACACTTAACTTTATTAAGCACATTTTTTATTATGTTTCAATATTGTTATTTTTTACTTTTTGCCTACATGGCGTGCATGCACTTATTAAAGACCCACGAAGGCATAAAGGATGAGTAAACCTACTAACTAACTCATTGAGTAAAAGGGTTGCAAACCCATCAACACTGGATCACACATCCTTGCTAAGCGCCTTACTTTCAAGACGTTGAAGTAAGTTTACATGCGCATTCCACGACGACTACGCAACATAACATACATTGTACATGCTTAGCAATCCACGAGCCAAGACTCTTGGTCATTTTGATATAGTCTTTGCAAAACAACGCAAGTTTATATTCACATTTATGATTTTTTTAAGTTACGTACTTAATCTAAATCATTTTAAGTATGTCGCATTTTCAATTTGACTCTTGGATGATCTTTTACAAAAGAAAACAATCTAAGTACAAATAACAAGACGTACGAAATAAAATAAACATTATTATTAATGAGAACTACGAGTTTATACAAGTTATAATTACAAAAATACACATCTAAATGCTATGAGCCTTCTTAACAGGCTGCTATCTTCCTGAGACACCGTAGGTACGCTAACGGGAATCCCATCAGACATGGGAAGATGGGCTGCGCCAACACCACATAGAATGGCCTTTCCCTTCACGCCCTTCTTACGAGCAGCTCTTGTCTCATGTGCCTCTAGGCACTTCTTCAATGAAATATCCTTCTCAAGAGCGAAGGGATTAAGCATGTGGCGAGGGCGGGCAAAAACAGGCACCATCAGCTGCGATTCATCTGGCTTCAAAAAGAAGTCAGGGTGCACCTCCGCATCCTCAGCTATGTGCTTGGCCAGAGTTAGGCCCTACATGATCACGCTGATGGGATAATCCTGATCACGCTCCAAGCGGGCAATCTGAGGAAACTCGAAGACCTTCATCTTCTCCATGGCCATCACCAGCTAATCAAACGCATCCGCGCTGTACCCAGGAACTTCTGCAAGTGGCAAAGTCAGCATCTTGCTCTCATGCAGCTCCTCCACAGCCTGGGCCTTGCCGCGTGCCATAGCACACTCCACGACCTTCCCAAAGGACTCTACGACCTCCTGGGACTCCAATGTGCCCATAGCAGCCAGGCGCAAACCATGGCTGATCAACCACCTACACACGCAACAACGCACGCGTTAGAAGACAAAAAGAGCATTAATACATATAGTAGATAAAGACTTCAGAATAAAATACACATACCTGCGCTCAGCAATGGTAGACATAAGATGAGGATATAACTCCTCATCGTACTCTATGCTCAGCTTCCACAGCTTGCTCTCCTGCATTTTCACTTTTTCCTCTACGCGTTCGCAGAATTCAGTGAGCCGAGCAAAATGCTTGCTTCGATTCTCCTGCAAGTATCTCAACACCCAGGCGCAGCTAGACTTGTGCTGCTCAGCTGCAGCACGTTCACGCTTCAGCTCCACCATCAAGGATAGCTTCTCATCAACAACCTTCCTACCATACGCAGTGGTAGACTCTACCTCTGCTCTCGCATCAGCTAACTGCGCCTTGAGCAAGGCAATCTCCTCATCCTTCTGAGCGAGACTGCTACCTTCTCCAGCATACTGCGCCTTCAGCTGAGTAACTAACTCAGCCTGACGCTCAGCAACAGCTCCCAGCTCCTCCATTAGCTGTTGCGTAGACATCTCTTCATCAACTCTCATCGGCTCCTCCACATGAGTATGAGCCGCCTGAGGTGGCACCAACCCCTCCACGGACGCTGCATCACCCCCTGCAGCGTCGTCACTACAAGCAAACATAAACAAAGTTAGGGAATGGCGCTGCGCAAAAACACGTATAAATATAACTATTCAACTTACTTACATAAAGGGAGAAGTCTGAGCATTCCCCTGCGCAGCAACAGACAATGACGTCTCCTCGTCTGTGGACTCATCCACAATAATGGTATGACGCCTACGCTTGGAGGTCCCTTCACCATCATTAACAACAGCCTTGCGCTTCACACCCTGACGCTCCTCTTCAGAGTCCGTGTCCACTTTGAGAATACCAGCACTCGTGGACGATTCAGTGCGCGCAATTTCAGGCATCACCACTACCTGCGCAGGCACCGTCTGCACTGGGTCGCATTCACCACAGGCTGTGATACGTCAGAAGGCTCCTATCGCGCAAGCTCTAGCAGACGCCCAGCAGTAGCCTCCAAAATAGGTACCTCACCTTCCCTCAAGGGGCGCACGCCCACAGTTACCTACGTCGGCTTTGTCAGCTTTACTACGGCGAATAGATCCATCTATGCGCAACATATAAACACACAAACGGAGGAACAAGTTAGTGAATAAAATCATTGTATAAAAAGAGGCTTACATTATAAACGCAAGGACAAGAAAGGACGAGCACCCACCCCAGCCGCTTCCATCCAAGAACGTTGGCATCTCGCCACTTCCCCCGAAGTAGTTACGACTCAGCCCCATGTGCACCATGAACTCCTCGGGATAAGTATTGATGGGGATGCGGTTCTCATCAATAGTCTCCGCATCCCCCACATTGTACGTATCGGGATCTGGGCGCTCATCCTTTGGAAGCTCCCCTTGAGTATAAAACTCAGAAAGCGAAGTGAATACCCGGTCATCTATCCAAAAAAACCTTTCCCTCCATCCCCTCAGGGAGTCCACCTTATCAGTATAGCACTGATAACCCCCTGGGCGCTTGGAGAATGTCACCCACCCGTTCGACCACGACATGTGGTAGAACGCGCGGAATAAATTGATAGTCGGGTTTATCACTAGTAAACGGCAGTTTACCTCGAAATTTGTTGTTTTGGCCGCACCTATACAGTGCAGCTGTGAAATGTGCAGGTGATAAAAGTTTAGCACATCGCTCAGGAATCGGGATATAGGCACGCGCTGATTGGCGAATTCAAAGAAGCGCATATACACCCCTATTTTCCCCTCAGGGAAGTCCGCGATACATGCGTTGGCATCCGGTACCTCCGGATGCACTGCAAGTGGAATGAAATAGTCGGAGGTGAACTGACGCAGTTCATCCTCGTCCATCTCAGAGCGAAACTCTTCTAACTGACGAACCATTTCTAAAGAAAAATAAGATCAACTATGGAGCGCACTCGCTGTTACTTAATAAAACAGTTGATTCTTGAACAAGCTTTGAGAAATTTTAAAAATGGCGTAGGAAGGTATTTTACTGTGATGTTTTCAGTCAAAAGGGAGGTGGTGATTTATATAAGGTCACCAAACCCTAAAAGGATCGCCATGTGGATCCCACTAAAGTTAATCGTGTGGCTAGGATGCAAGGCGGTACAAGCATTTTTTCACATTTCTCGAAAAATACGTGGACACACTCCCCGTTTCCCGAGGTATCTTTGAGATATTTTGGGACTAGATACATGGTTCCAAATTTTGGGTGGTAATTATTTAAAATTCTTCCCGCCACGCTTACCACTACTCTCACTAGTCTAGCATCCGAGGCTACGACCCGCGCACACTAGACTGGGGGGGACATGATGACGTATAGTCTATATTTGAGTCACGAGACCAAATGATAAACACTACTAATGCCCAAGTCCACTATGAGTGGGCTATCATGACAATGATTTGGGCCACACTACTAATGGTTTGGACTCACGAAAGCCCAAACCCAACCAAACTATTTATGGTCTAGAACTCTAGATAAATATCTTCTATTTATGGATAAAGATGCATAGGCCGGATAAGCACTATGCGTGCGAAGAGTGAGGAACACGAAATCTACAAGGATTTCGTGCCTATATAAACAATGCCATAACTCTCGTTAAAGGTACGACTCACAACCCTAATTCATACACATAACCCTAAAACCGATTACTTACTCTTACGCCAGAGGATAATCGTGGGAGACAATCCCACGATAAGCCTAATGGTGTTTGTTTGCTTTCTTAGTGTGCAGGTTTTAAGCATTAAGATCTAATTGGTACGAGAGCAGGTACCCAAACAAGAAACGCCCAACTTTTGTATCAACAATACGAGTATCAAAGGTTCTTGCAAGTGTAAACTACTCACACTTGTTAACAACCCATTTTTATTCATCCAGTATACGATGCATCTATTTCATAAAAGAGTGAATCGTTAACTCGTTAGTCTACAAATAAGACAAAAAATATTGGTTTCTCACACGTTGGTATAAAAAATGAATAGCTTTTACAAATTACAACTGTTCGACATAATGATAAATTGACATATGGAAATATCTGACAACCTTCGAATGAGATTGTAGTTTAGCTCGGCCAAATCTGTATTCATGCCCAATCAAATATGTGCTTTTGCTACTTTAATATTTTTGCCCGATCAAATCTGTAATATGTATCGTTTCACGTTCGAGTAAGAACGTGACTAAAATATACTCATCAACTAATAATTTCAAGGGTAAATTGCAAAAATGGTCCTTAACGTTTCACAAAATTGCAAAAACGGGACCGAGACAAAAAGTAGCGCAAAAAAGCCACCCACGTTCCACATTTTTGCAAAATCGCCACTGAGAGCCATTTTCCGTTAACTCCCGTTAGTTTTCCCGTCAGTCAAGGGTATAATCGCATGAAATGACAAATATACCCCTTTAACTTCAGATACAACCCTAATTGTTGCCGCCAAATCTTTACCAGTGCATTTTCCGCTTTAATTTCCCTCCTGTTTTGTGAGTTTTGTTTTGTTTTGTTTTGTTTTTTTTAATTTGTTAAAAGGTGTATTTGTTAATGTTATGGACTTAAAATTGTAGGTGGTCAGATGGGAAATGTGAAAGTAGTAGAGGTAGATAATGAAACAGAAGAACAGAGTGGCGGGAGTGATTCAGAGGATTTGGAGTATAATCGAAATGATGATGAAGTGTTTGATGACGATGATCAGGTAATTGAAGATGTTCCCGTAAGTAAGTCTGATTTGCTATGCCATAAAGCTTGTGAAATTCAATCAGGTATACCTGTTTTTACCAAACATTATGCACTGATTAGAGAGTATGCCCAAGAGTTGGTTAATCAAAATCCAGGCACTACTGTTAGGATTGATGTACAGCTAGAACCAAATCCAGCTAGTTCAACAAGAACTTTTAAAAAGGTGTATGTGTGTTTGGGAGCTATGAAACAAGATTTCAAAGCTTGTGGCAGAGAATTCTTAGGATTAGATAGATTCTCCATGTCAGGTCCTTTTCCAGGTCAATTACTAACAGCAGTTGGGATTGATTCAAACAATGGGATTTATCCAGTAGCATATGTTGTAGTTGATGCACTAAATAAGGCAACTTGGTGTTGGTTTTTGAAACTACTAGGAGAGGATCTTGGGATAGAAACCAACTGCAAGTTCACTTTCATTTCTGATAGGCAAAAGGTGCACATTTCTATTGTATAATTAATCATGTGTTTTATGCACAATGAGAACATGTAAAGTTTTAAGACCATCTATAACCTTACCTGTTCACAGAGATTGATACAAGCTGTTGCTAGTGTGTTTCCAAATGCTGCACACAGGTTTTGTGTTAAGCATATTCATGAGGAAATGAAGTCACATTTGAAAGAAGGTGTTTACAAGGACATGCTTTGGAAGGCTGCAAGAGCCACAACTGTTGTTGAATTCAACAAAGAGATGGATCATCTGAAGAATAACAATGCTGCAGCTTATGATTGGTTGCTGAAGATTCCAACTGAACAATGGAGCCGATCACATTTTTCAGGTAATTCATTAAGTGGCAGTGGAAAAAAGCATACTGATAATTGATCATATATTAATACATAATGTGTGATTTGTTCAACAGGCAAAGCCCTATGTGGACTACTCTTAAACAACATATGTGAGGTGTTCTGTAGCCAGCTAAATGATGTCAGAGATAAATCCATCATTGTTTGTCTTGAATATATCAGGGAGTACTTGGTGAAGAGGATTGTGGTAGTTCAGCAAATAATAGAAAGGAGTGTTGGACAACTTACTCCTACTGTGCAAGCCATGGTTGATACAAACAAAAAAGAAGCTACTGATTGTGTTGTTGAATGGATTGCAGCTTTGTTATATAAAGTATCTGTGCCTAACGAGGATCATTGTGTTGCTAACATGGATAGGAAGGAGTGTGGTTGTAGGATGTAGGAGCTGACTGGAATACCATGTAAACATGTTGTGGCTGCAATAAACTATATGAATGAGGATGGAAAAGGAGTTGTTGTGCCTGAAGAGTGGGTTCATGCTGCTTACAGCCTAGAAACATGGGCGCGTATGTACTCATTCAAGATCAATGGGTGTTCAAGCCGCAGATACTGGCCAAGAATTGAGTCTACAACAGTCATAGTACCACCCAATCACAAACCTCAGGTTGACAGGCCAACTAAAAAGATGAAGTCAAATGATGAGCATGCACTTCCAACTTCTTCATGTGCTACCCACTGATCTTTGAACAATATGTTAAACGTTATTGTCTGTTGGATTCTATATTTGTAATCTTTGTTTAACTTGATTGTCTTTAGAACAATATGTTTGAACCCATTGCTGTTGGACTTTCAAAAGTCAAACTTGCAAAAATGTTTATGTTTCTGAATGTAATGGATTCTATATTCTATGTTTGTTTGCACCCATTGAATTTAGACTTTCAAAAGTCAAACTGCAAATGTTGAATTGCATAAAGTCAACTGTCATTTATTTTGGTACACACATGAAGACTACACAGTACGTGGCAATCTTTTATAAGCCCTTTTATAGGCAAACACATGAAGGCTACTAAATACGCATCTCTTAAAACACACACTTGCAAAACACAACTCCCTATTTCCTTAACCATGAACAACTCTGAATGTGATATTAATCTAAGGGTTGTCTGTAACTCGTATGTGCTAACTGAACTAATGCTTGGCCCTTACCACACCGAGATTCTTCAAGACTTGCAGCAGGCACACGATTTGGAGTACAAGTCCAAAAAAATTACTGAAAGGGTCGAACGTAGGGGGGATGTGATTGGTAGACTTCGAAACGGCTCACGTACAAGAACTGCAAGGAGCAATACAAAGAAGCTTAGGAGGCTACAAACAATTGATAAGCGTTGGGCGAATGCACTGTTGACGATGTCCAGGCAAGTCAAGGACAAGATGTTTAAGAAGATTGAGTTTGTTGTAAAGATGAAATATCCATGAGGGGGTTGGTTGTTTTGAGATTAGTGATGGTTAATGAATGTAATGGATCTCATGATCCAGATTTTGTATGAATAATGTCTTCACATATGTTTATACTTCGTTATTGTATTTGATAGGTATCACAAACATAAACAAGAAGCTGACATTAATGAAACATTAAAACATAGACTAAACATAGTGATTCAGTTTGTGGTTTGGACATGCCCAAAACTACATCCTAGAAACACAGACTAAACATAATGATTCAGTTTGTGGTGTTATTTTTAATGAACTTTCTTGGCTTCTTTTTCCTCTTCTTCTTTGCTTCAGTTGATTGAGTTGCATCTGCAGCACCCCCTGCACTTATGTTTCTACTTGTAATACCCAAACCAATGACACCACCACTTACTACCTCTGCCGTTGCACAACCTGCCTGTTCAAGTATCACAACTCTATGCCTCCAACACTTAACATCCCCACAACAGATGAAGCATCTTTCGTCCAACACCTCTATCTTTGCACCACCCCTCCTGTTTTGTTCCCACTTCTGATACCGAGACCAATTACACAACCACTTACTTTCTCTACCTGTGTATTATTACGACTCATTTTCTGCCATATGTATGTTTTTGATAAAGTTGGACAGGAGACTTTACTATACTAGTTGGTTGGATAATTTACTTCATTTTGTGTGGTAGGTCAAGGAGTATTAACTTCTTACTAGTGCTAGTCAATAAACCAAGTGAATTTCACCCGTTTGACTTTCACCTGTTTGACTTTCATGCAAAACATCAACTATCTAATGCTTTCTGCATAAGCTGCATAGGAAGTACCCATATATTTCAAAAATGAAACACAAACATAAAGAAATGAAAATCGAAACACAAACATATCAGTAACATAAACATTACAACTTTCATTGATCATAGGAGTTCACAACCATTACAAATTTCCAACAGATATCTAAACAAACACTTGTTTAGTATTTTGAACCGCTGCCCTCCGCATTACCCCTTTTCTTCTTTTTCTCCAATTCTTTTTCTTTCTTATCCTTCTTCTCCTTTAGATACTTGAACACCTTTTCAAGATGGGAAATCTTCTGTTCCAACTCATCAAACTTGGGTAAAACGGTATCCACAGGCTCTTGCTTCTCCTCCTCCTCCTCCTCCTCATCATCACTCAAAAGCGCTTCATAGTAGCCATCTTGTTTCCTCAGATGGGTCAGAATCTTAGTTCTTAACTCCTTAGGTATCTTCTTATAAGAACCATACTCGTCAATTGGTTCTCCACCAAATGCATCAAGAAGTAAATCGTTTAGATAATAGGTTCTTAAAACTTTATCAAATTCCTCTTCCTCGGTACCAATGTAGATACTCTTCCCTTTTCCATTGTTTGCCATCGTCGGTTGTTTTGATCGTTGGGATTGTGTGTGTTATGGTTGAATAAGCGGGACAAACGTGGACTTTATAGTCCTATGCAATCGCTTGGGTTGCCGAGTTACACAAAAAAAAAGGGAAATGTTAATCGCCAAGTGTGCCTCCAAAATTAAGTTTTATAACTTTGCAAATTTGGTCATTGAAATAAAGTTGGGGTAGTCAAAGGCGGGAAGTGAGTGAAATGGCGATTATACCCTTGATTGACGGGAAAACTAACGGGAGTTAACGGAAAATGGCTCTTAGTGGCGATTTTGCGAAAATGTGGAACGTAGGTGGCTTTTTTGCACTACTTTTTGTCTCGGTCCCGTTTTTGCAATTTTGTAAAACGTTAAGAACCATTTTTGCAATTTACCCTAATTTCAAACTTATTAACATAAACAGTGATAAACTTATGGATGTTGTCATGCATAACCTCTTGCTCACCTTTTACTTCTTCTGACCCATCTTTTACATTCTTTATAATTAACAGTACAAAATAATTTTTTTAATCAATTTATATTTCGTATTTTTTTATATTCTATTATTTTTGACTTATCAAACTTTATATTTTTTATTTTATATTTTCTATTTCCAAGTTTTATAATTAAAAAATGAAAGAAAATAAAAGCAAATAGAAGAGTATTAAATAAGGTTACTAGGATAGTATGTATTAGATGAATAAGTTAATTGGTTCAAGCCTGATTTGTGGGTTGTTTCATTAAACTTTCCTGGCATATTACTTTATAAATACCTGATGAATAAATATTATAGTCTACAGGTTTTATCATTGTCTATCATGATATCGGAGCGAGTCTGATCTTCAGACCTAGATGGCTACGTTGAGCCGACTCCTTTAAGCCATCCCGTCAAACCTTAATTACAAGAGATACAACAAGCAGTAGAAAGAAAACAAAAATACGGCTACAGAATTTTATGTGTGTGTCATTGATGGTCAAAAGATACCGCTACAACAAGCAGAAATAAAATTAAAAAAGGGTATCCACCCTTTGTTTATTATTCGAAGGCAGAAGAGAGAAAAATAGTGCGAAGGTTTTGTTTTATTTACTTTTAGGTTTGACTAAAAAAAATGTTTTTATTTTTTATTTTAACGATGGTTTGGTTTATTCGGTTTATTGTTTGTTTATTAGTCGATTATTTGTACGGCCTTTTTTATCAGTTAATTTAGTTGACTGTTAGTACCAGTCCTTAAAGTAGACAGTTGGTACGGTTATATTACCAGTCGATTTAGCCGACCGTTCATACCTAATGACTAAAGTCGACCGTTGATACAGTTTTGTTAGCAGTCAACTAAAGTTATGCTTTTATTATGTTAATGTTTATTTTCTTTTTCTTTTCTAGTTTACTACTACAGTAAAAGCTTTCCTGATTTCGTCGTTCGGATTGCGGGGAGTTTTAGATGAATAAGTTAGTTGGCCCAAATTCGACTTGTGGGTTAGGTCCATCAGGGTTTCTAGATATATTACTTTATAAATACGTGAGGAATAAACATTGTAGCATGTATGTTTTATCATTCTCTAACAGTATGCACTATGTATATTCATATCCCTAAACTTATTCAATTGAAGTTGATAAACTTATGATAAAATTCCATGTAAAAAACTATTGAGTCGTCATGACAAATGACAAGCTCATTCTCTGCACACTGCAACTTTACCTCATCCCATAGCACGTGATACCCAACATCTCCTTTTCAATAAAACTTCACAAAACAATATTTTAACTTATTCAATTTGTATTAAAACAAGCAGGATAGCCCGCGCGATGCTGCGGGGAATGATTTATTTTGAGATTTTTTTGTTTGTGTTGTCGTTTTTGAGTTTTGTTTTATGTCGATTATGTAAATGTACATCTATAAATTTTTTTAAATGGTTTTTTTTTTGTTGTAAATTCATATATTTATATATGTTTTTTTTTCTAATGTACATTAGTAGATAAATATGCATATATTGACATTTTTTTTTTGTTTAATTTATTTATTTGACATAATCTGTTTTTTAAAAAAAGTTTGTTTTGGGTCTCTTTTTTTTTCGGTTTTTTTGGGCCTGTGTTATTTTATTTTTTTTTTTTTGCAGTATGTGGGCTTTGTGGTTGGACTTTTGTTTAATTAGAGGGCGGTGCATCTCTTTTATATTAAAAAAAAAAAAAAAAAAAAAAAAAAAAAAAAAAAAAAAAAAACTGTGCACTGTTCTGCACTGTAGCATGAACAGTGCGCGAACACTCACATACCCCCAATGCCTTTTAGAATATATATATAATATTACAGTACATATCTTATCAGTGATTATACACATGATAACAAATTTAATCATCATCTCATTTGGTTTCTTTTGTCTTCTAGAAAAACTATATCGGATTATCTTTTAGTCTAATGCTAAATTTAGTAATAACTATAATAATTACTGCACTTTTTCATTTTTTATGATATAAAGTAACATTTACTCATTTATCTTGTGAAAATGATTGAGTTGGGTTTAAAATAATAAGTTCAAACAAACGTAAGTACATCCTAATTTGTTTTAGCTTCTATATAGGGCTGACAAGCTTGTTAGCTTCTATGCAAAAAATAAGCTCGTTGAAGTGTTTTGATAAGTTTATAAGTTTAGACGTATAAACTTAAATAACATGAGTTTTGATAAGCTTATTAGTTTAGACTTATAATCTTATATACATAAAATAAACCTATTGAAGTGTACTGATAGAGAGTTTCATGAGCCCTATTTTTGTGGCATATAGGCTTATATATAACTTTTTAAGCATTTCTTTTTTATAACTTTTGATCATAAGCTAATTCAACCACTTAACCTTCGTTTATAAGTTTATTTATCATAGGTGATAAGCTGCTTGTTAAACATAAGCTTAAGCTCAAAAAATAAGCTTAGACAAACAACTGCTTAAGAGCTCTAGGTATGATGACATCAGAAATCGTGTCATCCGCTCCATGATAGCATAACACCTAAAAAATAAATCATAATTTACACTCATTACATTGTGAACTATACACGCTCAAAACACACACATGCACACCCAAACACACACTAAATGCAACATCCTTGGAATTATATTGCTCCTTAAAACCGAGGATAATTTCAAACGGAGTGTAGGATGACGTTCAATGTCATCCAACAACACTGACGAATGACGCTTGCATAAATAAGGTTAAGTGTAATGGCCACGAACATCACTAACCTTAACTCATCATTACATCATCTTTTCACTCCTCTAAACAGGTGTAGTAATGACCAACAACTTCACCACTCTGACATATTTCACTTAAACACAAACAGTGGCGCAGCTTCATAGGGGCCGGGGGGGGGGGGGGGGGGGGGGGGGGGCGGCCGACCCCCCGAAATTTTTTTTGCGATGTAGGGGTATATAGTTTTCGTGTAGAAAAATTTCGGTATTTTCGGTTTCGCCCCCCCAATTTAATTCGGTTTCGACCCCCCATAGTGTTAGGAAAAAAAAATTTTAAATCCCGACCCCCCACTCGAAAAATCCAAGCTTCGCCACTGAACACAAATATACCACACAATATAGTCATACAAGACAAAGAAAAAATAGTTGGTCGTCTGCACCGACAATTCAACACCAAAATCTCACATGGTGGTGGGGTGTAATGGTAACGTTGGTGGATGGGGGCTATTACGGCCGTCTAAAGCTCTTCGTAATTCACAATAATTTTGAGCAATGTCAATTTTAATTGTATCTTGCTTATAAATCTCTTTGACATCTATTTTTAATTTTAAACTTAATGTGAAATAACGTTATGCATACTTTTTATGAAACACATGTCATTCTTAAGAATTTTAGTATTAGTTTCATAACAAATCATGCTACAATAATTGTGACATTATTTTGTTTGTAAAATTTGAACAAAAAGGAGATATAAATGAAGACAGAGAGACATGGTAATGTACTGTAGACATCAAGAAAATGATAGTTCTACGGAGCCTTACGGTGGTGTCACTCTCACCCGATTCTTTTTCTTAACTACCTTTCTGCTGCAATCTTTCCTTACCCCACCCCTCCAACTCTTTCATATACACAGTTACAACCCTTTACTAATTCACTTTACTTAACGAGTCCCTGTGGAATCTTTATCGTCCTTTAACCACCTCCAACAAAGTGTCGAGACGATCTTTCAGAGAGTTAAAGAGTTATTGTCCACACTTTCAGAGAGTTTTATGTTGAGGAATGAGTGAGAGTCAGAGAGTTATTGTCATAACTTTCTAACCCTATTATGTTTTTACGGGTTCAGGATCTTTAAGTACTCAACCCGCGTCAGATGTAAAGCGTCATTTTCTTGGAACGATTAGTTTAAAAACCCGAATCTTATTTTTTTGTAATTGCTAGCTTCTTGCAAGTTGTTTCTTAATAATATAGCCGTTCAAAAAAAAGAGATCTTAGTAGAACATTTTTGAAAATGACTTTCTGAGTTTTTAAACTCATGAACTAATTTTACATTTAAGATATTTTATGTTCAAATCATAGTAATAAACCATTGGCATTAAATTTACTCAACATAATTAGATTTGAGTCACTAGCATATAACTTTCTTTGTTATTATTCTTTGAGTTAATGTCATTTTTCGTCCCTGTGGTTTGCCGTTTCAATCACGTTTAGTCCCTGCCGTTAAATTTCTTCAGATTTGGTCCCCGTGGTTTACAAACCCATACGGGTTTGGTCCCTCTGAAGGGTATTTTTGTCATTTGACAAAAAAAAAATCGAAAAAAATGTATTTTTGTCTTTTGACGAAAAAAAATTCTAAAAATTTTTTTTAATAAAAACTTTTTTAAAAAAATTCAAAAAAAAAATTTAATTAAATTTTTAATTAAAAAAATTCGAAAAAATTATTGAAAAATTCGAAAAATATTACAAAATTCTTGAAAAATTCAAAAAAAATTCTAAAAAAAAATTTTAATTATTTTTTTTTAATAAAAAAAATTATTAAAATTTTAGAAAAAAAATTATTTTTTAGACTTTTTATTTAATTATTATTAATTAAAAACTATTTATACTAAATTAATTACTAAAAATACTAAACGATTTTGGAAAAATATGAAAATTTTATGGTAAGTGTTTTAAGTGATAAAGAAGCTGGGAAAAATAAAATGGATGCAACAGCTTATCCAGATAAGCTGGAATAAGCAAAACAGTTGGAATAAGCAAAATAGGCTAATACTACTGTAAGTAAATAGATTATGCAAGGGATAATGGAACTGGTGCCCCAGAGCAGTTGGAAGGGGGTTGTGTTGTGTGTCTGTTGTAAAGGTGAGGTCTTAGGTTCGATTCCCATAAACCCCACTTTTTTCTTTTATTTTTCTTTTTGCTATTTTCTGTTACAACACTACTCAACTGATGAAAACATGAAACTTTTACAAATGATATTTTTTTAGATCTTGAAAATAAGCTAAAAATGAGCAAATAAGCTCAACAGAAGGCTATATGAGCCAAAAATGGATTTTTATCACTAATAAGCTACAAATAAGCTACTTGAAGAAAACTAAAGTTGAAATAAACTAAAAACAAGTTAAACAGATTTAAATTAAGCTAAAGAAAAGAGAAAGGAACATGTAATAAGCCAAAAAGTTGAAATAAGCAAATCCAAAAGCCACTCAGACCAAACAGGCCTAATGGGGAACTTTGAGACCTCTGTGGGGTTCACAGAGGTGAATGGGGGTCTAGAATGAACCCTGACCCTCAAAGTTGACCTGGTCAACTTCCAAATAAGCCAATAAGCTGGGCTTATGGCTTATTTGTGAACACTTGGTGGGCTATTGAAATATGATGCAAATACTGAGGGCTCAGTATGGGTCCTGAGGACAAGTCATAACAAGGGGTCCAATAAGCTAAGTCCAATAAACTAGAGACCAAAATAAGCCAAGGCCTGAGAAGCTTAGCTGATAAGCTCCTCAAAAAAAGCTAAAGGGCCAGGTGTGGGGTCCACAGGAGAGGTCACAGTTGACCAAGGAAAATGAGCCAATGGCCCTGGTGCAGGGGAGTGTTTGCACCCTGCACCCTCAAACAGACCCTTGCACAGTTCCAAAAGAAAATCTTAAAAATAATTTGTCCATTGATTCCTGTAGTTTAGGTGGTGTATTTTTACCACAAAAAATTTCAGGTTCCAATTCCCAACACAAAATTCTAGAAAATTATCACAAAAACTGATATTCTGATGAAACAAAAGCATGAGCCAAGTGCTTATTTGCCCTTCCTGGCTTATTGTGAGTTCTCATTTGAATCTTTTGTGCTTATTTCTTCATATTATTGTTAGTTGTTGGTTAATTTTGGGTTGTGGCTCAATAGTGTAGCTTATTCAAGCAATTCCAAATCCTAATAAGCCATTGGCTTATTCTGTCTTGTTCATAAACTCACCATTTGCTTATTCTTGATACTCAGCCAAACTTCCTTTATTAAAGTTGCTTATAAATAGTATATAAACAGATTTGAAAAATAAAAATCCAAGAAAGACCAAAATAATAGAAGTGATATCTTCTATTTAAGCTATTTAGCTTATTCTCAGCTTTTTGTAAAAGCAATTTTCATTTTTATATTTTTCTTAGGTTCCTGGTATCTTGTAATATTTTTAGTAATTTTTCCAGTTTTTTCTCTTTTCATTTAATACTTTTCATAATCTAATTTAGTTTTTATTAATTAATAATTAGTTTTTAATTAATAATAAATATTTAAAAAGTCAAAAAAATACAAATTTAAATTTAAAATTAGTTTTAAGTTATTTTAGATTTTTCTAAATATTATTTTCATTTTTCTAGTGAAATTTAAAAAAAAAAAAAAATTAGAATGTTTTTTAAAAAAAATTTAAGAAAATTTTTTATTAAATTTTTTTTAGAATTTTTTTTTATTAAAAATTTGAAAATTTTTAAAGAAAATTTTTTTAGAAATTTTTTCGAATTTTTTAAGAAAAAATTTATTAGATATTTTTTTTTCAAAATTTTTTTTGGAATAAAAATTTTTCGTCAAAAATTTTTTTTTTTAGAATGTTTTTCGAATTTTTTAGAAAATTTTTTATTAAAACTTTTTTTTGAAAATTTTTTTAGAATTTTTTTATTAAATTTTTTTTTTAATCATGATTGGTCCCTGTGGTTTGCATATATATAAAACTAAGGGTGTTTTTGTCTTTTTGCATATATTTAACGGTCAAGGGACCAAACACGTATGGGTTTGTAAACCACGGGGACCAAATCTGAAGAAATTTAACAGCAGGGACTAAACGTGATTGAAACGGCAAACCACAGGGACGAAAAATGACATTAACTCTTATTCTTTTTAGTTATGTTTTGTTACTAAATGATAAGATAATAACTTAGAACAACGTCTGGTAAGAATTATTCTTGATAAGAAGATGATAAAAAAAGAAATGAATATTTTGAAATTTGATCATTATCTTAAGGAGTATAGTTTAATTATAATATAAGATAAGATAGGACTAATGAAAAAGTAAACATATGTAGAAAAACGGTAAGCTACACTAAAATTCGATATCTTCATTTAGGAATCTTTCATCTTTTACTAATTAAAATATATTGGTTTTTAATCTATTAGTAGAAGTTCAGAATTGCTTAAAGAGATGTTGAAAACACCTCATATTGCATTTGCTAGAGAAAAGTATTATTCTTTCAAAGTTTATCAAGATCGAATGTTCCATCTTGATAGATTCTATTTTTATAAACATCACTTTCAATATAATAGTAGTGTGCTCTACATAGATCCTATATGCCTTATGACTTGTGGCACCTCCCAACTTTATTATTCTCTCCTTTTATTACATGTCTACGTTTACATTGACAAAGTTTGCAAGCTTATATTGGGTGTAAAAATGAACAAACATATCACAGTTATCTCAGTTTCTTATCAACATTTATTCTTTCACCAATAACCAGCCTTAGTAATGATCAAAAAATATCTCATTTGAATAAAAACATTGTTGGAGTTTATGGATATATATTAATAAACGTATGTCTAGAATCGAACTCGAGACCTCGGGATTGCACACATTACAAACGAGAATTAAAGTTTAATAAATATTAAATGTTATGTATATTTATTAATTAAACACAAGTAAAGGATTAATGATCGTTGGTTATTAAACGTATGGACTAACTATCGTTAAAAGCAAACGTTAAGGACTAGAATGGAAATAGAGGACAAGAAGGATCCGGAACACCCCTTGGGAGGGTGTGGCCGGTCGATCCACAAACAAAGGGGTAACCCTTTGCCCTAACTTGTCATCCAAGATATTCATTCACTATATAAGCAAACCTAGGGATCAAACTTTGGTACCTTTTGTGCACACACACAAAACCCTAAAAAGTTTATCCTTCTCTTTGTTTTCTCCTTAATGCCGATCGATCAAGAACCCATAAGGGTTTCTTGGATCGAATTTTATATAATAAAATTCTTGTGTTTTTGTCACTAGCATCACCTTTAATTCGTTAGTAGTTTGTGTGTACAAGAACGAGGTAACAACATACTTTTGTTGTTATCAAGGGATCGATTAACAAAACGGTAAGGGGTTAATCATTGATCCATATAAACCCTAATTAGGGTTCTTCATATTGTTAAAGACAATTGCTTTTGATTCTTGTTCGGGCTAGAATCACCACGGTACGTTCATATTTAATTATGTTAATCTCTTATGTGTTATAGATGTTCCTACGCTTCCGCATATGTGTTTACCTGTTTATATGATTGTCATGATACTAATATTCTAACAGTGGTATCACGAGCTTGCTATAACATGTAATTGATTACATAAAACACATAAAAAAACGAATTTTGATTGTTTTAGATACATGTTTTGGATCTAGGGTTTTTGTTTTTTAATTTTTTTTTTCGAAACCCTAACCCTAATTTTGGGGGGGGGGGTCGATTTATTCCATGAACCCTAATTAGGGTTTGTGGTTTTATTAATTAATTGGATTAGAAACCCTAGGTTGCCTACATGTTTATGTGTTATTTGGGCGTATCCTTGACCTAATTGGTAATTGTTATGCTTTGATCCGTGACGAAACATGCATGTTAGTCATGGGTTATTAATTGTTTATTAATTGTTAAGTTTTTTCACATGTTAAGATAGATCTTATATTGGGGAAGACCCTATAATTATTAAAATCAATTATGTGCTATGTGGTATGTGATTACCTTTGGCCTACGCAATTGACTTGTCAATGTATGTGGCTCACTTCCATTAAGAGGTGAAGGTCCTAGTTAATTATATGCATATAAAAACCTAGAATTGATTATATTAAGATCTTTTCTAAAAAGATTGCATGTGGCTAATTGTTTCACCTTTATAATTGTTATGTTATTAGTTGCTTTGATTTGTCTTTATTACTTGATTTATTGTTTAATTGTTGGACACGTTTGTAAGCAATAAAAGGGTAATTTTTCATAAAGAAAATAACACGGACTAATAATGGTGAAACCCTAAGTGATAAAGATTGAATCTTGCAAGGTCTTAAGTGCCGCTAGTGGTCCGATTCGCACGGTAATCAGCTCCCAGGCGAGACTAGCAAAATTCATACTTTATTACATAATTTTGAGATTGAATCCATAAACTTTTGCTTGATTGATGTTTTGTACAAATATGCTTTTAAAATTAAGTCCTTTAAGACGATATTCATAACCGTGATTTGAAGGCTTAGAAAAGAGCCTTAGAGTCTGCCTTGGTTATCACAATCTTGAATATGTCTTAAACGAATTACTTTTAAAAATCATAATTGCAGAAAGTCATCTTAGGGTTTATTAAACCTCAAGTAAAACTTTGTGTATTAATTTCACGAATTGGTAATAAAAAGGTTTTGAAAACTTATGTTATAAAGATGAGTGCATGCATCTTTATACAAATTTTTGATTTTCACATCAAAAATTTATACCCTAAAATTTAAGTTACATGCCATCTAACTATAAGGAACACTTGAAGTTATTATTTAGTAACACGTGAGACGCAGGCTAAATTTTAATGACAAGGTAAATTTCCGAGTGTGCGTGAGACCACACATGGAGAATTTGCAGTTTCTAAGTTAGACGACTTAATTAAGTTGATGCATGAGACCTAGAGCTTAAGGCATGAGATGGGATGAAATATGCTTACATGACAAATTGATGAATCAATTTGATGTAAATCCCATAATGATCTAGGAATTGGAAAAGTGTTTGCCAATTATTGTTCGACAGATTACCATCTTTTATACTTTCATCACTAGCAGATCAACTGATGTGGTGGAATCTATGTAAAGTTGGATCCTAGATTTTCAAGAAAATATGTTGGTTATATGAATATATCCTTGGGTATTATATTTTCTTGAAAATATAAATTATCGAAAATACTAAAATTGAATTTTGTAAATTCTTTAAATGTATTAATGCAACTTAAAACCGTAAACGAAAGTTATTCTTTTAATTGATCTACACCCGGTTGGGTTTTTTGGTTAGAGTCAATATTTACAAAAAGAATAAATATAATCTTCTTTCCATTAGGAGAAGTGTGAGACTTAAATCCTATTCCTTTTCATGAATAAGAAAGATATAATAGGATGATTAGAATTGTCTAAAATTCTAAATACATAACTCATAGCAAAATTTAATAGTAAGATTATTTGCACTTTATGAGTTATTAAATTAGAAGCTAGACTGATTACTGCACAATGGTAAAAGACGAATTAGATTACTTTATCTAGTTGTTTTGATTTGACCATTTAAAGATACTAAACACAATTGTTGGAATGGTAAATCTATAAAGGAAGAAATTGCATGCCCAGTTTTTTCAAGTTAATAGTTTGGAATGTGATGAATCACATTTATGTAGTAGATTACATCCTTTTATAACCTATATAATTGTTTGAATGAGTTTTCTTAAAAGATGTAGGAAAGTAAACAAGTACACTATTTCCTTTCACTGATGAATGAAACATTTACAATGTTGTCAAATTCAGTGGGAGTATTGTGTTCTTATGGCTGAATAAGGGATTATTATAATGTTCTCTAATTCAGTGGGAGTTACAAGACTTATTGTCTTGATTGTAACTTAGATTATCTTTTGAATATCTCAAGGTAATTACTTTCCAAATATAGACACTAATATTTTCAAGGATAGTCGTGTACGTTTCTTTGATTGATTGAGTAAACTCTATATCTACTAAGTTATGTTCATGACACAAATCATATTGTTCAAATTAACAAACGCGTGCGTGTTGTTTATATGATACATGGTGTTGTACCATGCACAAGTGGGAGAAATCTTCATTATGTGCAAAGTACAACACATAAGAATATGATTTTAAGCATTCTATTAACTGTAAAGTAAGAGATTATAATTCTAATTAGATTAATACATCTAATCTAAGAAACACTTGGTGTTAAAATTTAGTAAACGTGAGACGCAGATTAAATATTAACAACAAGGTGAATTTCCATGTATGCGTGAGACCAACATGGATAATTTACTGTTTCTAAATTAGACATCTATTAGAACATTGTGTCAAATAACAATACTACTTCAGCTTTAATATTTATGTATTATTGGAATGACATAAATGCATGAAGTAATATAATACTACTTCAATAATTATGTATTCTAAGAATGACATAAATAAATGAAGTAGTGTGTTAACTTGAAAATATTATTGGAACCAAATGATGGTGTTCATGATTACTTTAATTATACATGTTTATACTTTATTGTATAGTTATAAACATGAAGTCTTCTAAGTATTACAAGACTTATAATTAAGTAAGACGTTAGCTTGTTATGGTCTTTTAATTAAGACATATACAAGAAGTCATTGAGTTGATCAATGATTAATATAGTATAGTGGGATTATAACACGTTTATGTTTTAATGCGACATAAACATGAAGTGACTTGATTAAAAGGTACTTGTGTTATAAAGCATGCAGTTAGCTTGAAAATACTATTACACCATTAAGTTGATTTAGTTGGTAAATAGACAAGCTAAAAGATATATGGTTATCTTACATATTGTTAGATTGTCTTACAATGTGAGTTCTAATGAAATACTAGATTATAGTATGATCAGTTAGGAAATCAAACCCTTGTTGTAGTGTTTGGTTCAAGATAACTACATCTTTTTTTTCTTCCAAAAGTTATCAAGGTTAGAAATTGAGTGTGAATTGAATATACTCAATTAGACTCCTAGAAGATTAATAAGACGTTGTTGTGATGAATCACATTAAGTCTTAAAATTGAAGTTCTGAATTTGTTAAGTTATTTATGTGAAGGTTATTAACAAAGAGCTATCAATGCGTATTTGTAAAGTCCTAAAAGAGAAAATTGGATTGTTGCTCTAATTGCTAAGTACTTATATTCTATATAATACTAAAGGCAAGTGGGAGTATTTTATCTTGAAAAGATAGAATTACAAGATACATAATCTTCTAAAACCACACTAGTTAAAATCATGATGAGGCTTAACATGTAAATGATAAACCTCAAGATGATGGAATTATCATTCATAGATCCACTTGGATATCTCAGATATTTAATTAATATGCTGATGATTATATGATGTAGTATTACCAAAAATAATGAATTGGGTAAATTACTCATACTATGAGTGTTATAGATGATGTTCATAAAGATATTCAAAATTTTGAAAATTTGGTTTATCTTAATTCTTAATAGTTAGAGAATGATGATGAGTTTATTCAAAGATAATGTAACCCTAGTGGTTTAAATCTTTGTGAAATAATCATATGGACAAAATTGTATACATACGTTAATGTATGTCTTATGACAAGATTATTAATCATACTTAAGCAATTAACTATGATTGAATACTCTTTCCTAAGCACATTAAAGATACAAAGATGGTTAATTGTCATGTTTATATGAATATGAAATTTGACAATGAATATCAAAAGCTCTTTCTAGAATAATTACTTGAGCGAGGACGATAAATAATCAAAGAGAGTTTATGAATTCATGCAAATCTTGGGAAGTATACAAAGTGCAAAAATCCATGAATGGATAAATGCATGCATCTAGAAGATTAATCTTATGTTTAATTATAATTTCCAAGTTTTGATTTATAATTAAAATAAGGTAATTTCTAAGTATTCCTGAAAGCTAGTGGGAGTATTATGTTTGATTTACTAAATCATATATGTTGTATAACATATAAGAAGTTACATTCCATATAAGTAAAATGTTAAGACTTAGTTTGGAATGAAACTGTAAGTGAAAGATTTAGAAAATAAAACATACAACTTTGGAACAAAAGTTTATTATCAAAATAAACATGTGCGGTAAATAAATTCTAATAAGACATAATATATCATTTAGAAAATGGATATATATTATGAAAGGATAGAACATGAATATAAATCTAAGTATGACTGAAAGATTTTCATGTGCATCATATTATTGTTACATCATTCTTAAATGCTTAATGATTTAACAATATTTGATATCTTGTGTAATGAATAAAGAAATATGTTTGGACTTAGAATTATGATCCTCAGCCTGGAATTGCTCCTAAATTCTAAGTATAAACAATATAGCGAATTGTTGTGTAATTGTTATAGTTGACAATAAATCTTGTAAGATTGAAAGGTGTCAAGCATTACACATTGGATATTATGTTTACGGATTTCTAAAAGGCATATTGTGATTTGTATACAATGATGCTGGATTAATTGAGATGACACTCAATAACTAGTCATGGAAGGATTTTATCCTTAGCCATGTGAACTAGTTGTGCTCAACTAAGAGCATAATTGCATTATACATTAAAGAATTAGAATACTTTAAAACTTTAAAACGTTTGAAAGTTTGATTGTTATAAATTGATGGTTGAGGATATCACATCATTTATAAAATATTGTGTGACCATATCAAGATAGTTAGATACACACATACAAGAATTTTTGTTAATTAAATTCTTGAAATAAGTATTCTCAAAATTCGGATAGATCAAAGTTAGTTGAATAATGCCTTGTCAACAAGTATGATTGTCATTACTTGAGGTATAATTGTCAACAAGTCATTACTTGAGACAAAATTCATTAACTAGAATTATCATGCATTGATCTATTTAGTATTTGGATAAAGGACATTAAGCAATTATTATTTAAAATTAATTAAAGTACTTAGTACGTTTGTTTTCATTAATAATAAATTGTGTCCTATATTTGCATGTTTAAATCCGTGAATAATTTATGTTATTCTAAATTGTCCGTTGTCAATTAATGATATGGGAATATCATTAAACTAAGACAAATCTGAGTATTGGTTAGAATATACTTGAAAGTATATTGATGCGTTGACATACCAATTTCACATGATATTCGATGAATTGAATATAGGACTTATCCCAACTACATGATTTTACTTTATGGATCTTGTCATTAAGTAAATCATGAAATTGTTATCCTCGGACTTGAGATACTAGATAAGTGTCATGGATGTAGTGCATTTTGTGGAGCAATCTACCGCTTACCGTAATAGGAAGTCATAAGGGTTGCTTTCAGAATTGTTACAAAGTCCATGGGTTATTCTTGTAGTCAAGAAAGAATTTGTTCCTTCAAATTCGTTTTGAAGCTTAATACTGCTGGGCCCCTCGTAGGGTTGACAAGATGTTTGTGTGCGCACGCCCAAAGTCTATCTGGAATACGTTCAGATGTTTTGGTAATCTTGCTCAATCATAAACAACGAGAAACAAAATTGTTAATTAAAGAATGACTAAGATCCATATCTTTATTAACGTGGTATTAAAAACAAAAGGATAATAATAATGATGAATCATTATAGGTTTTTCCAGGAAACCTGCCTCGAGTTGATTTAGGGGCATTGGCGTGTTGCTAGACGCTTACCAATGTCATTATGTTATTAATAGATATCCAAGTGGGAGCTGTTGGAGTTTATGGATATATATTAATAAACGTATGTCTAGAATCGAACTCGAGACCTCGGGATTGCACACATTACAAACGAGAATTAAAGTTTAATAAATATTAAATGTTATGTATATTTATTAATTAAACACAAGTAAAGGATTAATGATCGTTGGTTATTAAACGTATGGACTAACTATCGTTAAAAGCAAACGTTAAGGACTAGAATGGAAATAGAGGACAAGAAGGATCCGGAACACCCCTTGGGAGGGTGTGGCCGGTCGATCCACAAACAAAGGGGTAACCCTTTGCCCTAACTTGTCATCCAAGATATTCATTCACTATATAAGCAAACCTAGGGATCAAACTTTGGTACCTTTTGTGCACACACACAAAACCCTAAAAAGTTTATCCTTCTCTTTGTTTTCTCCTTAATGCCGATCGATCAAGAACCCATAAGGGTTTCTTGGATCGAATTTTATATAATAAAATTCTTGTGTTTTTGTCACTAGCATCACCTTTAATTCGTTAGTAGTTTGTGTGTACAAGAACGAGGTAACAACATACTTTTGTTGTTATCAAGGGATCGATTAACAAAACGGTAAGGGGTTAATCATTGATCCATATAAACCCTAATTAGGGTTCTTCATATTGTTAAAGACAATTGCTTTTGATTCTTGTTCGGGCTAGAATCACCACGGTACGTTCATATTTAATTATGTTAATCTCTTATGTGTTATAGATGTTCCTACGCTTCCGCATATGTGTTTACCTGTTTATATGATTGTCATGATACTAATATTCTAACAAACATATCCTTCAACACAACTCACACACAAACAAACTAAGTTTTCGTTTGATAATCAAACTAGATAAACATGACAATTCATCTGTTATAGGTCCATTGGGTTGTCGCCTCCAAGACCGATTGCCAAGCCATACACCATTTTCACTCACCCATCTATCAGCAAGCGAACACGTCTTATAGGTTTCTAAAGCATATAAATGTGGAAAACGAATTTTTAAAGTCACATGATCATCGGTCCAATTAGAAATCTTTATCAACATAAGAGAATTAACAGAAATACCCATATGATTCATTTCCAAGCAACAACTAATGATGTTAGACCAGATACCATATTATAGCTCGTTACCATTATACATCTCCAAGCCTCCGTTTGGACCATGGATCTTGGCAATCTTTTTTCTCCATAATGCATATCTTTCATTTAGAAAGCACCATTTCCATTTTCCTATAAGACAATATTTGTTGCTTTAATCCTGCCCACCCCTAAACCACCACAACTCACCCACAGGGACAGAACTATGTAGGGGCAGGGGAGGATCTCGGGCCCCTCAAAATTTGCGGCACCTAGTGTAAATATTATAGGTTTTAGGGGTAATTTAGTTGAGGTTACAACAAATCTCCGATTCCCCCCCCCCCCCAAAAAAAATAAATAAATGCGGCCCCGCCAAAAAAAATGTCAAGTTCCGTCTATGCTCACCCATACCATTTTTTCTCTTCCTATTTAAATCCCTGGAAGAAACGCCTTCCAATAGCTTCAAGCTTTGAGATAACTAATGCAGGTGCTCTAAAAATAGACATATAATATAAAGGAGGACTACCCAATACAAAATTAATTAGGGTAATTCTACCACCAACTGATATAAGATTCATTTTCTAAAACGCAAGCCTTTTAGAGAACCTATTTACCACGTCATTCCAAGCTGCATCTTTTTTCATGCTTTTTCCAACCGAAAGCCCTAAGTAAGTGAAACGTAGCGAATCATGGGAATAGTTAATTGCTCTTGCAATGTTCGCCATGTCGCTTGAAGGAACTCTGATACCAAAGAGACAGCTCTTTTCTAAATTTATTTTAAGAACTGAAATGTCATAAAAACAATCTAAAATGCTAACCAAATTTTAAGCGTTTGATTTTGACCATTTACCCAAAAAAAAAAAAAAAAAAAAAAAAAAGCGTCATCTGCATATTGAAGTAGAAAATTGTTGGCGCCGTCTTCGGCAAGGAATAGACCTTGATAAATTCCTTTATTATAAGCCATAGCGATCATTACTTGTAATGCCTCTGCTATGATAAGAAATTAAAAAAAAAATGGTTCTCCTTGCCTTAAACCCCGTTTCACTTTAAATTCTTTCGAGGGAGAACCGTTAATGAGCACAGAAACCGAAGCCGAAGAGAGACAAGACTTTATCCATTTACATCATCGAGCGTTAAATTTCATTTGGGACATTATATTGAGAAGAAAAGACCAACTCACACTATCAAATGCCTTCTCGAAATCCACTATGAAGAGAAGCAGATTTATTCCACTCCCCCCCCCATCTCCCCCCCCCCCCCCACCCACACCTTTTTTTTTGCAAAGTTTACGAGTTCATTCGCAATCAAACTTTCATCCAATATTTGTCGTTGGGTCACAAACGCCGTCTGACTATGTAGTGCATTCCTTCATGTGCTATAAATGTAGGTCATTGATTTTTTTTGTAGTTACTTGTGTATTTTTCGTGAATGATTGTAGTTAATTGGCTACAAAAATTGTAGCCAAATTATCTCTATTTTGATTTTATTTTTATATGCCATAAAGGTATTCACAATCCGTCATAAGAGTATTCTCAGTGTCATGACTATGACGATGTAGAGCGGATCTAGCTCGTGTCAAAAGTGATTACAATTGCAAAAATTGTTAAGCCGAGAACTATCGAGCATCTCGTGGTGGTGAGCCGAGCAAACACAAAGTTAGTTTCTTTTCTTTGTTTTTAAATAAAAGGTGATAAGTGGCGTCTAACGATTATTACGACGTAAAAGAAAAAGAGAGTGATAAGGGTGGTGGCAATAGGTGCGGTTTGGGATCGGTATGAGCTCATACCGCCGGTGAACACCGTTGCCACCCCAGCGGTATGGGTTGAGCGGCAATATTTGCCTCAACGGTTTGGAGCAAAATGTGACAATTACATTTATTGTTTTGAACGTTGGACCAAAAGAGCACGTTGGGGAGCGAGGTAAAATAAATAAATAAATAAATAATTCCTTCTATATATACTAGACGAAATTTTGTTTAAAAAAACACTTTCAATAAAATTTAACACAAACAATTAACATATTGTTACAATGGTTTCATCATCTTCTTCTTCTTCTTCATCCGACGAGTTATTTGGTCGCCTTAAGGCAAAGAGATTCAAGAAGCTACAAGAGTCTGCAAGAAAAGATGTCGAGCCAGCTTTTGGTCGTCTTAAGGCAAAATGGATGATTCTCAATCGTCCTCTCCGGGCTATGTCGGTCGAAAAGATTCGACAACTCGTTTATACGTGTATCATATTTCACAATATGATTTTAAAAGACGACCAGGTGCCAAGATCACCGGTTCATATAATGGATCAGCCGGTCGCGCCAGTTTATGACGATAGTGTACTACAGGAGTTACTCGACGAAGATATCCATTACCGTCTCCGATATGATCTTACGGAGCACGTAGAAGCTCAAGACTTACCATACCTCGATGACTAGTTTTTTTTTTTTTTTTTTTTTTATTTTTTTTTATGTATTATGTAATTTTCTTTTAATTATTTTTTTAAGTATTATATAATTTTCTTTTAATTATTAATGAAATATTATATTTTTATTAAATTGTTTAATATAATTTATGAAAATAAAAAATAAAAAAATAAAATTAGTTGAAGTATGAAATCATGGTTGCTAATAAAAATTGGTTGACATGTATAAAAAAAAGTATGAATGAGCTGGAATGATATTATTGATGTGTTGAGGGGTGTGCTTTTTTATTTTATTTTATTTTTTTAAGCATGATTACCACCACCTAAGTAAATATAATAATATGTCGGTAAGCGTTAACAATGATGAACAATCCAATAATCATGTAACTATCATGGATGTTATGATAATTTTAAACGCCAAGTTTGTAATGGATAATTAATTGGATTAACAAGTAGGGTTGGATCAGTTGGAAAACCCCTTGCCTCTTAACCTAGAGGTCAAGGGTTCGATCCTCACTCCCTACAAAAGGCCGGAGGTCCTTTTCTACCTTAGGTAGAACCGGAAGCAGCCTCTCTACCTTAGGTAGGGGTATGGTTGTCTACGTCTCAACCTCCCCCATACACCGTGGAAGACGGTATTGGGATCCATAACCCGTGGAAGATGGTATTGGGAGTTACTTTTTTAACTGAAAGATACAAACACGTTACAATATTCTTGTAAAACTAACTACTCGTAAAAACGACAACAATGTACGGCTGGCCCGTCAAGTAACGTGTCATTTCACCTGGTATTAATTGTAGTCGTATGATCAATTAATGCAATTTAGTTTTGGTACACAATTCCTTAATCATACAGACATGTCAGAATCACATCCATACACGTGGCATATGAAAGAGACCTATTACTGGTAAACCAGATCGTAGGCTCATCAGAAGAATCTGGTTGGTAAAAAACGTAGTAATTAGATTCTGTTTTGATGTTGAAAAAAAAAAATCTTGTTTTTACCATGCTCAAAAATTGTTTAATTACATTTAACGTCCTTTTACTGTGATCAAAATTGCTTTATTGGTACAAAAGTTTTTTATGTGTTGGTTGGATTATAGGTGGATTTCTTGATGCACGTTTTTATAAAGATATTCATGTTTTGTTCTCGAGGTTAAATATAAAATAGAAGATATGAGTAATATCTAGCTTTTCATGTTTTTAACTAAATATAAAGCAAAAAGTAAAACTGACTAATCTTATAGTGTTTGTTGTTTTCCAAAGTTAGATAAAAAAAAAAAAAAAAACGCGAGTCATACTCTTTTTCCAATAAAGAACACATGCTGCATTATATATTATGTTATTTTTACAGAAACGTTTTTCAATTTACATAAAGTAGCAAAAAACTTTGTTTATACATTTTATATACTATTTACATAATAATTGTTTGAAATTTCCACTTTCAAAAGTACATCTTTTGTTATGTACAACAAACTAATTATAAGAGAAAGCTTTAATGTTACAATAGTTATTGCACATGAAAAAATACCTAAAAAAAGGAGAAAATGTTACAATAGTTATTGTACAACAAAACGAATTATAGTTATTTCAAGTAACGTGCCATTTAATGTAGTCTAATATGTAAGAATGTGGAAGGCGTTTACCTAAAAAAAGAAAATTACACACTTTACTTGACATATAAAAAAAGAGGTGCACAAGTTTTGACAAGAGGATATCAACAATATAATAGTACCACGGAGTATATTTAACTTGTAGAAATCATCCATATCTCTTCATTGGATGACATTTATATTAACCTAAACACTTAACACTAATCTCACATTATGAATTGAACAAGAGATACATAGCGTCTATGTCAAGTAACTTCTTCAAATATGACTTGTTTTATAGAAAAACAGTAAGCTTAGCTTGTGACATGTGAGAAAAACATATAATGTCACTAATGATAGTAACTGCAAGGCTTATGATTCGCACACCACGACTTTTTATTATATCACAAAAATCTGTGCATAACAGTATTGTACGGTGCGCTTTACACTTTACACTAATCTCACATTATCAATTCAACAACAGATACATAGCGTCTATGTCAAGTAACTTCTTTAAATATTATGACTTTTTTTATAGAACATTTTACTAAAACTAATGAAAATTCGTAACATAAAAATTAGGAACAAGTGCATTAATGAAATAATTAGTATATATTTGACATAATTCTACACTAAACAAGAAAAATTCATGTGATTTACGAGCATTTCTGAAAACATGTCGGGCTGCCTTGTATATCACATGGTGGAAGTTTAGAAGAAGTACTTATACCTAAATTTTATAAATATTTTTTAAACAAAGGTACATATGATTGGAAAAAGAAAATTAGCTAGTAAGTTTGTAAAATATAGTTATGTTAAACGTGGTCGCACAAACCTTTTAAAACTGGAGGGTTTTATCTTATTTAAGCTTGAATGATGGTAAGCTTAATGTCACGACCCGCCTACTCGATACGATTATTTTCAAGGTTGTTCGGGATTCCGGATTATTCCATACTTTTCTTGGATGAGCTTGGAAGATCTTGGAGCCCTTTGGAAGGTGATGGAAGAGGTAGGAAACTCTAGAACCTCATGGAAGCCCTAGAAGCACATGGAAGTCCTAGAAGCTTCCTATGGAAGTGTGTAAAACTTGTAAATAGCTTGGTAGGAGTAGTATAAATAGGGGTGGCCTCATTTGTTGATGGCATCCAAGAAGTTCTCTTGTAATCAATCTTGTAAAGTTCTCTAAGTAATACAAAGCGTTTTCATATTCCACTTGTTCCTTTCTTTGAAGCTTTCTTCGTTGCATACATCGTTGAGTATTCGAGTAAGGCTGAGCTTAGTCGAGACTAAGTGCCGCACGGAAGACCTTGTAGAGACAAGTCCGTGACAAGTGGTATCAGAGCCAGGTTGATTCGAGGCGATGGCGAACGTAACCGAGAAGATTGGTGCTAGTGGAAGTGTGATTCTTGATGAGAGGCAAGGTCGAGACGATAAGCGTCAAGACCCCAAGAAGAGAGGAACGTCTAAGGACATAGTGACGAGTTTGGATACGAGATTGATGGGTGTTGAGACATCCGTAACGGAGTTGAAGGACCAAGTTGAGGGCTTGGAAGGTCTTAACTCCGAGTTTACGAGCATGAAGGAAGACTTTAGGGTCGTTCTTAATGCTCTTAGTGGTGACATGAAGCGCAAAATCCATGGCTTAAAGGAAATGCTCATGGGTGAGATCAAGAAATTGCGAGAAGAGTTTGGAGAAGAGATCTCCAACATTCGTAAGACCGTCGAAGACTTGCAAGCTGATGTGGTGCTATGCAAGCGATCCATGGCCAATGGAGGTGGCGAAGCTAGCCATCATGCTCCGAAGATTGATGTTCCTAAACCATCGCCGTTCGTGGGAAAACGGGAAGCTAGGGCGGTCGATGATTTCTTGTGGGAGATGGAGCAATACTTGGAAGGTGTCAAAATCACGGATGACGACTCCAAGATCAAGATGGCAACCCGATACTTGATGGATACCGCGGCGTTATGGTGGAGGCGTCGATATGGAGATATCGAGCGAGGTATGTGTACTATCAACACTTGGGCTGATTTTGTAGTAGAACTTAAGAAGCAATTCTATCCGGAGAATGCTAAGAACGAGGCAAAGAGTCGGCTTCATAAACTCAAGCAATCCGAAACAATCCAGGATTATGTTAAGGAATTCACTACACTTGTCTTGGAGATTCCGGAACTTTCCGACCAAGACTCTCTCTTCTATTTCCTTGATGGTTTACAAGGATGGGCTAAGGCGGAGTTAGAAAGACGTGGAGTTCAAGACCTTGCTATGGCTATCGCCCATGCCGAGGCCTTGATCGATTTTGGTACTAGGAGGGAATCGTCTAAGCCGAAGGATCGAAAGGTGAACCAGGAGAAAGGTGGGGGAGAGAAAACCGCTCAAGTAAAGAACGATAATACACGTAAGCCACCAACCGAAAAGGGTAAGGACTTGAAGACGAATTATAAGATGGGAGGATGCTTCATATGTGATGGACCTCATAGAGCTCGAGATTGCCCCAAGAAAGCAAGCCTCAATGGAATAATAGCTCATGAAGATGAAAGTACTAGCGAAGGTGGATGCATGAGTACGATGAGGATCTTGAATGCAATCAAGGCCAAGACGGAGGTGCCAAAAGTTGTAGGAAAAGGACTACAATTTGTGGAAGAAACCGTCAACAGGATTAAGGTACGCGCTCTAGTTGATTCCGGTGCCACTCATAATTTTGTGTCGGTTGATGAAGCCAAGCGGTTAAGGATTAGCGCTACAAAAGGGAGTGGAACGTTTAAGCCGGTAAACTCAAAAGCCAAACCAATAGAAGGAGTGGCTAGAGATGTTCGGGTGAAGATTGGAGAATGGGAGGGGACGGTTGACTTGTCGGTGGTCCCGATGGATGATTTCGATTTGGTTCTTGGGTTGGAGTTCCTTGATAAGGTACGAGCTTTCCCTATGCCATTTGCTAACACTTTATGTATCCTGGATAGTGGAAAGACTTGCATGGTTAGCACGGAGTGGGATTCTAAATGTGGAGTGAAGACCCTTTCGGCCATGCAATTCAAGAAAGGATACAACAAGAGTGAACCTTGCTACTTGGCGGTAACAAGGCTAGAGACGGATGACGAGTCGGGCAAAGTGGAGGTACCGAAGGAGATTGTGCAGGTACTTGATGAGTTCAAGGACGTGATGCCCAAGGAATTGCCCAAGAAGCTACCACCTAGGAGGGAGGTGGATCACACTATCGAGTTGGAGCCGGGTTCCAAACCACCCGCTAAAGCCCCTTACCGAATGCCACCGCCGGAGTTGGAGGAGTTGCGTAAACAACTCAAGGATCTATTGGATGCGGGCTATATTCGACCCTCGAAGGCTCCATATGGTGCGCCGGTGCTATTTCAAAGGAAGAAAGACGGATCCTTGCGGATGTGCATAGACTACCGGGCACTTAACAAGGTAACGATAAAGAACAAGTACCCTATTCCTCTCATTGCAGATTTGTTTGATCAACTTGGAAAGGCGAGATACTTCTCCAAGTTAGACTTAAGATCGGGGTACTACCAAGTACGGATGGCGGAGGGAGACGAGGCTAAGACGACGTGTGTCACGAGGTATGGTTCTTACGAGTTCTTAGTCAAGCCTTTCGGTTTAACAAATGCTCCCGCTACATTTTGCACCCTCATGAATAAGTTATTTCACCCGTTCCTTGATAAATTTGTGGTGGTATACTTGGACGATATTGTTGTTTATAGTCATACCTTGGAGGAGCATGTATTGCATTTGAAACAGGTGTTTCAAGTGTTGCGGGACAACGAGCTTTATGTGAAGTTGGAAAAATGCTCCTTCGCCCAAGACGAAGTCGAGTTCTTGGGGCACAAGATCAAAGACGGTGGATTGATGATGGATGGGGCAAAAGTGAAAGCTATCCAAGAGTGGGAACCACCAACCAAGGTGACGGAGTTGAGATCTTTTCTTGGCTTGGTGAATTATTATCGAAGGTTCATCATGGGATACTCGGCAATAGCATCTCCATTGACGGACCTATTGAAGAAGAACAAAGCTTGGATGTGGGATGAGAAGTGCCAAGCGGCGTTCGAGAGTTTGAAAAAGGCGGTTATGGAGGAACCGGTGTTGAGACTACCGGATGTAACCATGCCCTTCGAGTTACATACGGATGCATCGGACTTTGCAATTGGAGGAGTTCTAATGCAAGACGGACACCCGATAGCATTTGAGAGTCGAAAATCAAATGAGACGGAAAGGAAGTACACGGTGCAAGAGAAAGAGATGACGGCAATCATCCATTGCTTGCGGATTTGGAGGCATTATTTGTTGGATTCGAGATTCGTGATCAAGATGGATGATGAGTGCACAAACACTCATCATTTTTGGTCTAATCTGAACTGCAAAACATACAAAAACACTCAGAAATGCATCAAAATACCAAAAATATTTCAAAATTGTGTTTTATATGTTTTAGATGCAAAATGAGCAAAAACAAATGAAAAACGTACAAAATTTTTAAAATTGGCAGTTTCAGTCCCCCGACTCTCAAAAATTAACAAATCTAGTCCCTGGATATTCAAAATATGGAAAAAGTCACCAAAGGTCCTTTTGAAATCATAAGTTATCATATTTAGTCCTTTGGTGAAAAATCTGAAAAGTTTTGGAAAATTGCAGTTTAGTCCCTGGAGTTTCAGATTTTGGCAGAATTGGTCCCTGGTGGGATATTTTTGGATGAAAAATCATTTTTAGTCCTTGGGAAGTTACAAAAATCATTTTTAGTCCTCGGGGTGAAGTTTGAGAAATTTTCATGTTTGGTCACCATACTTTGAAAAATATCATTTTTAGTCCCCGGGAAATTTTGAAAAATAAAAATGAAAAAAATGGTTTTTGAAATATTGTTGATTGGCAAGTTTGGTCCTTATCATATATTTTGTGAAAGCTACATTTTCAGTCCACCACTTTTGGTAAATTACAAATATAGTCCTTGTGATTTTGAAAGTTACAACCAAATGGACCCTTATGTACTAAACCTAAACCAATCCAAATACAAACCAAGCCCCAGCCTGATCCAGTTACCACCCCACAGCCCACTCCCTAATAAAACTAGCCCCGTTTTTATTTTAAACCGGTCAAACCAAGCTTTGACCATCCCTAACCTCCTTCCCCACTTGGCTGTATAAACCCCCTGCAACACTCCATCCTCCCATCCCTCCAGCTCAATCTCACCATTACATGTTCCCTCCACCTCCACAACAATACAAGAATCATTATTTCCCACTGAACTGCTCAAACCCACTTGTAGGAATTTTGGCGCCAAATATAACTTAAACGGCTCAGATGAATTGACAAGATCCAATGGCTATAAAGAGGTGGGATTCAATCAAGAGGACACCTAGCTCATCTTGGGACTATAAAAAAGCAATGAGAAGCAGTATTGAAGGCAGTAGAGATTAATTAGAATAAGTAGTGTAATTTAACCTAGTTGTAGTGTAATTTAGTTATCAATTGCATTTTTATGTAAAAGAAGTTTGTAATTTATCTTGTCTAAATGTAATTTAAACTCTGTTTACCTTTAATTTCAAGTGTAGAAAGCAGAAATCAGAATTGGCATTTTCAAGTGAAATTGACAATTTCACTTGAACCTTGTTAAGTGTTGTTTAAACTAATTCATCAAGCTCCTTTTAGCTTATTTAATAGGTTTCAAAAGATTTCAGTACATTTATATTTATTTAGCTCATAAAATAGAAAAATATAAAAAATATAAATAAAAAAAAAATCAAAGAAAGACAGAAGAGGAAGAGAAGCAGTACATGTTGATGTAGGTATTAGGACTCCAAGGGGAGCATAGGTTTGTAACTTAGACCCTTTGTTGCTTGTGATCTAAGACATTGGACCTTTGTAAGTTTTTCTCAAATCACTGTAGCAACAGCTTATTATATTGCTTATTTCATTCTATTTATGCTTATCAGTAATATCATATGCCTTTTATGCTTACTTTATGGTCTTAATGACTTTTGTTTAGAAAGTGTAGGTTAATTGTCAATTTTAGTTTTTTTTTATCCATGTGCTTATCATTTTAGTTAGGCTACTTAATTTAGGCTTCAACTTGCTCAAAACTATTAATATTAGTTATATAGACAAGTCTCAGTCAAAATCTTAGCTTAAAATTATCATTTTCTTCATAAAATCCAAAACAGTCCACTTAATGGGGTGTTTGGATTAGAGTGGTACATTATCTTCTGAGCATCATTAGGAGTTTAGTTTGGTTTACTTATGTCACCTTAGGTCTAACCAGAGTAAATAAAGTCTATAAACCAGTCCTTATAGCTCCCTAGTCAAAATTCCCACCAAGTACCCCCAACAGTTAACTGTTGGGGTATTTGGACCTCAAACCCCCCATGTTTGCTCATAGTTCATAATATTAGCTTAGGTTAGTCTTTTCATAGCTTAACATAACTTAATAAGCTCATTGGATCAATCACAAAGTCACCAAAGTCAAAATCTTAAGTTTATATGAAAAGTCAAACTTGCAAGTTATCGGATTTTCTCAAAAGTTGTGGGAATATTTGTGAATTTTGTAGTGTGTTTTGGATCATGAAACTTGTTTCTATAGAAAGCCACCCAGCTGATCTTTAGTGTCCTTTAGTTGTTTGATTTTTACAATTTTTTCCTTGAGCTCCATTCTCACCCAAAGTCAAGCTGCAGGGCAAGTTTTCTGCCCTGTGCAGCAGCTAAGCAGCCCACCACCACCACTTTGGTGGTGGTTTCTGATCACCATAGTGGTCCACACCCCTCAACCTTTGTTCCTTGCAACCCTCCTCCTACCAAGGTTGAGATTTTGACCAAGGCTTTGACCTGGGAACCCCTGGGTCCCACTTGAATCAAGCACCAATACCTGTCCCAGTTTCTGAGTTCTTAGAAGATTATAAGTGCTTATTTTGACCCATTGGCTTATTCTGTGGTCTCTATTGCCCTTTTCCAGCTTATACATGTCCTAATAACTTAGTTGGACCAGATTTTACCATTGTGGGCCCCACCCTTGGTCATTTAAGCCTATTTTCCATTTTGGTCAACAAAAGTCAACTGGTTAGCTTATTTCTTTCCATACAGCTTATTTTAAGTTTACAAAAAAGTTGTTTTTACAAAAAGTTCATGTTTTTAGTTGTGAATTAGTTTTCTAAAAGAAAAATCCAAAAAAGTCAAAGTAATTTTAAGTGATAGTTTCTATTTAATTTTCTTTAAATTTTATTTTTCATTTTTAGATTTTTGTTAAGCACTTATCATTTTTATATTTTTATTAATTACCTATTATATTAAAGTATTTATAGTAATTTTCTCAGATTTTTATTTTATCATTTAGTATTTATTAGAATTAATCTTAGTTTTATTAATTATTAATTAATAATTAGTTTTAAATAGCATTATTAGTTTTTATTAAGTAAAATCTAGTTTTTATATTTTTTATAGCTTTTATATGTTATAAAATAATTTTAGAAATTTTATTAGAATTTTTACTGTTCATTTAGTATTTTTCTTAATTTAAAATAGTTTAATTAGTAATTAATTAGTAATTAATTAATAGAAAATCCACAAAAAGACAAAAATACTTATTTTTAATTTTAAAAGTTATTTTTAGTTATTTTATAATTTTAGAAACTTTATTTTCACCTTTTTAGTATTTAATTAGTATTAAATTATATTTAAGTGTTTTTAATATTAATAATTAGTGTTAAATAGTAATTAGTTAATAATAAATAATTAATTAGTGTTAAAATTTATTTTCTTTTTCTAAAAATTTTCTTTTACCTTTTAGTTTGTAAAAAAGTCATTTTCACCCCCTGGGTGTTTTCAGATTTCCGTTTTCACTTTTTATTTTGTACGTCTACGTTTTATTTAAACGTAACGTACGCGTTTTTAGGTTTTAATCGTTTATGGGTTTTCTAACCTTCTCGTCTTATTCATATAGCTTGTTTAAGCTATTTCATTGTAGATTCCTTAGTTCAATCAATCATAAACCCCTTTTCATCCAAATTCACCCGATCACGAAACCGTTTGTTAACCATTCACACCTCGTCGGGACATAACGACCCGGGGAAACACTATACTTCCGCGGAGATTGACTCTAGGAAGTTTGACCCTGTTGACCATCCCTGGTCAATTTAGGTTGACCGTTTGGAGCCAATCAATGGACAACATTGCCACGAGTTACTTTCAAACCTAAAAGAAGTTAAGTCCCAAGCAAGCTCGTTGGCAAGACTTCCTAGCCGAGTTCGACTACCAATTAGAGTACAAGCCGGGGAAGGATAATGTGGTAGCCGATGCATTGAGTCACAAGGCGGAGTTTGCGGCAATCACCCAAGCGCAATTCTTCCTCCAAGATCGAATCAAGGAAGGATTGGAACATGATCCTTTTGCCAAGAAGCTCGTGGCCTTAGAAAAAGATGAGAAGACTCGAAGATTTTGGCTTAAAGGAGACATGTTGTTCACAAAAGGAGGTCGGCTTTACGTGCCTGAGTGGGGTGATCTTAGACGGGTAATCTTGAAAGAGTGTCATGATTCGAAATGGGCCGGTCATCCAGGGATCAAGAGGATGTTGGCATTGGTCGAAGGCACTTATTATTGGCCAAGGATGGAGGACGATGTAAAGACATTCGTGCGAACGTGCCTTATTTGCCAACAAGACAAGATAGAGCAAAAGAAGTCTGGAGGCTTGTTAGAACCTTTACCTACGCCCAAGGGACCATGGGAAAGCGTTTCCATGGACTTTATCACATGCTTACTGAAGTCGGAAGGAAGTGGGAGTATTATAGTGGTGGTCGATCGATTCTCAAATTATGGAACTTTCATTGCCGCACCACCTGATGTTACGGCGGACGATACGGCTAAGCTCTTTTTCAAGAATGTGGTGAAGTATTGGGGAGTGCCACATGTGATCATTAGCGATCGAGATCCTAGATTCATAGGGCGCTTTTGGTCAGAGTTGTTCAAGATGATGGGAACAGAGTTGAACTTCTCTACGAGTTTTCATCCCCAAACGGACGGGCAAACGGAAAGGGTGAATGCACTATTGGAGCTCTATCTTCGGCACTACGTAAGTGCCAACCAACATGATTGGGCAAAGCTCCTTGATGTTGCTCAATTCTCTTACAACATGCAACGAAGTGAAGCCGCGGGGAAGAGTCCTTTTGAGTTGGTCACGGGGCGCCAACCATTGACTCCCAATGCCTTAGCCGCATCATACGAGGGGAGTAGCCCGTCCGCTTACAAGACGATGAAGGAATGGCATGAGAAAGCGGACTTGGCCCGGGCATCGTTGGACAAAGCGGCTAAGAAGATGAAGAAGTGGGCGGATGAGAAAAGGAGACACGTCGAGTTCGAGGTCGGAGACCGAGTGATGGTGAAGCTCTTGCCTCAACAATTCAAGTTATTGAGGAAGGTGCATAAGGGATTAATACGGAGGTATGAAGGCCCTTTCCCGGTGATTGGACGTGTTGGAAAAGTATCTTATCGACTTCAACTACCGCCCAAGTTGAAGATTCACCCGGTCTTCCACGTTAGCTTTCTCAAGCCTTATCATGAAGACGAGGAAGACCCGGAACGAGGGGTGTCCAAGCGGGCACCAACAGCGGTTGTTACTTCGTATGATCGAGAGGTTGATGAGATCTTGTCGGATCGTACGATACGAAGACGAGGAGTGCCGAGCTACAAGGAGTACTTGATCAAGTGGCGTGGTTTGCCCGATAGTGAAGCAAGTTGGGAGGCCGAAGACTTGTTGTGGCAATTTGCTGACAAGATCAAGAGATATCATGAGGAAGGCACAACGAGGACGTCGCGAGCTTAGGTGGGGGAGGATGTCACGACCCGCCTACTCGATACGATTATTTTCAAGGTTGTTCGGGATTCCGGATTATTCCATACTTTTCTTGGATGAGCTTGGAAGATCTTGGAACCCTTTGGAAGGTGATGGAAGAGGTAAGAAACTCTAGAACCTCATGGAAGCCCTAGAAGCACATGGAAGTCCTAGAAGCTTCCTATGGAAGTGTGTAGAACTTGTAAATAGCTTGGTAGGAGTAGTATAAATAGGGGTGGCCTCATTTGTTGATGGCATCCAAGAATTTTTCTTGTAATCAATCTTGTAAAGTTCTCTAAGTAATACAAAGCGTTTTCATATTCCACTTGTTCCTTTCTTTGAAGCTTTCTTCGTTGCATACATCGTTGAGTATTCGAGTAAGGCTGAGCTTAGTCGAGACTAAGTGCCGCACGGAAGACCTTGTAGAGACAAGTCCGTGACATTAAGCACCATAAATTAATTGGACAAAAAGTCAAAAACCACAATCACCCAAAAATGAGAAAAAAAAAAAAAAAGTTTTCAACCATTAATCCAATAATTAATACTACCTCTGTCTCATATTTATTGTTTATATTTCCTTTTATAAATATCTCAAATTAATTGTCCACTTTCTAGTTTTAGTAAGAAAAATAGAATTTCATAGGAGAATATTTTATTTGAGTAATTGAGAATTATAGTGGTCCCAATTTTATTAAACTTTTTTATTTTTATTTTCTGACAATACTTTTGAGATGGAGGGAATACTTTTTAAACTCTATAACTATAATTGAGTTTACAAAGTGATATTACAAATCCCCAAGGGTATATTATGCAAATTCATCATAAAGAAAGACTCATTGCATAAAAAAGACAAGTACAAATGGAAAGGGGGACAGGGGTGATGACAAATAAGCAAAGCAAAACAGCCTTTGTTCTCAAAGAAAGTTTTAGTTCAAGTCTTTTTTGTGTTAAAATAAAAAAGAACAAAACAAAACAACACTCTGTGTATGTGTATGTTTTCATCTTCTTCACAAGCCAAGATTTGTTCATATATCAAGAAAGATATCATCATCAATCTTTATACATAAATAATACTAGTAGTCTTTAACAAAAAGACATTTCACCTGAAATAATTCCACCCTTTTACAGTTTGTGATCCCACGCTTATATTCTTGGGCTTTGGTATGTTTGCTTATTTTTATTCAATTTGAAGTAACTTTTTTGTATTGCAAAATGTTGTAGTATAATCTTGTTAAATGTACTAATGTGCTTGTTTGTTTGAGATAATGAGATCTGACTGGTTAAGTTGGTTAGCATTGTTGAAGTTTTCTTGAAAATTGATTGGTTTTTGTTGCATATATGTGAAAATGTTGTTTGTAATGAGTATAAAAAGCTCTAAAATCATGACATTTGTTTGGTTATTTTATATAAAAAAAAGTAGTTGATCTGCATTGTTTCTTGATCTAAGTTTTTATTTTTTGTTGAACATATGGATTTGATAAAGTATAAAGTTATGTTAATATTTTATTAAATGGGCTGTTTCATACTTTAAGATGGTCTTGATCATGTATTAGTGTAGTATATATAATTTACTAAATGCTTAAATATTCTGTGTAAAGTGATTTTTAACAAGCAATCCCAAACACCCCCTAAACCAAAAAAATTATGACTTTTAGATTACTTGAAGGTTGAAACTTTAATATTCTTCTTTTGTAAAAGCTTTTATGCTTGCATGACATATTAGAATAAGCATTTTTACTGTGGATACTTTATTTATGTAATGGAGCTTGTTATGCTTACAGTGAAGAAGATTTTTTGCTTGCATTGAAGTCATCTGCTGAGTTTCTACCCTTTTCTTCCTGGCTAGAATGTCAGGTAAATTGCAATTTATTGCGTTATTCGTTCACAATTTTACATCTTTTGCTTTTAAAGAACAATATTGTAAACGTTACGTGTTTTTTATTATATGTATTAGGCCTAGATGGACTTGATACTTTGGATGAAGTAAGAGAAAGGAAGCCGGATTTCGAGAATTCTGAAGATGAGAGACGACGATCCAAAATTGGAGCTCTCAGGAAAAAGGTGATAAACTCTTCAAACAAGTTCACCCATTCACTTAAGAAAAGGGGAAAGAGGAAAGTTGATTATCGGTTTCCTTCGGTTTCAATAGAAGATGTACGTGATGCAAGTGAGGAGAAAGCCGTCCATGAGCTGAGGCAAACGCTACTTGACAAGGACTTGCTCCCCGAGAGACAAGATGACTATCATACCTTGCTGAGGTTAGTGAATTCTTTCAGTTTTTATAGTTATTATAATATTATATAAAGGTGGTGTTTGGTATTGCCTTTTGATAGTGATTGTGTGATGGCATACTCAGAAAGTCAGAATCAAATATTCAGCTGTAAGAAAACTGACGTCATAATTCGATAATCACTTGTTTGAGTGTTTGGTGAATTTTCGTTTTTTCTAAGGATATCCGTTTTGAATAATACGTGAAATAATCAATTATCAGTTTAACTATGCCAAACACCATATTTTGATAATATGAAAACTAGCATAATTGGACAATCACTTTTAAAATTCAACGCCAAACATCCCCTTATATGTTCAGACCCGTAGAGTTTCTGTACAACATGCGCGATGTAATTGTATGGAATTCTTAAATGTATACTTATCTTGTTTGTTTAATTCCATTTAGGTTCTTGAAGGCAAGGGATTTCAACATTGAGAGAACAATCCGCATGTGGGCAGAAATGCTAAACTGGCGAAAAGAGTATGGAGCAGACACAATACTAGAGGTACTTCAAAATTCATACTGTAAAACGTGCTCATAGATTTTCACATAAAACTGAATTAATAAAATGCTATCACTAATCTACTTTCATAGCATATTTCTCACATATATTTCATTTTGGACACTAGGATTTCCAATTTGAAGAATTGGAAGAAGTATTGCAGCATTACCCTCAAGGGTACCATGGAGTTGATAAAGAAGGAAGACCTGTTTATATCGAAAGGCTTGGCAAAGCACACCCCAGTAGGCTTATGCGCATTACTTCCATCGACCGATACCTAAAGTACCATGTCCAAGAGTTTGAAAGGGCTTTCAGTGAGAAGTTTCCTGCTTGTTCAATTGCAGCAAAGAAACAGATTTGTTCGACTACAACTATCCTTGATGTGCAAGGCATGGTAAGTGATGTCGACATTTAGTTTGTGACCACCGTATACATTGAATAGCTATACATAATTATTTTCATTTTTGTTAAATACAGGGGTTAAAAAATTTCACACCTAGTGCTGCAAGTATTCTTGGAGCTATGGCAAAAGTTGACAATAACTATTACCCTGAGGTAAATTTGTCACTCCCTTCCGTAAAAAAGTTCTGAATTAACAGTAGTTCTTTGAATAATGAATGTCCACACTTACTGCAGACATTACACCGCATGTACGTTGTCAATGCTGGCTCGACCTTCAAAAGATATATATGGCCTGCTGCTCAAAAGTTTCTAGATCCGAAAACTATTGCAAAAATTCAGGTAATGTACATGTGCTAGCCATTGGTTTCTTCGTGTTTCTAACTTGTGTCATGCAAAGTATATATGACGTCATCACTTGTTTTCTTTGAGATTTCAGGTTTTGGAATCTAAGTCATTGGGGAAACTACTTGAAGTCATTGACTCAAGGTTTGCATGTTATCCTTGTTTTTAGTTTTCAACCATATTTACTACTACTATTATTCTAGCTTATCTGATCCCCGACTGATTAATTGCTCCAGTCAATTGCCTGATTTCCTTGGTGGTTCATGCACATGTCCTGGTGAAGCCGGCTGTCTTAGGTCTAACAAGGGTCCATGGAACGACCCTGAAATCATGAAGGTATACGAGGTCTATTTTTGATTTTTTGAGTTTGCGTTCTTTCTCATCAATATATTAGTAATTATTTTTTCTGTTTTTTGCAGGTTGTGAATAATGCAGATGCCACATTCGTAAGACAAATCACCAGAGTTTCTAGTGATCAACAGGAAGTTGATTCTTATGTCCAGATCCACCCTCTAAAGGCAAGTCTGTGCCAAATATCTTAAAACTGATTCATCTTAAACGCCTCTTAATAATCTTCTTGATCTTTTTTTAACAGGGTAAAAGAAGCGATACATCAATGGAATTAGGATCAGATGTTGATGATCCCTGTTTACTAACTAGTCAGACTGGTTCTGAGATCCCAATATTACCATCAGTTTGTGCAGAAGTAAGTCTCGTAGTTTCAAATCTGTAGTGTTTATTATAAATATTTTACTAATGCTGACAAAACTTGTGTACTTATGCAGGGAATGACATCTGATTCACCTGTCTATTATAATTGTCGTGATCATTTTAGTCCGGTTGAAGAAGCTAGTTCTTCTAATCGAGACCTTGCTATGTCTCCCGGCAAGTTTCTGACTCTAGACAGTAGAGAAACAGCTCATGGCATGTTATTTGTCCAAATTTTGGACATTATTTACCAGAAGATTGTGAAGACGAGCTTTAACTTAATAGGAAGACCACTCGTCTCCTTGTTTGTAAAACTAATAACACTTATTGGAGGTCTACCTATTGATTATTGGAGAAGACAGAACACTGTATATCCTACTACGTCAGTGAAAGACGAGCCAGAACCTGAGAATATTCTAGAAGATCGTGTTTTTCCATTTGTTGAGCGACTTCAGAAACTTGAAGATTTATTGGAAGAACTTAAGAACAAGCCTGCTCAAATACCTGTTGAGAAAGAGCACATGCTGCATGATTCTTTGGAGAGGATCAAATCTGTTGAAGTTGATCTCAACAAAACCAAGAGTGTAGGCCCTTTAGCATTTTTTTTTTTTTTTTTTTTTTTTTTAACAAATTTTGCGGTTGACTTAAATTCGGCTCATAGTCATCGTCTACTTCAACAGGTACTTCATGCAACAGTGGTAAAGCAACTTGAGATTGCAGCGCTGATGGAAAATTTGCAGGAGTCCGAATTCCGGGTATAGCTACTTTCCTTAAATTCAGATAATATCTGACACATGCGTCATTTAGAAAATTAAAAAAAAAAAAAAAAAAAAGTTGACAAAACTACCCAATTTTGGCCTGTTAAACCAAATGCCCACCCAATTTGTGATGTCTACTTATTTTCTTTCAAACTCGAAGATTCTATGGATTGGATTGCAATTTTAATACATCGAACAACTCTTTTTGTACTCATCAGTTTCCTTGAGGAATTGTTATCAAACCTAAATTGGATTGTAGTCCATTTGACTTAAAGACAAACTCTGATACAATCTTAGTGAATGATAAAAGTCGTATTTTTGGTGCAGCGACGAAGATTTTGTTGAATTCTGATGGGCAACCAGGTGACTCGTTTTTAGCAGCACGCTAATGCATATAGAGGGATACATCGGACTTGCGGTGACATGTAGAGATCAAGTAGGAAGTGATAACTTTGTCTTAACTTAAATTTAGAAACCAATAGAGATCAAGTTGGAAATGACAACTTTGTTTAGAGAAAGGTTTACTTTAGTAAAAGAGCATGTATGAGAGACTGAAAGCAAAGCAGAATTTCATGATAATAGATCATTTGAAGTTTTTTGGGTTGCACGTACTTGTTGTCTTTAAATTAAACACATATTTGCAGCCACAGGCCTAGCTTTTCGCCCTTTGTGACAAAGGCATAAGATTAGAGATTGAAAACATCACTTTACATTTAAACAAGGATGAAAAACTGGGAATGCTGGTTGTTGTTTAGGGGTGTACCTAAGTTTATTCAGACAAGGCATTATTGAAAGTGAGTTGCTTATGGGAAGGTAGGAAACACTCTTAACAAGGTATATTTGACAAAACAGGCTGTATTTACTATCTATTAGCAGTAGATTTTAGTTGGAGACATACGTTGTAGATGTCTTTTACATGTATACAAGTGTCTAACGATAGCAATCTGAGGACGGTTAGCCATAACAATGCAACGAATAACAAAGAGTCTTTGGCAAGTGGTTTGTTGGTCTATGTTGTGTCTTGTGTGGATTGCTAAAAACAAGAGGGTTTTTGAGAACAACTTCTCAAATCTTTCAACTATTTGTGACGCGCTTTCAAGTAATGTCATTTTTTCGGCTTCTAACAGAGCAAAAGGGTCAACCAAGTCATGGGTGGAACGGTGCTCGAATCCATCTCAAGCGTATAAATGACTAAATATGGCTGCTTGAAAATGTGGGTGTTGCTTGCGGATTTTCACCGCGCAGTGTGGTTCTACTTTGCATCGGTGTGCCTTGCTTCATCTTTCGTTTATCATTTTTCTGTAAGCTAGTTTCTTGTCTCTGGAGACAGAGGTCAAAGGTTCGATCCTCACCCCTTGCAAGGCCGGAGGTCCTTTTCTACCTTAGGTAGGGGTAAGGCTGTCTACGTCTCAACATCCCAATACACCGTAGAAGACGGTATTGGGACCCATAGCCCGTGAAAGACGGTATTGGGAGTTACTTTACTTTACTTTTGTAAGCTAGTTTCTTGGTGTGGACTGAAGACGGTCGACTTTTCAGATGGTGCAATGCAAGTTTGTATAGTTAGTTTCTTTTGTCTTAACTTCTCAACATTTTGTATCCTCATCTCTCTAGAGTCTACATACATAGTAGGATTGGTATACAATGGATTTGATTGTTTTTTTTTTTTCATTACCCTTATTTATATATATGTTCTGTTTTAAGATTAATGTTCACAAACAAAACATCTACTTTAGAAAAGTTTGCAACAATTATATTGTGCACCAATAGATCAAATGTAGTGAGATAACCGCTTATGCGTGAAGCAGCTCCACCACACACGTGTTGGACTATTATGTTTGGGGAGACCACGCGTGAAGCTGGAAATAAAGAGAAGGTGGTGATCACTATTGGTGAGGGTATGTGCTGTATTTTTATGTGTATCTACTGAAGTATTGTTAAGAGTAAATTACACCGTTCGTCCTTATGGTTTGCGTTAACCGCAGCCTTTCGTCTTTTAACCGAAAAAAATGCACCGTTTATCCTTAAGTGGCAAACGTTATCTGTCGTTGGTCCCTCACTCTAACGGATCTCAGTAACGCTCGTTAAGTACTCACACATGATACTCACGTGAGGGTATCTTTGTTTTTTTACACAAACTTTTTTTTCTTCCTTTTTTTTTTCTGGGTTTTCTTCTTTTTGTCCCTTATGTAAATCCATTATTAACTCATTTATTTTAGCTAAAAAAATTCAAATTTATATAGTAGAGTATAATTTTATCTTCAAACTTTTATCCTCAATCTTCAAATTCTCATCTCCATTTTCAAGTATTCATTCCAAATTAAATATTGGTTTTTACAAATATTCACCTTCGCATACTCATCTTTTTTTTTTTTCTTTTTTTTTTCTTTTTCTTTTCTTTCAAACATAATTATATATCCATTTCTTTTTCATTTCTTTCTTGCAGTTACATATATTTATTACTTTCTTATAAACAATATTCATAAATGATAATGATATACTAAAATTTTGGACAGTGTTTATCATAACTCCAACACAATTTATATAGCCCTTCAACACAGAGACGGAGACAGTGGGCGAGCCAGGGGGTGCTCGGCCCCCTCCAACACGCCCAATCGCTTTGCTATTTACTTTATAAAATTTAAGCATATGACGCAACTATAGCCAAATGACCCCCTTAACCTTTGAGAAAAAAAAATTCGGTCCCCCTTATTCCTAATTCCTGGCTCCGTCCCTGCTTCAACACAAACAATTTTTTTAACATCACCATTTTATTCACACATTCACAAAATGCATCAGAACTTCAGAAGCCCTTACCAAAATTCACAAAATGCTAGCAACGAGGTGTAGGATACCTTAAGATCGATCAATAAACCATCCCAGACAAACTAAACACAAACACTATTAAAAAAAAGAACACATAAACAAGACCGATTGTTCATCCACCCAACTTTCCAAACGCCCCTTGCTGCAAAATGAAAAGTTCGAGATATGTACCAAACCCACACAATAGTTCCCCACAACAGTTTAAATACTCATGCACTAGTCCAGATCAACAACTTGAAATGCTTAACATCATAGATCTAAAAGCATCTGTAGAGTCTTGATAAAACATAAAGAGATCTAGAAAAAAAAAAAAAAAAAAAAAAACTTTAAAATTTCAACAAGTTTTAAAGAAAACCGAATCAAAAAAATTCAGTGGGTTGTGAGACCTTGTGGCGGTGGTTGATACTGACGGTGGTGGTGCGGGTTGACAGCGGTGGCTAAGAGAGATAATGGTGGTGGCGGTCAACAGTGGTGGTCGGCGGATGTTTCAAGGTGGCTAGCGGTTTTGTTGTGTTTGATGAAGGTGGCTGAGAGTGACGGTAATGGTGGTGGTTAATGAAGGTTTTGTTTGGTTGTGGCTGAGAGATAAATAGAAAGAGAGAAGTGAAGATGAAATGATGGAATTATATGCAATGTTATAAATAGCGTGATGCGTGGCGTGGCGTGGCGGCATGATCAAGCCTCAAGCCTTAGCGTGAAGCGTGTCGGCATGACGATTTTAGGGCGTGAATTAAAGCGGCAAAAGGTATTTATAGATTTATAGATTTATTTTATATTTTATTAGTATATGATATTTCATATACATCGAGTTTACAAAAAGTGTTATACATAAGCAATAAAGTCAAGAAACTCTTTTTACATTTGTAATATTCTTCAAATACTAATAACCCCTAAATGCCAAATACCAGTAAACCTCAAATACGATGCTCAAATTCCAATTACTAGTAAATCCCTTAAACGTCTCAAATACCGGTACACTTTATCGCGCCTTATCGCACCTCATCTCATGCTAAGCCTTAAGACGACGCATTGGTCTATTGCGTGGCGTGGAGGTGACGCCTCGCGCCTTTGCGGCGCCAAGGCGCGCCTTTTAGAACACTGATTATATTTGATTTAAATGATAGTGGTAGATGTAAAAAGACAAACATACCCTCACGTGAGTATCACATGTGAGTACTTAACGAGAGTTACTAAGATCCGTTAGAGTGAGGGACCAACAACGGATAACGTTTGTCACTTAAGGACAAACGGTGCATTTTTTTCAGTCAAAGGACGAAAGGCTGCGGTCAACGCAAACCATAAGGACGAATGGTGTAATTTACTCTATTGTTAAATTGTGAGACTGACTTATTATTAGTGTATCTCTGATATACATACCAAAATGCACACTAAATTTGGTATAAAAAAAGATATTATTGTTGTAAATGTAATGAACAAGAACACAAGAATAAAATAGAAAGATAATTCTTATTATTGAGATCTTGTTCATTACAAAAGAAGTGAAATATGTGAAAGAAAAAATATAGTATTGTGAAGCTATGCTCCTACATGACGGCTGAGAGGGTAATATACCTAAATTATATAATGAACATGTAACCAATTGTCCAATTGTATACTGTTGTTCTAGTGTTTTATATGAATATTGTTTCCTTAATATGTTGATATATACAATCTTTGCTAAATAATACACTTGTCTTTTTATGTAGTTAAAAAAAATATCAAATTCAAAGCTTTCGAATATCGATTTTGCTGTTCTTGACATTTATGGAAAAGACAATCTCCCTTGGACTCTTAATGCTGAGATCCATTTAACTATAAAAGAATTGGGATAAATGATCCAAACTGGATATACTGCTTATGCACAAGCACGTGCCAAAGCCATGATATTCCTGCATCATCATCTTTATGAGGACCTAAAAAAGGAATATCTAACGGTGAAAGACCGTTAATATTATGGCAAAGTTTAAAAGAAAGATTTGACCATCATAAGCAAGAGATTCTTGCAAATGCGGGTACATTTTTCGTAGTACATCTGAATGATGAAAAGAAAAAATGCAATGAGATGGTTAATGCCTCGAATATATTCATATATCGAGAACGATGCTTTGATATAAAAGAAATGGGCATGTTTGAACAAACACGATAAACCCGTTTACTAAATTTGCTCTATATTGTCGTGTTAAAAGAAACTGGTTGGCAACCTAAAGTTGCAACATAAAGATCTCCATTCTTTCAAGCGAATGTGATAAAACGTTCAACATAAAATATTCATTCCCTCAAGTGAATGAGATAAAATGATCAATTCGAGATCCTAATTCTCTCATGTGAATGTGAGAATGTAATGATAAATGGTTAAAGATCATTTATCATGGTAAATACTATGGTCGATGTAGTATGACAATGACAAACCACTAGTAGTGGCGTAAATACAATAATAAAGGAGCAAACAAAAATGTTGTTTATGCAAAAATGCAATGTAATGTATATGAAATACAAGTGTGTTAAAGATATTACACACTATATTCATAGATTTAGAAATCTGTGCTAGCGCATTTTGCTCCACAAACGAAATATAAAATTGTCATGAGAAACGAAGTTAAGTATTAAAGATATATTATATATCTTCCTCGACATGCATTATATAAAGATTAGTAAAAGCTAATCAGAGCCATAACATAAGTTTATGAGCTATAATTATAATATTTTTGGCATGACCGGTTACACCATCCCGAGTCATTAATGATGCGAAACTATTGAAGAATAAGATTTTGCAATATAGATGGTATTATCTCTCAAAAGAAGTTGATTATTAATCTATCAACAAGAATGGGGACTCGATTCCTCAATTTTCTGGAAAGAAAACAAATGGATATATGTAGCCATACACATTCATTGTATGAACCATTTAGAGTTTAAAATCGATGCATCGTCTAAATGGTCATTAAATCGCAACCTCAAGTTTGCATGATTAATAGCTCAAGGTGAGCATAACATTCCAGAGTAAGTATTTCATCATGAAAATGTGATGAATTACTTCTAAATTATCAAATGAAACTGAGAGAAAAACTTGTGTTGTTGTATGGGGCCATATTATAATATGCGCAACAACAAAAATTAGCATCATGCCAATATGTTATTATAAATCCTCCATTTTATAATTGGTTTTGGTTATAAACCAAACATATCCTTTTTTTTTTTTTTTTTTTTTTTTTTTTTTTTTTTTTTTTTTTGCAAATTACTCCACCTAAATGCACATATATGGGATATAGAAGATAGATAATTCCTTCAGGAGGAGAGAAGTAGTTGCAAATTAGAATGAATTACTATATTCTATTGATCCTCGAAAGAAATGTTATGAATTCATTATTCAATGAATAATCTAATGGCCATACATATACATTTGGTCAAAAAAATAATATTTCAGCTACTCATGCTCCAAGTTATACTTTGTCCTTCAAGGACATTGTTTGTTATGACATGCCTCAAGCATGATAGACTAATCAATTTCAAATAAAATCCTCGATGAAAAATATGGAGCATGAAATAAGATGGATAGTCGAGTTATAAAAGACCCCATGATAGTCTCATAAAGAGACACTAGACATGAAGGTTCCAAATGAACCTCAAATTGCTAATGAGATCTCAATAAATTCTATGATGTCTAAAATCATATGGAATCGAAACAAAATGACGTCGATAAGTTTGTTTGCATACAATATAGCGCTTGCTATTATGCATAATGAGGATCATAAATAAATTAATATTCAAAAGTGTGTCCAACGAAACGATTAGCTAACATGAAAAGACGGAATCTCATAAAATATACGAGAAGTATTGGGACATGAAGTCCATACACATGAATGTGTAAAATCTATTGGATATATATATATATATATATATATATATATATATATATATATATATATATATATATATATATATATATATTTTGTAGCTAAGTAGCTTATTTTATTTGTGATAAAACTGAAACAATATATCAAGCATTTTATATTACTGTTGTGTTAAAGATAAATACATTATATATTTTAAGGTGCAACTTTTACATTGTAAAAATGGTTTAAAAGATAAAATACATAATCATGAAATATGTGTCTTCAAACCTTGTACCAAATATAAGAAAATTAAAATATAAGAATAATTTAAACTAGGAGGTCTTAAATGCAAACTTTGTTAAAAGTTTGAGGTGTTTTTTTAAAATAGATCAATTAAAGATGGACCATATAATAGACACAGTGACCCACAGACTTTACAACAATCGATGAAGCTTCTTCTTCTTAAAAACGTCCGGCATTCATGTCCGGCCCACTAAGCTCGAGTTTTTATCTTTTTTACTTTTTTCTTAACTAAAATAGAGGCACAAAGAAGCCGAACAAGTAATACTTTCAAGAACACTTTTTTTTTGTTGTTTTTTTAATCAAATCGATTCACAAGAACGGAAACTTGATGCCCCTTATCTTTTTGATGCCCTGGGCCGTCGCCCGCTCTGCCCATAGCCAGAGCCGGCCTTGCCCAAGAGACTCAATACAAGACCTTACTGGGCCAAAGACTATGTCTAATGTATTGTTCTTTTTAGTTAGCACATTAGGCCCATGAATTGTTAGGGTAACATCTTTTTGTTTGTATGTATTGCCAGCTGGTGTCTTAGTGCTAAGCTTGAAAGTAGTATTTAGGCAAAAACATTGACCGGAAGAATGCCAAGAAATATGAGTTTAATTTTATCTTTATAAATTTCCTTGAACTTTTCTATCTTTCTAATCTTCTGGGTTGTCTCCTTACCTAAAGGGGAAACTGAGATCCTATCATTTGGTGCTTTCATCATGCCAAGACAGCCGCCTGCATTATCTGGTTTATCACCGATTGATGAAACCCTAGAAAACCCCACTCCGGAGAGGCACGAAAGATCGGAGCCGACTTTGGCACAACTGAATCAACGATTGAACTCTTTTGCTGCTGAATTTGATGAGGTAAAAAAAAAACTACTAACCCAACTTTCAATGTCTAATTCAATACATAATCATGAAACACTTCATTCCCCTTTTTCTACACCTCCTCAAAATCTTCAATCGCCACCTGTATATCCTCATATGTTTAGTCCTAGACCTGTGTTATCAACCCTTCCACCACTTACGCCACCCGCATACTCATTTACACCTCAATTATCATCACTATTATCCCCGCGCACCAGTCAAAATTTCCACCAGTATGAGTCATCTTCCTCATACATTCCCACATCACTTCCACACATTCACACAACTCCAATACTGCAACAACACACCATTTATCATCAACCACCAGATACCTGTCACATTCCTACACCTAAACTAAAGTTACATTGTTTTGAGGGAATCGATCCCTTGGATTGGATATTCCATGCTAATCAATATTTTCAGCTACTTAGAATACCAAATGAACGTCGTCTAGAAATGGTATCATGTTTCTTGAAAGGGGAAGCATTAGCTTGGTTTCAGTGGTTATTCGCTAATAGGCAGTTAACCACATGGGAGAATTTTTTACGAGCTTTAGAACTTAGGTTTGGACCATCTGCATTTGCTAATCATAGAGCAGCTTTATTTCAGCTTCAACAAACTGGTTCAGTCAGCGCTTATCAAAAGTTGTTTGAAAGACTATGTAACAGAACTGTTGGTTTGTCACCTGATGTGGTTCTGGATTGTTTTATAGCGGGTCTTAAAGCAAAAATTCAAAGAGAACTAGCTATTCTCAAACCTCCAACCTTGGATACAGCGGTAGGATTGGCGAAGTTGATTGAGGATAAGATTAAGGCAGAACGTAATGCAAATACCAAAACACTTACTACTTTTTCACAAAATCAATCGAGCACCAACTATGTACCTCCCATATTCCCTACACCTCCCAACTTTCCTCAGCAATCCATTAAACGATTGAAACAAAATGAGCTTCAAGAAAGAAAAAACAAAGGTTTATGCTTCAATTGTGATGAATTGTATCAAGTAGGACACAAATGTAAATCACCACATATTCTACTTCTCATACCTGATGATGTGGATCCAACCCTTTTATCAATGGAACATATAGAAACCGAGCATCCACCACCTTTGCCTCTATCTTTGTTAACCCGATCACCTCATCGTCCAGTAGCCGAAGGCACAATACCACATGACTTTTCCAATGACACATCAACTGTTGCTTATTCAGGTTTAGGAAACATGAAAACACTTCGCATCACTGGAAATTTAAATGGTCTACAAGTAACGGTACTCGTTGATTCTGGAAGTACGCATAATGTAATGCAACCTCGAATTGCGGAATTTCTCGGATTACCGATACTCGCTACACTTGCATTCCCAGTTATGGTAGGCAATGGAGCTAAGATACAATGTTCGGGTAGGTGTTCTGATCTCTCTTTTGTCCTCTAATCACACACTTTGGTTGTTTCATGTTACATTTTACCAATACAAGGAGCAGATTTGGTTTTGGGAATCGAGTGGCTTCACACTATAGGACCAATAGTGGCTGACTTCTCGGTCCCGTGTATGATGTTTCATCACAACAAACAACTTATTATGCTAACTGGTGATTCAGCAATGACCCCATTGTCATTTTCTCAGTTCACTCGTTTAGTCCAAACAGATTCTATTGCATCAATACACTCAATTACGTGTTCCCCAACAACATCTGCCACTCCAAATTTCTCCACACTTCCGACAGACCTACAAAATATTTTACAATCCCACTCCTCCATTTTTTACTCTCCTCATGGCCTCCCTCCCTCACGTGCTCACGATCACCACATTCACCTTGACCCTGCTTCTAAACATGTTTCACAAAGACCATATCGGTACCCTCACTATCAAAAGGAGGTTATGCAACAACTAATTCGTGATATGCTCACAGAAGGGATCATCAGACCTAGCAATAGTCCTTTTGCTTCGCCAGTGCTATTGGTTTGGAAAAAAGACGGCACATGGCGGTTTTGTGTAGATTACAGGGCACTAAATGTGATAACAATTCCAGACAAGTTTCCTATGCCTACTGTTGAAGAGTTATTAGACGAGCTTAGGGGATCAGTTGTGTTCTCAAAGCTCGACCTTCGGTCTATATACCATCAAATTCGGGTAACTGAAAAGGATGTCCATAAAACAGCTTTTCGAACATTTGATGGGCATTTTGAATTTTTAGTTATGCCATTCGGGCTAATGAATGCGCCATCATCATTCCTAGCTGCAATGAATGATTTATTTCGTGACTTCAAATTCGTGCTTGTTTTTATGGATGACATTTTGGTTTTCAGTGATAGTTGGGAACGACATTTACATGATTTAAATATGGTTTTGGAGAGACTGAGGCACAACCAATTCTATGTGAAGCTATCAAAGTGTGTTTTTGGTGTCTCAAAAGTTACTTATCTAGGCCACATCATCTCATCTAGAGGAGTTGAGGTTGACCCGGAGAAGATTCGTGCGATAGTTAAATGGCCACTACCTCATGATCTCACCACCCTTCGCAGATTTCTAAGCCTCACCGGCTATTATCGTCGGTTTGTGAAAAGTTATGCAACAATTGCAAGTCCCTTGACAAACATGTTACAAGCTGATAACTTTTTTTGGACTCTCGAGTCTAGAGAAGCTTTTGAAAAACTCAAGCAACACATGATAGAATTACCAACTCTCGCTCTCCCCGATTTCTCAATCCCTTTTGATGTTACAACTGATGCGTCTGGATCAGCTATTGGAGCTGTCCTTTCTCAACGAGATCACCCTTTAGCATTCTTTAGCAAAAAGTTAAGCTCAAGAATGCAAGATGCTTCTACTTACATACGAGAGATGTATGCAATCACAGAATCTGTCAAGCGTTGGAGGCATTATCTTCTGGGAAAAAGGTTTCGAATATTTACTGATCAACGAATACTCAAGTTCATACTTAATCAAAACATACAAACACCTGAGCAACAAAAGTAGTCATCTAAGTTACTTGGATACGAGTATGACATCTTCTATAAACCAGGAAAAGAGAACACCGTAGCCGATGCCCTTTCTCGGATTGATTCCTCACATACACCAACATTCTGCGCTTTTACAACACCAACGCTGCCTTGGTTAGGTCATTTGAAAAAGTATTTCACTGACCATCAGGAGGGTCAAGAGTTTGTTAAAAAAGTATAAAAAGGGAGCTTGAAAGATTATACTATACACTCAGATTTGGTCTTCTTCCGAGATCGATTAACATACCAGATGTTCCTGGTCTGCGACATCAACTAATTCAGGAAGCACATTCTACACCAATGGGAGGTCACTCAGGTATTAAAACTTCTGTATCTCGCCTTGCATCATCTTTTTTTTGGCCGGCAATGCGTAGATCAGTCCAAGAATTTGTTGAAATGTGCCAAATATGTCAACAACACAAATACAATACCTGTAACACCCCCAAATTTAAGTTTGTCGCAGCGGAAAAGTAATTTAGGTGTTACGGGGAGGATCGAAGTTATAATCTCATAAAACGGCTTAAAAGAAGCGTTTTGAAAGTTATTTGTCATTCAAATAATATTTTTGATAAAAGATGAACCATTTGATTTAAAATCTCATTAAAAGATATAAAGGCTTGAAAGAATGACATATTTGATTTTTACACCATTTTAATTTATCAGAGTAATAAATGCCCACTCCGTGTCTTGTCCTGCTCCGTTAAATTACCTAAGATACACATGCTTAAAAGTGTCAACACAAAGGTTGGTGAGTTCATAGAGTTTTATGGAAAAACCATATATTTTGGTAGATTTCAGGAATATTTGGTAATGATAAATACAAACAGTAATGGAACAAGTATTGAGTTATGTTGATTATAATCATAGATAAATCATATAGATATTCAATCACATTCAAATAAGGAATCAATAATCCTAACATGAGCTGGAAACTCATGATACTAATTTAATCAGATATACAATTCAAGTATGGTGAAATTCCTATACAGCTGTATCTAAACATATGTTGAAAACATACATTTCCTTATAGATATTGCCCCAAGCCTCATGACACGCAAGACGTTAACAAAAGGGGTGTTTTATCAAATCAATGATAAATTTCGCCCTCGTGTAATAAGTGATTTGCCAATTCCTATTTTTACTCAAATATAGTGTATCACAACTAATACGACTAACCATGTGCATATGGCATTCCGTCAAGTATTAGTGGGACAGGAGGTCAATCCTTAACAGGTTTTGAAGCTGTTCACTATATTCGCGCTCACATAACAGTGATTAATGGCTCATGATTGAGGGACTTCATGGCGATAAGGTAACTTAGGTAATATCAAGGTAATAATGGGATCATTCAGGATAACATCATATAATCAAGTATCATACCACAGTAATCAATTTGGAAACATTATCATCTGAGTATCAGTAATTCAGTTAAGTATTTCGCCAGTAACATATGTATATCACATACCACAATAATCGAATTGGAAACATTATCATCAGAGTATCAGTATTTCAATTAAGTAATTCGCCAGTAACATACATATATCACATGCCACAATAATCAAATTGGAAACACTATCATATGATTATCAGTATTTCAATTAAGTATTTCGTCAATTATTGTATATATCACATCTTAAGTCACAAACCATATCAGATAATTATTAATAAGGAAATTGATTTGAATCATGTAATTTATTCATATACTTATCAAATTATCAAAGTATATGTAAGCATGTATCTCCCCCAAATAAGTTAAAAACAAGTATTGGAAATGGGGCTATGACTCACCTGGATTGATACGGAAATGATGAAAAGTAAAGTAGGATGAGTTTATGAGAATGATTATGGAAACGTCTTTGATACGGAACATGATAAATAAATTTATCTGAGAATTTGACCAAATACTATTTGGTAAATACGAACGAATAACGAATAATAATTTATTCGTTATGACGAATAGATGATGTGCAGTGTAATTATTATGCCATGCATGATATGATAAAATACTTTATTTAAATTATCCATCGAAGTTTTACCTTTTTAAACGTAAGTAAAAATACTAACTTTTGAAATATCGTTATATATATTATCAACGTTACGTTAAATAATATATATAAATAAAAATGAAAGTTTAAATGCATATAAAATAATTTATGAAAATAGAAAATAAATAAGAATGTTAAATAGAATATGTTTAGTCCTTGTCCTTTTCCAATTTTTACACTTTTTATACTAACGGCGTTAGCGTTACACCGTTAGTCCTTTTTATATATAATTTACAATTATAGTCCACTACTTGTCCAAAATAACTTATTGGTCCTGGAATATGATAATATATCAAATTATATCCTATAGATTCTGTTTTTACATTTTCAGTCCCTACTTTTCAGTCCTTGACAGTTTTAGTCCTCCTAAGTGTCGTCGCGTTACATTTTTAGTCCAAACGTGTAATAAAAAGTGGGAAAAATTATAGAAAATTTTCCGTAGCTTATTTAAGTTTATTTCAACTGCTTATTTGATAAAAGAGCTTATTTTTCAGCTTATGGGCTTCTAACGATCCAAACAAAAGCCCATTTAGAAATTTAGAGGCGAGGGCATGGAAATTGTTTTGGGCCTGGACTTGAGCTACTTTTGTGATTCCCAAAATATATTTTATGGGCCTGGTGGACTGATAAAATGTTAAATCTTATTGGGCTTAGTATAAGCCCAATCGAATTTTATTAAAATTTTGAATAACATGAGATTTATAAACCTGGTGATAGTCGATCCAAAATGAATTAATTTGAGTGTCGAAACGTGAGTATTTTTACAAGTTATCTATATGAAAGTGGTAGTTTTCTAGGAGGTCTATTGAGTCGTGTAAAAATACGGTATGATTGTTAAGTAAAATTTCGATATACAAGGTCGTTTTATAGGCGCTGGTACGAGTTTAATATATGTTAAAGACTTAGTGAAATTTTTCTAAGTATTTAGAGTTTTTGTACCGATTAAGCATGGTTTAAAAATAAGTTTGTATGATGCATGAATCGTAAAATATATGTGAAATAGGTGTGCTACGTGACTCCTAGGCCTTCCAAGATAGAGGCTAGCCACGCTTGTGTTACTACAAATTTATACGTACATATATATATACATAAAGCTTGTATACGATTTATAAAACATAAACATGATGCATGAGACATGTTTAACGTGTGAAATGAATTGGAATGAGTTTGAAACGACTTACTACACCTCTAGGGTGGTGGAGAAACGGGTAGAAACGAAGGAAACACAAGAAACTATAAAATTCGACTATAACCCAAAGATATATTCGAATTTATTCAACCCGTTCCTTCTCCCTTGCTTCCAAACGTGAGCTAACTTGTTCCTGGACTCTTAGAAGTGAGTTTTAAGGAAGAAAGGAAGTTGTGAAAGTGTAAGGTAATTGTGGGAATCGGATGCATGCATGTAACGTATATATATTCTCATTTGATAACACGTATGGTGTGAAATCATCCAAGGAGACTATAAACACTATGCAATGTCAGTAACATAGGTTTATAGGATGAGATTTTAACATATAATATTGATTGTGAGAGCTAGAATTGAGGTGAATGTTTGATGATTCATGTATATATGTCGACAATCATTTTCATTCCATACACGATTTAATAAATCGTGTACCCCTTGGATATAACTAATTATTCTTGACATTTAAACATGAAATCATCTTAGAATTATTATTTGGAACTCTTAGAAACAAACTAGAGTCGAAACGGTTAAGAAATGAATATTTTACAAATCGATTGATTTGGATTTTTTGTCAATCACTTTGCCTCCTAAAAATGTATCAAACGTCGTCCTATGAACTTGGGGTTTGACACACTAATAGTTGGCTAGGTGGGGAATGAGATGGTACAAAAATATTCGTGAGTCGTGTGTAAGAATAGAGAAAACGAGAGTCGTTTTGGAGGATAGTTGCTTAGTCGAATAATTCAAATTAAATGGATTTTGGGCTTGAATCATGGGCCGGATGAACAGTGCACGAGACATTGGGCTGGGAAAATAATTAGGGGCCCGTTTGGTATTAATTTGTTTTAATTAAGTTTAGTAAGTTTTTAATATTTTGTTAAACGCGTCGAGAACTTGTTTTGTCGTTTGGTGAATTTTGCAATATCGTAATCGTGACCATTTTAATATAATAAGAAAATTTTAAATTTCCCCGTAAAAATGGTGATTAAGATAATGACAGAGATGAATATATAATTAAACGTTTTTAATTATATGGATTTTTGCGAGGTTTTACAGTACCCACATGTCATTCTGAATTTCGTCCCGAAATTCAAATTTAATGTGATTACTTGAGTAAAGAATTTTTGAACAGAAGGTTGTCGAGAGATTTTTATTCCTAAAATTAAGGAAACGTGATTCAGTTAGATTTACTTGTACTAGACAAGACAAGGTAAGTGACGTATTTAAGGGTTGTGAATATTGAGAATAGTGGTCATGAATAGTGAAATAACGGCTAGTGCATAGTGTCCAACGGTCGGGAATAGTACCCAACGGCTATATTCTAGCCTATATATACCACTTCCAATTTCCACTTCTTCCATCAACATTTTCCTCTCATTTTCCATCTCATAATGCCGCACCTCATCACCATCTTAGCGATTGTGTATGTCGTCCTTGCCGCTATCTACTTAGCGTGTGTTCCGGATGAAGACTTTGGATTCTTGGTCGCGATCTTGACGTTCGTCGTACCCCTCACTATCCTAGCCATTACCGTCGACAAGATCTGGGGGTAAAATCTTGAGCTAGGGTTGTTTTAAATTAAGTTCTTGTTGTGTTTCTATGTACTTGTAACGAATAAGGAATAAAACTCGTTTTGTTTTTATGTTTAGGAATTTGTTTCATTATTGTTTTTAATGTTTTGTTTATATTTGTTTTTCAGTATAATTAAGGTGATTCATCCTGTGGTGGCTCTTGCTATTGTTTTGTTGGTGAGAGTCTTTGTTGCCATAGCGGATCAACCTATTGAAGATTCCATGGTTTATATTGTAATAATTGTAACGGTAGCACTTCCGATGCTGATTATTTGTTTATGTATTAATTTTTATGGATTTTAATAAAATTTTCGCTATTGGAGTCTTCTATCAGTTTTTGTGAATTATTTGTGTTCTATTGCTTGTACTTTTGTTGATTTCTTATCATAATGGTGATGAGATAAGATAGGTATTTATTATGGGTTGTTCAATGTATTGTTTATGAATAGTTTATTTTAGCTCTATATTTTGCTTTTGAATAAAGATTGTTATTTAAAAATTTGAAAATATTACTGTTCCTTTCATAACATAATTCTTCCTAAATTAGACATAGTTGATCAGGCTATGTATAATTGAGGACCAAATGATGTGATGTTTGGTTCAATCATATATTTCTATAAATTGTTTTAGATGGTGTTCAACGTGTTGTTTTTATAATATAACACGTAATTCCTTTTTTTTAAATAAAGTAGAAAATTTTAGGGTTCATACTATAAATCAGAAATTTATGGAGTAAATATATAGTATATTGTCATTTGGTAAATGAGACAGAAATTGAAATTAACGTAGATTATCATTATTATGGAAATATTACAATGGAGATTTTTCGATAAGGTAGAAAGATTATTGTTATACTTAAGTTACATCCATCGTAACTTGAAGTGAAATACAGGAAAGAGATACAACTTAGGAAATTTTAAACTAGATTTTATTTTTCTACAACAGGAATTTATTCATCTATTCAAATCTAGTTGCCATTCCCTCGATACTATCAAGGTCTTTAAAGATTCTTCATTTTCTTGTAAAGGTCTTGGCTTTCCAATTAACATTGTAGTTTGGACATCGACTCATATAATGCCTTTTTCCACCACATCCGTGGCATACTACTATTGTTGGTTGTCCTTTCATGTCCTTAGTCCTGCAGCTAATTGCCTGGTGACCTATTTTCTGATATTTCGTGCATTTGACCCTGCAGATTCCGGTGTGATGCTGGTTGCATTTTTGACACCAGGGTAGATTTCCACGATAACCACTTCCAGTAACAGGTGTGACGAGGCAATTTCTATTAGCTTTCTGATTGTGTTCCAGCTGACGTTGATAATCCATACGATCTTCTAGATGTTTACGATAACGGTCTTGAGCATTGATGATGTTGCAGTAGATGGGATTGATGGTTCCTATTTCGGGGAGTTTCCTCTTTTGATTATTTCCATTTGGTATAACCCCGTGCCTAATTCCTTGATGATGGTTGATGGTAGGATTGATCATTCCTTCTTGAATCTTTAAGTGAGGTGGCCTATACTTCATGAAATTTGCAGGGTGGTGATTACCAAGTATACCCGTCTCTCTTCTCGGATAAACTACGGTAGTACCTTCTAATACCACCGACACTATGTCTTTTACCAATTTCTGGATAGCTCCAGGAGTCATGGTGATTTCTGATGATGATTGATATGCATTGTTCATGTTGTCCATTTTCTGTAAACATTAATGAAACTCAACATTAGAATACATATAATATCAGAATAATTTAAATAATGAAGTTAATTATTTCATTGATGATAGACTGAATTGACTCCCTACTGTAATCTAATTTCAAGATATGTCTGTGTTGTATCATATATAAATGATCATCTCTTGATATGGGATTACTAAGGAACAAACCGACTTGTCTACTAAAACTGAAGTTCAATTATCTTTTCTTCATTCTTTAAATCCCCTTTCAAAAATTGGTATTTAGACGATTCTTAAAATTTTAGGTTAATTATGGTAGGTTTAAGAAATCTTAACAATTTGTAAGAAATCTTACGGTAGATTTGAATAATATTACAGAGGTAAACAGAATATTAATAACTTGTCTGATTGTTTTTGCAAGATAAACGATACAAGATCTTTTATTAATACTCCATTGATCTGTGTAGAATCATTTGGTTATCAAAGAAAATAACAAATGATGAAATTTTTGCATGGAGATATGAGGATTCATTACATGCATGATTGATACGAAAGAAAAGATCGATTCATAGCATAAAGATATAACAGAAAGGATGTTATTATACATTATGTTTTGATTACAAGTTCTGAAGTTTCAGATTTATTGAACATTACATGAAATACTAACCAAAACTATTTGGTTTAGTAGGTACAACAAGGATACTTGTAAACTTAAGATTAGTTATGCCTCTAACGTAAATATCTAATTTCTTTCTCAAGTTCAAGTTGTGCAGCTTCCATGTTTGAGAAACGTTCTTGACACATGTTCATTTGATTTGCCAACATAGTCTCTAACGCGGCAATCTTTTGACCCTGGTTTCTGGCTGCATCTCTGGCCATCCATAGGGTTCTCTCAATATCTTCAATTCTTCCATGTGTATGACCGTGTTCTCTTCTTGCACAACGGACCCTAGAGTCCAAACTTTCAAGCTCCTGGTTGGTGTTGTCCTTTATCTCATTAATCTTTATTCCTAACTCACACATTGTTCGTCTCTCAGCATCCACTCTTTTGAACAATGCGTCAAGGTTACGGTCGTACCATTCAAATTGAGTTGGTCGTAACCCTTTTAGCTGTTCAGTGTGAGCATCTAATATGCTGGCTTGTCGATAAATAAGATTCCAGATTGTATCAGGAGTGCTTATATTGTAGTCGGGCGGGTGAGTTAGGTGAGGATAAATTATTTGGAAAATCTGGTATCGAGGAATCTGAAGTATAAGGTAACGGAGAATTTGGCTCAACATTCTTCCACGGCATCCTTGGGCTTGAACTTTGTCCAACTTCGAATGTTGCCTGGCCACCAATCAAATCTTCATATGATTCGGTAGCTCTCCTGAGTTTTTGACGTAAAGGTGAACGAATAGGTGACGACGGAGGTGATCTGTGAGTGAGTTCTATATTAGGTTGGGGTTGTGATATTCGTACGTAAGGATCTTCAGTATTCGAAGAATTTTGATTGATAGATGAGGTATTAGTATTATGGAGAGTAGTTTTGATATTCACGGGAGTTCCTGAAGACATGCTACAGTAGTAGCCGAGAATAATATTTTATGAGGATTTTGTATGTTAAAAATATAACAGTACAGATGAAATAATTATTGTGTAAGAGTAATTTCTAAACATGTAAGATAATCTCAACAGATAAAGTATTGAGCACGGCAGTCTGCAAACACGGATGGCATAAAATGGTATGGTGTAAAATCATTTATTTTGAAAGTGTAGTTATAGTTTTAATGTTTGAAAACATTTAATTCTCTATAACTCTAGCTCTGATGCCAATCTGTAACACCCCCAAATTTAAGTTTGTCGCAGCGGAAAAGTAATTTAGGTGTTACGGGGAGGATCGAAGTTATAATCTCATAAAACGGCTTAAAAGAATCGTTTTGAAAGTTATTTGTCATTCAAATAATATTTTTGATAAAAGATGAACCATTTGATTTAAAATCTCATTAAAAGATATAAAGGCTTGAAAGAATGACATATTTGATTTTTACACCATTTTAATTTATCAGAGTAATAAATGCCCACTCCGTGTCTTGTCCTGCTCCGTTAAATTACCTGAGATACACATGCTTAAAGGTGTCAACACAAAGGTTGGTGAGTTCATAGAGTTTTATGGAAAAACCAAATGTTTTTGTAGATTTTAGGAATATATGGTAATGATAAATACAAACAGTAATGGAAAAAGTATTGAGTTATGTTGATTATAATCACAGATAAATCAGATAGATATTCAATCACATTCAAATAAGGAATCAATAATCCTAACATGAGCTGGAAACTCATGATACTAATTTAATCAGATATACAATTCAAGTATGATCAAATTCCTATACAGCTGTATCTAAACATATGTTGAAAACATACATTTTCTTATAGATATTGCCCCAAGCCTCATGACACGCAAGACGTTAACAAAAGGGGTGTTTTATCAAATCAATGATAAATTTCGCCCTCGTTTAATAGGTGATTTGCCAATTCCTATTTTTACTCAAATATAGTGTATCACAACTAATACGACTAACCATGTGCATATGGCATTCCGTCAAGTATTAGTGGGACAGGAGGTCAATCCTTAACAGGTTTCGAAGTTGTTCACTATATTCGCGCTCACATAACAGTGATTAATGGCTCATGATTGAGGGACTTCATGGCGATAAGGTAACTTAGGTAATATCAAGGTAATAATGGGATCATTTAGGATAACATCATATAATCAAGTATCATACCACAGTAATCAATTTTGAAACATTATCATCTGAGTATCAGTAATTCAGTTAAGTATTTCGCCAGTAACATATGTATATCATATACCACAATAATCGAATTGGAAACATTATCATCAGAGTATCAGTATTTCAATTAAGTAATTCGCCAGTAACATACATATATCACATGCCACAATAATCAAATTGGAAACACTATCATATGAGTATCAGTATTTCAATTAAGTATTTCGTCAATTATTGTATATATCTCATCTTAAGTCACAAACCATATCAGATAATTATTAATAAGGAAATTGATTTGAATCATGTAATTTATTCATATACTTATCAAATTATCAAAGTATATGTAAGCATGTATCTCCCCCAAATAAGTTAAAAACAAGTATTGGAAATGGGGCTATGACTCACCTGGATTGATACGGAAATGATGAAAAGTAAAGTAGGATGAGTTTATGAGAATGATTATGGAAACGTCTTTGATACGGAACATGATAAATAAATTTATCTGAGAATTTGACCAAATACTATTTGGTAAATACGAACGAATAACGAATAATAATTTATTCGTTATGACGAATAGATGATGTGCAGTGTAATTATTATGCCATGCATGATATGATAAAATACTTTATTTAAATTATCCATCGAAGTTTTACCTTTTTAAACGTAAGTAAAAATATTAACTTTTGAAATATCGTTATATATATTATTAACGTTACGTTAAATAATATATATAAATAAAAATGAAAGTTTAAATGCATATGAAATAATTTACGAAAATAGAAAATAAATAAGAATGTTAAATAGAATATGTTTAGTCCTTGTCCTTTTCCAATTTTTACACTTTTTATACTAACGGCGTTAGCGTTACACCGTTAGTCCTTTTATATATAATTTACAATTATAGTCCACTACTTGTCCAAAATAACTTATTGGTCCTGGAATATGATAATATATCAAATTATATCCTATAGATTATGTTTTTACATTTTCAGTCCCTACTTTTCAGTCCTTGACAGTTTTAGTCCTCTTAAGTGTCGTCGCGTTACATTTTTAGTCCAAACGTGTAATAAAAAGTGGGAAAAATTATAGAAAAATTTTTGTAGCTTATTTAAGTTTATTAAAGTTTATTTCAACTGCTTATTTGATAAAAGAGCTTATTTTTCAGCTTATGGGCTTCTAACGAGCCAAACAAAAGCCCATTTAGAAATTTAGAGGCGAGGGCATGGAAATTGTTTTGGGCCTGGACTTGGGCTACTTTTGTGATTCCAAAAATATATTTTATGGGCCTGGTGGACTGATAAAACGTTAAATCTTATTGGGCTTAGTATAACCCCAATCGAATTTTATTAAAATTTTGAACAACATGAGATTTAGAAACCTGGTGATTGTCGATCCAAAATGAATTAATTTGAGTGTCGAAACGTGAGTATTTTTACAAGTTATCTATATGAAAGTGGTAGTTTTCTAGGAGGTCTATTGAGTCGTGTAAAAATACGGTATGATTGTTAAGTAAAATTTCGATATACAAGGTCGTTTTATAGGCGCTGGTACGAGTTTAATATATGTTAAAGACTCAGTGAAATTTTTCTAAGTATTTAGAGTTTTTGTACTGATTAAGCATGGTTTAAAAATAAGTTTGTATGATGCATGAATCGTAAAATAAACGTGAAATAGGTGTGCTACGTGACTCCTAGGCCTTCCAAGATAGAGGCTAGCCACGCTTGTGTTACTACAAATTTATACGTACATATATATATATATATATATATATATATATATATATATATATATATATATATATATATATATATATATATATATATATACATAAAGCTTGTATACGATTTATAAAACATAAACATGATGCATGAGACATGTTTAACGTGTGAAATGAATTGGAATGAGTTTGAAACTACTTACTACACCTCTAGGGTGGTGGAGAAACGAGTAGGAACGAAGGAAACACAAGAAACTATAAAATTCGACTATAACCCAAAGATATATTCGAATTTATTCAACCCGTTCCTTCTCCCTTGCTTCCAAACGTGAGCAACTTGTTCCTGGACTCTTAGAAGTGAGTTTTAAGGAAAAAAGGAAGTTGTGAAAGTGTAAGGTAATGGATGCATGCATGTAACGTATATATATTCTCATTTGATAACACGTATGGTGTGAAATCATCCAAGGAGACTATAAACACTATGCAATGTCAGTAACATAGGTTTATAGGATGAGATTTTAACATATAATATTGATTGTGAGAGCTAGAATTGAGGTGAATGTTAGATGATTCATGTATATATGTCGACAATCATTTTCATTCCATACACGATTTAATAAATCGTGTACCCCTTGGATATAACTAATTATTCTTGACATTTAAACATGAAATCATCTTAGAATTATTATTTGGAACTCTTAGAAACAAACTAGAGTCGAAACGGTTAAGAAATGATTATTTTACAAATCGATTGATTTGGATTTTTCGTCAATCACTTTGCCTCCTAAAAATGTATCAAACGTCGTCCTATGAACTTGGGGTTTGACATACTAATAGTTGGCTAGGTGGGGAATGAGATGGTGCAAAAATATTCGTGAGTCGTGTGTAAGAATAGAGAAAACGAGAGTCGTTTTGGAGGATAGTTGCTTAGTCGAATAATTCAAATTAAATGGATTTTAGGCTTGAATCATGGGCCGGATGAACAGTGCACGAGACATTGGGCTGGGAAAATAATTAGGGGCCAGTTTGGTATTAATTTGTTTTAATTAAGTTTAGTAAGTTTTTAATATTTTGTTAAACGTGTCGAGAACTTGTTTTGTCGTTTGGTGAATTTTGCAATATCGTAATCGTGACCATTTTAATATAATAAGAAAATTTTAAATTTCCCCGTAAAAATGGTGATTAAGATAATGACAGAGATGAATATATAATTAAACGTTTTTAATTATATGGATTTTTGCAAGGTTTTACAATTCCCAAAAGCCGTACGGTCTCCTCACCCCACTTCCCATCCTAGCCCAGGTTTGGGAGGACATCATCATGGATTTTATCACACACCTTCCCAAATCTTATGGTAAAACAACGATTTGGGTCATTGTTGACAGACTCACCAAATTCGCCCATTTTCTTGCTCTAAAGCCAAATTACACTGCAGCTACCTTAGCCTCTCTTTTCACCACAGAGATCATCCGTTTACACGGCATACCAAGATCAATTGTCTCTGATCGTGATCTGATGAGGCGAAAAATGATCCGTTTTTAGGGGGTCATTTAAGCCCGAATCCGAATTTATTTGATCAAATATTGCCCTAAATCGTTCCTTTTGTGATTTTAGGTACTTGGAGAGTGAATTCTGGAAAAGAAGCCATTTCGGACGTTTTTGGAGCATAAAAGTGAAGAAAACGGCAAAGTCTCAAATTTCTATGCTGGGAACAGTGCATGAAGGCGTCAAGAATTGCTCTTGACGGCGTCAGAGTCCCAAGAATAAAGATCCGTAGTTGGTGACGGCGTCACCAAGGCCGTCACCAGGCCGTCACGTGTAAACTTGTCAAAACTTGCGCGCGGAGTAGCTGGTATTGTTTTGGTCATAACTTTTGCATACGAACTCGGATTCAGGTGATTCAAAAGCCCACGCGAAGAGGACGAAGAGATCTACAATTTGGTAAAAAATTGTTGGTCGTGACGCCGTCAAAGTTGGTCTGACGCCGTCACGACCGGGCCGGGCAGATTTCAGCCTATAAATATAACATCAAAACTTCATTATTTTTAAGCCCTAAACCCTAAAGTCGATTCCTGGGTTTAGGTGGGTGTTTTTCCAGCAACTTAGAGGGTTTCAATCACTCCATAAACATCATGTATTGGTTTGATGATTCTATCTTAATTATGTTTTCCATTATCATTGTTGTTTGCTCTTCTTTGATGATGATTTGCTAATTCACCTTGTGTCTACTTATGATTATGTGAAACTTGTATATAATTGATTAGATCTCATTGATTTCTTGTTGATGTTGTGTCTATCTCCATCAATTAAGACGTGACAATTTCAATAGATCTAGTTGGTTTAGTTTATAATTCTTGTTTCCTATTGATTCTTGTTTTGATTGAATGATTTATATGTTAGGCTTAAGAAAACTGGCAGATCTCCAAATGGTAACATGCTTGAACGTCTTAAGAAACATGAACCGAGGCGTACTAGGTCTTTATTGGTTGTATTTAATGCATGAGCCACTGTTTACAATCCCTATAGTTGTGCTGGGTCATGGTGTAGGAGGAGATAAGAGCTCATAGAGTTGGGGAGTTATGTATGCCACCCCACGAATGGTATTAAGGAATACAACCCGTCAATTAAAACAAGGTTACAATTCAATAGGTAGGATTGGATAGCTAGCAAGGAGTAACATATCATGGGTAGACATGCTTCACTTATCTTGTATAACCTTAGCTTAGTTTTCTTGTTAAGTAGTTTAATTAGTAGCTTTTGGGTTAGTTGATTAGCAACTAATTCCGCCCACTCTCCCAATACCCGAGACTTTTACTTGCTTTTCATAAAATATAAAAATATAAAAAGAATTATCCTTCACCTTTAGATCTAGTTAGATTAATTTCAATCCTAACGACACTATTCCTAGCTGAACGATCAATCCCCCGGTACTTGTCACTATACTATACTACAACGATCAGGTACACTGCCTGGTGGGGGTTGTAAGCTTCTCGAGATCCCTCGAGAGGTAAAGCAAGGTGCGATTCCCACGCATCATGATCCGCTTTTTCTTAGCAATTTCTGGAAAGAGATCTTTCGATTTCAAGGCACTACCCTCAACTACAGCAGCTCATATCACCCACAAAGTGACGGTCAAACTGAAGTTCTCAATCGTACATTGGAATCATACTTGAGATGTTTCACTAGTGATGAACCTTCTCTCTGGTCCAAGTTCTTACCTTTAGCGGAGTATTGGTACAACACTACCCTGCATTCTGCCATTGGAATGACGCCTTTTGAAGCACTTTATGGCCGACCTCCACCAAACATACCTTCCTACATTGTGGGGACCACCAACATTGAGACCCTTGATCAACTACTTTTAAACAGACAAGAACTCCTACACAAACTCAAAAACCATCTAACTCATTCTCGAGATCTCATGGTGAAACAAGCCAATAAACATCGACAAGATAAAAATTTCGAAGTTGGAGACTGGGTTTACCTCAAATTGCAACCATACCGTCAAATTTCTGTGGAACATCGCTCATCCCGAAAACTTGCGAAGCGATTTTATGGTCCTTTCCGTGTGCGTTGACGAATTGGACCAGTAGCATATGACTTGGAGCTCCCACCCACCGCAAAGATTCATTTTGTATTTCATGTGTCAATGTTAAAGCTTTGCAAAGGGTTGCCTGATGCTCAGATTTCCCCATTACCGCCACTCTCAGTCGGGTCACAACCAGATATAGAACCGGAGAAGATTCTAGCCACTCGCGATTTAAAGACCTCTGAAGGTACCACAAGACAATTATTGGTTAAATGGACATCACTTGGTGAGGATGAAGCAACTTGGAAGATATTATCATCTTTTATTTCTACATATCCGCATTTCGACCTTGGGGACAAGGTCGTTTTTCAAGACGGGTGCACTGATATGGCCCCAACCAGTAGCCCAAGTGACACACCAGCTAGAGACAGACCCAAGAGACTCAATACAAGACCTTACTGGGCCAAAGACTATGTCTAATGTATTGTTCTTTTTAGTTAGCACATTAGGCCCATGAATTGTTAGGGTAACATCTTTTTGTTTGTATGTACGGCCAGCTGGTGTCTTGGTGCTGAGCTTGAAAGTAGTATTTAGGCAAAAACATTGACGGGAAGAATGCCAAGAAATATGAGTTTAATTTTATCTTTATAAATTTCCTTGAACTTTTCTATCTTTCTAATCTTCTGGGCTGTCTCCTTACCTCTTCTACATTACAAAATTCAAATATCTATACACTTTTTTATACCATATTTTATCATTCAAACATAAACAATCGTAATAATACACTTTTTTATATCAATTGTCATTCTACAATACACCAAATACATCATTGTTATTCCTACCAACAAACCATACCCCCTAAAAGGAATACTGATTTGTATTAAAAAACTAGCATAATATATAATCCTTACATCCTACTGTAATTTATTATTTTAAGACGTGTAAAAACATTTGTCCACTTTGATAGTAGACTAATAAATTGTGACAAACTATTTAAATAAGAATAAAAACAATAATATATGGTGCCGAATTGAAAAAGTCCATATTGAAGAACACCGCGTGAACATATTATTACTACTACTGGCTTCCATGTTCTTTCTATGCTCTGCTGTCACCAAAACAAAACCCTAAATTCATCCAATCAATCAATTAACAATTTCATTTTGGTCATTTATTCCATCAATTAATTAATTATGAAGATTTTGATCTCAGTTCTGCTTCTGCTAGTTTGCATCTCCTCCACTTGTTCTTCTTCTCCACTTTCAATTTCAGGTTTTGTTTCTTTCTTTGTTACACTACTGTTTAATTCTTATATATATATTTTTATAAAAATGTTGGGTTTAGAGGTGGTCAACGCCTGATCTTGACTTTTTACTATTATTATTGCAGATGGTGTATTTGGGTCTGAATCTTCAATTGGGCGGAACCTTCTTCAGGCTAAGAAACGTATGTTAATTTCCTCTTTATAATTGTTTTAGTTTGGATTTACATATAGGTGGAAGGTAAGCCGCTAGCCCTTTATAGTTGTTTTAAGCTTTTACTTTATATTGGTTTTTACTAGATCCGTAATCACACCTAAGCTCTTTCTGGAAGCAGTCCCTTTACCCTCGGGATTATAGTACTAGATCCCTAATTTCCGTATTTTGATTTACTATAAAAATGGAAAGCGTAATATTGCTTTGTTTTAAACTCAATTACATGAATTATTGCACACCCTTATATGCTTTTGATGAGGTTGTGTTTTAACTTCCAACTTGCGCATAAATGGATTGATTTCTAAATTAAGCTTTGGGCGTGTGATGTTTTCTGGTTAAAATGGAACCAGTTTAGTTTGTTATCTTTGAACTTTAACCTTAATGCTGTATTTGGTGTGATCACTAGTTGTAAAAGATATATCGAATCTATTTTGTGCTTTTTGTGATACCGGTTTGTTTTGATCTCCAGCATGTCCTGTAAACTTTGAGTTTATGAATTACACGATCATCACAAGCCAGTGCAAAGGACCAAGATACCCTGCTAAGTTATGTTGTGATGCTTTCAAGGTCTTTGCCTGCCCTTACGCTGATGAATTGAACGACTTGTCAAACGAGTGTGCAACAACAATGTTCAGCTACATCAACCTCTACGGGAACTACCCACCTGGCCTCTTTTCTAGCTTATGCCGAGATGACAAACAAGGCCTTGTTTGTCCTGCTTCAGCACCTGGATCAGGAAAGAGCAGTGTTGGAGCTGATTCCAGCAACGGCCACAACATTCGCAGTCCATCTATACTGCTGACATTATCCGCGGGATTCCTACTCTTCGTGTTTCGGTGGTTTTAAAGGGTCACGAGTCAAGATTGGTTATCGACTTTGCAAATGTGTGTAATTTACCTGAGTTTTTGATGTTGCATCATCGACTACGCCTAATAGATAGCTGTCAAATGAAATTCTTTGAAGCTCTTGTATAATTATTATTTATTAATATCTTTCACCCATATAGAAAAATGGTTCTCAGTAACAAATTTGTGTAAAAGACCTCATTCTACATCTATAATTGCACTTTTCTTGTTTCATTATCTTTGTGTGGTCCTACATGCAATAATACAAGAACCCTTCATCCCTTTGATGTTTGGATAATGTTTATATGGTTGCGAATGAATACCAAACTTCAAATAGCATAATAAAAATCTCTTCAGAATGTAAGACAAAAACGCGACTCTAAACAACATGAAAACATGGTTTCTTCGTTAGTGACAAATGTTCCAGTGCCGGTTACATTGTTGCAAATGTGCAATGATTTGAAGGAAATTAAGCAATTGCACACCCAATTGGTGGTGTTCGGATTAATTAATCGTCGGATTAATGCAGGGAGGCTGATTGCATCGTATGTCTCATGTGGCGAAATTGCTGATGCTTTGTCCGTTTTCCACAAGATACGTTCACCTGATGTATATGCTTACAACACCGTTATTAGGGGCTTAACATTGGCCAGGTGCCCACAGGATTCACTTTTACTGTACAATGAACTCTTGCAGAAAAACCTATCACCAGATAACTACACTTACACTTACGTTTTAAAAGCTTGCTCCCACCTAAAAGCCCTTTATGAAGGGAAACAACTGCATGCTCAGATCATCAAGGCTGGAATGAATCCCGACACTTATATCCACAGCTCGATGATAAATATGTATGCGAATTCAGGTGACATAAGCTCTGCTGAATGTGTTCTTGCTGAGTTTTCAGAAGAGAATGTATCTGTAAAGAATTCCATGATTACTGGTTACATGAACCATGGTCAAGTTAACGCTGCTCAACAAATGTTTAATGATATGTTCACACGAGATTCCGCATCTTGGAGTGCGATGATAACAGGGTACACCAAAAACAGTATGTATACAGAGGCTTTATCCATCTTTCAAGAAATGCTGGCTTCTAAAGTTCCAATAAATGAATCAACCCTCGTGAGCGCTCTTTCTGCGTGCGGCCATTTGGGAGCATTGGATCAAGGTAGATGGATACATGTTTATATCAACAAGATGTGGGATAAGATTAGTGTTAATCTTGGCACATCCGTTGTTGACATGTATGCCAGATGTGGGTGTATCGAGATTGGCTATCAAGTCTTCAATAATATGCCTGAAAAAGATGTGGTGACATGGGGAGTCATCATTTCTGGCTTCGCAACACATGGGCCTGCTGAGAAATGCTTCCAACTTTTTGAGGAAATGGTTGCACATGGAATACAACCAAATGAAATCATCTTTGTGGCTATACTTACGGCCTGTTCTCACACAGGATTAGTAGACTTGGGTCGCTTTTATTTCAACAAAATGACCACTTCTTATAATATTAGACCATCTATTCATCACTATGGATGCATGGTTGATCTTCTTGGTCGTGCGGGAAGATTATCCGAGGCAGAAGAGCTCATTTCAACAATGGTAGAAGAACCGAATGCAATCATATGGGGTGCATTACTTGCAGGTTGTAGAATCCATAAAGACTCTAGGCTAGGGGAATATGCTTTCGAGCAGCTAGTTAAGTTGGAGCCACTTTCAGGTGAGCGGCATAAGCTAGCGAGTCACATGTTGACACATATAGGAGAACAAGAACGCGTACATAAGCTTAGGAAAGAAATTCGTGACAGAAACCTGGAGACAGCAAAAGGGTCGAGCTTGATTGAAGTTGATGGGGAGGTTCATAATTTTGTAGCAAGTGATATCGATCATATAAGGTATCAAGAAATATATAGTTTGTTATAGGGATGAATTGGTTATATGCAGAAAATCTATATGCATTTCTATAGTGAAATCGCCAAGTTTTTGTTACAGTCGAGTTATCTAAGGTTGATTAGTAACTAATTTTGAAGATATTTTATAAGAGGTGATTTGTGCAAACCACTTTTAACATCATAATGTATGTCTTTAGCTTTTGACAACTTAACTCTAATCCACTATTAAGGACTCAGAAAGTAGAGTAAAATTGTCTAAAGAAGTTATGCAGGAACAAAGCTGTGTGCAAATCACCTAAAAAAGTAAGAGGCCTTCAAGTATCAATTTTGTGTACCAAAGGGGCTTTCACCTAGCAGTATCAAAGTATGTAATTAAGGTGTTCCTCCCATTTGAATCAGGGTGAGTTTGCCGTTCCAGAAGAGAAGTATTAATGTAGTTTCATTTATGCCAATTTCGGCCATGGAAAATTGTAAAACGACAAATAAATCCAAATTTGAACCTTCTACACATCCAAAAACTACATGATATAATCATCTGGGCATGAATGAAGAAATCTTTTAAGGTCACATACACAACTCAAGTCTAAATATATATGATGTCTCTTGAAGGCTTACAAAGTCACTTTACAGTATAAATAATTTCTATCAGAGTTTTGTTGCCCCCATCAGGCGTGTTATTTACTGATATTTATTATGAACATGATACACAAATCAGGAACATACAACACGACCCTTATAACCTATCGGTGGCTTATAATCGGTGGCTTATAATGTTTTCAACCCTCTTATGCCAAAAAAAAAAAAAAAAAAAAAAAAAAAAAAAAAAAAAAAAAAAAGTTCACCATAAGAAGCTTCTTCTCGACTTCGATCGGAAATCCTTTTTGCTGAGGCACCAGGAATTAGGGAAGGTGCTCAACTGCATTTAAAGAAAATGACATGAGTCCACATTCGAGGTTAGAAGGTGATTCAACAAGGACCACAATGTTTTTAATTAGATTATGCTTATTGGTCAATCCATTTATTGATAAATTGGTCAATTAAAGTGTGTTCTATCTCAAATGGGTCAAATACAAATTTTTGGCAAAAAAGAGAACACACCATATAGGCCACGAGAATCAAACGGGTTGGAAGTCGCCCCGAGTCTATTAGATCAGTGCCAATGGGCTCGTCGGTTTGTCAACCGACGAGGGCCACTTAACTGACACTGATGGGTGATGGCACCACTTCGTCGTGGTGCGTCGGTTGGAGCTTCTTCGGTTTGGTAACGAGCAAGGGATGAGGACGCGCAGGGCTCATTTGTTTTATGTGTGAGTGTTTTGTGTGGGGTATATTTTTATAGTGACACATAAAGGGACACACCACCATTTGCAGGGGAGTGTCAATTTGTGCGTCGGTTTGGGAAGTGGTGATGTAGCGCTGAGATGACACAACTGACAGACAAACTGACGCGTCTCATTTAGGAGTGGTCACATAATCCCCTGATTCATCTTATCTAAAGATTTATATTAGTTTTATTAAGAAAATACTATTATGTGTGTAATGATAACTAACACATGAATAATTTATAATTTTCTTTCCTCTTAATGGACAATAAAGTGTTGTGGTTCAACCTTGACCCATTTCGACCTATACTGAAAGGACGGCCCATTTCAGCCTAAACTCGTTTTGACATGTTACCCACTCCGTTTGACCCACCCATCTTGCCACATAGCATTAGAAATGGGGTGCGAGGGGGTCTGAAGAAAAAGGAGTAAACAACGGAAACAAGGTTATAGAGGTATAAAAACTTACATTGCTGAGAAGCTTTGCCCCATGCCATGCAGAATCTGCGCCATATGGGGGTGGAATAACTCGTATTCCATTGGATACAGATGGTGGAAGAAGAACACGCAGCTCCTTATCTAATCTTTCTGGAAAAAGAAAATAAGAAGTCCAAAAATTCAAGATAGCGCCCCATCATTTAATGCACGATACGTATTGACATTGATTTATACCTACTACTCCTGGTAAAGACGCGCTACCCCCAGTTAAGACAATGGTCTTGAACCAAGAATCATTAGGGGTTAAACCTACAGCTTGGCAATGTTCAATGCAATTGGCCACGGCTTGATGCAAACCCATTGCACTCCTGTTCCATATAGAACAAAAAAGAAAAGAAAAAGTTACAACGAAAGCTGAGCAAGATTGTAGCTGACATTTTCGGCTTATAACTTATGATATGATCTATTCATGCTATCTTTTCTTTCATGTCAAAATGGGCCAAATAGGTTAAAGGTCGCCAAATTGTATTTTACAAAAACTTCCTAAATTTTTATTTTCAAAATTTTATATTATTATTTCAGTTATCTAGATTTTTAATCTAACATACAAATTAATTTTTAAAAAGAATTTATGCTCTGGATATAATTGTTTTGACTCAAGATGACTCGATGCGAAATTTACCCATATTGAATAGTTACCCAACCAGCCAGACCCACCTGTTTTGCCACCTAAAAAGTAGACGATAAAAGTTTTTTTTTGGATAAAAGTACATACAATCCTGAAATACGAGGCTGAAATAAAATCTCTCCTGTTCGAAAGCGCTCTTGCTTAAGACTAAACCAACCCTCAACAGGAACTTCATACGATGCTTCTGTATCTTTCCTCAATTCGGCATCATAGTCCAAAGCAACATAACAAAGGTTCTGCATTTCATTTAAAAAACATGGGCAGTATAGTAACATATCTATTTTTGCTTCATTTTCGCCTCAAAACAATAAGCAGCATTAGCATGGCTCTAATACCTCTTTTAATGCTCTCACTGTGTATAAGGAAGAAAAGGGTAGATTTCTTTGCTGCATTTGCTCCCTAAGGTACGCTGTAAGCTTTACGGCCCCAACTTCCAAAACTTCCACACCCACTTTGTACATTATATTACCATGCAAAACTGAAAATATAAACCAGAACTTCTATAATGAAAGGGTTGAAAGTGACTGCACGCAGACACAAACCTGAATTTTAACTTGATTTAACATGACACTATATTAGGACCAGGAGTTAAAACTTGCAACATGAGTTTTTTTACTAATGCTGATAAAGGAAGGATATAGCATACTTGGTACAACAGATGTTTGATTAAAACCGATATTAACAAGGATTCCTGAAGTTTTTCTTGCTGCAAACAAAGCTAGAGTTGCCTGAACATCATGCAATAGTAACATTAGCGAAGCAGAAAAATAGAAGTTACTAATTTCTTTTAAAGAATATTCTTCAAGCTTCTATTTCAGCAAATCCTATTTTGTTAACTGTAACAAAAACAAACAGTTAACAAGAAATAAGTACATAGTCAGACCTGACTGACTGCACAGACCGAAGGAACATTCATGTCAAACATTGCTGAGAGGATGGCATCTTTAAGTTGCCTTCTAGCATTTTTATCAGCTTCTGTATCTGTAAAATATTCACCAAGATTTGAGATCACCTTACAAACATATAAAAGAACTGCCAAAATTTAAAGACATATGATGAACTGAACCACGCAAAAGAATAAAGAATAGATGCAGGTGACTCGAGATGGACCCTTAATGATAATGAGAATATGCACATTATGAGAAGCGTACCACCACAATGAGTAATTGGAATTGAAACAACCGTTGGCTGTGAGGATGATTTCACCTGCATCCTGCAGATTAAAATATTGATAAAAAAAAAAACTAATTTCGATGAGCATAGAAAGTACTGAGATCGGGTGGAAATGTAATTGACAATGAAGAACACCTGCTATATATAGTTGCATAAAAATGGCGAAGCCTAGAGTATAATGGAGCCTCAATATTACCAAATTCCTACACATAAAATCAATCTATAAGACTATTAAATAACTAAACTGAATTTTTCTACCGTGTCAAGAAACAAGAAAACATAATGCGATGGAAAACCCAAAGCCACTAAATTAAGTGCTAATTACAAAGTTGCTAAAGCGATCACATACCAAAAATGTTGCAGCTCGCCCAGATGGAGAATTATATTTGCTCCAACCAAATTTGCAGTAGCCCGAACCACCTTCAGCGAGGACAATTGTATAACAATTAATAGTTTAGTGAGAACGTCAAATAAAAATCAGCAATCAACTAACCTGATCATAATAGTTTAATGCAGTTGAAGCATGCATATGTTCTAAATTGATTTAGTATTAAGGTAATGCAGTTGAAGCATACACATGGTCTAGATTGATTTAACCTTGTAAGTTGCATTCATATTGACCACTCATCATTTACATGGTCCCATTAAAACGTTATGAAAAGAATTGATGTGATAGTGAGCCCCATCTTACATCAAGCGAGGAGACACAAAGATGTGAACGGCAGAATTAAGAAAAGAAAAACTAGGAACATGGTCGAAACAAAGATTTCCCCTCAAGGCTTCAAAGCAATACAGGGTTACTAGCAGATTCATAAACATAGAAATAGTGTTGAAATTTTACAATAGAAAATAGGCCAACATAGATACTCACCATCAATGATAATAGCTCCAGGAACCTGTGCTCGCTGACCATAAATTTGCATAAATGATTGCATCTGACAAGGATATGTTCTGCAACCGCCAACCACAAATCAAGAATTTCAGGCTTGTCAATTATAACTAAGATACAGTACCAAACAACATAATTATACTAAACAAGCAGTTATTTTTCATTAACATAAGAGTGAACATATTCAGAAGTGAAACAAGGGAAATCAGAATGACTTGCTGACATTTTGTAAACCTTTAAGCATGTCTGTGCCGAAAACATAAGCAGTTCTCAAGCAAAACCGTTACATTCTGAATGCTATTTATACTACTTGGTCAGCCAGTGTTGCCTAGGTAATTTACCGGGATATGCCTTCCTTGTTGGGTGGGGGGCTCGGTACCAAAAAGGTACACGGACTTGAGATGGTTCCGCCAAATACCATTTTATTTTTTCTATTTATACTACTTGAATCTCTCCATGAAAAGTATAATTTCCCCCCCTCAAGTGAACTCTATCTCAATCTTGCAATAATATATAATCAACTTATCTGACATGTCTGAATAAACGAATCATAAAGTTGCTCATTAGTATTTCCTCCTGCTAGAGCTGTTATATTATATAATCCAGATTCTATAAGTTTCTTCAGCATTTCATAAATTTCCTTTAAAACATAGTATTAACCTATTCTAAATTACTTGATCTATAACTATATTTTCCATATTCAAGTATATTTCTTCAAAATAGTATTAACTGCTTCAAAACTTTATAATCTTCTTTTACATTATACCTACTACAAATTTATTCCTAATTCTATTTAAAACCTCACTTTTGGTACCATAACATATGATACTCCCTCGGTCCCAAAATCATTACACTCCACTACCAATGAGATCCATTTAAAAGCTTTCTGATTGGTCAAGAGAACAAAAAATTTGGGACATCACAAAATAATATAGTGGACAATAAATTTAAGCTTGAGAGAAAGCATTTTGAACTTTGAAGTTGCTAGTTATCCAAATATACTGTAGCAACTTTAGCACTGTCCTTAAAGTCTCAAAAGAGACTAATGTTAAATCCTCCGTGTTTGAAAATCATAGGGCCAGAAAAAGGTCCGGAAATGACAAGGGGAACACCGGTTAGGCCGTATACATTAGAACCAAAAAGGCTAGACAAATAAGTACTTATAAACTACTTATAAAATACGGAGTAACTAAATAAGTACTTTTGAAATTAGTGTGTTTGGATTTGCTTATTTTGTAAAAAAACGCAATAATTCAACAACTTGATAGAAATTCTCAATCAGATTCATTAATCAAATAAACAATACAAAATAAACAGCTCTTTACGTGCTTATGAAAAACTGCTTTTCTGCTTAAAAGAAAATCAAATCACAAAAAAAAAAAAAAACATAAAATTATTTACCTAAGAGGATACCCGCTCCTTAAACTCGTTTCGGCGAAAAACATGGAATCATAGGGATCATTCTTATCATTCAAAAAAGCAATCCACAACATATTATCACTAACAACCACCTTCCATGACTTGCATACAACACTCATCTTAGCTACCTCTTTAGGTCCAATCAATTTCAGTATCTGCATAAGCACATCATATGGTATCCGATCAAATTCACCGATCGATGATGATGATGAACAACATATGATCGTTTTCTCAGATAATGAGATTGATCCATTCTGTGATGATGAGTATGATGAGTTTAACCGCGCTGTTGCGGTTTCGAGAAGCTTCTTGAGGAGGTATGACATCGCCGGAAATGGCGGGAATTTGGCCGGAGATGGTGGTTGTTGGTTTGTTGTAGGAGTTATGACTGTTGAAAGTTGGTTTGAATTTATCCTTTGTGGTTTGGAGGATTTATGTAGTTAACCCTTGGAGTTTAGCTTATTGAACGTTTCTAGTATTGAACTTTTTGGTGTTTACGTGTCTAGCTGATTTGGCTGTGAACGAGTTGAGCTTTTCGTTGACTGCTTGAGTCATGCTTGGAATTTTCACGAGCATAGCTCTAGCCGGTATTATGAACGATCTTTGTGTTATCGAGTCAAGCTGAAGCTCAGCCTATGGCTTTTTGAGTAGACATCGAGCTGTACTTGTTTGGAGTTCTGATGTGTAACATATTTTTTGAATAGCATATATGCGCATGCATCAATAAGATGAGTCAAAGCTACGCATTTGTCACCCTAAAGAATTGGTGATGCTAGTATGCTTATCGAAGGGACAAATGTGTGTTGTGATAGTTATGGACGAAACAAGGACTTAAAATTATTATGTGCGTTTAGAAAGAAATTGAACAAGACGTCAAACAAAAATTTGTGAATTTTAGACAAATGAAAATTTTGTAGTTAAAATTAGCACTACGTCACAAGAATTCATAATGGTCTCATGAACCCTCAAAACCCACTCTTATTCCATCCTAATAACAAATTTGATAAAATATCTAAAAGGTTATATGACATAATTTTTTTTGAAATAGAATAAGTTCATATACATGGATAAATAAGAAAGATACTAAATCAAAGAAAATGTGTGTTTGATTATTTGTAATGTACTTGTTTTTGTTTACGAGTAATGTCACGTGATAATGTATTTTGCTTTTTTCTTGTTGTATCTTTTTCCCGAGGCTTTTTTGGGGCTGCATCAAAATCACTCTGGAGCGAAAATTGGTGACCCGGCCTCCGTGAGTGAAGATTTTTCTTTTGTCTCGGTTCTCAATAATGGAAAGAGTTTTTTCATCCTTTTTGCAGTTATCGCAGTTAAAGTCTCGGGTAGTATCTAGAATGTGTAGATAGGTTTTTTTTTTTTTTTTTTTTTTTTTTTTTGCTCTTCAGCTTCTAGTGCATTACTAATAGCTTTTTAATGAAATTTCTGCTGTTAAAAATATATATATATTTTTGTTTGAATGAATTTGCAAGGCATGCAATAACACATTTGTCAATTTCAGAATTTGGTAATTGGCAGTTTAGCTTGCTAGGTGGCATTGTAATGGCCTCTTATGTTAAACCAAACCCAACATGATCTATCCAATTTGAGAGAATCTTCATTTTCATTTTATGAAGCTTTTGTTATTGGATTCGAATTCATCCTTCTAGAAATTGGGTAGTTATTCAATGGTGTAACTTCTTCAATCTCGATCATAAGTGATTTTTATTGCGTATATCGGTGTATATAAATGGTTGAGTTTTTCGTAAAGCTAGCTAGATTACCTTAATTTATTAATGATTAAAATATAATAATAATAAAGTAAAAAGCTCATGAGTGTACATGAGTATATATGATTCACTTTACAATAAAAAGAAGTGATCTGCGCACTTTTAAATTTTATTAGAACACTGAAATATACAAGCAGTCAAAGCAAATACTACCTCCGTCCCATATTTATAGTCAATCTTTCCTTTTTTGGTTGCCCCAAATTAATTGTCCACTTCTATAAATGGATAGGGAATATAAATTAAGTTTACCATATTACCCTTATTTGTAGTTATTATTACAAACTTTAAAGAAGTTGGAAATTAATTAATTAAGGGTAAAACTGTCTTTGTGCAAAAAGTAAGAAAGAGAAAGCTGTAAAGTTGATACTTTTCTAAAACTGTCTGTTTTTTGTCTGTGAACAATAATTTTGGGACGGAGGTAGTATTATTTAAAATACAACTACTTACTGCATTCATTAAAGCTTGTCAATAAAATTTAAGAGTGTGCAAATCATTTCCTTAAAACACAAACGAGTTTCATAGGTATCCTATAAATTATCCTTACTTATTTATTGTTCATATGTAATTATTGCTCACGTTTTTTATTCGTCAGTATAAAAGTATTCAAACATGCTCAAACAGTCAAATACAGCTCAACTAAAGAGAGGAACAAAACATCGGTAGTTGGCATGGCCCTTTTCGAGATTGCTCATGATCAATTGACACTTTTTCTTTCTTTCTTTTTCGTTTCAAATATTTAGGGTGCGTTTATTCGGAGAAAAATATCCTGTTTTTTTAAGAAATTTGTCATGTGAAAATGAAAAATTTAAATATCTGTTTAGTCACACTTTTTTTCAACAATTTTTAAAAAAAATGAAATTCTTATTTTCTAAATTTTAACTAAGAAATTAAAAATCTCATTTCATCATTCTCACTTTTTTTTATCATTTTTTTTTCTCAACTCAAAAAGAAGAAAAAAAAAACACACATACATCATTCTACCTATAATCTCTCGTGTCACCCTCTAACCCCCACCGTCGCAATTTGAGGTAATATTCTTATCATAAAAAAAGAAAAGAAAATATAACTCCAACTAAACGGATTTTCAAAACTCTCAACTCTTCTTTTGAAAAGAAAAATCGTTCCCTTCTCAAAAAATTTAGAAACGAAAAAAGATGAAAATTTTTCTACAAATAAACGGCACTTTAACATCTTTATTGGTATCGAAAACGGGTTTTTCTATAAATATTTTATGAGTCCGTTTGTCTTGTGTTAGTACAAAACCTGGACACTATTCAAGATTTAGTACGGGCTAACTCTTGAGAGGTTGGGTTTCGGACTACGAAGATCTTGTGTTAAAACTGCTAAGAAAGAAGCACCGTTAGTCTCACCGCGGAAGAGGGACTTCCGCGGTCAACCTCGGGTGTGAGAGTAAGTATCGTATAGAGAGATAAAATATGTAATTAATTGTGAGAGAGAGACAGTTATGTGTTACCCCAAAGGTAAGGATCTTTCCTCTTTATATAGGTGAGGTATACTCGTCCTTTTCGACCGTTTGCACGTATTTCTCGGAGTGGTGCACCTTCCTTGATGTTCGGTTCATCCCACTATCTTGTACCCTATGTCCTTTTTGTCTCTGGGCAGCTATATGGTAGCTGGCAGTACTATTCGGTTGGGCCGCGACATGGGTTAGTCTTTGACAAGTTGTACCCGCGGCCTGTTGTATTTGGATGTGAGTTACCGGGCTTCAAATAGTCGGACATGGCCCGACACTCATGGCTTTATACCAGGCCTGGTGGATCAGGTTATCCCTGGTTGCGGAATGTGTTCCGCGGTTGTGCCTTGGGAGCCGTGGGTTGGTTTTAGTTTGGGGCGGACCCGGTTTATTATTCTTGGGTCCGGGGGTACTATACGTGATCAAGTCCCTCCAGTCTAGTATACTTGTTATCTGAGAAAACGAGTGTCTAGACTTTTCATTATACCGCGGCTGTAGGGGTCCGTCGCACCCATATGCCGTGCTGCTGACTAGACATTCCACTTTATGCCAGCTGGCGTTGGTATTCGCAAAACACTTTTTACCCACTCGTTTACTGACTGATGTGACTGTTTGACGGCTGGCCGTTCGTTTTCTGCGACGATCACGACCGTTCAATTGGGATGATCTCCACCGCTTGATACGCATGGTGGGCACGTGTCGCCTCGTCATCCTTTAGATCTGTGTGAGTTGGTGGCTATAAATAGCCAATGTTCTCCCATTTTACCACTATTTCACACGTTCTTCGCAATTTTACTTCTCTCTAAAAATTCACTGCTTCTTAGGATCGAGTGGGTTTTGTCGTCTTCGCCTTTCTTGCCATCTTGATCTCCGGTCTAGTGTTTCAGGTTAGGTTTTTTCTTTCCTCCAGGCGAGAAGTCTTTTATCCTTGCTTTCCATAGATAACGCTAGGATGGGTACCATCGATCATATAGACTCCTTTAGGTCTAAGCTTACCCAGGAAGATGTAGATGATTTTTGTAAAAAATATAACATTCCTGGACACCTGTTGCCGGAGGCTCCCGGGGTTAATGATACAATTAGGAATGCTCCGGAGGGGAAAATTGGCGTATATACTAGGTTTTTTGAATTGGGTAATTTTAGGATTCCTCTTTCGGTGTTTATGCTCCGCGTTCTAGAATATTTTCAGATTCATCTTTCCCAGTTGTCAGTTTTAGCGGCATGTAGGATTAGTCACTTTGAAATACTTTGTCGTGTTCATGGGGGAACCCCTACCGCGTCCTTGTTTAGGAAGTTTTATTATGCCGGTGTTCATAACGGTTGGATGACCTTGGAGAAACGACGCGGTCCCAAGTCGTTGCAGGTTCCTGTTTGCTATACCGCGGTTTTAGACTCGGTGAAGCACTGGAAAGACCGTTTCTTTTTTGTTAAGCGGACTATTTTTCCTATAGCGGTTTCTTGGTTTGATAAGGTTTCCGTGGATCGTGACCCTCCTCCGTCGGACGCGGATGTGGACCAGGAGCTTTTACGGCTCCTGAACACCAAGAGGGCCCCTTTCCAGAAGTATCCTAATGTTTTTTTTTTAATGTTATTGGGCTGAGTTAGACTTGGGATGATGACACCAGTCGTCCAACCTTTCTGTGGGACGATGAAACGGGTGGGTGTCCAGGAAAGTTTTTTTTTTTAGCGGTGATATATACAATTTTAATGTGTGGCCGCATCTGATCTTTTGTTCTTGTTTTCTGCAGAGATGGATTTGTTTTCGTTTATCAATCAACCTGACCCTTTCAAAGTTGTTACCGGGGAGAGAACCCTTCTAGAGGGGGAGAAGACTCTAAGGGAAGAAACTATTTCCCGAGTCGTTCAGCCTTCGGAGAATGTTGTCCGGTTGGTGGAGCATACCGTGGTTCAGGAGGTGGGAGATGCGAAAGCGAAGAAAAAGGATGGAAAAAGGAAAGTTACTATTGATGCTCCGGAGAAGGTTGCCAGAAAAAGAATCTCTTCATTGGCTCTGAAGGAGGCCGCGGCTGGTTCTGGTAAGCCTTTTTTTTTTTTTTTCTTTTTTTTTTTAAGAAAAAACGAAGTCTCATCATTGTATATCCCCCTCTTTTTTTTTAGGTGTTGCGTCAGAGGACGTTTCTCCTGCGCTCCAGGAATTGCAGGATGAGTCCACAGAGGGTTTAGAGCGCACCGGTCCTCATACTGATGCCAATATTATGAAGAATGTTACCGTGATCTCCTCTGATTCCAATGTCCCTCCTCCCCCTCCCTCGGGGGAGAAGCCTGCTGAGAGCTCCGCACCGGCTGTTGAGGAGTCTTCTCATCATGGTTCTCGGACCATGTTTGTTGATGATGTCGCGGACGGCCATGATCAGAAGGACTCTAATCCTACTGATGTTGCTAAGGATGGTCCTACGGGTTCTAGTGACTTCTACCAGTCCTTGTCTGTTGATACTGCTGAAGCATCTTCCGCTTATGTGCCCAAGTGGCTTGCGACCAACGGTTTTAAAATGGATGACCTTTGGATCTGCCGGAGTCTTGTTGACAATCTTCCCCCTCCGGGTTATGTTTCTATTCTCAGGAACCTGGATGCCAAGGACCTTCTTGACCGCCACAATCTTCTAACTGCTCAGAAGGTTGGGACGGATTCAGAAATAAGGCTGCGGTTTGAGTATGAGCTTCAACAGAATCACAAGTTTGAAAAGAAGCTGGAGAGGAGAGAAAAACAGCTTGGCAACCTTAGGACCCGCATTGAGGAGCTTGAGGGCGGATCTTCTCAATCTGAGGAGCTCCGGAAGCGGGTATCTGAGCTTGAATCATCCTCAGCAGAAAAGGATAAGGAGTTGGCTGGGTTAAAGTCTAAGAACCAAGAGCTGGAGTCGTTGAATAAAGGTTTGTCGGAGAAAGTGATTGGGCTGGAGATAGTGTGTCGTACTCTACAGGAACAAGTTAAGGGTGAAGAGTTTTTGGTAAAACAATTTGAGGAGAGGGAAGAGGCTGTGAGGGCTAGTTTTAAAGAACAGATAGCCGGGCTGGACGCGAAGCTGGATGCGTTAAATGACGAGTTTGATACAGAGCTTCTTCCCAAGTATTTGATGGCTGTTGAGAGTAGGAGATGGGTAATTGGTCATGGATTCCGTCGGGCTTTTAACAAGTTTAAAGAATGTCCGGAGTTAAAAATGCGTCTGGGAGGCTGCATTTCTGCGGCTCTTGCAGAGGGGTTGCGTCAAGGCTTGGAGGCTGGGGTGGTTCATGGAGCCAACAGGGTTGCTCTTGATCAGGTGGAAGCTTACAAACCCAATGCTAAGGAGCAATATCATGGCGCGGTTGTTAGGTTATCCCAGGTCCCCTTTCCCCTCTTGGAGTCTTTGGAAGCTTGCAGGGATTCTCCATTGGAATTCTTGATGTCACAGCTTGTACTCGAGGAAGAGCGGATACCTGGCTCGAGTGAGGTTACTTTTGGGCCTCCAGTTGTGGTGGAGCGTCTTCTTCCGGAGATTCTCCTAAAGACTGCTACTTCTCGACCGCGGGCCATCGCAACCTACAAGAAAGCTAAAAGCAAGAAGTATGGCAAGGACTTTTACTCGAGTGGAGATCAGCCGCGTCCTTCTTTGAAGTCTGCTCCTGCCCTGACTATGCCGGATTCTAATGCCGCGGCGTCTTCTTCCTCTCCGACCGTGACTGTTTCAGGACCCAATCCTTCCGCGCCTGTCACTGGGCCGCGAGGGGATGAGGAGAGTCAGCAGGATGATATGTTTGACACGACTATCCTTGGCAGTATTGATCCAAAGGACTTCTCCTGAGATAGATGGTTAGTGGTCCTCTAGGCGGTATTTTGACTATATCGACCCTTATCTCGTTGCTAATGAAGCTTTGTTATTTGATGTTGTTTACGGGCGGTATTTTGACTATATCGGCCCTGGTTGTAGTGACACTGGTTGTACTTTTTTTCCTTTTGGTCCGGACATGTGTGTCCGTTGAAAAATGTACGTTAATGATGTAACCCCTTTCATGAATTTTATCGTTTGTTTTGCTGGATTTACCAAGCCTGTTTATCTACCGCGGTATATCCGAACTTGGTGTTCGGTGATAGTTTAGTTTGGTCAATGGGCTTGCAATGCCACTTATATGCCTTAGTTTTTTTTATATATATATGTTGGGTTTGCAATACCACTTATGCGTTTGTGACTATCCGTGCGTGTTTGTACTTAGTTTTTCCGGGGATAGCTATGGTCAATGGGTTCGCGATACCACTTATATTTCCGAGATATGTTATGCATGCATGTATAAATAAAATAAAGAAATTAGGATAAAACAATATTTGGAAAATTTATGAAGCTGATCGGACTCCATATTTCATTAATAAAAAGAAGTACATAACAATAAAAACTAAACTTATTTGATAAATAGCTCCTACTGTCGGGTAGAGCCGCGGTCAGTTGACGGGGAGCACTTACATTTGGCGGTCATATGTAGCATTTTTTCAAATTCCTGACATTCCATGTCCTGGAAAGGTCTCGTCCATCCCGGTCTCTGAGCTTGTACGATCCCCTTCCCAATGCTTCTGTAACTTCATATGGTCCTTCCCATTTTGGTCCCAACTTCCTGCTGTTTTCTGCGTGGCTAGCGTCATTGCTTCGGTACACAAAGTCACCGGGTTTGAAGGATGTGCCGCGGACTTTGGCATTGTAATATTTCTCCATTTTAGCTTTGCTTCTTGCTTCTTCAATGGCCGCGACTTCTCTCCTTTCTTCCGCGAGGTCTAGATTGACGCGTAGGGCTTCATCATTTGTCACCGGGTCAAAGAGGGCACATCTTAGTGACGGCATTCCTATTTCGACCGGGATTACTGCTTCCGTGCCGTATGTCAGGGAAACGGAGTGTCTCAATTGCTGGATTTTATCATGGTACGGTGAGCCCATAATACGTGCGGTACTTCCTCTAGCCAATCTCTTTTGCCCTGGTCTATTCTTGCTTTAATTCCTTCTCCTAGGCTCATGTTTGCCCTTTCAACTAAGCCGTTCGCCTGTGGGTGTTTGACGGACGTGAACCGTTGCTTGATGTTGAGTTTTTCGCACCAATCTTTGAAAGGATTGTCCCTGAACTGCTTCCCATTATCTGATACTATCTCTCCTGGTAGGCCGTATCTGCACACGATATTGTCCCAAACGAATTTTTTCACCTGGTTTCCGGTGATGGTCGCGAGAGGTTTGGCCTCAATCCATTTTGTGAAATAGTCAATTCCAACTATCAAGTATTTTATCCTCCCCGGAGCTTCTGGGAAAGGGCCGCTGATGTCTATACCCCATTTGTAAAATGGCCAGGGGGACGTGATAGGGACCAGGTTGTGCTGCGGATTTTTGGGTACTGGCCTGTGAACCTGGCAGTCTTGACACTTTTGGATAACTTCTCTTGCGTCTTTGTGCATGCTTGGTCAATAGTATCCAGATCTTAGAGCTTTTGCTACTATAGACCGCGGTCCTGAGTGCATGCTACACGCTCCTTCGTGGATTTCTCTTATTACGTAGTTGGCTTGTAGCGGACCAACACAACGAAGCCATGGCTCCAAGAATGACTTTCTGAAGAGAACACCATCAACTACGGCATATTGCCTTCCCTTTATTTTCAGCTTCCGGGCTTTCTTGTCTTCCGCTGGCAATGTTTCATTCTGCAAATATTCGAAAAGCGGTGTCATCCTTGTGTCACCCTCTTCTTCTACCACGGGCATCACTTCTTTTTCCTTAATGGATTTCTCCTTGAGCACCTCTACCAGCACTTGTTTGGTTAAATGAGCAAAGCTGGAGGAAGCGATTTTGCTTAGCGCATCCGCTTGTTTGTTTTGGCTTCGGGGGACTTGTCGTATTGAGAATGTCCTGAAACTTCATATCAAAACTTTTACCTTTTCCAGGTATTGGACCATGGCTTCTTCCTTGGCTGTGTACGAGCCGTTGATCTGGTTTGCGACTAATCGTGAGTCCACATTCGCGGCTAGGTCCTGTACCCCCATTTGTTTTGCTATTCTTAATCCTGCTATTAGTGCTTCGTATTCTGCTTCATTATTGGATGTTTGGAATTCGAAGCGGAGGGCATACGTGAACTCCGTGCCTTCCGGGTTTGTCAGTATAAGTACGGCTCCGTATCCTTCCTGACATGAGGACCCATCTGTATACAAGTTCCAAGGTTCTGCGTAAGGTAGTTCTTCTGCGGATGAACTGATTACCGCGATCTCTTCCTCTGGTATTTCCGCGATGAATTCCGCCAAGATTTGCCCCCTGATTGCTGTTCGCGGTCTATAACTGATATCGTGTTCTCCTAATTCTATGGCCCATTTGGTCATTCTGCCCGTTTTTTCTGTTTGTGCCAGTACCTGTTTGATTGGTTGGTTGGTAATGACAACAATTGGATGTGCTTGGAAATACCTTCTGAGTTTTCTGGCCGCGTGGACTAGTGCCAGAACTAGCTTCTCCATTGGGCTATAGTTTATCTCCGGAATCTGAAGAGCGCGGCTGATGAAGTATACTGGCATTTGGCACGTTCCCCTTTCTGCCAGTAGCACGACGCTAATAGCTTCTCTTGCCGCGGATAAATACATTATCAATTCTTCCTTTGGACGAGGGGCAGTGAGAGTTGGGAGGTTAGCAATATGCTTTTTCATCTCTTTGAAGGCCGCCTCCGCTTCTGGTGTCCACTGGAAGTCGCTCTTTTTGATGCACTTTTTTAATGTTCGAAAGAACGGTAGCGATTTTTCCGCGGATTTTGATAAGAAGCGGTTGAGGCTTGACAGCTTTCCGTTTAAGGATTGAACTTCTTTCAAGGTTCTTGGGGATGGCAGTTGGGCTACAACTTGGGACTTGTCCGGACAAGCCCGGATCCCTTGCTTGCTAACCAAGTGTTCTAGGAACATACCTTCTTCCGCGCCAAAGGTGCACTTCTTTGGGTTTAGTTTCATGTTGATCTTTCTGAGAGTTGCGAAGGTTTCCTCTATGTCCCTTAACATGTCCGCCTCTGAGTGACTTTTAATGACCAGATCATCCACGTAGACTTCTAGGTTTCTCCCGATCTATTTTTGGAAAGCCATGTCGACCAATCGCTGATATGTGGCGCCTGCGTTTTTTAGACCAAATGGCATTTTTTGATAACAAAATATGCCTTGGCTTGTATGGAACGCGGTTTTTTCTTCATCTTCTACGGCCATCTGGATCTGGTGGTATCCTTTGTATGCATCTAGGAAGCACTTGAACGCATAGCCGCACAGCGATTCCACTTTCCAGTCGATCTCCGGTAGCGGGTAACAATCCTTGGGGCAGGCCTTGTTTAAGTCCTTGAAGTCCACACACATTCTCCAACTCCCGTCACTTTTCTTTACTAGGACCGGATTGGATAACCAGTCTTGATAGTGGACTTCCCGCATGATACCGACTTCAACCAACTTGGTCACATCATCATTGATGGCTTTGTTTCTTTCCGGAGCTTGTCCCCTTTTCTTCTGCCTGACCGGGGCGTACCCCTCCTTTACATTGAGTTTGTGCTCTGCGATGCTCCGCGATACTCCAGTCATGTCTGATGGTTTCCACGCGAAGATGTCCAAGTTGCTTCTGAGTAATTCACACAGGTCTTTTTTCCCTTGACTAGTGAGACTTCCGCCTATGGTGATGGTATGATTCGGAAATTCAGGGTGTATTGCTACCTTTATTCCTTCTACCGCGGCTGCTTCGTCGTTCTGCTGCGGCTGCAATTCTGCTACCATGCGGCACTCGACAGGTATGATTTTGTCGCTATGGAATGTTACTATGCCTCCCGTGGTAGGGAATTTTATCATGCCATGAGCTGTTGACGGTATAATTTTTAGCAAACGTATACCCGGTCTGCCAATGATCCCATTGTATGGGGATGGAGACCTTACCACCATGAAGTTCATCCATGTGCTTGCTAAGTTCTCATCGTCCCCCAGAGTTACTTCCAACAAGATTTGACCTAAAGGCCATGATATTTCGCCGCTAAAACAGAGTAGGGGAGTCGCCGCGGGAACCATCCTCCTTCTGACTTCCGGGCTTAAACGGTTAAAACAATGCTCGTAAAGTACTTCTGATGCACTTCCATTATCTATGCACATTCTATGGATGCGGTGTCCGCCAACATCTGCTTTAACCACCAACGGGTGGTCGTCCCAATCATCCCCTTCCGCTGGTGGGAAAGATATTTCCAGGTTCGGACCCGCTTGTGGTGGGACCTTTTGCCTTACATTTCTTTGCCAAGACTGGATCATGAATATGGCGGGAGCTTTGTCTTTTGCCGCGGCTTCTTTTTTACCACCTTTGGCTACCCCGCCTTTCTGACTTCCATTCTTGATTTCTTTCACCAGGTGCGCTAGTTAGCCAGACCTGACTGCTTACTCGATTTGCTTTTTCAGCTGGAAACATTCATCTGTTGTGTGTCCTCTTTCCCTGTGGAAGTCGCAGTACTTGTCTTTGTTTCTTGACTCCACCGGACTTGCCATGGGCGGTGGGGCCGTGAACTTGACAGAGTCAATTGCTAGGATTTCCTTTGACGTCTTGGTGAGAAGTGTGAATCGATCAGCTCTCCTTCTGTCTGCTCTTGAGCGCCCCTTGAACTTTGATTTTCGTTCAAACACCTGATTATTCTGGGCGCCCTTGAACCCATTTTCTTGAGCTTTCCATGCAGGACGGTCTTGCTTCTTTTTAGATTGGTTTGTCGTGGCTGTGGTACCCCGGAGAAAGGCCGTGGTTGCTTTCCACATTTCATCCACGGTTCGTGGGATTTTGTCGTAAAGCCTTTTGATTAACTCTGGGTTGGTGATTCCATGCATGAAACCTGAGATTTTCATGCATTCCGGAGCCCCTTTCACATGCATACTTTCGGCTTTGAAATGTTCTACGAAAGCTCCGGTTGGTTCTCCCTCCCTTTGTTTGATGTGATGAAGCTCCACTGGATCTTTTGCATATTTCTTCTGTTGGAGGAAGTAAGATAAAAAACTCTTCCGCAGGTCTTCAAAATTGTCGATGCTTTCCGCGGGTAGTTCGTCAAACCACACCCAGGCGTGACCCATGAGAGTCGAGTTGAACATGTGGCACCAGGTAGGCATGGCCCATCGTTCAACCTTGGCCGCGGTACAGAAATTCTTTAGATGGTCCTCTGGATCACTTGTTCCGTCATAAGTTTTGACGTTGGATGGCATCCTGGTTCTCTTGGGGAACTCAAAGCTTCTGATGCGATACGTGAATAGATCAGTATCTTCGACATCGTATGGACGATAGAGATCATCCTCTTTATCTTTGTAGCTTCTGGATTTGGATTTCCAGTATTCTCCGTCACTACCTTCACTTTCCGGAGATAACAGTTCTTTTCGCCGTCCGGGGTCGGAGTATGCGGATCTACCTCCAGCATTTCTTTTCCTGGAGCGGGGTGTGCTACTACAGGTTGGGCTGGGATTTCTCTTTCTCCGCCTTTCTGCTCTTTCCCTGATTTCTTCTCGCCGAGGATACCCGGCCTCCGCTGTCCGTCCCTTTCTGGCGCGGCTCTTGGATTCTAGCCGTGAGAATACGTCTGTCCTCCGGTTTCCTAGCCGT